>CM076584.1:1271644758-1272376776 GCA_034641835.2 Pinus albicaulis
ATAACCAGCCTAGATCCATCTTAACTCCGGATCTATCAAGCGCTGAGAGGGATCAAATCTCTCGAGGTGAAAACCTCTTTTTTTAGTGTAAAAATTGAGGAAATGTTTTCACCTCAAGAGATTTGATCCCTCTCAGCGCTTGATAGATCCGGAGTTAAGATGGATCTAGGCTGGTTTCAGTCATGTGCAACCAAGGGAAATCTATCAATAATATCAGGAACATATGCTTAATTTTATCAATGATATGTAAATACATCTAATATTAACATAACCATTTTAAATATGTTAAATATGTCTGAGATTTATTGAGTCATTTTAATTTTAAATTTGATTAGTTACCTCAGTTTGTTGAGATGATAAATACTGTAAAATAACTTTAATAATGAAATAAAATTTTGAATGCAAAGTGACAATGTAATAATATTGAATGATAGAAACTGTGAATAATAAGAATGTAGTCAATTACGAATAGTCTTCATTGTGATCGATTTCAAACTATTTTCTTCTACTATTCTTATTTTCACCCATGTTATTTTTGTCATATTTTCATATTGGTTATTTGAAAAGGACAGTTGGAATCGTAAACCATTTAAATATTTAGCTCGAGCTATTGTAGTAAACATCATACCTTGTTTCTCTTGCTCTCCAATATTAATAGGTTGAATTACTATAACACAAAAATCAATGTACATTGTCAATAATTTTTTGTCCTTACACTGAGATCATTGCACACACACTATTAATCCAATGACTTTAAAATTAATGTACCATCCTACATCCAATTACATCAAATTAGAAATCAACATATACACTAAAATCAATGCAACTAATGCAACAAATCAAATAATAATAGAAAAAAACATCTACACTAAAATCAATGCATCTAATGCAAGTAATCAAATATGATTAGAAATCAACATCTACACTCAAATAAATGAGTCTAGTGCAAGTAGGAAAATAGGATTTAAAATCAACATCTATGCTGAAATCAATGCATCTAGTGAAAGCAATCAAATAGGATTAAAAATCACCATCTACACTGAAATAAATGCATTTAGTGCAAGAAATCAAATAGGATTACAAATCATCTACATTTAAATCAATGCATTTAGTTAAATACTCTACATTTAAATCAATGCATTTAGTGCAAGCAATCAAATATAATTAGAAATCAACATCTACATTGAAATTAATGCATCTAGTGCATGCAATCAAATAAGATTAGAAATCACCATCTACACTAAAATCAAAGCATTTAGTGAAAGAAATCAAATAGGATTAGAAATCACCATCTACACTGAAATCAATGCATTTAATGCAAGCAATAAAATAGGATTAAAAATAATATACATTGAAATCAATTCATCTAGTTCAAGAAATCAAATATAACCAAAAATCAAAATCTATGTTAAAATTAATGCATCTAGTGAAATCAATCAAATAGGATTAGAAATCATCATCTACACTAAAATTAATGCATTTAGTGCAAGCAATCAAATAGGATTAGAAATCGTGTACATTAAAATCAATCCATCTAGTGTAAGTAATCAAATATCATTAGAAATCAACATCTACACCAAAATCAATTCATCTAGTGCAAGAAATCAAATAGGATTAGAAATCACCATCTTCAATGAAATCAATGCATCTACGACAATAAATCTTCTTCCATCTCTCCCCCATATATATCTATATATCCCTCCATCTCTCCTTTTTCTCTTTATCTCACTCCACCAAACACACACTCTCTCTCACTCCATATCTATCAATTTCCTTGTCCCTACCTCCTTCTCTCCATCTATCTTTTTTTCTCTTCACCTTACATCTATATCTATATCTCACTCTATCTCTCTATATCAACTCCAAAACATAAACTCTGTTTCTCCAATCTATCTATCTATCTATCAATCCCTCCTCCTCCTCCTCCTCCTCCTCTCTCTCTCCCTCTCTCTCTCTCTCTCTCTCTCTCTCTTCCCCTTCCCTCCCTCTCTCTCGCTTCTATCTCTCTTCCTTCCTGTTACCTTTTCTCCCTCTCTCTCCATCTTCTTTCTCTCTCTCTCTCTCTCTCTCTCTCTCTCTCTCTCTCTCTCTCTCTCTCCATATTTCACCCTCTATGTCTTTATTCTTACCTCCCCCTCTCTCCCTATCCATATTTATATCTCTTTCCCTACCTCTCTTCACTGTCTCTCTTCCTTTCTCTCTGCCCCCCTCTCTCTCTCTATCTTCACATTCCAACTTTGTTACCATATTCCTATCTCTTTCCTTCTCTCCCCCCTTCTCTCCATATCCCCTTATTTTTCTCTTTATCTCACTCCAAAACATACACACTCCCTCTTCATCTCTCCCTTGTCACTCCCCATCTCTCTCCACTACTCACTCTCTATGTATTTCTTCTTCCATCCCTCTCTCCTCATCCAGCTCCACCTCTCAATCCCTCCCTCTCTTCCCCTCCAAACCCATATTTCTATCCCTCCCTCTCTCCTCCCTTCTCTCCTGGTTTCTTTCAAGTCCCCTCTCTTTTACTTCCTCTCTCTCCCTCTCTCTCCTACCTCCCTTTCTCTCCCCCCATCTCTCTCTCTCTCTCTCTCCATATCTCAATCCATCTTTCTCTCCCCCTCCAAATCCATATTTCTATCCCTCCCTCTCTCCTCCTCTCTTTCAAGTCCCCTCTCTTTTCCTTCCTCTATCTCCCTTTATCTCCTACCTCCCTTTCTCTTTCCCCATCTCTCTCTCTCTCTCTCTCTCTCCCCCCCCTACAATCCTCTCTTCCCCCATCACTCTCTTCCTCTCTCTCATCATTCCTCTCTTTCTTTCTCTCTCTCTCTCTCTCTCTCTCTCTCTATGTCTTCCAATCCTCTCTCTTCCCCCATCACTCTATCTCACTCTCCAACTATCTTATTGTTTTTCTCCCTTTATCCTTCTCTCCCCCCTTGTGTCCATCACTCCTATGTACCTTTATCTCACCCATAAGCATACACACTCTCTCTCCATATCTCCCTTGTCACTCCCTCTCTATGTATTTCTTCTTCCTTTCTTCACTCCGCCTCCAACTCCATATCTCTATCCCTCCTTCTCTCCTCCTCCTCTCATCCTTTCTCTCTCTCCCTTTCTCTCCTACCTCCCTATCCCTTCCCCCTTCTTTCTCTCTCTCTCACTCCCTACCCTCCAATCCTCTCTCCTTCTCCCTCCCTCTCTCCTTATCTCTCTCCTACCTCCATCTTTATGTCTCTCTCTCCCTCTCTTACCCTTCTCTAACTCTCTCACTCTTCTCCCTCTCTATCTCTTCATTCCTCTTCTCCCCTCTCCTTCAATTTATTTCCATATACCTCTTTTATATTTATTTATTTACCATACTTGCTCATAAATAGTGGGTGTGATAAATGCTCAAATATTATTATTTGTACAATAGCACAAAACCTTGTGTGTTTGCACATTTCTCTTTAGATACTTGCCAATGAGATCCCATGAATGATTATAGAAGATGTTGTCCCTCATATAGATTTTAAAATGGTAATCATTAGTGGATTTTTTTTCATTTTGAATACATTTTTATTATTAAAATATGATGACCATTTCATTCATTTCTTTAAAATATGTATTTTTATAATTTTATTTGTATCAACATCGTCATTACTCTTATACTATTTCAGTTTATGAATAATCAAACTACACTAAGTGTTATTCGTCACTTAATTCCTTTATTAGAAAGTTAATCTTATAAATATGATCTAAATCCTTATTAGAATTACAAAATTACAAGTTAAATTACACTTAACACTCATCTAATTAATAAATGCCCATGATGTAACCTTGACTACTATATAGAATTAAGAAAAAAATACGTTGACATTTTTCATGGCACATAAAAAAAAACATGCTAAAATGTACGTTGAGTCATGAAAATGCTTGCTTTTGGCTTAAAAGCTAAATTCCATGTAAAACAATGTATCCAAAATAATAGACATGATTGTGGAAAATGCACGTGAAGCCTCATAAATGCACTTTTAATGAAATATGGAGATATTAAATGTAATATTTGACATGAAGAACCATTCCATTTTTTTTAATATTTCACATCATAATTGCCCATTGCATGCTACAAATATTCCAAAATGAATTTACCCTTGGTTTTTTTCCATTCACTAATGCTTTATAATTTACTTTACCTTCCCACATGATTAGATGTCTGGTTATCGAGGTAAATATGTGTCTTAATAAATAATGAAGAAAATCTCACTATAATAGACAATGCAATCCAACAATATAAAAAATGCAGATTGATAGCTAGCTTTGATACACAAAACGAGTCACAAGTCACAAATTTATCATTCCATTAATGTTAAAAAAAACATTACATACATTGGCAATTATCACATAAAGTTAAAACTAATATTTTTAGCATGCTCTCCAACTTTATTGAGTTCATAGTTAATATTCTTGGGCCTCATTACATTCATAGATTTTATGCGTAGGTTTATATATTTTATATACATTTACATTACATAATGATATATAGTGGTTTATTATATTTTTTTCATTTATTTTAATGTTTTTAAAGTAGGAAAAGTGGTCTGAAATTTTCTCACAAATCTATTTTTACCAATAAGATTAAGTCGAGAAAATTAGGGTTTGAAACTTTTTTTAGAGAATTTTGAGGCACCAAATAGAAATTTGGGGTACAATTTTTCCTCTTTAACAAAAAAAAACCTATTTTTTTCTATTCTACACAAAGATACTTTTTCCAACGACACAAGAATCACCTCGATTGAAGTTTGTATGCAAAATTTATGCCACCTAGAGGTTGACTTTCTTGTTTTGACCATCATAATTTGAGAGGATAGCACATCAACCCCCATTACTCATGGAAAATGGGCTAGTCATGTGATCATATTGAAGAAGGCTCTATAAAATTCCATATTATAACTCTAGGTAATATTTGAAGAAGTCAAACTTAACCACTAGTAGGCTATTGGGTTGTGTTATAATCAAAGCCACTAGGAGGAAAAGGGGTTCCATTCCCTTTTTAGTGCATTTGCTTCCGGAGATGAGAATAGTCAGTGAGAGGGATTGAGAAAGAACACATAGAGAATATATGTGCACCATAGTAGCCCACATGTCATAGACTCACAACCATTTTCTATTCAAAGAAAGAGAGAAGAGTGACCTCACTTTTTGGTTAAGTTTTCTCTGAAAAGGTTTCCCAGGGATATATATGTGCCAATTGCAATTTGTGAGTTTTATTTATTTGTTCTCTATTTTCTACATAACTATAATCACATGCATATGCAATAAAAAAATAATTTACATATCCATAAATATAATGAGAAATAAACCCTCATAATATAGATTTCAAATTTCTAAGTATAAATTATCAAATTTGTTGTGACAAACTATCCAATAAAATATCCATAACAGTTTAAAAAGAACATAAACTAAATAAAAAAAAACTAAAATATATTAATCACAAATTTCATACTTATTCTTATAATCTTAGCCGAACTTTCCAAATTCCAAACACAATGCTTAATATTCCAAGACACAAAATATCACTAAAAACAAGAAAACTAAATTACAAATTCGGTATGAAATGGATCATTGAATAAACTTCACTTATAATCAAAGCTCAATGGTCAGCATGATATACCCTAATCTATTTTGAAGTTATTGTGATTCTTCTTTCCTAAAATTCATGCATAAGTGTCAAAATTTAATCAATTCCTTTATTATTAAAAACATTGTAGAAATCTACTTGAGAGAATTCAAAAAAATGCATACAAAAGGTTGTGTAGCTTTGTCTCTTTGAGAATTTTTGTATATTTCTCATCATTAACATATCCATATCTCATAATTTTATAATTCACCTCCATTTCCCTTCATCCAAGTTAGCATTTTTTGGATTTTTCATTGGATTTAATCAAAATTACATTTCTTCACTAAAAGCGGGTTCCCAAACTTTCTATTATTCATCCATTTGAGTGATTAAAATGGGAGATATGTATATTATTTGTTCATCACATTTTTAAATTTCTATGTTTTCAAATTGAATCCTAGAAATTGTTGTTGTGAAAAGTAATAATATTTTTCACTCTGTATAAAAAAAATGTTCAAAAAAGACTATGAGACCTTACAAAATGCATACAAAAATATACCTCATGCATAATAAATGGAATCTATTAAAGTGTATAGTATAATGTGTTGGCCACAACCCCATCCTTAATATGGCTCCACAAGGTTCGATAACATCTCTTCGCAGTATGGCTCCCTGCTTCGCAAAGATAATTGTCGGCCCGGTTCTGTCATCGCCTCGCGAGTCAAGCTCTTGCCCATATTGTCGGTGAAGCCCCCACCTCCCCCTCTGTGCAGGGTGGTCGATGCCTCCACTGGATGAGGCCTTGAAGTTCTGCGAAAGTGCCTTAATCTTCTATTTTAATGGCTTTTGGCCACGGGCTGACTGACTCTCCACGGTTGGATCTCGAGAGGTATGGAAGCCTCTCATCTTTGATGAAATTAATATCTACCCCTATGCTAAGGGTTTCTTTATAGTATATTTTGAAAACTCTAAAAGCGGGCGGTGCATTTTAGATTCACGCCCTTAGTTTTGCAAAAAATCGAGTCTATTCATGAAACCATGGAACCCATCATTCGATCCCTCAACAACGGTCATAACCTCTATCACCGAGTTTGGGTTAGATTTCCAAACCTACCTTTGCATCTCTGGAATATCTCCTCGCTAAAAGCCATTGGAAATGCAATTGGGAAATTTTTAATACGAGTGCCCGTAAACGAGAGGAATATGTCGGAACCACTTATGCATGCATACCGTGTACAAATGGACTTCAGCCATACGGATTCAGCTGAAATAATCCTAACAAGCAAAGACTATGTATGGAACCCAAAAAAATCGACTATGAAAGTGTCCTCTTCGGATGTCGATCCTGCTGAGACAGGGGCCATCTAGCCAAAAAATTTCCCAAAAGCCTCCCTAGAAAAAATTCTCGCTAGAAAGAATCATCATAGATCTACATGGTGGGAAGGAGCACCAAAAGGAACATTGCTACTTTGTCATCGAGGAAGAATACTCTCAGAAAACTACGAATTGCAAGAAATTAGGCAAAGAAAAAAACGACCTCAAGACAAGCGGAAAAGCCTCGCACAACAACAAAAAACAAACTCGATAGCTCCTCAAGCATCAACAATTATGAGGACTCAAATACCATGCAAAAACAAATATTCATCTAGTAACAAAAGCGGATCTCCCGAGATCCCGAAGATAATACACCGAGTGTCCTAAGGATCGGAAGAGATGAAGGAGTTGCAAGATAAAGGAAGTTGGAAGACCATAGAGAAGAAAAAGAAAGCTACAACACCAATCTCACCAAGAAAGACGAGAAGCCGGGACAATTAAGAAATTAAGAAAATTATAGGTCATGATAGACCAAAGTTTGGTCTCGGTGGACGTTAACCATCATCGTCATATTCATATTCAAATTCACATAAGCTGACATGCAAATTTTCCTTTGACATTTATAAGAAATGTGCCATTTCATCACTAAAATGCAGGTCATGATAATGATTAAAACCAAGTTCTAAAAGATTTTCTAGTTTCTAGATTAAATTGTTTACGAATGCCTTTTACCTTGTTGCATGATCCGCTCCTAAATTTTTATTGTGCACGAAAATAAAGTTGACTTTATTTCCAATTTAGCAATATGCATGTCGAGGGCTTTAAAGAAATTCCCATGGAAAAGTAGACATGGCCAGGGTCTTGAAAATTTGATTGGAAATACTTTTTAAGTCTTCCAAACTTGTTTATGAATGCTTGGTCAATAAACCTTCTTGTATGTATTTGGTTAGTATATGGATATTAGGGGTCAAAAGAAAATAACTTTTCTTGTTGATTTGGTTTCCAATCTAGAAGAGCATGGAAAATATACTTTTATAGTATGTAATTTGGTATCGAGTTTAATATAAATAAGTTTATTTGACGT
The DNA here is from genome assembly GCA_034641835.2 of Pinus albicaulis. Classification (NCBI taxonomy): domain Eukaryota; kingdom Viridiplantae; phylum Streptophyta; class Pinopsida; order Pinales; family Pinaceae; genus Pinus; species Pinus albicaulis. The sequence continues at coordinate 1,271,652,747 of CM076584.1, forward strand.
AAAAGAAAAAATAGCATACTTGGTATGTTTAAAAAATCAACTAAAGCTCTTATTCTAGCAACTCTAGAATTTACGAAGAAAAAAAATGTCCGAAAATTTGAAAACCTTGAAAAATGCCCATAACTTATTGTTGTAGCAACTGGTACCCAGCGCAAATTGTAACCCTCATGTTCTCGTCTTTTGAAACAACCAAATTTTCTCAAGAATATGTATAAATGTCATCGTAGAACATAGTTTTAATTATATTGTAAAAGAGGGTTATAGCACAAATTTTGATGGTCGAGCTCGAGAGACTTGCATTGGTAACATAGAGCTAAAAAACCTAACAACACTTATATTGGTTGAATTTTAGATTGAATTCATTAGCTCGTTGTTAACTAAGTATTTCCTACAAAATGGAAAGCAATAAAATGATGCTAACATAAATGAGTGAAATGTGGTACAACTTTAGGAAACCAATATTTATCAGAGTCTAGTAGGCCCATTAATGTGCATGAGTTGTATATTCCCACCATTATATTTAAGAAAGTGCATTATCCAACGGTGGGCATATACAACCCCCACGTCATTAATGGAGCTATGGCACTGGGGAAATTTTCATTGTACAATGAAATTTGTGTATATCAACAATGATATTTGACCCATTTTGTGGCATTCATTTGATCGGGTGCTCAAAAAATGTGCTAAAAAATGAAAGTTGTTAGAATGTTGTGGAACCTAAACGAATGAATATATCTCATTTTTTTAAATCTGACCCAACTCGTTTCGCAGAAAGAACCGACCACCAGTATACTCTTAGAAACACGTATTGTCCACTTTCTCAAACATGCATTTTTTGGAAGATTACGGGGGACAACCATGGTCGAGCGGTCCGTACTCTTTGACTAGGCATGCAGATGGTAGGTTGACTTGGTCAACGTATCTCCTCCAACATATGATATTGTGCCAAGTGGCACGTTTATAATGGGTAGAAATGGAAGTTTTTAATTGGTTGTTTGGGTGGCCAATCACAGGCTACCACATGGCCCGGCCAGTGATGCACACGTGGAATCCGAGGGCCACCAATATTATGTTAAGTTTCAAACCACACCCCATGGCGTCAAACACAAGACCTAACCTCCAACAACAAGACGCATTACCATTGCACCAAGACTATGTTCCTTACTATACTATGGATTCCGCATAGTTTTGTTTTAATATTGATTATGCCATCGGGGGAGGGGTTTTGGGTCTAGCCCCAACCTTAGTCACCACCTCGGGTGAGAGCATGGGGAGAGAGGCAAGCCACTGTGCCGCCCCACTAACCATAAAAGGTATCTGACGCACGATGACTCCATGTGTCCGTCATCGAGTGTTAAGGCCAATGGTTAACAAAACCACATGATTTTTTTATTAACCATATCGAGTATGTTTAGAAAGATGGATTTAAGGCATTATTAGGCAAATTAGAGTTGAAATTTTCGTCTAGTTTTGGGGGGTGGATTTGTAGGGATTGTGATGGATTTGGAGGAAATTATGGAGCGGTTAGTTCACAAACTTTGGAAGTCATAACTTACTTATTTTTTTACCAAATTTGATGCAAAAAGAGTCTGCACAAAGAATTTTTTGGGCATTATGGAGCTAATGGAATAGGTTTTAGAGTTATTTTGAGCATTTTAAAGATATGTAATCACAATTTTGAGCATAATGGGAGATGGCTAAGCCATTGGAAGACTGGACCAAGGAGATGTGGCAGACGAGGTGAAATCCTTCATCATGTCTTTGTTGTGTCAACGTTTATGTTGATGTTCATTTTTTTCTAGATGTTGTTGTTATTTATTTTGTTTATGTTAATTTTCTCAAGAGATTCACATAAAAACACATAAAAACTCATTTTTAACTTGCAATATACCTCATAATCCTCAAGCACATTGTTTATATTTTGAAGAGGAATTTAGCACAAAAAAAACTAATTTTCCCATTTAGATCAAGTTGGTATTAGAACACTAGGTTTACTTGTGCAAAGGAGGATTTAATTATTTTTCAAGTGTTTAAATTCTTGCGAGGTTGAAGCTAAAAAGTGGAGAAGGAAAGTTTGTAGGTGTACTTTTTACAGGTTGGAGCAATGACAAGGAGGGCACATTTTCCACAATCACCACCGGTTTTAGTAGAGAGTGCCATGAAGAATGTCTCATGAATAATGAAATGATAACATGTCAAGGGATGAGAAGGCTTTTAGAAAGGATTTCTTTGACACTGACGAGAGATGGTGAAGGTCCTTTATGAAGATATAAATACAATGTAGCATGGTGAAAAGCTCTAGGTTTCCAAGAGGAGAGGGTTCTCTAGGGAGGATGAGGGTTATGGAAATGGTGATAAGACACCATATACTCCACCATAATCCTCACCACCATCTTCACCTTCAGCTTCATCCTCTTCCACTACTACAACCCTTACTTATACTCATCAACATACCTCATAAAGAATTGGTAAACAACCCTTGTTAAAATTTGATATTAAATTTGAGCTGCCTATGTATAATGGTGAATTGAATGTAGAGAAGCTTGAAAAATTGGGTTCATCGATTTAGAGTTCTACTACATAATTCAAAACCTTCAAGATGATGATACAAAGATTCAACTAGCTTCCTTGAGGCTGTAGGGTGTAGCACTAGTATGGTGGGAAGCCAAGACACAAGACAAGATTAAAAAACATGGTAATATCTCACTCTCTTGGTATAACTTCATTGCATGCAATTAAAATAAAATTTTACTCTCTTGCATATATACATAAATCCACCATGAATTGATAGAACTTTATATAGCTTAAAGGCAAAAGTGTGCAATATTACACCCAAGATTTAGAAGAAGATCTCTTATGTTACGTGTTGATTTGAATTCACAAGACACGTTGTTGAGTATATAGGGTGTTTACGTAGATAACTAAGGCATATTATCCTTATTTTTAATCCCACTAGTCTAGATGAGGTCTGTAGTGCAAGACACTCACCTTGAGGCAAGAGGGGAAAATATTCCCAAAAGAGGGTAAAAAGACGCCATTTAAGGGTGGATAAAAAGGAAAGGGTTTCAAAGAAAAAGGAAAGAAAAGTGCATCTATTAAAAAGGAAGGAGGAAAATGACATGCAAACATTGTTCCAAATATGTTCACGATGAAGACAATTGTTGGAAGCTTCATCTAGAGATGAGGCCCAAGAAATTCGGCAACAAGGGGAAACAAAAAATAGTGCAACCACTCAACGAGGATTTGGGATCCGATTCGGTGGCAATAGCGAAATTACAACCATGGGTATGAAGAAAGGAAAATAATCCATTTCTATCACTAGTTCATCAAATTGTCACACTAGTACTCCAAATGAAGAAACAAGGATTGAATTATTTCATGTGATGCTTATTTCAAAACATAAAAAAAATTGACACATTATTTGATAGTGGGCATCAAGCTAATTTTATATTTGAAGACTTAGTCAAGAAACTTAATCTTGAAACCATTCCACATCACAAACCATATCCATTGGGTTGGATATGCAGAAACACTAAATTTATAGGTTACAAGAAAGTGTATTCTTTGGTTTTCAATCACAACAAACTTCATTGACGAAGTTTAATTAGATGTTGTCTTGCTTAACATTTCGAGGGAATTGTTTTAGGTAGTCCTTACTTCTATCATAGAAAAGCTATCTTCTATCTCCATGAAAACAAGTACCACTTGTTCAAATATGGCGTGGAGTATATTGTGAGAACTCATCGCAAGAAGCTAAATCTTTCATTAGTTAATGTAGGGAAAATGAAAAGACTAGTGAATTTCAAAAAGCAAAATTTTGTGCTTCTTATGATTAAGGCGAAGAATGATGTTGATTATGAATCATTTCAAGGTTGTGATCCAAAGTTGAAATATGATTTGATTTAAGTGGCTAATAAAAATGATGGGATTTTTTAGGAACCAAAGAGATTACCTCCCAGAGGAATCCAACATGAAATACGAGTTGTAGCAATATTTTACTCTTCCTAACATTGAAATGTATAAGATGTCGGTGATGGAGAGTGCAGAAACCAAAAATCAAATTCAAGAGTTGTTGGACAAAGGGATCATCCAAGCCAAGTACTTGGCCATGCGGGTCACCTATTGTGTTGGTGCCAAGAGAAGGATGGAACATGGCGCATGTGTGTGTATTTTCGTGCATTAAACAAAATTATGGTAAAGAACCATTATCCACTTCCTAGAAAATATGATTTACTTGATTACTCGAAAGATGAAAAGTATTTTACTAATTTTGAATTAAGGAGTGGTTACCAAAAAAATTAGAATTGTTGAATGTGACATTTGGAAGACATCATTCCAAACAAAGAAAAGTTTTTTTAATGGATTTTTATGACTTTTGGTTTATGTAATTCTCATGCTACCTTCATGCGTGTGATGAATGATTTATTGAGGCCATTTCTTGTTGAGTTTTTCATAGTCTACTTCGATGATATCTTGATTTTTAGTAAATCACTTGATGAACATGTCATGAATGATAATAAAAGTACTTGATGTCTTAAGGAAACACCATTTTTTTTAAGATGTCAAAATGTGAGTTTGGTAGAACTTCTTTGGTGTACTTGAGGCATATTGTTGGAGGAGGTGAGTTGAAGATAGACCCCTCTAAGGTTGAGGGTGATTACGAGATTTGCCAGTGCAGAGACAGGTCACTAAGGTAAGAAGTTTTTTGTTGGGAGTAGCTGAATATTTTTTATTAGGGAATTTTTTAGGTCTAATATTGGCCTACTAAGGAAATTATAAAATAATTTTGGAAATAATAAAATAATATTTGATTACATCGTCAAATTTTAGATTGGAAAAAATAAAAAAACTACTTTTTCATCTCATATTTTGAACTTATGTCCCAATTTGTTTACTCAAATTTCAAATGGGAGTACTTGTTGGATCCAAAATTTAATTCCCCATCCAAAGGATTACCCATGTTTCATACTTTTAATGGACTCTACTAAATGAAAAATGAGAAATACATGAAAAGCGTGATTCGAATCATGTGTTTTCATGTATTTCTCATTTTTTCATGTAGAAGAGTCCATCGATGTATGCAGCATGCAGGTAATCCTTGGATGAGGAATTAAATTTTGCATCCAAACGAGTACTCTGCTTGAAAATTTGAGTAAAAAAATTTGGGAGATAAGTTCAAAATACGAAGTTGAAAAAAGTAGTTTTTATTATTTTATTATTTTTTAATCTTTTTTACCCTTTTACTTAAAAAATGGTGAATCATCCCCCCATGGTTGACATCATCATCTTTAATCCCATTGGTTCTTATAAAGTTTATTTTGTTTGTACATTTTTTCTTAGGAGGCCCATTTTAGACCTCAAAATTCCCCTAATGAGGAAATTTATTGCTAACTTCTCTTCTATCGCGGGATCCATTGCATGCATTGACTAGTACTGAAAAAAGGTCTTCTAGTGGGGAGGCAAGAAGAAAAAAAAACATTCGATGCTTTGAAAGAGAAGATTATTTCAGCCCAATTACTTTCACTACGAGGACTTGAGACAACCCTTTAAGATTCAAATCGATGCAAGCGACGATGCCATGGGCGCAACCCTTATGCAATATGGTAAGCCCATTTCATTTCATTCAAAAACATTCAATGGTGCGGTGATTAACTATCCTAACTATGACAAAGGAGATTTATGTGTTGGTTTAAAGTGTGAATAAGTGGAAACACTACTCGATGGGAAAGGAAGCCATCATACACATCGATCACCAACCATTGCAATACGTGCAATTGCAAAATAAGTTGCGACAATCAGAGGCACTTTCGATGGATGGGTTTCCTACGAAAATTCCACTTGGTCATCGAGTATAAGAAAGGTATATACAACAAGGTTATTGATATGATTTCTAGGCCTATTTTTTAGTGCAACTAATTTACTCGAAGCACAATTATGTTTTGCATGAAATTTATGTTGATAAATATGCATTTGATAATGACTTTCAAGATGTTTATGAAACTTGAGTCAAGGAAACCAAGTAGAGAAATTGGATTACCATCTACATAATAACTTGTTGTATCAGTTGGATAAGCTTTGTATTCCATGGGGGGAGAGAGTGAATGTCGTAAAGGGAAACACACGCTTCTCTTATTTCGGACATTTTGGTGTAAGAAAAAACAATGTCACATCTTCATAAGTATTGTTATTGGCATCGTATGCTTGAAAGTGTGTCACATTTCATTAAAGGTTTTTTGATTGTGTGCAGTAAATAAGCCTAGAAATAGGAAGTCATGATTGTACACACCACTTCTTGTACCCTCATGTCCATGGGAGATTGTTTCTATGGATTTTTTTCAGGAGGTATTCCATTGTCAAAAAATAGGTCATGATTATTTGTATGTAATTGTGGATAGGTTCAACAAGATGTGTATATTAATGCGCCATGTAAAAAGAAAAACGTAGTTGAAAAAAACAATCACTTATTATTTCAGCATGTTTTGGTTCATTTTTTATTTCACATCCATTTTAGTGATCAAGATTCTCGATTTGTTAGGAATTTTTGGTCAGAGTTTGCAGGACTTGATGGATACCAAGTTGAAGAAGAGTACAACCTTTCATCCAAAAGCAGATGGTCAAGCTGAAGTGGTCAATCGAACTTTCATACATATTCTTCAAGGATATTGCAACAAGCATCCTAAGTTGTGGGAAGAGAACTTGCACTACATTCACCATGCTTACAACGTGAAAAAACACTACTCTACACAAACGCCACCATCATAAGGCATGTCTTGGATAATTGCCTAGATCGCCATTGGATTTCATTTATGGGAAGGAAGTTTCTATTTGTGGGCATAGTGACATAGAAAAAGCCAATAATTTCATAGAAAAAATCCAATTGATACATTAAATAGTTCAAGATCACCTTGAAAGGAGTCAAGGCAAGTACAAATTAAGGCACCACGACAAGCATCGTAGCAGATCACAAGTTCCAAGTTGGTGACAAATTTTGGCTTAAAATTAGCAAAGAGATGCTTCGAAAGGAAGGTAAAAAAGCTGAAACCAAACCATTATGGTCTTTCAAAATTTTTGAAAATATTGGTGACAATTCCTTCAAGTTAGATTTGCCTTCATATATGAAAATTTAATCTGTTGTTAATGTTGAGAGCTTAAGGTTATGTGAGCCTCCTTTGACTAAAGATCGGGAAGAAAATGTTCATATCCCTTCCGTTGAGGATTTTTCTCCATAATACCTTGATGAGCTTCAACAAGACACCATTCTTGACGGAAGAACAAGGACATCAAAACGAGGAGTGTAGACTACCTTGTGCTGGGGCTCAAAGGAAAAAAATCCAAGCAAGGCCAAATGGATCGATATTGGAAAGAGTGATGGATTTTTACCCTCATCGTGTTGAACAAGCTGAAAGTGATACTTGAGGTCCAAAAGCTTCCGGTCGGGAGGAGTGATCGGGTGCTTAAAATTATGCTAAAAAATGAATTTTTTAGAATAGTGTGGAACCTAAACTACGAGCATAGATCTCGTCATCACGAATTCGGCACGGGTTCGTTTCACGGAAAACTAACACCGTATACTCAGAAACACATTATGTCCATTTTGTCATGACTAATTTTTGGAAAACAATTTGTAGGGACAAGTAGTCGGAGTCGATCTCTGCCGACCTAGGTATGCATAATGGCAAGTTGACTTGGTCAATTAATCTCCTCAAGTATATTATATTGTTCCACGAGGCATGTTTTTGTTGAGGTCGAAATGGTAGTTTTTAATTGGTTGTTTGGGGTGGCCAATCACGAGTTGCCATGTGGCCCAACCGAGGGCAGCCACATGAGTAGCCAGGGACAACGAAAATATAGTAAGGGTCAAAGTGCAGCCCATGGGGGTCGAACACAAGACCTCACCACCAACAAATAGCTACATTACCATTACACCATGACTATGTTCCTTACTATACTATGGATTCCACATGGTTTTCTTTTAATATTGATTGCCTTGTGGGGGGAGGGGTCGGGGGTCTAGCCCCCAGCCACAGTCATCGCCTAGGGTAGTATGCCATGGGTAGGGAGGCTAGCCCATGCTACCCCTAGCCATAAATGGTAACACTATCGACGATGACTCCATGTGTCCACCATCGAGTGTTAAGGTCGACGGTTAACAAAGCTGTAGAGATTTTTTATTATAAAAAAATGTTATTAACGATATCCGATATGGTTAGAAATTTTTACTTAAGGCCTTATTGGGAAAGTTGGCTCATCACAATTTCACCTAGTTTTGGGAAATTTTTTCACTCAATCAACGGATTTGGGGGGCGAATTTGTAGGATGGTGCAGGATTTGGAGGGAAATTGTGGAGGGGTTGAGTGCAAAAAACTTGGGGAAGTCATAACTTACTCGATTTTTGGGCGAATTCGATGCGAAAGAGTACGCACAAGCACTTTTGGAGCATTACGGGGTTGAAGGGATATGTTTCAGAGATGTTTCAACATTATAAACATACGTAATCACACTTTCTAACATAATAGAGAGAACGACAAGCCATTGGAAGTTGGACCAAGGAGACCTAGCTCGAGCGAAATGGCTGCTTCATCATGTGTTTTTGTGTTCTTGTTTATGGTGGTGTTCATGTTTCACATGCTCTTGTTCATTGTTTTGTTTATGTTAATTTCCTCAATAAATTCATATAAAAACTCATGTTTAACTTGCAATTTACGTCATGAAATCCTACGAAGCACTTTGTTTATATTACGAAGAGGAATTTTGCACGGCAAAAAATAATTTTCCCTTTTAGATCATCATTCAACGAATAAAATCATTTAAATCAAGGTATATTACTTGGGTGAAAAAAAATTCATAGCATATAGTTCAAAGACGAGCATGCATACACTTTTTTAAATAGGACATACACTTGATTTAAAACAAAAGCCTTCCTATTTTTGAAACGAGTGTATACACGGTTTAGAACAAAGTTTTTTTCTTCGATAGAATGTAGTTCAAAATAAAAGTACAAGATTAGAGCCTTTGACATAGTGTGTTGCAAAATCGAGTGTAGGTCTTTTACACAAAATATTCCACTCCTTCAAAACATAGCATATTTGAAAACATAGTAATGCACTTTACAATAATGTTTTGAGATAGGTCACATTAATTTCTTTGAAACAATATCTGGTAAAGGTATTTTCATTTTTTGTTTTCGGGAGGATTTTTCTTTCCAGGACGTAAATAGATGTAGTAGGTTGATAAAAAGGGGAAGTGGATGAATACTTTGGTAAGGAATAGTAAGGATAGTAAGGAATGTGATGATTTGAGCTTGTGAGTGAGGCTAGTTAAATTAGGGTGTGAATGGAAGAGAAATATATGATAAACTTTAGGCTTATGAAATGGAATGAAATAATGTTAAGTTAGGATGAAATATAAAAATGTTAGGGTATAATGGAATAAGTTGAGGTTACAATGGATAGAATAGGTAAACAAAGTAGGTTGTGATTTAAAAAAAATTTTGAGGGTTTTCAACCATCGAAATTTTTATTGTAATGATATAAAAAGGAATTTATCATATCCATTAATTCAATATTTTTATAAAAAAAATTTAAGATATTAAAAAATTAATCCTTACCAACTTTTTTTATCAATGAAATGAAGTTGTTTCGTTGGTCTTCAATCCTTATTTTCATGCTTGAATCTTTAATTTATTTGTCTTTGGCTTTTTCTCCCTTCTTGTGAGTGGTTGTTTCTTTTTTTTAATATGTTTTGAACTCGTTCCCTTTTGGAAGTTGGAATAAGCTTATCACATTTTGGAATGTCTTCATTATCTCCTTAAAATGATAGTAGTATTGATTTCTTCTAGAGCAATTATTAATGGTTGTCTCTTATTAAAGAAGAAATGAAACTACTACAGTATATATTTATTCATAAATTCCAGTTCACCCAATTTCTTCATTTTCTAAATAAAGTTCATGTTTAGATTGTTCTAGTATCCTACATTTTTCGCAACTAAACTCCTATTTTTTTGTCTTTTAATTTTTTTTGAAAAGTAAATCCAAAATAGAAGAGGGGTGGATGGATCAGGGAAGTATGGTAAGCTTAGGAAATGAAAATGGGTTAAAGTCATGATCAAGTAGTAGTAATAATAAGGAGAGTTTAATGTTGTCTATATAAACAAATGGAAGTTTGGATTTAAACATGCATGGATTATAAATCTTGAAAGAAGAGGGTGGTATACAACAATATTGATGAATGACATCATTATCGGTAGGGATATTGGAGGACTTTTTTATTTACAATGACATAGGTGTACATGATATGTAACTTGATATATTATTTTTATAATTTCCTCCACTGTCATTCACCTTTACCTTTCTACATATTTAAGCATGAGTTAGGTTGTTATTGTTGTTGATCAACAACTAGAATATTGTTCATATGTAAGCTCCAAGGATTTTGAGATTTCTTGATGAATACAACATCGAGATGATGTTACACTTCACTAGAACTAGTTACTTTTGTTCCAAATTCTTGTGCATGAATCTTCAAAACATGACTTTGAAAATCACTTGTGCATAGATTTGATCCCTTGGATATTCCTATGATTTGCAAGGATTTAGTAGTTGCATGGAGTAAAATGTGAAATGTTAGAAGATGAAAGTGTAAATTATTTCTTACTCTAATTTTTCTATAAAATAATTACCAAAAAATACATAGGAAACAAATCCAATAAAAACTAAACAATGGAAAAATACATGTGGTTACCCTATTGAGGAGTGTTAGTGATCAACTAGACTACTCGACATTGTTTTCTTGATAATTTCCTTGTTCTTGGTTCAATTTTAGTGATTCCAAGGAAAAATTAAGGTGGATTTATAAAGATATATTTAGTAGCTATACATATTTTTTAAAAATTTCCTAATATGACACACAAAATATTCTAGATAGCAACTAAAACACTAGTGTTGTTTTCAAATTCTCTCCTAGACCGGTAATAACTAGTTTTAAGCATAATTTTCCCGTTAAAAGGCGAGTCCATGTGATTCAACTCGGATATGAAATTATATTAATATAGATATATCAATTATAAATAGGACTTAAATACAACAATAATTTATGGGTCAAACATACTAATGAGAAGCGCAAAAAGTGAGTTTTAGGAGTGCAGATTAAAGATATGTAGTTAGTATATTAGTCATAAGTTTCTCATACAATATACAAATAAATAGATTCAAATTGTGTTGGAAAATTATATTCATAGTAAAATATGGAATATAAATATAATTGATAAATTCATCTATTAGGTCTCCCTAAAATAATTTTGTCTTAAAATTTTTCAATTTGACACTTTTGGTAGGCATTTTGGACATATTTTTCACCTAATTTCCAAATTGATAAATTCAAAATAGGTTTGAAATTATATTTTAAAGGGATACATTGTATATATATAAAAAAATTGAAAATGATCTCATGTGTTCCCCCATAAGTATGACTATTGGTTGCATTTTTCCATAAAATCCACCCAAATGAGCATTGGACAATAAAATGAAAAAATATTCATCATTATTATAAAAAAACATTTTCCTTAATATTTTATTTATTAATTTATTTATCTATACTATCCTAATCTATTTGGAAAAATAATCCATACCGTAGGTGTGGGAGAACTTCAATTAGTCATCAGATTGTAATAGGAATAAGTAGACTCGTATCCAAGTTTGAGAAATAAACCTTAATGAATTCTTCGACATGAAAAAAAATATTGCTCATATAAATACAATGCCAAGAAATGTAAAAAAATGGAGTGGTTCCATTGAATAATGACTATTTAGAACCAAGTTTCAATGTAATCTTTGTCTCTTTGTATCTCTTTGATTTTCATACCATAAAGTTATTCGAAAAGTTTTTTTATTACATTCTTGAATGCCTGAGGGATTTTGTGATAAACATGCGAGGAATTATTTAATATTTTTCTCTATTATATTCTCTTGATTGATGTGGTATATGAATCCTTGAACTCCTTTATATGATGACAGAGGATTACAAGAATACACTTTTATATCCTCTTCTTGTGGATTCTATTCTTGGATCACTTGTTCCTCCTTTATCTTTTGATAAATATTCATCCCTAGTAACAATTATGAATTGTGGACAAATATTTGAGAAGATCCTTGTGGTTTCCTACCATCCTTTATTGAATAAATTCTTTATAATTTTTAGATTAGTGGTTTGGGGGTTCTTAAAACATCTTTAATTGAAATAATTAAAAAATGTCTCTCTATGCTTCTAAGAAAGTTACTCCTATTATCTAATTGATCTAGTAGAAAGTAAAAAAATTATAAAGGTTTGTGAAGACTCACTAAAGTGAATGTGCAAGTTCTTGCCTCTTGTCTTATCGCCTTCACTCCTCCTTGTCTTAAATGTGTGTATTAAATGTAATAAAAAAACATAATGCAATAATTATTGTCGCGCCCTTAACATATCCCCAAGAAAAGTGCCAAAATGTGGTTCTAATTTACTTGAAAAAACCATGACATTACACTATCAATTTGGGAGTTCATAAACTTGTGAAATATCATGCACTTGCATGTGCGGTGTAACCACCTCCACACCTTGGTCATCCCAAGATGCGGGAGAGTTACCTAGTGAGTTCTAACATGACATCTAATATTTTTTATGAATATGGGGGTTATTGAAAATCTCACTTTTCAATATCGAGAAATTTAATTTTCTCATTAACATGGTGTTTAGCTCATCGATATATATCTAGCGATGTGAAAATTTATCTTGATATGATCCACAAATCATAAGTCACACTCATTTTCAATTTGGCATATTAAAAGAGGCCATGTCATTATTATTCGACCACACTGGCACCCATGTGGCCTCCACTTGTCCTACGAAAATTCAAAATAGTGTGACTCATAGGGTCAAGTCCACATTTCACGATTCCCCATTATAGATATTGAAGTAATCACTCTACTAACATTTTCACCATAGTTATCACAAATCTCCATTGTAGTTATTTTTGGACCTCTATCAACATCTTCAACTTCATTAGCATTAAAACCTTAATCAACATTAACATATTCATCAACATTAACATCTTCATCATCATTAGCATCAACATCTTCATCAACCCTTAGCACCAACATTAGCGGTAACATTTTGTATCTAGAAATCAAGAGCGATAGATAGAGATATGAGGATGTCACTTCTTTCCTTCACGCTGAAATTTTTTTTATGTGATTTCATATTCATAAATTTGGTTTTAGTTTCTCTTAATTCTAATAATGATTGGAATCCTAAGAATCAAATTGAAGATGGATGATTCCTATGACAAAAATATCAACGTCAAATAGTATTGATTTTGTCATCTATAGGTTTTCATGTAACTATCATACAATCTTGTAACTATTGTTATAAGATCATCATATTTGTTATTGGATTACCTATAATGTTTTTTCCAATATATTATTCCACAAATTCAAGCCTTCTTAATAACATATGGAAACACGTATGGATCCAAAGCTACTAGACACCCCCATCCTCTTTACCTCTTTTTTCCTAAATAGTTCATCAACAATTAATTACCCAAATTCCAAGTAATCGTATTTATAGCTAGCATAAGTATCAATATTTTCCCTGTATTCCAAGCTTTATCAACAATTCTATCCAACTTTCATCAGTCATATGAGCTAGGTTTTCTTTGAGGTCATTATTATAAGGATGCTTGATCTAAAGGTAAACACGGGTTGAGAAATTTATTTGAAATATATATAATTTTTTTAAGGAATAAACTAATATCATCATAGCCTTGGTCCAATGGAATGTTAAAATTTACATTTACTATTTTTCTAAAACACTTATTGTAATTTTTAACCTTTTTTTCCACCACATTGTGCAATTATTGATCATCGTACTTGATTTATGAGAGTGATCATTCCACTACTCTAATCTGATGATGACCCTCTTTTCAATATCTTTTTTATCGTCATCATTTCTCATTAGAGGCTTTCATCCATGATCATTAAAATATATTGTAGCATAATTCGACCATTATAAAGTCATTATATTACCTCGTATTACCTGTAACCATCAATCCTACAAATTCTCTCCATATTCCCTCAAATTCTGGCTAATAACAAAAGTCGCCAAGAGATAGATCCCTTAGTGTTGACCCGAATAGTATGGGAAAATTGGGGACGGTTGAAAAGGAACCTTATCTTTGATAGTCTTGGTTGGTTCCTAAAATATAATGCATGCAAACCCATTCTTAATTTTTCAAGATCAATCCTCTTTCTTTGAAAGTTTTGAGGTGTGATGACACCACATAAATGAAATATGCATAAATATTTGATGGTGAAGTGCCCCACATGGGTAGTTTGGTTATGGAAATTACACAATATTCAATGGCTCAGGCCATAGGACTCCCAAAAAAATGTGTCATTAGTTTAAGAATAAAAAAATAGAAAAAATGGGTTTTAATGAGGTTTCTCAACTCTATAAAGTTTAATCTAGACTAGGGGCAAGGGATACGCTATCATTGATCGTAGATAGCTGGAAAAAATTACACTTCATCCTACAAAATTTCATAACATGTGATGGCGAGGTATGTTGTCACATATCTTTATCATGTTAGATTGGTCCTCCACTTTGAAGCTAGTATTCATATCAATTTCCATTACTTCCTATAGAAAATATTGGGTCGCATGGAAAAGTGAGTTCACATCGTAACCCTAAAAAATAATACCATACATAGTCTATACCATCGATGACATCATTAAAATGCTAAATGTGAAAGAACATGAGAATAGGGAGAAAATTTTGATGCTTTCTTCATTCAAGATAAGTTTGGTAATCCAATATCATGGTTATTAGCGTATAACCACGAGACCTACATAAAAAACTAAAGGGAGTTCACAATGGAAATGAGGAAGAACCTATGCATAAAATTACAAGTGATTATGGGGATGAAAAATGTTCAATAGGTTGAATGCCTCACTACTCGTAAGAAGTCTCTAACGGAGCCAAGAAGTCATAAGGGCATCCTATCACTACACCAATTAGGGTAACAAAAATTATGGATAAAAAATTACCATAAAGCGATGACAATACCCCCCTTGTATCCTCAGAAAACCTCTATAAAAACTACATCACCCCCTACTTCCTCGAGAACCTTTTTGCAAAAAAACTATAATCCACACCCCTTCCTCTACAATAACTCTCTGCAAAAACTACATCATTTCCCCTACCTCCTCAAGGATCTTGTTGGAAATTTGCATCCCTATCTCCTACTCTCCTAACAAAGCTACTCCCCCACAATCCAAGGAAAATAGACAATAAACTCTTCATTTAAAAAACCAAAAACACAATTTTTTGGCTTTCAAAATCCATGACTACTAAGATTTTGTTGGCTCATCGACTCAGTTATTTTGACCACATTATTGAGTTCTATGAGCATGCACAAACCCTATTGTATCCTATGCCAGCACTAAAATAAACCCTCAACCTAAAAGTTGAGAAAGAAATATGGAAAAATTAAAAATATTGAAGATTAATATTGAGAATTCAAGGTTCAGTTGATATTTCAAAAATAAATATGTCGTCTTGAAAAATGAAAATGAGTAACTTGAGAGAAAGAAATTTCTAGTTTTTTAAAAATAAAACAGAAATTCCTTAAAATGGCTAGGGAAAGTGGTATAAGAAATGTTACTATATGGAAATAGATAAAAATGACCTTCAAAGAGCTAAGCAGTAAGGAAAAAACGAGTGGAGCCAATGTAAACATTAACATTGGAAATCAATAAAGCTTTAGAGAACCTCTCATTTTTGATCAATTTTTGTTTCGAAAATTCTCAATATTAATGCGGCTTGTATCAATTCTATTTTGATTGTGTGGAGACATAAGGACCTGAAATGGGGGAATTTTGGGGCTCTAAATTGGCACTCTTGTTGTTCATCGATGTAAAGCCTTTTCATCACTACAAAGCCCTATTTTTTCCTAGTATATCCCTCTTTTTTTTGCATTATTGAAAGATAAATAATGGAAACAAGGACCATGAGGTAAATAGTTGTTGTTGATCAAAATTTTACTATTTTCAAATGCATTAGAGTAATCTTAATTTATAACATTGCAACTAATATGGTTTGTGAAGGAAGGTCATATAACTCACACAATTATGTAACTGCGATTCCATGGTTAGCATATTTATGCATCCCCATAATGGACATAGGTTCTCTCTAACACCATTAAGAAGTTCTCTCTCCTATTCACCTAGGTCGGTGGTTACCCAAAGAAAGGCACAAGAGGTCTTTCAACCCAACATTCAGCCATGGAAAGAGGTTTAGTAGGAAAGAGTTTTCCAAATTTGTGGACTTGTACAATAGAATCACCAAACTTGTATGTGGTTATATGATCTAGATCAAATAAATTGTACCCATTCTAAAAATAAAAAAGGGATCCGTTTAGATAAACTATATATTAGTTAGGTTAGATATTAGTGATGGTCTATGGACATCAGTTATATAATGTAAATTATATAAATGACCATATCCTACGTATACTAGGTTAATGATCTTATTATCGTTAGTTTTATTTGTAAGAAAATTGAGCGAGATCATTGGGCATCTCTCGAAGTGATGTGATATAAATCTATTGTTGATTTTCCTTTGATAAGCATCTATGTGTTATTTGTGTTTGATTTAGAGATTTATTGCAAGCAATGTGCACTAGTTTGGATGGCCCACTAATCCAACCATGTTTCCCTCGGTATTATATCATGTGTGATGTATTTTTAGTGTAGTTTACATCTTGATTGGTTTATTTTATTGAATCAAGTTTTTATATTTTTTACTGTATCCATACCTCTTGTGGATGTCATGAATGAATAACTAAGACTCGTATATTTAATACGTTGTATTTGGATTGATACAATACACAACGAGGGTTCACGAATTTAGGAGACATATAGCTGAAGCTAACCCTCCAACTACGGAATAACCATGGTATATTAGTTTCTTAAGAGAATAACTTTGTGTGTTAATTTTATAGTTACCTAAATCTTCATCTTATATTTCCTTGCTTTGTTTCAAACTTGGATTTTTTTCTTGTAGAGTTGGATCCAATCATTGAAGGAGTGCAGATACATTTTTAACATTTTGTGGTTATAGAAACACATAAATAATTTGGTGTGAAAAAGACTATAAACTTACTAGGAAGGGCCATATACTTTCACCTAGTGATCTATTTATTTTAGTATATGATATTTTGATTTCTGCTCATTGAGATGCACCTTTAGAAGGTGTTGGGTTGCATTGCACATTTTTCCTAGGCCACGAAGGCTCTCCGAAGAAACCTTCAATTGGTTGTGGCTTAGAAAGTATAGGATTTTGCATCAACATCCTAGAGAAAGCAGGATACGTTGTATAATTTTCCTTTGAATTTAGTGATCTTTACTAACGGTTATAGTGGGTGGAAATTTTCTAAAGTTAAGACCTAAAGGGAGATCCATAGAAACCATTGGCTTAGAACTATATAAAAAGAAGTTTTAGTGTGGTTTTTTAGCCAACCAATAGGTTTATTACCCAGTGACTGATTCATAGATTTCTTTCCAATGAGTCAATTGATTTCAATTCTTTGTTGTGGCATTGAATCATTGATATCTTCATATCTATACACATACATTGTGATACCTCAAATTTTACATTCATGGATTGACAAAGTAATGTTCGGAATTTTAGGCAATTAGAATTCGACCTAATAACCCTCTTATATCTCTACGTCATATGCATTAAATTTAAAATTCCCTTTCTTTTGCATGGTTGGATCTTCTTCACATTTTTCTCATTGTAATTTCCCTCGGGATAATTTTTCCCTTTTGAGATGTATGATGACATGATCTCTAATTATGAATGAATTTTCTTCTAATGTGCATCCATTCTCTCCTTATACTCATTTTTAGTTGATCAATCTTCCAAAATACAAAACCATATAAATGTATTCATTTTTATCTCGATATAAACAAGTATTGTTTTTTCATCTCAAGAATAATTTGTAGCTATGATTATGTCGGTGTACAACAATCTAGAAACTATAAGAGGACCTAATGAACATGCCTGAAATCAATTTGGAAATTTTGAAAAAAGAGACGTAAACAATAATGAAATATCTACTATGAGACTACTGATATAAGTACTAAGATATGAAATAATAATAAATAATCAAAGAATTAAGGAATTGCAAAACTCTCTTTTAAGACACCAACTAAAGGTTATGAAAATATAAAATAAAAAAACCTCTTATACTCTTGATTGAGTAATGCATCTTCAATGAGTGCTCTCACTCCCTTACGGATATACATTCATTTTGACTTGTTCCATTCTCCAAATTTCACATGTGTTGGTGTAAAATTCTTTGGAAATAATGCCTACGAAAATACATATTGGACTTGCATTTTCACATGGCTAATGCTTCTCTTCCTAGTGTTACATTAAGGAGGTTAGATGATAAGTTGAATTTATACATGAATTTCCATTATTTGTAATATTAATTCATTATTCGATTAGGAATCCATTTCCCCCATTCCTTAAATTCAATAATACTTTATTGGTACATAAATATCTTCGAGTTCGCTGTAATTCAAAAATAAGTTTCTTAAGGATGAAAACTTAATTCTCTAAGTAAAACTATTATTTCTTTATCTTAAATAGATTGATAGGAGTCAGTCGATTTTGGAAATTCACATGATATTTATTCTACTTTCCTTACTAGTCACTAGCAATTCTTAGACTTGTGAACCTGAGTTATAAGAAGCTTGATGAAGAATAATCTATAACCTACTTAGTTGATGCACATCGCAAATCATGAGGACACTAAAAATTTCCCTTTAAAGAAACTCATATTATGTTCCAAAATGGATTTCATAGTGGGCTTAACATGGTGGTGAACATTCCTTGATGGGGGTGATAGCCGCTGGAAAACTTTATGATAGGAATTATGTGGAGAACACGGTAGGAAAATTAATTAACGATGAATAGGTTATTATGTAAGTTATTACCGATGGATATAAATGATTCGAATGCGGACACTTTGTTTGGGGGCGAAGGGGTGGCGGCCACTTTGATCGGAATTTGGATCGGGGCCTAAAATTAGCTAAAAATTAAAAGTGCTCGAAATTGTTTTTAGGCACGATCGATTGGATAGAGTTCATCGCCTAGGATTCGAGCCCAACTCATTTTATGTCCGTTGTTCATTTTTCCGAGAAACGAAAAAAAGGAGCAAAACATGGATAGTGATGATGTGTAGCGATAGAGCATTATAGGGAATATTTGTAAGAAATTTGAATAATTTGCTTTGAATTATTCACCGAGATTATCTTGATTACAAACTATTTCAGCTTCATGCATAATACATAACCTCTTCTACAATTTATCATCGATATGCGGAAATAGAAGCGGTCGCATGCGTCTCTTTGTTAAAACACAATCGAAGCACACATATAACCACGTGATATGTAATGGGGAAAGCATACGGCTGAAAACCCCCAACTATACTGCATGTTATAATGATAGAGAAACATGTAACATTACATAGCACAAAGCTCCTCACGGCTCTCGACACTTTATCTCACATGCTACACACAAAGCTAGCACGGAAGATGAACAAAGTCACGGGTTGAGAATCTCCTCCGCACAGTACGTGCTGCCTCTCTTTAACGCGATCCAAGATGAATAATGATGAGATCAGAGTTTGAATCCCTTGGCTTGTGCTGCGCATGATCCTAATTGGAAATCTCCAATCCCATGTGTGTGCAAATCTCATGCATAGCCATAGTCACGCCCGATGAGTGAGACTCACCCTTTCACCCACCTACTAACAACTTTGGTCTCCTTTGAACTATCCATGCATTGCGATACGCCAGAGTGTATTATTTAAGGTTGCAGTTTATGAGGTTTCATAATTAGTGAGTGCATTAATAATTAATTCACACCACTCATCACTAGTTTATTTTTCGAGGTTTAGACTAAATACAACTAATTCAACTAAGTTAAAGCGAGACACAACTCCACCAAAGCTGTCTCATCAAACTCCACCAAACTACCGCCACATGAGTTCCAGCTGAGAGTCAACCATGAAATGAGCTCAGCCTAACCCTTAGGAAAAGCGTATTTCGTTATGTCAACTACATGTGCCACATCCAAGCATCCAGCGAAAGTGCTCCAGAGGATAATATAATTTTTATAGTCTAAATATGATTAAGGGTTAATAATATTTGAGCGATGCTATTTCTACTGTGCCGGTCTAAGTAGATTAGACAATGTCTAAAAATAGAGGTCCATCTGTACACAGCATGAAAAATCATCCATAAATAGCATCACGCAACTCATAGACCATGATCCATATGTCTAAAAATGAGCCACTAAGTCCTAAAAAATAAACTTTGCGCCAAAAATAGCTTGCGGAGCCCACTTAGTGAAGCGACTTCGTTTCACTCAGCTCCATCATCTTGTTGCATTTTCAACACTCCCTCTGCATCAAGATATGGATTGTACGCCTTTCCTCCACTGCCTACCTTGTGGTATTCAAATTTTCTCCTGGTGAGCGCCTTCGTCGAGATGTCGGCACATCACGATCCTCGGTGGGAATATATGAGAGTAACATGATTCTCCGCTACACACAATCTACGATATGATGGTACCTAAATGTCGAGTGATAGCTCGGATCTATCATGAAATACTAAAGTCGACGAGGGTTTAATGCAACTGCGCGTTGTCACGATAAATCATAGTAGGCTCCAAGTGTGGCCGAACAACCCGGGCCGGATCTTCCTCATGCATGGCCTCGCATGCGACGAGCTTTGCTGCCATGCTACTCATCCTCTACCTGACGCGAGTGCACATGGATCTCTGCTTCTGTTGTACCAATGCGTTGTCGACCCGATGCTGAAGATCCCTCCGAGATGTGCTCTTTACGTAGTTGGGCTCCACCGCGATGCGCATGCTGTCGAAGCCACGTAGCTTCACCTCATCCTCCACAGCCATACCACAAACCATATCTGGAGTGTGCCTCTCAGATAATGCCAATACATGCTTGCACATACGCGGGGAAAGAGCTTGGTAAGAGCTTAGCACAGCTTGCGAAAGGCGGTTAACGACATAGCATATGTCGGAGTCGTGTATTGATCGGATACACAAGCGACCTAGCTGTCGAAGAGCAGGTGGCATCCACTACCTCCGCTCAGAAGTAGCATCCTCCTTCCTCCAACCTCCCGAAGAGGAGTATCAGCAGACTTGCGGTCATGCATTTTGAACTTCTCCCGGCATCTCCCGGTCATGCCCACCTACAGAAACAAATAGTCCACCACTAGGCTGCGGATTTCGATCCCCGGGGAAATAATGAAGGAGAGCCGAGTCCTTCATCTCAAACTCTCCCAGCGAAGATCCTCCTTGCATGGCAAGTATCAACGTGACTCATCACTCGTCAAAATAAAATCATCTACATAAAAGTAAAAATGATCGGCAACCCACCCTCCACCACAATGCGAGGTACGAGGAGTTGGGATCCACCTCACTCTTGGAGAGATCCAAGTTCGGTGGCATCAGCGTCTATCCATGTGTACGAAGCACGAGGTGCTTGTTTCAACCCATACTGGTGCTCTCTTGGGTCTGCAGAGACATGCGACTCGCTGCTTGAAAAGATCTCGAAACCTTCGAGGCACGCTCTCCCATGTACACCTCCTCCTCGATGAATCCATTGAGGAATCGCACTGGGTCTTCACATCCCATCGATGGATGTGCCACTATCTTTGTCTTTGAGAAAGCTAGGATCGTCATAGTATGGAAGAGTTGCCTTGCGGCGGTGCAAAAGGTCTCCACTCATAATCGATCCCCTACTATGCGGCTTGAAAAGCTGCAACCAAATGTTTCCTTGTGCTTCTCCCACACTCCCGTCGGCCGCTGCATCTACTTTGTAGATCCATCCTCGAACGCACGCCACGGTTTCCCCTCCGGTCTTGGGACAATCTCCCATGCCGCTGTTTCGACAATCGAGAATGCGAGCCTCTTACTAGAAAATGCCTCCTCGTGTACTCATTCCAAGTATCTTGTGAGGACCATACGAGTTACGCACATACGCTGAGTATTGCATGCCTACGCCCCACAGAGTGGATGGGTAGGCACTTGGTCATGCGACATCGCCATGTCTGGCACCCACGATCGTTACGTTTGTACCGCCTCCGGCAACCTCCGTTCTCTTGTGAGTTATGGGAGTGCTATGAGCTCTCTCGGAATTCATGCACGGCGCAAAGTCTTTGACCCGGCGAGAGATGAATTCACCACCATTCTCTCTCCTAAGAGCCTTCACATGCTTCCAGATTCCTTCTCAACCGGTGCCTTGAACTCTCACGAACTTTGAGTATGTCTGCATCTTCTTACGCATGAAGAAGATCCGGCGCGAGAAAAATCATCGACAAAGATCACATAGTACTTGTGCTTTCTTTGTCGAAGCTGCGAGAAAGGTGCGACACAAAGTACGTGTGCGGATTCTCTCCAAGGATCGTCGTGGCATGACTATCCTTCTCATGAAAAGTGGCTTTTCACAGATTTTCCGAGAAGGTACACCTTGCTGCGATGCATTGCGCGAGAGTGCATTTGGGAAGCGGTAGAGTACGGCCAATGGACGGTATCTTCAAAGCTCCATGGTGAAGGTGGCCCAATCTCGGGTTGCCCACGGCTGCGCGCATCATCCCATCTCACCACTCCTTACGCCTTGCATGCCATTCTTCTGTGACTCATCTACTTACCGCGGTAAAAAGTTCTTGATTCGAACAGTATCTTGAGGTTTCTCGGTTGTCTTGCTTTGCGCGGAAAGCCTTTCCTTGCTTGAAGACAACATCTTGCTTGTCTTCTAACATTGCCACGGAGATCGGATTCTTCTTCTTCAATCCTGGAACGTGCATCACTTCCTTCAATACGAAGGGTTTACCGGAACTCCTTCTCAAAGGAAATGGTCACCGATACGGTACGCCTTGTATCTACCATCATCGCCCATCCATATGTCGCAATCCAAGATCTTTCCCATCCGGATACGAAAAACAAATCTCGATCTCCGGTCATGTGAAAAGACGCACCCTGCGTCCAAGAACCATGATTGATCCCATCACACGCAGAGACCCGAAGCATATGTGATCGGTGAAAAATCCATCTCAAAATGTGAGGCTAAGGAGGCCTCTCCGTGCGAGTCCGATGCGCATGCTTATTTTTCTTCTTACGCGGACCAATTTGTGGCATAATGTGCGTCAGTGGTGTCAGGTGAAAGCACTTCACCTTGGACATGTCTTGCTTCTTTCCTTTCGCACCGGAATGAGAAGGTTCTTTCTCTTCCCCTTCTTTTCTTTGGCGGCCAAAGCACAATTTTCTTCATCGGATGCCTTTGATGAAGGTCCGTCCCCCAGTACTCGCTTCTTATCTCCTCTTGCATGAGATCCGGCCAAAGTCGCTCCCATCCACGGCAATTTATCCCAACCATTGATAGAGTCACGATGAGGAATGCCGAGCTCTTCGGAAGACGAGGAGAGCCGGAGGTCCACCAAGTCCTCCTCATCGGCGGTCACACACACTTCCCGGCCTCATCCCTACATTGGAGTGAACTTCGTGAGGATACTTCGGTATGTTTTCGCCTTTTCTCCATCTAAATGCTTACGAGTTTATCCTTGAGTGCCAAATTCCTTTGGGTCAGCTCTTGATTTGGAATACGTACTGTCAACGCTTTCCACATCAAGTATGGAGAGGTTTTTTTCCATGCGGTTGGATAAAATGCGATCCTCACGCCCTCCAACGAGAATCCTGCGACATTTCGCCATCTTCTTTTGCCAAAGCCTCAACAGCGACATCGGTGGGCTTTGGGACCTCAACATATATGAACTCCTTTAGCCCATTATCATCTGTCTACGCCTCACATCCTATCCTTCCATTGCAACATAATTCCGAGATGCCCTTGAGGACATACTCCGATGCGCGATGCGATTTGAAGAGACATTTCAGCTGCGGCACCAAGAAAACAAATTCTTTGCAACAGGCTCGAAGATTCCACCGGCTCGAACTCAGCGAAAAGCACGGATGCCGCGAGAGGCAAAGTATTTCTAGCATAGAGGTGGCCCAGCAGGGCGTTCTTTCGGATATATCATCTTTCGAAAGGAAAGGATGGATCCGGAGAGCTACACGGCCCGACTTATAGGCTGCAGTCTCACAGAAAATAAATTGTAATCCTTTCGTAATAGATGCGATGATCAATTCTTGCTCACGATACCATGTAGAAATTTTAATAATTTGTTGAATTATTCACGCAGAGATTATCCACGATTACACACTATTTAAGCTTCATGCATAATACACAACCTCTTCTACTGATTGATCATCGTCTGTCTTGGAAATAGAAAGCGGTCGCATGCGCACATTAAAAGCACTGATCGAGCACACATATAACATGAGCATGTAATGGGGAAAGCATACGGCTGAAAACCCCCAACTATCTATATATTATAATTATAGAGAACATGTATAAATATATACATAGCACAAAGCTCCTCACGTCTCTCGGCACTATCTCACATGCTACACACAAACTAGCACGGAAGATGAACGAGTCACGGGTTCAAATCTCCTCCACGAGTACGCACTGCCTCTCTTGCGCAATCCAGAGATGAATAATGATAGAGATCGAGTTTGAATCCCCACCTTTGGATTTTTCTGCTCGATCCTCATTGGCAGTCTCGAGTCCATGTGTGTGCAAATCTCAGCTGCACGACCATAGTCACAGCGATAGTGAACTCACCCTTTCATGAGCCTCCTAACAATCTTGGTCTCCAGCCAGGCTTGTCCATGCATTTGCGGTTAGCGAGTGTATTCTTTAGTTGATTTACGAGCTAATAATTAGTGAATTAATTAATAATTAATTCACACCACTCATCACTAGTGTATTTGTCGGTTAGACTAAATACAACTAGTTCAGCCAAAGCAAGCCGAGCACACGACTCCACCATGCGCTCTCCCTTGACTCCACCAGAAGCTACTGCCACATGGAGTCCTAGCGCCGAAGTCAACCACGCAGTAGCTCAACTAACCCATGTAGGAAAATCATATTTCCTTAAAGTCGTTGCATGTGCCACATCCAAGCATCAAGCCGAAGTGCTCGAGAGGATAACATAATGTTTATAGTCTAAATATTATTGGTGGACAATAATGTTGGCTTGTTTCTGTTCTTGGCGAGTCTAAAAATAGATCGCAATGATCTGCAAAATAAGGGTCACATCTATTTTTACCAACATGAAACCAATCATCCATAAATAGCATCACTGCAGCTCACGAGACCATGATCCATATGTCTAAAAAATAGACATAGTCTAAAAATAGACTTTTGCGCCAAAAATAGCACTGCGGGCCCACTTAGTGAAGGCTGACTTCATTTCACTAAGCTCCATCATCTTGTTGCATTTTCAACAATATTATCCAAATTTCAACTAGTGGCACTTTGACAAGTGTCGTCTTCGATTCTGCCATATCGGTTAGAGTGAAGAGAGAAATTTTCCGAAACGAGCCTCGATTCTTTCTAAGTTGGAATTTGAATTTTTAGGAGTTGGAGTACAACCCAACTAGAGCGCCATGTGTCCTCTGCGGTGGAGCCATCTCCTAACCACTGTCGAGATGTCTAATTACATTAAGGTTTCAAAACATTATTCTTATGGTGGTACTCTAACTTTAATATATATATTATATGTTATATAGTTTAAAAACCCACCTTCTCGTCGGACTTAACTAGATTTAGAAGGTCTCCACTTAGAAATTGGTGAATGTTCGAAACCTAGTAACGTTGATAAATATGGCGGAGGAGTTTATTATATATCTTTGTGAAAAAAAATTTTTGGTGGTGGAATTCGAACCCCTAACCTCAAACCTATCAATAGCGCGACTTACGTAGTCTCTCCTCTAGGGTGTTTCTTAACCCTTAGGTTCTGCACGCATATTTGAAATAATATGGCCGAACTATTGAGTTGGAGGAGGCTAGCCCCATGTGCTTAGCCCCGCCCCATGTGGCCGCAGATTCAAAGACTCCAAGTTCCGGATCAATGAACCAACGGAAAATTTAATCGCGTTTAATTAAAGTCTAAAATGTGGTTTGATGACGATAAAGCGAGATTAGCGCTTAAAACACGCTTTACCATTAAACCTTGTGTATTAGCCCATAAATCATGTTTAATGATTATTAAGCCCGAGTTTATGTTGGTGGAAATTTTGGAGGGCGCACCATTTTTGGCGACTTTCTAAATTTGGAATGTTAAGCGGCATCTCCTACTGATTTTAGAGGAGAAATTGAAAAAATTGGGTTTGGTCATAACTCCACTAAATTTTCAACCAAATTGATCTTAGTAAAAGTAATTCTAGACTAATTGGCATGTTGGGAACTCAATGAAGTAATTTTTACGAGGCACAAAATGTCATCTTCGAGTGTTTATAGTGCATTTGAATATTTTTTGAAGGTCGGGGCCATTAGGTGTTGGGGCCATTGCCGGAGAAATCCGAGTCAGTCGAGAAAATGAATAGTAATTTTTGGCTATGTTGGAACTTTTGAAGCCAATGGTGAAGGTTTCGGAGGCATTGGGAGAAATTCTAGATGCGAAAAATGCTACGGAGGCTGCATGCCCGCCACCTGAGGTGTTGGAGGCATAGCCGCGCCGAGAGGTCATTCTGAGTGAATGAACGGTGAATTTTGTATGCTTGGCATGTTTTGGAAATAATGAGATAGGTTTCAAGAGTATATGAGGACTTATAATGGTGTTTTTTTCACATGATAGCTCGAGGAAGATCGAGGCGACTAGTAGAAGAGGTCATGCGAGGGAGCCATGGTCCATTTCTAGTGATTGAGCCGGTCGATATAGTATTTTTTGTATTACTGATGCCATTGGCATGGTGTAAAAACCAAATGGAGTTGAGAATCATCTTGTAAAATAATTTTACCATCTTAATCTGACCCGGAAGGCATTGACCCATTGGAGAGCTCGAGGAGTTGTAGCGAAGTGTTGGGGGTGAAATCCTTTATGATCTTTGTTGTGTGTGCGCTATCTAGTTGTTCTCTACAATTTATGTTTTACTTGTTCATGCATTTAATTAGCTAAAAACAATTTTTAATTTCTCACGGATAAATCATGTACACATAAACATGACACGAAGAATTTCTAAGTGCACGAAGGGATGTATGAGAGCATGATCCTTGGGATTGTTTAAATGGAATAGAAGGTGCTTACACATTCAGCCACATATTTAGAGGATCAAGTTGGTAATGAGAGGAGGTTAGCTCATTTTAGCTAGGGATAGCTAGGGTTAGCTATTGGTTTTTAAATTGTGCGAGGAGAATTTAGCGAGTTTGAAAGTTTATGTGTGAAGGGAGAAGTTGGGCGAGATCTTGGTTCTCAAATAACAATAAAAAGTTTGTGAATATTTGTGAATTTTTTTGAAGCTCTTTAATTCATTACATTATGATAACAACTTCATTAAGTGGTGATTATAAACCATCCCTCCTTTACAAGACTATTTGATAAAGAGATGGTGCGGGACATATACATCATGAAAGATATGGTGCAAAATTTGTATGAATATCTAAGAGGAGAACACTAAACTTCAAAGATGCGAGTTGGTTTCTATGAAGAAAGAGAGAAAGCGATAAATTCTTCAAAAGATGTGTGAGATGGATATTCAACTCCACATGATGAAAAATGAGCCTTAGCGAAACATGTGCTTGAAGAAGAGGTAAATAATTCAAGTTTGTCTTCCAATTTCCTCTCCAAGATAAATGTGTAGGTTCTTTTGAAAAACACACTAGAGGAATAGGGTCAAAATTGATGATGAAAATGGTGCAGCATGAAGGTAAAGGATTAGAGAAAAACATTCACAAGGCATATGTAATATTCCAAATGCGGAATTTTCTACTCCACTCGGGAATATCTTAAGATGTTTCAATTCCCTTCTTAGGTGAGCTATCACAAGTCCATTTCAGAAGATTTCTTGTTGGGGAATTTACAAGATATGAAAGCTCCTTCCAAATAAGGGAGAGATCCAGGGAGCTTAGGCTGGCCCTTCACATACTCTCTTTGTACTATGGATATGCAATATTCCACTTTGGAAATATTTTCTATGGGGTCCTTGAGGGCCACTTTGTATAAGGAAGCTACTACAAAAATAATACAACCCACTACTAGGATGCCTTAGAAAGGAATTCATCCTAAAACTCCTATGCGAGAATATGAGCTCGAAGAAATAACTGCTAGATGGGTTATTCGGATCTTCCCAATCTGGGTCTCTAAAGACAAGGCTGAGTGATGAGAGAGCTTACAGCAACATAAGAACATGAACAGGTTTCGAACTGCTTGCAAATATGAACATACCATAAGAGGAAAGTGTGTCGAGCCATCATTATATGATTATTTCGGTAGAAATATACAAGAAATAGTTGAGGGACAAGCCAATCAAACGTTAAGAGCAAACCTCCGATGAATAAACAATGAAATACATGAGTTGTTGCAACTCCATAAAATGCCGAGATTGTTTGCATTTTCATAGTGTATATGAAGGAATAAGCATTGAACATAAATGAAATACATATGTGGCTCGAGGAATACACGAGAAATAATCCCAAGAACAAAGAAATTGGGCTGAAGTACAAGATTTCTAGCCAGTGTTACGCGGGTGCTAGAAATGCGGAAGAAAACCCAGAAATGTGACAACGGAAGTTGTAACTGCAAGCTGATAAAAATATGAATGAGGATATGGATGATGCTGAAATATGATTTCCATCCTATGATCATGTCTCCAATACAAAGTTCTGATCACTTTGTCTCGGGGAAACATCCTCCTGCGAAGCTCGAGAGAAACCCCTCTCTCTTGCCTCCTCCAAAATAATGCATTTTCCTCCATGGAATGCACAATGGGAGATGATGGAAGTGTGGCCTCATCTGCCTGATATAAATCAAGCACGGGAATCCTCCTTGCTGACTCCTCCGATGAGTGGATCACTCCTCCACTGAAGAAAACAGAGACAAGAAGACTCGCATGAGTTCTTCTCTAGGTTTGCTGCAAGGCTACCACAACGTCCTCTGCCCCGATAGAAATAATCTTGCTGTAGAAGATGACCAAAGTTTCGCGGCCAATTTCGGATTGAGGAAATGTAGCTAAATCCTAATCCTTCCTTGAGGAAGAAGGTATGGATTCCCAGCAGAACACCCTAATGCCCAAAGGCACCATCACCCTGCTCAAAAACGGCCGATGCGAGCGCTGCGGACAGAGTACTGAAACTATAAATCATAACCTAATGAAAATGGGCTTCCATCTCCTGCTGCATAAAGTGAGAGAAATATTCTCCACCATGGTCCCACCCGATTAGGTTTTACACCCTTGCATGAATGTCTTCCCTCGCAAAATCTATGCGACTTCTCTAGGGAAAGCCTCTTCCTCCTTGAGCGTGGCCGATGACTTTAGTCAAAGGTGACTAATTAAGTGGAAATTTGAGTTCCATTCACACCTTTGGTGTTTATTTCAACTTCTTCGATTTCTCCTCCTTTTCACATGAAGTGTTATTTCTTCATCTAAAAGGCTAAGGTGTCTCCTTGCCCATTTTTATTAAATAGAAATAAAATGTGCAACTATAATATTCCATTTTAGCTTGAGGCTAAAAAATAGATAATGCCTGGTCCTCCCCTCCACATGTTGCTTGCCCTCGAAAGCGCATAGAGAAAGAGCTTCTCCCCATTCTTCTCTTGTGGCCTCCTCATCGATGGTCCCACCAGCGCAGCAAAGCCCTGCTACTGATGACTCTCTGTCCTTCAATGCTCTCTCCCAAGTATGCAAGTTGTGACTAACAATGCTCATCATGGAAAGATATAAGGTGTATTGTAATCCTCCTACTATGCTACAGAGCCTCCTTGAAGAGGTAGAAGTGATGATTTCCATGGGGAAAGGTGCTGCATCTGCAACGATGATTCTCTCATCCATGCAATCATCCAAATAAAATCAACCCTAGGTCTATGCGATGCTGTTGGGGCTGAATGGAGAGTTGTGCTAGTGCTCTCATGATGGCCTTCTCCATTTGAAGTGTGCATGGGTACTGGCCTCCATCCTTGGGCTGAAATGGTATGGCCTCCAAGAATGGCCCAAGCTACCCCATCAAGAAATCTAGCCATGAGAATTCCTCCTCAAAATCCTCCCGGTGGTTTCTCCCACAAGAAGAGACATGTAGTAATGTGGCAATCATGGTTTTCACATGGTGTCTCCTGCGGATAAAGCATATAAAATAGGGAGAATAAAGCTCCCAATGGGTTTACATACAAAACTCTCTAAAGTAAGTGCTCCTCATGAGTGTCTCGGAAACATCGGGTGCTTGGTTGGAGCGATATCTCTGATAAAAGTAAGTTTCCAAATGACAAGCTGGAGAGTGGTTCAAAGTTCCACTTCATTGAACCTACACGGTGCCATGCTTGGCACACTTTGCTTAAAATAAAAAATAACAAGTGTTTTACTAGCCACTTGTTAGCTTTGCACACAACATCTCATCATAAGGTAAAACATGAGGCCACAAATTGGTGCCAATGGTGCACCCAGAGAACATGTGGCTTCCACAACCATCATAATAATAACGAGAATCAAGGCTACAAGTAGCTACAAGTACATCATATCAAATGCAAGAAGGGATGATCCTCCTTGAGACGATAAGTTGCTCATATGAGGTAAGAGGTACAAAATGGAATGATACCTTCTATACTGATGTACTCGAGACCCTAGGCTGAAATGGCTCATGCGCAGATGCTCTCCCTCCCCTCCATTGAGTAAGGGAATGGTTGTGCCAACCTCTTCAAAAACCACCAAGCTCTACACATCTATCTATATGGCGATGTAGATCATGTTTGAATTCCCTCCTAAGTGAACTCCTCTGCCGATCATAGTATGCATGCGTGCATAGCTAGGAAGTCCTCTCATGTGCTTGCATGCAAATAATTTCTCCTTGAGACTAGAAGCCACTAGTCAAGGAAGAGGTGCGCCCATGATGATAGATGATCATGTCATCTATTAAGTATCTACCATATCCATCGAAGGCTATCGATCATGCATGCACCAAATGTCACTAGGACCTCTCCAGCGAGGAGTGGAGTCCTCCAACATGGATTAATCCTCCACATGATGAGCCGTTGGCAAGGATGCAACGCAGTATAGTTGCTCCATCCCTGCTTGCTTCCTACTACCTTGACATCCCCTCATGCCAAATTCATCCTCGATTTTCTACGCCATGCCATCGTCACGCGGTGCTCATGCTCAAAAATAAATGATGATCTGCGAAAATAAGCCTCCCATGAGGAGACTATCGCCTCCAAATAATCTCCCGATCACGGAAATGTAAGCATGAGTGGCCTCCATCTACTCCAAGCATGAAAGATTTCTTTCCCAAAGGAAGTAACCTCTCTCTCACCCAATCCATGGGAGCATCCATCTCTTTGCATCCTGAATATGCTATCTCCATCCCATACTGACGACTCTATTTGTGCGGTGGCGGTGAGAATGGGTGGTGCGAAAATGAGAGAGTGTGTCCCTCCTCCCTTGAGCTTATCCCCAAAATATTTGCATTGTAATGGACTCCTCTAATGTCTCCACCCCCTCCGAGAATCCAATTATTGGTGATCCAAATAGCATGATGCCTCTCATCATCTCTTGATCAAATGGCCTCTAGATGGAAAGCCTCCAAACGAGTGAGACATCAAGATAGGAAGTGGATTGAATATATGAGAGGGATTAAAGGTCCTCTCTCTCTCTACTACATAGTGCAATCCTTCTCCCATGTGAGAAAATCTGCGAAGTAGATAAGCATGAATTTCCATCATCCCTTCATGCTTGATCCTCACGAAGTATTCTTCTTCTTCCAATGGTGCCAGCATTGTATGCACCTCCTCTCTACCAACATGTGAGAATGTCAGCTCCTACCCAATGAGAGGCCTTGGCCTTCCTTAGAGGAAAATATCTCCACATCCTCACAAATGGAAGAGTTCCCTTCATACGATGGGGGTCTTGCCTCACAGCTAGTCATTCTCCTAATTTCTCCCCTTCTAGAAAGATGGAATGATCTTTATTTCATGGTCCCCCTCCATGCATGAAAAGTGTTTGAGATCACATTGTTTTTCATCACTCCCCTTTGAAAAAATCTTTGTGTAGCGCCCCATAACCTGCCAGTCTCTCATGTTTTGCATGAGAACATGAAATAGAACCTGCGAAAATTAATCATCATGAATCATACCTTTGAGTTTCTGTGCTTTGACATCCTCAGAGAGTCTCAACTCTTTCCCTCCATCCCTTCTTGCGTGCTAGCTTAGGGGAAATATGTTCCTTTGTGGATATGCATGTGTGGCTGAGATGCTCACACCCTCCATGAGAATAGCTAGGGCACTGCTCCATCCACAAACCCTTTTCGGAAGAAAATCTCTCCAAAATTTTCCCTTTCGGAAGATCTTCGATGGTGTGCTCAGTGAGCACGGGAAAGAAGGGAAACCTCCTCTTCCTTCATTCCTCTTCCTTGTTTCCTTTGTTAATCTCCCTCTCCTTGGAGAGAAGCTCCTCTTGCTGATAGAAATAGATCTTGGGCACGAAGTGAGGGCAAGATCATGCTCTACGATACCATTGTAATATTCAAATCACGGAATTTTACGCTCCATTGAGAATAACTCTTGAGATATTCCAATTCATTCTTTAGTGAGCTATCACAAGTCCATTTCCAGAGATTTAATGTTGGGGATTTCTACGACATATGACTCCTTACAAATAAAGGGAGATATCACTGAGGCTAGGCGGCCCTTCACGGACTACGTACTATGGATATGCAATATTCCACTTCGGGAATATTTGCTACGGGGTCCTTAGAGGATACCTTTGTATAGAAAGATTACATCAAAAATGAAAAACCCAATATTGGGATGCCTTAGAAAATTCATCCTTTCTAACTCCCATGCCAGGAATATGAGCTCAGAAATAACTCTGAGTATGGGTTATTCGGATCTTCCCAATCTAGGTCTCTACAGCAAGGCAGTTAGGAGAGAGCTTACAAGAACATAAGAACATGAACAACCGAACTATGAAAATATGAACATACCATAAGAAGGAAATGTATGCGGCCATAATTATATGATTATATCAACGTGACTATACTGAGAAATAGTTGAGAGGACAAAGCCACTCAAACTTTTAAGGAGAGTAAACCTCCAATGAATAAACGATGAAATGCATGAGTTCACATAGCAACTCCACAAAATGTTAAGGTAGCATTTGCATACTGCTGTGATTTATATGAAGGAATAGGCTGTTGAACATAAATGAAATACATATGTAGCTTTCAAGGAATACCGAAAATAAAGCCCAGAATAAGAATTGGGGTGAATTGCAAGATTTCTATCCGATCTATGAAGATTGCTAGAAATGCAGGAGAAACCCAAAATGTGACAACGGAGTTGTCAGCTTTCATAGCTGATAAAAAATATGAATGAGGCTATGGCTTATCTAAAATATGATTTCCCTCACTCTAATCATGTCTCCCGATACAAAGTGCTAATCACTTTGTCCGGTATCCTCCTCTCGAAAGTTCCAAAAACCCCCTCTCTCATGTGCCTCCTCCAAAATAACGCGAGTTTTCACTCCATGGACTACGTAGTGGGAGATGATGGAAGTGTGGCCTCATGCCGCTGATCTGAAATCAAGCCGGGAATCCTCCTTGCAACTCCTCCCGATGAGTGGATCACTTCTCCCTTTGAAGAAAACAAGATAGGAAGACTCCATGAGTTCCTCTCTAGAGCGCACCCGGCTACACGACGTACTCTCTGCTTTCGCGAGATAACAACCTTTGTAGAATATGACTAAAGATATGGCCAAAACCATATTGAGTAAATGTAGCTCAATCCTCATCCTTCCTTGAGGAAGAGGTAGGGATTCCCGGAGCCGGGGAATACCCTAGTGCCCGAAGGAACCATCACTGCATCGCTAAAACAACTCGGGGATGCGAAGCTTTGTGGAGCCCAGAGTACTGAAAACTCTACAATCATAACCTAATGAAAATGGGTTTCCATATCCTCCATATAAAGGTAGAGAACTCTTCTCCACCCATGGTCCCACAAATTAGGGTTTCTAGCCTTGCATGAATTTCTTCCACTCCAAAGCGCGGCGGCTTCTGCAAGGAAAGCGCTCTGCTCCTTGGGCGGCGGCGATGAATTTAGTCGAAAGGTGACTAATCAAGTGAAAGTGGGTCCATTCACACCCTTGGTGGTGTTATTTCCTGCTTTTTTTCTCCTCCTTTTCCACCGCAGGAGTGTTATTTCTTCATCTAAAAGGGGCTAAGGTGTCTCCTCGACCATTTTTATTAAAGCGAAATAAAATGTGTAACTATAATATTCCATTTTCAGCTTTGAGGTTAAAATTGGGAGATATTACTGACATAGTTGAGAGCCAATAATGGTTGAGGAAAGTCCTAGCTGACATTTTGGGTCTTGTACTATGGACAACTTTATGGAGAAATTTCTAAAGCGCATAAAGGCACTTGAAATAGTTCTAAGAAGGAATTTTTTGCGGGTTCAAAACCTCAAACATGTCAAGTACTTGTATTCAAGATGAGTCCAATTGTTTGAAACCCATAATGTAGCAAGATGATTTTAGGCATGCGGCTTATGGTGAACAAGAGAGTTGTGATAGCTCTAAGGACATCAACATTGTTGTTGGTCTTTAAAGGAGAGCTGCGGAACCTCCTCAGGATTCATCTCCTCAAGAAGGAGATAAAGATGAACATTCGAAAGAAACATTCAAGATATAATTATTCCTATAATCATGTTGTTTATGATTATGTTAAGCATGAAAAATATGCATGTATGAATGGGACAAAATTTGTTGTTCATATTGTGGTTTGTATAACCATCGGGTTTCAAGATGCTAGAAGAAAATGATATCATGCGAAACATTCAAACGAAAAGGCGACTTGAACGGAGATGAAAAATATTTGTGCTCATTTCTAGAATAAGGGACATCTCATTTGCCCGATGTTGGACAACTTTGCATCCAAGCTGACTCATCCAAATAATTTGAAGCAAGTGGATATAAATGCGGCGAGAATGCGATGCAGAGATTCTATCATCGATGTGAGTCAAGATGATTCACAAGAAGAGGTTGTTCAACGGGAAAGAAATCGCCATTTAAGTCGTTTGGTAATAAATGAGCTTGATTTCTTCGACCAAGTAAAGGCATGCATTTCCTTTGTACATAGATGAAAATTTCAGCCTTATGTATGCATATTGAATTTTTGTTGAAAGTATGACAGAGTTGTGAGCGGATTACTATAACTTGCTGTGATGCAGATTGCATGTGAATGTTGTTCGGTTGAAGGAAATTCTGTTTTTGAAAAAATTTCACGATATGGTGTAAAAGATGGGTATTTCACTCATTTATGTTCTGCAGCATTTTATCGTCGAGTTCGGCTCTCATGATCACCCATGTGTTTTGGGTTTATGTACTTATTTGTGTACCTGAAAGAGAAGTTGAAAAAGTGTGCATATGTAAGATATTTTGTATATGTAAATAGAGAACTTGTGATAGGTTCATTGTACGTAGATACATGCATGAGTGTTGTCAATATGTATTATTTCCTATCGGTTTGTGTCAATTGTGTTGCACACATTTCAGTATTCGATTTATGACGATTGTGTTGTATATTTCATGTCGACTTGTGTTGTTGATGTCACATTCTTTTGGCGCGACTATGTTTTTCGGTTTATGTTGATCGACTTATGTTTTAGTCGATGGTGTTTTTTCTATTATGAGTCGATGTAGGATACACCCGTGTGCAGAGAAGATCATCATGTACTTGATGTTACGGGAGTCATTTCTTTGAAGGAGAAAAAAATGAGGAGGTTGTCATTTTAATTCTTGCATAATGTTTTCTTTTGAGATTGAGTTGTGTTCTTGTGACAAGATGTTGTGGGAAGTTTGAGGCCCATTCGAGTGAGAAGTGGATGAGATGCAGAAGCATTTTGTGGCCATTTGTAGAAACAATGCAGGTATTGTAATGCTCCAAAAGTGCTGAGGAACATTAAATTTTGTTAATTTTATTAAGAAGGCGAATAAAATGGGTAGGAGACCCACGTATTTGCATGAATAGAGAATAAAAATCCTCTAGAGTATGAAAGAAGAGGATCATATTTGGAGTTGGATTTCCACTGCCTCCATGTGTGGAAGAGGGAGGTTTTTGCATAAAGGCTTGGCGGGTTGACCAAAGTCCAAGCTGCATTGGCATCGAGTTGGAAAGCACGAGTGGGACAACGTAGGAGGGAAGTTTATAGAGGAAGGAAACCCTAATTCGAATTAGGGCCCATGGAGGAAGGCTCACCTTTTTAAAAGGGGAGCAAGGAAGCCATGGAGATTAGCATTGATCATTGATCATTTGAGTCTTCGAGACTTGTTCTTTGCCTCTTGCGGTCGAGCGGAGAGCTGCCGGTGCCTTCGGAGCACGAGGGAGTCTTGTTTAGGAATTACTCTACCTTATTGAGGATCTCATGAAGGATTTTTACTCCATTCCCCATGTTATGCATTTCGGAGGCCATATCTTGAGTCATCTACATCGGCATAGTTTACGAAGAAAATATTGTGCGGTGTTCGCTGGTGTTCTTGGTAAGGTTTCCACACACACCATCGAGCTGGGTTTCTAGTGGAGGGAGGATCCATCCTTTGGGAGATAGGGGGTTTATGAGAATATCCCATCATATTTGGCATCGGGCCAACCACATTCCATCATTGGCGGCAATCCCTCTCTTAGACAACATTGCGCGTGAAGTGAATATTTGCTGTGAGGGATTAAGCGAGTTTTGGAGAAGTCTTGGGTGAAAGGATCGGCCTTTCACTTCAGATTTTCATTGGAGGAGGGTTCTTCATCTATAGCAACTATTTCAGCCTTCTCCATCCATTTCCGAGCTCTTGAGTTACGGCGGCCTACTGCAACTGCGACATTTACGTATTATAACATTTTTGTATAGATTTCGGCGATCCTCTTAAAGGATTGATGTTATGTATTTTCGGGAGTGAGAGTCTTTCTCCCCCTTATTATTTGAGCCCATATTGTCATATATTTTATATTCATTATTTATGCGGTAGTTCCTCTCTATATGCGAAACCGGTCATGGCCTGAGGGCTTTCTTTGTGCGGCAAATGTTTCTCATGTTTCCTTGTACGGTTTTCTTGAGGTTTGTTGTGCCTTTCTCGAGTGATCATTTTCCTCGAGAGATGTATATTTTATGATGCTATGTTCTAATATGATGGACATTGGATTATTTGGCATTTCATGTGTATAATGAACCATTGCTATTTTCCATTTTGATGTATTTGTTATTGTTGTAGGCGCCAGTGTTGGGGTTATCTTAAGAGATTCGATCTTGTTGTGTTTCCCTCTTGGGGATATTGTCCCTTGACAATCACTCTGTATGAAACGAGTCTTCTAGTGGGCTAGGTAGCCTCTAGAGAGCTCATCCTTTTTCAAAGGTGAAAAATCCGAGTAAATTCCACTGAGTCTATCTGCTGGAATAGATTTTCTTTGTCGATTGACAATGTTTACGAAAAAGGGAACATTATAGTGGTATCAGAGCGTCGAACTTTTCATAGCACAGCGAGGATCGATTTCAAAGGAGAGTGCAGTAGAAGAAGATGATGCTTGATCTCATCTAATTTTTGAATAAAGAAGAGCCTCCACGGGGAGGAGGAGAATAAAAGGGGAGAAAGAGGAAGGTCCATGCACTTCCTATTCTCTTGAAGACCAACATGGGAGATGCTTGAATTTCAGGATCTTAATCAAGTCCACGGGTGACTATAAACCACATTCTACGGCGTCGAGCTACAACATTCTCACGGTATATTCGGTAGATGGAGGAGAGAAGGCCACGGGATGGAAAAGGAGAAAAGCGAGGAGGCAATGGGTTTCTACATTGTCTACATTTGATGGGGATACTTCGGCTAGAGCTTGGGTGAAAAAGCTAGAGGCATTTTTCTTGTTGCATCCCGATTTAGCGAGATAAAAAGTAGTGGAGATGGAAGCATTTCACATGGATGAGGAAACCTCTATTTGGTGATTCGAGCCCTTGGTCCATTCAAGGGTGAATTCACCTTTGAGAGACTTTGCTCAAAGGTTAATCCAAGCCTTTGATGGTGAGAGGAGAGAAAAAGAGGAAGAGAAAGCCATTCCACCATGGGAGAGGAGTGCACCAAACGCTACACTACGAGATTTGGAGGAGGCCGGCCTTCTACATCTATGGATGAGGCATCCATTACACCACACCAGAAGGTCCCAAGATCCACCAAGTATGAGTAAAGTTCCACTTTCTATTTCAGAAAATAATCTTAAGGATGGTGGAATTTCATATGAAGAGGTCCAAGGATCAAATCACATGGCCAATTTAGGGCCTCATGGTTACCTCTTATTTGTGCAGAGAAATGGTTCAAGGAGGAGATGAACGATCATCTTCATACATATTTTATGAGTTGCATTCAGCCTTTAAGGTGGGATTGTGAACTTTTGGAGGATGAAGTAAACCATGACACCTCCATGGAGAATCATGAAACAAATTGTGAACCGGAAGGAGAAGGCAGTGCTACACCATTGGAATAATTAGCGGTGTTGTTGAACATGGGTGGGTGGAGACATCACCTCCATCACATTTGGATCCTAATAGATCCAAGATATTCATGGGAGAGGAGACTTTCCTAAGAGGTCTCCAAGGAGCTCGCATTTCAAACTCTCATGAAATGCAAAAACCAAGAATTGTTTTCGGATAATGGTAGCCGTCATGGGAGGAGTACCAAAGAAGAGGAGAAGTGGCGGGGTGTTTACATCACGGGGTAGCAAGGAGAAGGGATACATATTGCTGATATGACATATATATCAGTCATGATACCTTCATCACATGAGTCATATGATGTGAGCATGAGGAGGCGAGCAAGCACTTGAGTTGCTTGGCATTGATGGAGAGAGCACAAGTAGATTTGCTCTCATATGATTGATGGCATTACGAGTGAGGAGGGCACTCTCATAGTGCAAAGGGGATCACTCCTTAGCTAGGATTGATTGGGAGGCATTTCCCTCTTTGGAGAAGCTTCATATTTACGAGCAACATCACCCGAGCTATTCTTGACGAGGAGCATGTCAAGGAACAAAGATTGGCATGGGCAAAAGCCTTTCGCATGAGCTCACGGTCTTGTCAATTGGGAGGAGGATCACATGCATAGATCCATCTATCATATCACTTCCAGAATATGGTAAGAGTCTTGTGTGTACCTTTTCTGATTTACATACTCTTATCGTTATGATGCGGTGTCGGGCTTCTCGAAGGGCAGATTTTTCATGTTTCCCCATGAGCAAAGTTGGGCCAAACCATGTGATGGAGACAACCATATTTTATACGGCCTTGGGCAGTGTTACCTTCCATGTATGTTCAGCATTTATATTCAGCCATTTACCATTCATTATCAGATGTAAGAACATACATTGTTATTCATGAGATGAAAAACATCTTGCCATATCATTTTCAAGCAACGGTTGCACAAAGCAGCGTTATGCACTCTTGGGAGACTATCGGTACTTTCCCGGCACCATATGAAACCATCGGTACTTCCTCTATTTTTATGAGGAGCATGTTTCCATTTGCTGATATTGTCCATGTTATTATTGGGAGCATGATTGGGTGAAATGACACATGAGTTGAATGTTTCTTTGCGGGGAGGAGATTCCCATAGTGTATTGCATGTTCTAGTGGGAACATGAGAGAGTCATAGCCACCACAACCACTTATTTTCCTTCTTTGAAGGTGGGCCATGATATTGATGATGATATCCATACATTTTTATATATGTGGGCATGTATCTGATTTTTTATTTTTGATTCACTCATCTATTTACTATTTAGTAGTAGAGGTGATATTTTTCTATACAATGCTTGCCATGTTATTTTCTGCAATTGCGAGTGGATGAGATTGCATTTTAAGCCTATGAGACAACATTTGTACCTTAATTCACATGGTATAACCTACAGCAAACATTTCATGGGGGAATTCTATGGTGATATTTTCCTATTCATCATAGATGACATGTCTTGGGCAGTATGGATTATCATTGATGGAGGAGAGATTCTTGGGGGATTACTCCATTTTTCCAATTGAAGGAAATACATTTGTAGCCCGGGATCAGCACACACTTCACACTTGTCATAAGTGGAGAAGAGGATAGCATGGGGGAAATTTATAGTGCTTGCCATGATTAGATTTCATCCCACCTTTATTTTTTGGAGCTCGAGGTGGAGGGGAGATTTTCCATGAGTTGCCCGTTGCGAGTGCGGCTTATTTTTCATGATTGATGGCTTGAGGGATGGGAGATTCATATGGGGATGATAAATCCAATTATATATCAGACCTCATGCCTCAAGGAGGTCCTTAGACGACTCTTTGTTCCTTCATGGATATTTGTCTACATGATATGAGCTATTTTTGGAATGTTCACCCCCAAGGCTAGATTGCATATGTTGGAGGGAACTGACTTAAAGACTTGATTGTTGATATGGCATCCTTTTCTTGAGGATATCATCACATAAGGATGCTACAAGAGGAAGGGCAGAAAAGAAACTCGAGTCCATCCTTGCAATTGCTTTGAGAGGCAAGAAATATTTTGAGAGGGGAGGGCTCCGTAATGTTCCAAAATTTTGAGTAACATTAAATTTTGTTAATTTTATGAAGAAGGTGAATAAAATGGGTAGGAGACCCATTATTTGCATGAATAGAGAATAAAAATCCCTCTAAGTATGAAATAGGATCATATTTGGAGTTGGATTTCACACCTCCAAGTGTGAAAGGAGGTTTTTTTATGAAAAGGCTTGGCCAAGGTTGACCAAGTCAAGCTGCGTTGGCATGAGTTGGAAAGCACTAAGTGGGACAACGTAGGAGGCAAGTTTCTAGAGGAACGAGCCCTAATTAGAATTAGGGCCCATGGAGGGAAGGCTCACTTTTTTAAAAGAGGAGCAAGGCAGCCATGGAATTATCATTGATCATTTTACATTTGAGTCTTGGAGACTTGTTGTTGCCTCTTCGTTGTTCACGCGGAGCTGCAGTGCCTTCGAGAATGAGAGTCTGTTTAGGAATTCCTCTCCTTATTGAGGAGCTCATGAAGTATTGCACTCCATTTCCCCCATATTTAGGCATTCAAGCCATAGCTTGATCATCTACATCGATGCGGTTTACGCTAGCGAGATATTGTGCGGTGTTGTTGGGGAGGTTTCCACACACCATCTGAGCTAGTTTTCCCGGTGGAGGGAGGCTCCATCCTTTGGGAGATCAAAAAAGAGGGTGTTTACGAGAAGATCCATCATCTTTGGCATCGGGCCAACTACATTCCATCATTGTCGAGCGCGAGTCCCTCTCTTAGACAATGTTCTTCTTGGTGAATATTTCTTTGTGAGGGATTAGCGATTTTGGAGGGAAGGCACAGGTGAAAGGATCAACCTTTCACTTGATTTTCATTGGAGGAGGGTTCTTCATCTATGGCAGCTATTTCAGCCTTCTCCATCCATTTCAACTCTTGATTTGCGGCAACTCGTTTGCTACTAAGACATTCTGTATTATAGCATTTTTGTATAGATTTCAACCAATCCTCTTAAAGGATTGATGTTATTTATTTTCGTGGAGTTGATATCTTGCTCCCTCTTGTTAATTGAGCCCATATTTTCATATCTTTGTATATTAATTATTTATTCGGTAGTTCCTCTCCATAAATGCGCATTCATGGCCTAGGGCTTTCTTTTTGCGGCAGTGTTTCTCATGTTTCCTTGTACGGTTTTCTTGAGGCTTGTTGTGCCTTTCTTGAGTAATTTCCTCGAAAGTGTATATTTTTATCTTTCTCATGTTCTAATATAATTGGCCATTGGATTCTCCGACATTTCATGTGTATAATGAACCACTTTGCTATTTTTCATTTGATGTATTTGTTAGTGTTGTTGTAGTTGCAATGTTGGGGTTATCTTAAGAGATTCCCAATCTTGTTGTGTTTCCCTCTTGGGGATATTGTCCCTTGACAATCACTCTATAGACAGAGTCTTCTAGTGGGCTAGGTAGCCTCTGGAGCTCATCTTTTGTTCAAAGGTGACAAATCCAGTAAATTCCCCTACATTCTATCTCTGGAATAGATTTTCTTTGTCGATTGACAATGTTTCTGAAAAAGGAACATTACAGGTATTTAGCATTGATTCCAAGAGTTCACTCATATTGCAAGTTCATTTTGGATAAGAGGATTCCCAAGAAGAAGCTTCTATGCATTTGTTGCAAGGGGGACTTCATTTGCAGTCGAAAGGCTAACAGTTTTCCAAGCACATAGAGATTGATGTGTACAACTGGATATGTATCAGTCAACAACAACCAACAATGTTGAAGTGGTTCAACAACAACTAGAGAGAAGTGGTTGAGAGACATAACTAGTTGCGATACAAGGCATGTCGAAGATGATTTTCAAAGATACTTATGAATAAAAAATACGGTTGATACCACTTGAAATTAGAAGAGTGTTTAAGCTCAAGAAGATAATTATCACCTTTTGTGGGTCCAAAATCATCACTGCGGAAGGTGTGATCGAAATTTGGATCGGGGCCTAAAATTAGCTAAAGAAAATCAGTCTGCTCAAAATTATTTCATACATGAACAATTGGATAGAGTTCGTCGCTAGGATTTTGGCGCAACTCGCTTTCACCAAAATCCAAGATCGTATGACATCAGGTTATCGATGTTGTTCATTTTTCCAAAAGCAAAGAAAAAAGGAGTAGAATGGTATGGTGATGATGTGGCGAGTACAAAGAATTGTAGGGAATATTCTCCGGGATTGCGACCAATGGCCTTATGAAAAGTGTTGTATTCATATTCACGAGATGGGTTAAGTGAAGAGAGAAATTGTCCAATGACCTCCACTTCCTCCTAAGTTGGAATTTGAATTTTTTTAGGAGTTGGAGTAAAACCCAACCAAAGGGTGCCATGTGTCCTCTCCGGTGGGCCATCTCCTAACCCTAGGGTCAAATTTCAAATTACATTAAGTTTTGGGACATTAGTCTTATGGTGGTATTATATATATATGATATAGCTTACAAACCCACCTTCTCGGCGGAGACTTAACCGGATTTAGAAGGTCTCCAACTAAAGCCGGCGAGGGTTCCAAACTACAGGGATGCCGATAAATATGGTGGAGGAGTTATTATATATCTTTTTGCAAAAAATTTTGTGGTGGATGTCGGAGCCACGACCTAACGCACAAACCGCACGACTTATCGTCTCTCCTCCGGGGTCTTTCTTAACCCTTGGGTTCTACGTGCATATTTGAATTAATATGGCCGGACCAGTGCGGGGTTGGAGGGGCCATCCCCCTCCCCATGTGGCCATAAGTGAAGACCAAGTGCCGGATCAATGAATCGGAAGAAAAATTTAATCGTGTTTAATTAAAGTCTAAAACGTGGTTTAACCACGATAAGTCGAGATTAGCACTTAAAACTTCTACCATTAAACCTTGTTTATATTCCCATAAGGTGTGTTTAATGCTAATCA
Source organism: Pinus albicaulis (assembly GCA_034641835.2). Classification (NCBI taxonomy): domain Eukaryota; kingdom Viridiplantae; phylum Streptophyta; class Pinopsida; order Pinales; family Pinaceae; genus Pinus; species Pinus albicaulis. The sequence goes on from CM076584.1 coordinate 1,271,696,390, forward strand.
AGCTCAGATTTTATGTTGGTGGTAATTTTGGAAAGTGAGGCATTTTTAGCGAATCTAAATTTGGAATGTTAACTAGCGATTCGTTCGGTTTTTAGAGGAGAAATTGGGGCAAATTTGGTTTTGGTCATATCTCACTCAATTTTCGACCAAATTAAGCTCAGGTAAAAAGTCATTCTAGAATAATTGGCATGTTGGGAACTCAATGAAGTAGGTTTTAGAGGCAGAAAAGGTCATCTTCGGTGTTTTAGTGCATTTGAATATTTTTGAAGGTCGGGGCCATTACGTGTTGGGGCCATTTCCGGGAACATCGAGAGTCCAATTTCAATAAATGAATAGTAATTTTTAACTATATTGGACCTTTTGAAGCCAATGGTGGAGGTTTCATAGTCATTTGGAGACTTATAGATGATAAATTCTATGGAAAATTTCATGGAGCTCGGCGCCACTAGGTGTTGGAAGCATAGCCGGGGGAGCCAAACGGTCATTCTAAGTGAATGAACAATGCATTTTGTATGTTTGACATGTTCAGAAATAATGAGACAGGGTTTCGGGAGTATATGAGGACTTATAAGAGTCTTTTTTTCCATAGTATACCTCGGGGAATCTCAAGGCCACCAACGAAGATGTCATGCCCAAGGGAACCATGGTCCATTTCCGATCGATTGAACAATCAATCTAGGGGTATTTTGGTAGTATGATCCCATTGGTAAAGTATACAAAACCAATGGATTTTAGCATCAAATTATAAAATAATTTGACCATCTTAATCCCAAAGAGCCTAGTTCATTGATGGAGGCTCAAGGAGATGTAGCCCAAGTGTTGAGGGTGAACTCCTTTATTATTTTTGTTGTTGTGTGTTGATGGTTATTTCTGCAACTTATGTTTGATGTTCGCATTTAATCAGATATAAAAAAAATTAATTGCTCACGCATAAATCATGTAAAAAAAACACATAAACTTGACACAAGAATTCAATTGTACAAAGGGATGTAACAACATGATCCTTAGGTTGTTTAAATGGAATAGGAAGGTTCTTGCACGAGAAAAAGTCGGCTCCCTATTTCGATCATCCTTGGTGGGTGTGCTAGAGCATCATATTATAGAATATTTTAGCTTAAAAGTGGCTCCTGCTAAGGAAAAATAATAAAAAAATATTTAAAATAATAAAACAAAGAGTTAAATTTTGGAGGAAAAGAAGAAACTACTTTTTTTTAATTGTATTTTTGGCTTGTCTCCTTAAATGTTTACTCAAGTTTGAAGTGTAAACACTCATTTTATGTAGAAATAAATTACACATCCAATGATTACCACATGATGCATACTTTTCAAAAGAACAACATTGATAAAAAAAATAAAGATACGTTAAAAAACATGTGTTCAATATGAATTTTAAATGTATCTTCATTTTTTATCAACGTGGGTCTTCTAAAAAATTATGCATAATGTGTTCTCGTTGGATGCATAATTAAATTCTACATCCAATGAGTGTCTAATCTTAAATTTTATTAAAAATTTAAGGAGATAAACTAAAATAAAATTAAAAAAAAGTAGCTTTTCTTCTTTTCCCTCCAAAGTATTTACCTATAACTCTTTTGAAATTTAAAGGGTTTTTGATTGGTTTAAATAATGTGACATATAAATTACATGAAAATGTCATGGGAAATTTTAGGCTCAAATTTCTCTAATTCACCGAAGTCACATGCCCTTCATGTGGCACACCAAATAATCCTTGGATGATGAAAATAGTTGTAATATCCCAAAAGGGAGAATGCGGTAATACAAGAACACAATATAAGAAATGCAACAATGTAAACATATAATCTAAAGACACCATACAAATGTACAAATAGCTAAGCCATTTTATTTTATGGAGGTGGATAAACAAGTACAACGGTCTCAAAATATGAGACACTCAAGCCAAAGAAGTGGGCCGAGAATGACCCTAAAGTGCTCCCACGAGAGGGGCTGCGTAATTGTTGGATTGCTGGAAGGAATACTACATTGTCCCTACCGCAAATTTCAAGACTACAAGCTGTTGGAAAAATATAACAATGTAGATCTAGCGAGTTTCGGAGCTTTAGATGATGTCATGATTTGCAGATCAAGCTCTATGATGAGTACTCGAGATAACTTGGGAAAGGATTTCCAAATGCGAAAATCTTGGAAAATCACCCTCTTAGGCTCGCAACTATGACTACTAGGTATGCGGATCTGAAACATGAGCGAAGAATAGATGGTTGCATTGATATACAATCATATCAATGATTTAAGGGCTGATCTATTCATTTGATCCTCAAGTTAGAAGCTCAAGATGTCACTCCTCCTCTCCTCCTCCTTTGAATGCGATGCCCGAATACACAACAAACCCAATAAAATTGCATTGTCAAGGAGGAGGCTTTATAGCGATGCTAGATGCTACAATGTAGCTCCTAAATGATGGAAACAATGAATACAAAGTGAGGAGATGGTTCCTCACGAGGATTTCACGATAAAATCTTGAAACTTCCTCCCTCCTTTAGATCTCAAAAGCTGGATTGTGAAATACCTTGGGGAATGCTTGCTGTATGGAGGTGTGTAATGTTGGCCTAAATTTCGGATATGAATATACTACCCTCGGAAGACTGATATTTAATAACAATGTGAAAGGATGAATCCTCCTTTGGTTTCTTAGCTAAAATTCTAGAAACAACTCCTCCTCTTAAACCCTCAAGAAGGAATGCCTAATTCTTGAGAGTCGAATGTTTTGTAGAGATGGGCTTAATGTGGTACCAATTCCCGATGATGTATGGCAACTCAAATAAACCTTCCTAGAGTAGACACTCGAAGTCCCCCATAGGATTTCCACTTGAAAACACCCGTGTGCTATACAACACCGGCAAACTTAGCTAAACAATTGAAGCGTGCAAAGAAATTTCAAAAGAAAAATATAGATCTAAATAGATCGAAAAAATAATATAATGATTTCCTTCTATTGCTTCCTTCATCTCCCTTACATGCTTTGTGAGCCTTCCATAGCCCTGGTCCACCTTATAACGCGTTGCACATGTGCCCACTAGCCTCCATGAAGATTGCGTTGTCTCTCCATGTTCTCCACCATCTCCTGCATTTAATTCCCACTCTGTCTCTATCATATGTGCATTATATGCACAACTTCCTCGACTATCTCATCATTAGTACTCTATCATCTTACTTTTAATGCACCATGATCTCATTTGACTTCCTCCATGATCTCCATTATATTATCTTTAATAGTGCATGATCCTCCACTCCTTCATTAACGAGTTTCTCCACTACTCCATAATGCATATATAACTCTAAATTATCCACATACACACATCAAAAGTGAATTTTATTCACCTATGGGGTTTATGGTCCCTCCACCCTCTTATTTAATTAATTAATTAGAAAAAATTAAGAACTCTAATATTCGATTAATTGATGGAAAATTGGGAATATTACGTTACAAACCAAGGGTTTATCATTTATTTCTCGTAGATGGTGAAGGATAAATTACTATACTATGTAAAAGCTTCGATTGGTAACATGCCTTATGTCATACTGCAATTATTTTACCCATCACATGTGTGGATTGGTTGATTGCAACATCAATAATTATAGAGGGAGGAAATTCATTTATGGCCAAATAATGAAGGAATGTTTTGGCACGAGTGAGAAAAATAGGATCTTGAGAAACATTGAGCTAGAGATGAATACATACTCATATCCTCTTCTGCGCAATACGCACGCTCCCTTTCACGTCACTCAATCCTTATACATTAATATTCATGGAAAAAGGGTGGTGACACTAGTGTGGTAAGGTGGTCATATATGACCTTCTCCTACCTAAGAGGAGGAGGTATAGTACGTGTATCTTGCTTTTCAAATTTTTAAAATTCAGCTTCGGCCATGGTGGAAAGGAACCCAAGGAGTTTTATTTCCTTTCGAGTTTGTGTCATTCCATATAAATTTTGTTCGTTGGTCACATTTTTTCATTAGGAACAAAGACAAATTTGGTTTTTCCTCCTCCTTCATAGTCTCGGGTCTAGTCGACTTTTGAGTTAATGGCGACTTTACCCTCGATGGATCTCTAATATTCCAAAGCACGGTGGCATATCCTTCTTTGGTGAGTTTTGGTTTGTGGGCGTTGTATCAAGGTAGATTTTTCCATTTGGTTTTTATTTGGGGTGTGGCTAGGGTATTTGGTCAAATTTTTAGTATCAATTTCACTAGTCGGGCTCCACACACTGCTTGTCTAGTTAGGTTTTTTCCTTCCTTAGTACACTAGGTAATGCTTCCCTCATTACACTAGGTAATGGAAATTTTGGGGTTTCGGGTTTTCATATATACACGTGTTTGGGGATGTTTGGCTTCATATCACAAACACATCCAATTTTCCATCTTATTTTTTCCTTCGGGGTTATAAGAGCTTATCTACAACATAAAGGTATCCCCATCCTAGTTTGGCCCAAGTGTGTCCATCGTACCAATCTCAATTTTTTTTGTAGGTATATCAGTTTTATGGCTCCTCAGGTAATGTCTTCCCGGTCGCAAAGGGTAGGAGATCTCTAGTCCATCATAGACAAGAGGATGGTGCTTATTTGAATAGGAATAAGTGGCATGTTTCTTTGATGTGGTTCCATTCAAAGTCTAGAAGGAAATACTTGACTGGAGGCAAATGATTTTTGGGAAAATGTGCCTACTTCTTTGACTCGAATATTGGCGAAAATGGTTTCCAATGTGTTCTGAACCAGGGAAAGTTTCGTAAAGAAGACTACATTTTATTCACTACATTACTCACCATGATCATATGGATACTCTATTTTCTATGGTCATAAGAGACAAGTAAATTGAAAATTACAAGTTGTTTATGGTCCGAGTAGGAGATAAAAAAGAATCCTTCTAGACATTCGATATAATTTGGATGATATAGTCTTGAGACTATCTACCGCCCGAACACTATGTGATCTCAAATCAAATGCTGAATCCAATGAACATATTGAAGTGTGGAAAATTATCAACAATCCAAATCCAACATCTCCGAACACCAACAATTTTGCAACATCACCCGGTAATTATCTTGGATTAAAAAGGATATTCTCCAACTGCTCTATAGGTATCACGGTGAAATTATTATGTTTTTTTGTAAAAAGGCTAATGGGTCCCAAAAATAGGTATATTTTAAGTCCCATTTTGATATCCTCCATACCATAATTTCTTTCTTTCCTCACACAAATTTACATTTGTTTTTTGTATAGTGCTTAGCATGAATACTAAAGGGTTCTTGTCATACTGCGTGGCCTAATGTGGTCCATGTGCATGAAAAATAACATTTTTTAATACATTTATGATGTCTGAGCACGTTGGAGGAAACTAGAGGAAGTGTAGGATGTTTTTCGCTTGAATTTTCTCTCATTTGACTTCAGCGATCCCTAGAATTACTCAATATACACTCGTCGACAACTCGAAGTGCGCTTTGAAGGCGATGAACTCAAGTGCATGTGAGATTTAAGGGATCTATATCCACTATTTTTTAGGCTTTGGAGGGAAGTAGACCTCCTTCCAAGAGAGCTACCCCTCGGTCATATTTTGTATAAATGGACGAGCCGAGAGCTCAATAGGATTAAAAAATTTGGATCTAGGAAGAGCTATTTAGAGCCAAGTTCTTGGGACTATTATTTACATTTTGATATGATGTATTTGAAATCTATTTCTTGTTAATGAAAGGTTCATTGTTGGTATACATATGAGTTAACTTTGGAGGTTGATACCCTGTGGGTTGAGCCCAACACAAAGGCTCTAGTATCTCTTATTTATTTTACTTTGTAATTTTTTGATTAGTGGTATTTATTTCCTTGTTTTTGGAAGAAATTAGATTGAAAAAGTTGTGGTTGCAAGTCTAATGCCACCTCTCTTGTGGGGAAGTGTGGTTGATGAGCCTACAACAACAAGCCAAAAACATGTGTTTGTTTTCCTTTGAGAGTTTCCGGGCTTTGGTTTATACTTCTATTGTATACTCTTTTTATGCATCCTATGAGTTAATATCATGCCTTTTTCACATGGATTATATTCATGTTGTAGGATAGAGTAGATTTTGATGAAATAAAAACTCAACTCATCTTTTCCATCTTGATTTGTTTTGTTGCAATTTGATCACTAGAATTATGTGATTTCCAAAAGTAAGAAGGGGTTGATTGTTATTTTTCACTGGACTATAATAGCTTTCGGGGATTGGAACACTCATACTACATCCATTTTTCCCATCGCCATCCTCCTCCTTGACATCTCATACTACCTCAAATTGTGCCACCAAGATCATATTTTCGGGGTCATTTCACGGAGACACCATGAGCATGTGCTTGTGTGTAAGGTGGGAATCCTATGGGTGATAATCTTATTAAAATGCCTCATACATACTTCATACACCCTCATACCTTCTCCCAACTCGGGACATCTTTCCTACCCTCAATATTGTAATTTTCCTACTTAGCCTTAGCTAGAGAAACATTCAATTTCTGATTTATTTTATGTTTTATGAATAAATGAATAAAGGAGGATATATGAAAACTTCTAAAAATTCTAAATAAATCAATGCCCGTGTAAACAAAGAAAAATTAGGGCTATCTAAATAATCACTTGCGGGTGTGAAAGGTTTGAGCCAAAGAATGGGTCCACCTTGACCAAATCAAGCTGCGATTTCTGAGGTTCATTGCATCTCAGAGGGAAGCTGTGTAGTTCTAGACGGGAGCTTATAATGTGAAGAGGAGCTAACTCATCAAAGTGGTTTAGGGTTTGCAAGAGTTTCCTCATGTTATAAAAGGAGGAGGAGAGCAACATGAAGAGGTTGTTGATAGATCATATTTCTAAATTATTTGTCGCTTAGACAAGTACCATTCTCTGTTGTTTAGTAGAGGATTGTGATTGGAATTCATGTTTATGGGTTTCGTCTCTTCCCTTGAGGATAATTGGAAGAGTTCTTTGTTGAAGTGAGCCACTATCTAGTTTGAGGCCAAGCTCTATTTTCATGAGCTTAGTACTGCCCATTAAGGGTTTTGTAGCTGCTATCTTTGTAGCAAGTGGTTTTCTAGATCTGCTTAGATCTAGCTTGTTTTGAGAGGATTTCTCTATTGGAGTGTGTTCTTGACCCCAGAGAGAAATTATATCCATAGTTTTTATCATATCTATAATTTAATTCTAGTTTATTCCGATCTCCTTCACCCTCTACACGCTTTCTCGCTCAATACTATTGTTACACGGTAATTTGTCACCGTCCCACCTTATCCCGTCTCGCACATTGGAGGGATCATTCAAGTGACTGTGAGCGGAGAAAGACTTGAAAATACTTTCATGACATCTCTTCGAACATGAGATTTTATTTCCAGAAGACATCTCTTCGCAAAACCTAAAAACACCACTTTTTGCATTGGCGCGGCGGCCGGTTCGATGCACAACGCCAATGGGGGAAATTCTTCAAAGAGGGCGCGCCAATTGGTGCTGTTCCCAAAGTCGCACTCACACCAGCCAATTTAAGCAGTGTTTTTAAAAAATAAATGGCGGAAGTTTCGTCCTAACCAATTCTGGGTCGCTATCTATCTTGAGTTGGGAGGTTTGGCTACGGATTTCGCATAGAGAGGAAGTGGTTTTCCACCTCTCATGGAAGCTTCCTTGATGATAGGGCCAATCCCACAATTATAGGGATCCCAACTCGCCCTTCCTCCATCTATAAAAGCTTGCTCAACTCCATTGCAAGCTAGTCTTCAAGTTCCCTAAATTTAAGAGCCTTATGTCGCAAGAGCCTTGATTATTCCCTTAAGGCCAAATTCAAGCAAGGAGACTATTTTCAAGATCCGAAGAGAGAGGTATGTCCCACCCTTGACGAAGCTTTTCGAGACGTGTTCTGCTGGCGACCCTCGAAGGAGAATTCGACATCGAACTTGGTTGTAATTTTTCCTTTGATTGATTAATAATAGCGACTGAGTCGGTTATGGTTCCACTCTTGTTATGGTTTATAATGATGAGTTATGTCCTTTCGAATGACATATAGTTGCATCTCTTTCGATTTTACGCTTGCGTTTATTTTAGTACTCGCATGTGCGGGTGTCCATCATGGAGATCGTGGGGATCGTGATACGCCGGGGCTAAGAACGGAGTGCTACCTCTTCTGCAAGCGACAACGTTGGATTCCGGGGTAAGCCTTCATTGCTAGTTGGTTTTGATCCCGCAATTAGGAACCCTGCGCTATAGCATGAACAATTGTTGCTAGACCGATGCAGGCTGGTAGGGGATTGCCTCTATCCGCAGAGGGTATTTATCTCCACGACAAATTGGCGACTCCCAGCGGGGATCGTTAGCTTGTTGTTGTTTGTTTTATAAGCTACAAACGGAGCCTAAAGTTGGACGGATAGCCTTCGAAACGTTTTTCTCTACAATTGCGAAGTATATCAAAGGCGCTTCATTCAATCCTCCGATTTAGTTTGTAAAGCGAACACTTGGAGCAATCGTCTTGTCTTTTCAATTGATTCTTCTTGCTTGATAAGCTCTTTTGGGCTAGTTCTTTTACGTGAATTTGGGTTTTTGAAAACTCCGAACATCACCGAGTGCCGATCTTGGATTGCTTGTTTTTATTTTTGGCATAGCAAACTTAGTGAGCGCATGTTTTATCATGACGGTCGCGCCAATTGGCGCTAGTTGTCGATGTATTACCCGCCAATTCTAATGTAGCGCTAGTTTCGACTGATAGTCGCGCTCGATGTCGGGGATTGCTAGGGTTTGCTTGATTTTGAGCTTTACGCGAGCACGATCTCCGATTTTGGTTTCATTTTTTTCATTGCTTAAGTGTTTTGGAGCCTTGATTAGCGCATTTGTTACCTTCGTCCTTTGGTTGTTTGCCCATTTCCATCGATTTTGCATTCTAGCCCTAGGTCATCTAGGTGCTATTGTGTGTTGAGCCCTCCTTGGAGTTTTTGGTTTCTATCGGTTCAGTCAACCTCGTGATTGCTTCCTGCATTCTTTTGGTGTTTTTTTATCGTTTTATTGTGCTATTTGAGTGGATTGATCTCTCTCATCATTCGAATTAGCTTTGTCTCATTTTGGGCCCTAGATTACATGGCTCATTTGTGTCTTTGGGATTTTCTTGGTTTTGAGGGGACCGTTGGTCGATTTGAGGTCCGATTGTGATTTCTATTGAGTGAAATTTGTTTGTTTTTCTCTCTTATCATCATTTCTCGAATCGTTTTTGCATTAGTTTTCATCGTTTGCTTTGCACTCGCTACGAAATATTGAAAATATATTATCTCTTTTGCTTTTCATTAGTTAATGTGAATTAGATCTTTTCGATGTTATTAGTGATTGGTAACCTTGAACGAAGAGCTTTTTAGTTTTCATTAGCCGCACTAGAGACATCATTGGTTGTTTTTCATCGTTCATTTCATTATTGTGTGAAAAGCTCTCGACTCTCTCATAAAAAAGCTTTCACATCAAATGAAATGATATACGCGTGGCATATAGAGTGCATTTAGGAGGTTTTGAGACATTACATTCGCTAAGGCCACGAAAAGCGAAACGTAATTGAAGATAAACTTTAAAAATTTACTCAATTTACACTAAGGCAGCATTGAAATCTAACGAAACACATTTAGTGGTCTAGGCTAGAGACGTGTTTCCGGCGTCTTAAAACCTAGTAGCCGTCATTCTCCTCTTGGCTTTTGACGCAGGCAGGCGCTAGTACGGACTTGTGCTCCCATACACATCGCAGATATATAAGGGAGACCCCACTAGGTTTCAATCCTTTATCCATAGGGAAGCCGAGTCTACCACCCTATACCGTGATACAGCGGACACAGCATTCGGGGAGATTTCTGCACGTACGGAAAGTCCTTGGTTGATTTCTCTTTCATTTTGAAACCAAGGTGTATATTGCAATTCACGGTTATTTGGTACACCCTTTTTGCCTAGTATTCTTTCGAGTAGTCATTTGATCTTTTCTAACTCTTTAAATTTGAAAGGATCACCAAGCACTTGTCCTTTCATGCTTGCTTCAAAAAATGAAAGAGATGGAGTCACCTTTTGTCCGTTTCTCGACTCTTAAAACATGAAATGGTGAAGTTTCCTATTTTTCAATGTGGTAAAAAATTAATCACCGCGATCACACACCTGTTAGACTTTGCTTGTTGGCTGTTTGATTGTGTGTCTTGGTACATTTTCGCTGCCGTGTGTGTGTTTGATCTTTTTCTCTTGTCGTTACTACCACGGTGGTGGAACCCTCGGTTTTCGTCTACTAGTAGTCCTTATATGGATGATTCATCGAGGCTTCGAACCCTGCGGTGAACCTCGGCGACCCATTGTTTTTCTAGTTTCCACGATGGGGGACCGATTCTTGGCGAGTGACCCTTTGGGGGGACCGGTTGAGTTCAATTGGCCCTTTCGAGCCCGCTTGGTGCCGAGGTTAAGAGTAGGAGCAGGATTTTCCTTTCTCTTACATCGGGTTCGCCTTTTATAGTGTTGTTTTTCCTCCTAGTCCTCACCGTCTATTACGAGATCTAGCCGGTAGGCTCCATCATGAGTGAATCCGGTGAGGAAATCCCCATATACCGGTGAGGATTACCGGTTATTTCCTCGAGAGATTATTTCCGGAGAAAACCATGAACCAACCATATGTTCATCACCGGTCCTTCGTTAGCAAGCGGTATAGATCCTTGGGTAAGATTATTGCCACAACGACCTCTATGGGGGTGTCAACTCCTTCTACGAGCCGGTGGTTCCTTCATTGGGGATGTATCCTTAGACACCCGTCACCTCTATACTGTGTGCTCTGTACGCGCCGCGTACGCACCGCACCTGCCGTCGACACCCTCGCGAGGCGTCACCGCCTCTCGAAGACGTTTACATAGTGAGCGCTATGCGGGAGAACCTCTCTCCCGGGAGGAGTATCGGTTATCCTTACAACAACCGAACCCGAGGTCGGACCATCCTCCCAAGATCCCAACCGCTCTTATTTTTCGCATTATGCATAGGATGGTACACCGTGTATGCTTTTCCGGATCAATACGATGAGCACGGGGAACATTTTACGTTTACCGCTCGGAGGCTCACCTTCATGCTCGAGGTTTACCTTTATAACCGGGCTTATAACCCCACCAGAAACCTTTCCAAGGCCAACCTTCGGGCCAACCTAGCCTATCCTTATGACCCACGGGGGCGAGCCCATGCAAGGCTATCTTGTGGGTCGGCAGGGAACCATCGTACGGTCGCGAGGACGATACTACAACCCTTCCGGCCTAAATGCGGCACCTCGGTGGTACCAGCCGGGGGCGATATATGGTCTGAAAGTCCAGCCTTCCCAACGCGTGCAACCTCGGTATCCTATCAATCTAAACATTGCACACTAGCCGGGGACCATCTTATGGTCTTGTCAGCGGGTCAACGCGATTTACCAGCCACCACCCGGCTCCATTCCTCCACCAGAGACAGCGACGCTGTCCGACACAACTGGTGTTTCGCCTCTCGAGCCAGGCGGTCTACGGCACAACACGGTGCTTCTCAACGAGCACTAGTCGCATGCAGCATCGACTACGTGCTCGTTCGGCAGGCGTCAGCCTCGTTAAACCGGGCTGGCTCAGCCCAGGGCTTCGTTTGTCAACGCCGACTACCGCACATGCTGTTAACCGCGCACGACAACCAACTTATTCGATGCGGTGGCCAAATCCAAGCTGCTTGCACCCAAATTATCGGACGCAGGGGTTCCACCCTATCGGCCGACCCACTCAACCTCAAGGCGGCTACTATTCTCATGGTCAGTACCGACCGGGAGTATAGCGACAAGGTTCTAACTATCGTCCTCAATAACCCGGCTACACCTACACTCGGCGACCAAATCCAGATGTTGCTTTGCCTGAGGTGACTCATAATCGGGGTCCATACTGCGGTTATTAGCCCCTCGTCGGCGGTTACCGACAGGCGAATCGGCGCGCACACCACCTATACCTACGGTCGCAATCCTACTAGACGAACCCACGGGGGGCAAGGATATTCCCAACCGACATGGAATACGGTGCTGGTCCTTACCCGGGGCCGGTATGTCGTCCGATCCCGTCATTCCGTTTCGGCTACCTTGGAGTTGCGGGATGTTTTCGAAAATTAACTAATGATCTGATTTTGCACTGATCCTTATTGGCCTTTGGTTCCTACCAAAGTGCCCGTGATGCCCCAAGTTTGAGGCAAAGCGGAGAGGACCCCAAGCTCATGTGATGACCTACCATCTTTGGTGTTCATCCAACTCTTGGGTGGGTGATTCAATCAGAGTCACCGCACCTCTTCCGGCGCACTTTGGTCGGCGGCTGCTGCTAAGTGGTATATCGAATTATCCCAGTGGCATCTTTCAAGATTTCAATACGTTAGCCATGGCTTCGACTCATTTTTCGGCTACCGCTCGCTACGAGCGGGACGCACCTCACCGACTTCTTTGAAGCGGGAGACAAAGCCACCCACATTTTTGATCACATTCATGAGTGGCGATGTCGTCGTAGGCGAGTCAAGTTTCATATACGATCAAATACTAACTCATTGGTTCACCACATCCTTTGTTAACAAAATCGCTCCAATATATTTCTATGGGAGCATGTGTATTGAAAGAACAAGCCATAGCGCGTGCTCAATATCCGAATCTCGTATACTCACAATCCGGCAAGCTATATGATATTTTTCATGATGCTCCACGATGCTGGAACCTCTAAAGCTCGACCTACCCTGGCGGTGGATGGTGTTATTGGTTGTGTCTTAGAATTCGAAGAAATCTTCGAATGGGAAGCGAAGTCTAACCCATCCAATAGTGCAGCTTCTCCGCCCCTACCGATTCGGCAAGGTCCGCGGAGGTCAACGTCGTTCGAGCCGATCCTACGGAAAAGACCTCAAAGGAAAGAAGAAGGGCACGAGGTAAATCCAAATCCGACACCCCAAAGCTAGAGTCCAAACCTCGGACCGGGGACGGTTCCCAACGCAAATTGAAGTACCCCCGCCTCATTTGTGAAGGAGATCATTACAGCTTACAGATTGTCCTCGACGATTTGAAGTTAGTCAACTTCTAAAAAGGATCCAAGGACTCGGTAGTTCTTAAAGAAGCCGTTCCCATCTCGACGGACCAGATCGGTTTGAACGGCCCTCACCATGCTGTGCCCATTTGGGTCCCAAGTCTTTAGTGATGAATGGCGTTGCACTATTTCTATCGCCACACCGTTCGAGAGGATTACAATGGATCGGCGTCAAGCACCGGGAAGAGCGGTTGTGGATGGTCCACACTCCCCACCTATCTCTCGGTTCGTTGGAAATTGAGAAGCCTATCTTCTTTGAACCCATCGTGAGAGCCACCCTCTAAGGGTGTTCTACAAAAATTTTCCTACAATCCAAGATGGTGCCGCTCGGCACTACGGTATTCTTCGAGGATACGGCACGGGCGCCTTACGCCATGTCGATTTGGAAGTTCTTCAAAGTTGTCCTTCATAACGGAAAGCTTTATTATACGCGATCGGTGGAATCGATACCGTGGATTCTAGTCTTCTCACCTTCGATTTAGAAAATTTCACCCCCGAATTTCCACATCAGATCGCTCTTGTTATTCAAGTCGGGATCAACGGTCTTAACGTTCATGAGAGTTTGTTGTGGATGAAGGTGCCTCTACTGTGTCATGTCGTCGGCTTTACCGGAAGGCCATGGCTCTCACGACCCTCTCATCGTCTCCTAATGCCCTGAGGCATTCGATGGTCGGGAATCCAAACCCCAGGTGTTCTCGAAGTCTAGCGATCACTTTTGCTACGGGAAGATCGCTCAACGTAGAAGTAGAAGTGGTTGACGCCAAGCTTAACTACAATATACTTCTCGGCTGCAGTGGACTCATGCCATGTTATGCGTACGAGTCCACCCTCTTTCGACTTATTAAGTTCCCTCACGAGGGCAAAATCATTATGGTGGATTAGTTGTCTTTCTTCACCTCCACCTCGAGAACAACGTTTCGTACATGGATCAATTCCAAATCCCCACGACGATTAGTAGGGACCCGGTCTCTTTAAAGACCCGTCCTCATGGGTATTTTCCCTCTACAGTCACCGTACACCACTCAAGTTAATATGATCTCTAGGTACGACGACCCATGGCTCATCCCTACGCTCGCGCGGTGATTGAGTTTGGAGAATTGATGCCCTTAACTCCCGGTAGAGATTAGCTATTGTGAAATTGTTGCCGCATCCGATCCTCCACCGCCTCGGCATGCTCCTTCGAGCATGGCTTTAGACATCTATTCTCGGTCCCCGGCTTGGCGAGGGCGAATGACTCCGATCCTCTCAAAGAGATTTTTCCTTCGATGAAGCCATTGTTGAAACAATATCTCTTGAGGAGCGCCTTGCTGGAGCGATGGACATCATTGTTCCTCCTTTATGCCCTCCTAGGGGCAATGTCGGATTGTCACAGAAAATTTTGCATCTCGAGGTTCCCACCCACCTCTCCAAATGCCCATTTTGATGCACGAGTTCTCTGGAATGAAACCCGAGTAATATCACTCAAAACCATCCCGATCAACATCTCCATTAAATCGAGAATTGTTGAGAACATACACGTGGGAGTGACTTGTTCTCACGATGAGATACAAGTCTATGCGATCTTTTTAAATAATTCGAGATTTTTTCGCCTTTGGTCCTACGAGGAAATGCACGGGATCGATCCCAATATCATAGTGCATGAGATTCCAACCTAGGTGCGGGCTTGGGTGCACCAACGCTTACGCCGGTGCATCCTCATCGCCGCTACAATTAAGGCAGTTGAAAAACTCGAACGCTGGGCTTTATTTATCCCATCCCCCTCGAAGAATGGGTTTCCAACATTGTCCCGTCGATAAAAAAGCGGGGGTACTATTCGGGTCTGTGTTGATTACCGCGATATTAATCGCGCTGTCCGAAAGGATAACTACCCCACTCGTTCATAGACCAAATCATCGATGAATGTGCGGGAAGTGATTTATTCCTTGATGGACGGCTTCTCGGGTATAATCGGATCAATATTTTACTCCGAGGATCAACATAAGGGCACGTTTCATTCATCGTGGGCTGGGTAGATTTTTCGCTTATAAAAAGCTCCGTTCGGCTCGAAGAACGCGGAGCCACTTTCCGATGTGCGATGTCTTACGCTTTCCATGACAGATGCCATATCATTACTGCTTATCTGACGACTTGCCGGCTCACTCGGTCAGGCGAGGACCATACCAGACACACTCCACCGGATTTTCCTTGGTAGCGGGTGCTACAATATTAGGCTTAATTCTCATAAGTGCATCTTTTGCGTGGATTCGCGTCTTTTGGGATTCATAGTCTCCAAAGACGGAATTCACTCTTGACCCTTTAAAATTCAAGGCTATCATCAATCTCCCATCACCCTCCTCATTATATCGGTTACGAGTCTCACGGGGAAAAAGCAAACTTCCTTCGACGCTTTTAATCCCGAACTCGTGCAGCGCACAAAGGATTCATGCGCCTATTAAAAGCGAACGTTCCCCTTTCATTGGGACAAAATCGCTCAACAATCCTTTGAGAAGCTTAAGATGTTACTTTTAATGCTCCTTTGCTTCGTCCTCCGGACTACCACCATGATTTCACTTTGTATCTGAGTAATTTGTGTTTAGCACTATCGCTATGGTTTTGGTGCGGATAATGATGATGGTAATAAACATGTTGTTTATTATTTATCACGAGAACCTTCTCGACACGAAACACGTTATGCTCACATCGAAGGCGCGCGGCGCGGTACACGCCGTGCGAGCGTTTTCACTACTACATCCGTTGCTGTACAATAACGATGGTTTTGGATTGCAACCCCATGACATATATTCTCTCGACGATTGCTGCAAATACTCCAAATGGATCGTTATCTGCGAGTTTGACTTAGAGTTCACCTCTTTATTAAGACGACCAAATCGCTTTGGTTTTCGCGGATCTTATATGCTCCTCCCCGACGGACTCCACTCCACACTCCAAGGATCATATCCACGGATGAAACTCTTTTCCTTATTAGTACTCGCGACCCTTGGTATGGCGACATAATTGTGTATCTTCAAACCTCCACATTTCGGTCACGAGTTGACTAAAGTTGCCCGACGTCGGATTCGACGATCACTCTAACCCTACCGCATCATAGGAGATACCTTATACCGCGTTGGAGTAGATTCGGTGCTCTGTCGGTGCCTAACCTTGGAAGAGATGAAAAGGGTCTAAATAAACCGCCAAAGTGGAAATTCTGTGGTGGTCATATGTCCGGATATACCACCGCCAGAAAGATGCACATGAGCGGTGCTTACGGCCGTCAAATATTCAAAAGACTCATATCGTCGCAGGTGCCCTGTCGATGTGCTGCAAACTGCCAGTCTTTGGCACAAGATGCACGCGCCGCCTCTCCCTTTGCATCCTATTATTACCGTTGGCCATTTTGCAAAATGGGGCATATATTTTATGACGTGTAACCCTCATTTGGCCGAGGGGCATGCGTATATAATAGTCGCCACGTAGACTACTTTACGAAGTGGGCCGCAAAGCGATGCCTACACTGCAGTCTGCCGCGGTAGAATAGCTACCCAATTCATCTTCAACCACATCATTGCACATTTCGGGGTCCCTCGAGCCATCATTACCGACCATGGTACTCATTTCCAAGATTATATGATGGCGGCGACTTCAATATTGGGCTTACGCCACGATAGCTCAATGCCATATTACCCTCGGAGTAAATGGCCGAGGTATGAGGCGTGAACAAGGTTCGGGTCACTATGCTTCAACGAACAGGGTTGGAATTCATAAATCCAATTGGCACCTCCAGCATTTCTCATCTCTATGGGCCTCGGACGTACGAAAGAGTGCAGCTGGATTCACACCATTTCGCAAAGTTGGTGTACGGTCTAAAAGCAACTCTTCCGGTTGAATGCGAGATTCCTTCTTTGAAATTAGTGCGTAGAACTTCTACCCCGAGCACTTGGCCGGGGAAGAGCGTCTTTTGTATCTAGAACGGTTCGATGAAACCCGTCGCTTAGCTTCTTTAGTCATTGAAGCACGAGAAACGGGTCAAAGCACACTTTGATCAATCACGTTTCTCCACATTCCTTTGTCGAAGGGCACCTCGTCTCTCGTACGATCAAGCACACGATAAGCTTGGGGCCGGCAAGTTCCAACCTATGTGGCATGGGCCCCATATGGGTAAAGTATTGAGGAATGGGGCTTATGAGCTTATAGATTATGAAGGAGTTTCATCGGCACGTGCCCAGTAAATGGGCTATCACTAGAAAAAATACTATGCTTGAAGTGATTTTTGGTGTGGTGTGTGTACATAGGTATGTTATTTCATTTGTGTGCATGTGTGGTGTGGTGTACATTGTAAACATATTTACGGTGATCGGGTCTTCCCGATCGTGCGGATGTCCATCAATTCATTTGTTGGTTTCGCGGATGGTGCCTCCCGCAGCATTGCCGAATCTGCTTCGGCGGCACTGGGTAATCTACGATCCCGCTAGTGAGTTGGTCAACCCTGCAAGGTGTGTGTCCAGGTCGTGCTACAAATAACATCACAGAATATAGTGTTGTATTAGAATTATTAATCGAGTCCGTAAACCTTGGTATCCGTGAATTACTTGTGTATCTAGACTCACAGCTTGTAGTATCACGGCTTAACGGTCATTATTCAGATCGAAACCCATCCATTTTACGTCCGTATCTACGTATTCGTTTACTCGAAAGAAATTTTGACTATATTAGATATCAACATATACCCGGACATATGAATACATTAACGAGTTGAAGTAGCTAATTTGGTTCTAGATAGACATTTGCGCAATTTGTAAAACAACATCACATGTAAAAAGAAAGATCCATCCGTGAAATAGATATGTATATAGATATCGAAATGTTTACATAGCATTTGTCACATAAAATCAAAATATACATGTTCATCTTAATACACCCGTAGATCGACATGTCTCTAAAAAAATATGCATGAAAAAAAAGCCCTAGAGTGTCTAATCCGCATGGTGCTCATGATAACAAGCCACAACACGCACTAAGCATCTCGTAGAGACGCGTGGAGGCGACTAGGCACTCCCCACCATATGTCTCCGCGTATGCTAGTGGGACATCTGCGTTAGCCGGGCGTAGTCTAGAATCCCCCGGGTGATCCCCTCGAGGTTCCGCGGACCAACTCTCCTCCCTCAAAGACCCTCCGCCCGAGGGTCAAGCTCGCGGATGAGTTATCCATGAAATAGGAGACATGCGGCGAGTCTCTCGCGGGGCCGACATCTCGCATATGCATAAAACTGGCCGTCCGGAAAGCGGACATGTATTAACAAAAAATCATAAAATATAAAAAATCAAAAAGACGATCTTACCCAACTCCTCGTCCCGGTCGTCTCCCTCCGGAGTGGAAGATCCGGATCACCAGTGAAATCGGTCCCCTCGCATATGGCCGCCTTTGACTACAATCAACCGACGTCGTAGCCACCCCGAAAAAACTCGGCCTCCGGGACATCGTTGTCCCCCTCCCCGCTCTGCTGCAGGCATCGGTGCTACCCATCAATCCATTCTCGGCTCTCATGGTACCGGCTCAGCTACTATGGCCCCTTGGCCTTGGAAGATTGGTAATCATTCCGGAATGAACGATACCGAAGATTGAACCATAGCCAAACCCAAGTTTCGGCTTTGGCTTGCTTTGCATTTTTTTCAGCTACCTCTTCACGTTGGACCTGTCATCGTCGTGGCCCAATCAAACGGTGTAGGACTCATACACTTTGAGGCTAGTATAGAGTTGGGCCTCGGGTCGCCTCATGTGGAGCTTGCGATCCTCGCAGTCTCGTGTGATGGTGTGTAGCACTACTACGAGTGATAGATCCTCGATAGTGTGAATGTCTACCTTTACGCTTCTCCCGATCCAAGCTCAGTGCCCTTGGGCACACCCTGCTATTACCTTCTCCATCTTTTCACCCGCATGGTCTACTCCCCGTCAACATGGGCACTTTGGACCTCTCGCGCGATAGTTTGGTTATGAAGTATACGTCGTAAACTTCTAGTTCTAATACTTGATCTCGCAGCTTGAACACTTGTTCATTTTCATCCCAAATACCGATCGGAGTATTGTAGGAGCTCGAGTTGAGCTCGTAAGAAAGTTGTCGTGAAGAACTTATTAAGCCCACAGCTCTTGAGAGCATTCATACAAGTTTCATTCTCCATGGCTGAGTTCGTCCTCTTCCCCATGCTCCCTCTCTTTCCATTCGATCACCATTGTACTCGGTTGCTCGCATCAACATGGTCAAAAACCCTTGATTAGATCTCTGTTATGCTTGGAAATCCATTTGAATCACTCATAAATTGGAATTTTTGAAACGGAAAACCATGCTGCGCCACCGGCGCGAGTTGTTTCCTTAACATTCGCGCCGATTGGCATAGACCCTTTGTATGACAAGGGCCATTGGTGCGAGTCCGTGCTCGATACCCGCGCCAATGAGCGTGAGTCCTAAAATTTAAAAAATATTCCACGAAATCTAATGAGAAATGGAAAAATATAAAACAAATGGATTAAAATGGAGTACGGGGAAGCGCCTCTTACCCGGAACGAACGTAAATCGAATGGTAGCCCGGATCCGTCGCAATCGCCGTCGAAGTTTGCACACCAAATGGACCACTCGTTGCTCTCCGATGAGGTAAATAGTAAAAGTAACTTTGTTTTTACCATTTGAGACTATTTATATCTTTTTTGAAATCTCGTTAGGTTTTAAAAGTCCTTTTTTATTAATATTTTGATATATTTTGTCGAAAATGGATTTTACACTTGCCTCTCGTGTGCAGCAACGTGTTCTACTGCAACTTCAATGGTGAAACGAGTTGTATTTTATACTTTTTTTGGACTCGGTAAAAACATGAAAAAAAGTCATTTTGGAGTCATCTTTCAGCTCTTTTTCTGACTCTCTAAACATGAAAATATTACTTTCGAGGCCCTTGTCGTTTCGATCTTGTTAAAGTGGTCACAAAACGATATCTACCCAATATACATTTACCCCTTTTTCTGGGCTGGGATAGATTATTTACGTAAAAAGGAATACCCTAGCCTATCGTGACTAGGAGGTTTTCTCGGACATAGTTTTCTACCTTTTCGGATCTCGAGGAACTATTTAAGAAAAGGGACCATTGGAGTTTACTTTTTGTCTGTCTTTCCAAACTCTCTAAACATGAAAAGACGATGAGTTCTTCCTTTGTCGGACTCGTTAAAACCACCGATGACATCGGATTCAGTCATAATGACGCTACTTTCGAGTCTTTCCTTCCTAGGGCTCGTTAAATCTACTAGGATGGATCCGTCCGAAGGACGAAATTATATTACAAGCATATGCTATCCCCTTCAAGCTTGTTATCAAAAATAATTGGGGTACTCACCAGAAATGGCGGGGAAAAAATGGAACCGACATCATTGTCATGTTGGCATTATGTCGCTCTTGAACATGGCACTTGTCGTCAGATCGTGTCGGGTTGGGGGACATCTCATCTCGTTTTCCACTTGCCTCCGTGAGGTTTGGGTAATCCATTTTGACCTCTCATCCGCTCTTTGCCTCGTCACTATGGCCTCCGATCTTTTGATGTCAACATCGCCAAGTCCACCGTCGTGTCGTTCATATGTTCAAGAGAAGTTGACCTCTATAAGTACCAACCTTCCTCTAATTCTCATCCGATCGTGATTCACAAAAACACTATGTTCCTCCTGTCTCACATCGATGATGTGGGAAACACCATGGCCCACCTTCGATCAAGTTCACTTCTGTCGACTTCACTCATTATCCAGGGAAGTCGATCTAGAGACTCCTTTCACGGTACCTTGGAGCCCTGCATGCCTCAATGGCGGGTTCTTCGTATTCGACACGGGGTTTTCATCATTGGCCTCCGATCAAGTGATTCTATGATTGTTCTATGCCGACTCATTGATTCACATGCCGCAAATTGTACCCGTAGTACCTTGAGGGCCATTGTCATTATTGGTGGTACCTCTCACGTCTCGTTAATAGCTTTCATCATTGGTCGGTAATCGGATGATGTTCTTTCATGTTCGACTTCGACTCACTTATTTCATGCTTGAACTTGTACTTTTTTTCGAGTTGAGATGGAGTGCAAGACCCCGGATTGTGTCCGTTAGTAATCCAGCTCGTGAGTTTGTGGATTATTATGATTATTTACATGACTCATTTCATCGGATGGCTCGCGACCATACCCGAGTCTATTTATCGATCCTCATTGGATGGCCGCATCCATGCCTTGGATTTTGGATTATTGTATACTTTTTTATGAATGACCGCGCCCATACCACATACATATCATGTATTTGAGACATCGATTGTATTTCTTCACGCAGTTCTCCGATCGCGTAGGTTTCAGCTTGGACACGTTCTCGTAAAGCATTTCACCCCTCTCTCTCGTTCGGACCTCATACTTTAGGGGGGCATCTCGTTACACGGTAATTTGTCACCATCCCCTGCCATTCCCCATCTCACACATTGGAGGGCTCATTCGCATGACTCGTGAGCGAGAGACAAGACTTAAAAAATACTTTCATGACATCCCTCTCGAACATGAGCTTTTATCGCCTCGAAGACGTTGGATTCCGGGTAAGCCTTCATCGCTAGTTGGTTTATTCGCAATTAGGAACCTGCACTATAGCATGAACGATTGTTGCTATACCCGATTCGGGCTAGTAGGGATCGCCTCTTGTCCGCAGAGGGGATTTACCTCCACAACAACTGCGTTATTTTGTGAGAGGGCTTCTTGTTTCGATTTAGCTATCGGCTTTGGAGGAAGATCTCTTGGTGTTAGGCTTGCCTTCCCTTGGTGATACATGGATTGGGTTGCTGATCCATGTCTCTATAGATTTGATCTATTTCAGCAATAAAAGTTATCTTTAGAAATTTCTCAGGGCTTTTTGCGAAAGACCGCAAATTGTAATTCGAGATCTACAATTTACTATGCAATATTTTGATGTAATTCCAATTGGATATTGTTATTAAAGTATTATAGTTTCCAAATATGTATTAGATATGATGTTTCATCCATAGATATTTCAGAGATCTGAAATTTAATGTACAACAACTAAACCATTCGAAAAATAACGTTGTCTATGTATTTTGCAGCTTTATTCTTAGTTGCAACTCTAATTTCCGAAGGGATTTTGCCCTAGTTCTCTTTGTAATCCGTTGTAGAGGCAATAAGCTCAAATATAAATCTGATTTACTATTATATATTTGAATTATCAGATATTTTTCTGTCTCTCCTCCGAGTTTCACTCAAAACTTTGCAATTCTAGTAGTTGGGGTTTTCATGTCGTAACAACTCTTCTCTTTGGTTGATTTCTAGCTAGTCTTGACTTTGGGAGATCCGTTTAATGTGCCTAAAATGATTTTTTTTAGATGAAATTCTATATGTAAGTCAAATAAAGCATAAATGAGGGGATCCCGGTACTCGATCCGTGTTATTATTGCTCATATTTTCTTATACAACGTTTTCATTGAAGGCCTTGTTGAGATTCTTGAAAGGGATTAACCCGAAGTTCTATAGGCAAGTAGTCTATAGTTGGCCAAGTAGCCTCTCGGTTCTCACCCTCTTTTTAGAGGTGACATAACTAGTAAATTCCTCCGTATTCCATCTCCGGAAATAGAATCTTGAGAATCCCCAAAAGGAATATTATAGTGGTATCGCGAGCTCCACTTGGAATAACTCGTGCTAGCATTGAAGCCTCGGTCATGCTACATTCCGAAGATGAAGATCCTATTTCCGAGAGGGAGAGGAGATACCGTAACATAAGTCATATAAATTATGACTATACTATTGTTGACCTTGACAAGGGTCAAGACAAGGGGAAATCCCTTGAACTAGTGACTCGATTAAGATAAGGAGCGTGATGAGTTTGCAAAAAACTCTCTTGGAAGCTATGCAAGATTTGTCCAAGGAGATAACTAAGATGAGGATAAATCGAATGAGGGAGTCCCTTGGGAGATTCCATCAAGGAGAAAGTTCCGAAATGTTTCGGTTTGGGGACTCGGTCAACCAGTGAGCTTCGCCACTGAAGTCCCACAAATATCACAACGCTCTACAATGCCTACCTTCCTAGCCGTAGAGAATGAAGGGGTCGCAAGATTCAACCTATTTGGAAGGCTAATTTTCATAATCATGATTCACAAAGTCAAAGGTTCAAGGATAATCGTGAGCTTTCAAGACTTACGCCATCTCAAGGACCGGGAGGAGGCCAATGTAGTAGTATAGAGATGGAGGTTTCCTTCATGGGAGGCACCACACCATGGGCGCTTTCTTCTTGCCTAAGTTCAATGGATCACCCTCTTGTTCTCGCTAAAGCATGGGTGGAGAATTTGGACATCTATTTCTAGCCGAACAAAGTGCATGAAGTAGAATCCATCAAGATTGTTGCGTTTCATTTTGAGGGAGAAGCCCACAACTCGGTGGTTTCATGGACTTTCTACATAGGGGCACAACAATGTGTCCACTTATGCTCGAGTTCACTAGGATACTAGTGGAAATATTTGATCAGTAATGATCCGGAGGTCTCCCTTTCATAAGATTGGAAAAGCTTAAATAGATAGTAAATGTTGAGGCCTACATCTCTCGAATTCTTAAGGTTGTCCGTAATGGTTCCCGATATTTCGGTGAGCAAGGAGAGTCTATATGTTCATTTATGGCCCGGAAGAACCTTTGCATGGGTTGTTTAAGTCTACCAAGCCCATCACTCTTCATGATGCCATTGAAAGAACTAGAGATCTCCAAGATTCCTTGCCAAGGGTAAAGGAAACCTCTCCCTGATGCAAAGCCACTCACTCTTCTAAGGGGAAGGAGGGGAAAGCTACTCCACCCAAGGAGAGCTCACCTGAAGAAGCCTCTTGACAATGATCTCCGGAGGGAGTCGAGGGAAAAATAAATTATGTTTAACTTGTCAAGAGCCATGGGTACCGGGGCATAGATGTCGTCACTGAAGAGCACAATATATTGAAGTCTTCTCTCGATTGTGAGGAGGAGGGGGGAAATGATGGACCTAGGAGAGGTCACAGGCACTAGTGATGACAAGGAGGAGGATCCATCATCATCTAGAGAGGAAGGAGAAGAATTTTCTCCAACTAGTGGGACTCTTTCTTCTTTGAGAGGAGTGCCCAAGTATTTGACTCTTAGAGTGCAAGGTTCGGCTATGAACCAAAGAGTATCTATTATAATTGACGAGGGGGGAAACCCACAACTTTATCGATGCTCATTTTTTTGCGAGGAGAGGGATACCTACTGATACTTTTTGATGGGTTCTCTCGTTTTGGTTCCGAGAGATAGAACTATGCAACTGCATGCAATATGTTCCATCACTTACCGTGACTATGGGAACCTACACATTGGAGGACCACTTCTTTGTATTGGATATACCATACATCAACATCATCTTGGGTGTCCAAAGTGGTTTATTACTTTGGGAAAATTCACCACCGAATGGAAGGCCTTGTAGATGGAATGGGTGGATTTGAAGAGTGGGAAACAACAAATCATTCAAGGCATGCACACCTACCCTTCACTTGATGTTTCCACTCACACAAAAAAAATGGAATTTCATAGTGGGGGCAGGGGACCTCACAGCTTCCTTCTCTCATGTTTATGAGAATTCTACAAGGAACATTCCTACATCGTGTCAAGCCACTTGGGGTGCCATTAGATTCTGTGGGGGAAGCTTCACCAAGTCGTCGAAACAATGGAGAAGAGAGTCACAACGTCGTGGGAGGAATCAAAGGGGGATGATCAGCCTTCCCACAAACAATTTTGGGATGCATAGTGCCAAAGAAACAAGAAGCAACAAGGAAAAGCACCACCATAGGTGCATCAACAACACTCGTCCTTTTTGAGAAGTGTAGATCTATATTGGAGGTCTCAACTCCTTGTGGAGTACTCCAAAGATCCGCACACCGGGAAGATCTTAGATGGCATGAAGAAAGGAGGAGGCTATTTGGTCCATGAAGGGGTCATCTCTCATCTTGGTAAAGTATTATGGTCTCAAGCCTCTAATCTTAAGCAATAAATACTACAAAGGCACACAAGGAGTTCCTTTCTAGCTACATGCGATCAAAAAAATCTACTCCCTAATCTTGAAGAGTTTTTTATTGGGAGGGTATGGAGGAAGAACTACATTAGAATTATGATTTGGAGGAACTATATCAGCACTTACAAGAGTGAAATAGTTATGTGGATATGGGGCAGCCAAGGGATCCTATGCAAGAGACATTTCATCCATCTCTTTCTTCTCCTAAAAGAGGAGAAAATCCCATGCCTAACTCTATGTGTATGGGAGACTTGTATGGTAAGAAGTCTGATCTTGTGGAGCAAGTTTATTTTTCTGATTTGGCATATTCTCTTACCATATGTATGCAGGCCATGGGTCCTACAAGGGAGTAATATTACATTCAGTATCTCATGGCAATGATGAGGCCAATAAAAATTCCAAAGTCGGCCACTCCCTTGAGGTGCAAAGGGAGATTATTTATCATGGTGGGTGCTTCCCAAAAGCACCTAATGAGGGCTTCACTTTCAGCCATGTCAAGGTGACCCATGCAACAAAGATGTGGTGGGAGTACCACCTATCACAATAAGATCTACTCAAGATAAGGAGTGCACTACGCCGGTACCTTATGTGGGATTGTGACCCACCTCCTCAAGTGCAAATTTCATTTTGCCTATTTGTGATTTTGCTTCCATACATAGATGACATATTGGTATTTTTTTATGGGTATGCATGGGAAAATGGTAAGTAGTGTACATGTACCACATGGGATGTAACTTTATTCTATACTTCATGATACTTGTTTCAGATTTGACATTGCTTCACCCATGTTCATTTACTCGTTGAGTTTTACACTCGAAGTGCGTGACTATGGACCTATCATGTTAGCACCGGAGGAGCGACTTTTATGATGTATTGGTGTTTGGTCAATTTAGTGTGTCCCTAAATTGCTACATTAATTTATCAATTCGGGATTCGTAGTCGATGAAGTGCGACGCACTATATGTGCAAGATAACCTATTTCTTAACTTTTTGTCGTTTTTGGTTTTCTAATGTGAGATGGAAATTCTAAAATAAAAACAAGTATGGTTATGATTGTTCAAGGAAATGATATCCTCTATAATGATTTACCAACTTGAAACTTAAAAAGGAATTTGAAACATACAATGACAAAACTTGAAAGGAAATGAAAATGTGTCGCTGAAATGAAAATGTGTCGCTAGTCTAATAAATCAAATAGCTGAACTATTGAGCATGAAAACCAAGCTATCATTGTCATTGTCTAAACACAAAAGAAACTATGCTCGAAAGAAATCCAAAAGTTGCAACAAATTAAATCTAAATCAAATTACATCAACTTATCTTTCGATCCCTCATCATTAGTCCAACATGATTTTCGGAGGTAACCATAAACAACTTGAGTAACCCGATATCTAACTTGCAGAAAGTAAACTAATATCAAACTACACATTCCTAATTCAATCCCTCACCATCGATCAATACCGTGGCTTTCGGAGGAAATGCGAAGATGTCATGAGCAATTTAATATTTCTACAACTTGCGTAGAAAAGTAAACTAATATCAAACTACACATTCATAATTCAATCCCTCACCATCAATCCGATTGCTGTGCTTTCAGATAATCGAAGATGTCATGAGCAATTCAATATATCTAACTTGCGTGAAAGTAAACTAATATCAAACTATATATTCATAATTCAATCCTCACCATCGATCCCAAATTGTGGCATCGGAGGTAATCGAAGATGTCATGAACAATTTGATATATCTAAATCTAACTACTCGAAACAAATGTGCAAGACTCGAAATAAACAAAGCAAAGATCTTGAAATTAAACAGAAACTAAGAAAATTAAATTAGCGTATCAGAACAATATTAATTCCATGTCATTAGTCAAAAAGTTATGCAAATGTCTAGGCTACCTATTTATAACCCTGAAACAAGAACACTGATCAGTTAACAATAACATAAAACATGAAAGACGAGAGTAAAATGTAAAGCATGAAAGATTATAAACAAGTGATGAAACATAAATATCATGAAAGATGCAATGTATAAACACATGAATGATTATGGCACAATGAGCTTAAAGAAATAAAAATAAGAACTATACAATAATGCACAAAACCTCGGCATGTGCGAGGGGCCCTCTACACCGACCTTGGCAACAATCTTCAAGTACGAATTACGCTTGGAAATAGAGTCTTCTTATATATTAAAATGCAGTCATAACGAGAAGGTGATATTACGGCACGTCAGCAACGTAATTACATTACAGAACAGGACTAATAAAAAACTAACAAGAGAGTAATCTCATATGCGTATGCAAACACATTATTTATAACAAAGGAAATGTAACTAATTCCCTAAATTTTATGATGATAGAAAACACGTAAACCATTACGTCCAAAGATCTAGGATCATGGCCGCGTGGAGAAGTAAATCTATGAAGAGTGGATGTTTGAATTTGGCTTATGGAGCCATGTGCGGATTTTGATTTGTATCCCGCAATTTAGAAACGACCATATAGAGTCTCCACGTGACGAGAAACAGAGTCCTGTCACCGTGGGACTCTATGGTTGACTTCCACTTGGCCACCTTTGACCGCATGCCCTCCCTAGATGAATTTGCTCGAGCCAATAGGATACGATCCATGTCCACATCATTTCCGACTTGCCCATGTGGCTCGTTTTACTCGAGGACACCGTAACATAGAGTTTCATAAAATGGTCGCATGGAAAGGTTGGGCAGTTGTCGAAAAGTGGCAAGATTCATGACTAAATGAGAAAAATATAGATCAAACAGTCAGACACAAAAAATATAGTTAAAAACCATTTTAGATGCTCTTTGCAATTAATATACAATGATATTGACAATCGGGAAGGTTCGGGTGAATGAAAAAGTTATAGAAAGGTGTATGGAAAAGATGCAGATTTGGGACTCAACATACCCCCACTGTGAAGGTGTTGCATGTCCTCATGCAACCAAAATTTTGATAATCCTTCCTCAGTTCATATGCCTTGACACTTCAGCCGTACATCCAACCCTCACCTCTTCTTCCTTGGTGCTCGCTAATATCCTAGGTTTCTTCATTAGGCATCTAAATTTGATATTAGTCGATGTTCTGCTAACTTCTCGGCATTTCCTTTTCAATTTCTTGTTCTTCTTCTCGCCATATTCCCGCATGTAGCATGGTATTATCATGAATGATTTTTTTCCAGATTACTCTATTCCTTCAATGTCTCATTTTCATTTTTGATGTGTCTATTTAAAAGCTCTAGCTCAAATACTTCGTTTCGGTGATTGGACTAAATCATCTTGTACTGCGTGTGAGGCTGAATGAACGAAGCTACCTGGGACCTCGTAGCTACTTTTTTCTAAATATTCTATATAATCATATACTTCCCGTCGTTTGGGGTCTATATCGTGTGTCATTTTTATTGGGTTGTCCTCAAAATGCGGTGAAGGAGAGTTATCTTCAAAATCAAGCTAAGAAGGGCTCAGATCAACATCTTGCCGAGAATGGGATGGACTATGTTCAATGTCTCGATCGAGAATGAAATGAACCGGAGTTCACTAACCGACCGAGAGTGAGATGGACTATGGTCGACTGGGACTGTTCGTATGTTTCTTCTCCCAAATCAATGAAATGGGGGTCCCTTCATTTGCGTTTTCCTCAATTTCCCCCTTAAGTTTGGAACTTCTTCTCACACGTTGTGGACCACTGTCCTTTTGCTTTTGTTTTCCTTTCTCTTTCTTCTTGGCTATAGATAATTGTTCTTGAAGATGAACCAATCTTTCAGATAACACTTGATGATCTTCTTCTTCGGAAGAAGGGGTTTGATGTATAGCCTCAATACTTTTTCTTTCTTTTGGTGTTATTGGCTCTTTACCCTTAGTTTCTTTCTTCTTCTTCTTTGCAATCTCTCTTCCCTATCTGTTCTTTCAATTGTAGTAATAGGAGTATTTTTAATTTCATCATTTGTTCTCTTTCTCCTACTCCTTCTTGATGTGTTACCTTCAGGAATTTCTTGAGTAGGAGTACCTTGAGTTTCATCATTTATTCCTTTTCTCCTACTCCTTCTTGATGTGCTACCTTCAGGAATTTCCTAAGGTTCCTCAAAGAAATTTCTAATCAAAAATTGTTCCCATGTGTCTTTCTTCTCCTTTAACTCTTTTTTCAATCAAAATTTTTTACAAGACCGTGGTGATATAGATGTGGTTCTACATCTCCTAAATGCTTCGAATAGTCGAGACATTTTCTTCAAACTATTTAACGTAAAATATGGGAGATTGAGAGTTTGATTATCTAGAAAATTCATCGACAGTACTGGGTATGGTACATATACATGGACCCAAAACTACTTTCACGGGTAATGAATTTTTGAACAACTAGCAGAGAAAGTAGCCCATTCCTCTTTCAATGCATAAACGAGAATTCCTCTTTTAAAAATAGTTATGTCCATACCTTGGTTTCGTAAGATTATTTTCCGGGCTTCATCACTAATGCTTTTATTCTTAAACCAATGCTCACCCTCTTGAGGAAGTTCCGTGGCAGCGGTTGCTACGGATGCCTCGTTCATCGCAAACTTAAGGTCTCCAATCTCTACTTCCGGGCCATTGAACGACCTTAGCAAATGCTTTTGTCACTTCTTTATGATAACCTTCGAACTTTTGGATAAACCGCGACCACTTTGCTTTCTTCAATATATCCCTTACTTGTGGATATCCCTCCATGAATTTAGGTCCTTTTGGTTCTCGTCTCTTAGCAATTTACCCATTCTTTTTTTTTCTCGCTCTTCAAAAACTTGCCTCGCGTGAGGGTTCAATGGAAGTAGAAATCGGTGAATACACGGGAATGAGCGAAATCACCGTATGTAAATATCGAGAGAGTGGGTATACGGTGTCGAGCGTAACGGAGAATGAAATGGAGTGAAACGTAATAGAGAGGGGTTTCGTGAGCATGGCGAGTAGATATGGTCGTAGAGATTACGCGTAACAATAGGAGGAGTATAACACATCCGGCAATGTTTTGAAATTTGGTGGTCTGCAAAATAAATGTGAGCACGTTTAAACAACGGCTATGGATTTATGCGGTTTAGTAAGAGTCCCGTGGTCAAATCAACTACGTCTCATTGTCACCTGTGGAATATCGGAGTATGAGTGAAGATCGGGATTTAATTATGGAACCGTTTGAGAATGAATGCGGGAGGATCATATGGAGATCATGAAAGGGTTACGTAATTTGTCAATATAATCATTGCACATAATGGATGGAGCTTATGGTTTAGAACTATATAAAAATGTGTTTTCAATGCTATTTGAAATGAATTTTACTCATACCTTCGAATCTTTGCCTTTTTTCTTGGTCTTCAATTAGTTGCTCTTCATTGATATCTTGAATGCTCCATGTCTTCATTTTTGGTCCTCATACCCGCATTTTATTTCATGATTATGAAAATAATATCCGGCCGTACATTCTTTTGAAAACGAGAGTGGTAGCCATGAATGCGCCGGCTACAGCCGGGTGTCGCCACGAGGAAACAGATGTCAACCTGTGGAAACCGACACAACTATTATTTGGATGAATGAACATGAACGGATGACAAATGACTAGATGGAAATGGTCATGAAAAAGAATTTTATTGATGAAATGGAATGAAATAGACAAAATGAAGTGGAATGGAGTGAAATGAAGTGAAATGAAATGGAATGAAGTGGAATGGAGTGGAGTGGGTGGTCACAAAACTTGTGAAATGAAAGAGAGATTTTTTTTTTTGGAAAATATAGTGTCAGGTGTTCTTGATTTTCACCCTATATTTTCTGTATAAGACTGCCAATCAATGATTGGTTTTCAGGCTTATACAAATTTTTTTATTATTTATTTTATTTTATTTTTATTTTATTTTTTATTTTTATTTTTTAACTGAAAAGAACAAAAGCTAGGCTGGTGGAGAAGAAGAATTCTTCTGTACCAGCCTGATTGCAGAATTTTCTTGAAACATTTTGACAAAATCATCTTTTGAGAGTGGCTTATGATAAACTTTCAATCTGTGGCCATTCACAATAAGAGGAGTTTGAAACTCATCAATGGTCTTGATTCTTACCGCTCCATTGCTAAAGATCTTGTCAATCTCATATGGCCCAAGCCAATGAGTCTGAAATTTTCCTTGAAAATCTTTAAACTTGGAATCAAATAACAATTCCCAATCTCCTTCTTGAAACTTCTTCTCTTTGATGTACTTGTCATGCCATTTAGCTCTTTGATATTGAACTAGATCAGTTCTTAAAATTACTTCTTGTCTGATCTCATCTAGCTCATTCAACTGCTCCATTCTATGCTTTTGGGCTTCTGATAAGTCCATCCCCAACTAAACTGCTATCTTGAAGGTCTTGAATTGGAACTCAATGGGGAGCAAGACTTCTTTCCCATAAACAAGTTCATAGGGAGAATGTCCTGTTGTATTTCTCCATGTAGTTCTGTAGGCCCACAAGGCTTCAGGAAGCCTTTCTGCCCAATCTCTTCTATGTAGATGAACAGTTTTGGTGATGATACTTTCAAGAACTTTGTTTGTGGACTCCACTTCACCATTTTCTTGCGGATGGTAAGGAGTAGATCTTCTGTGCTTGATTTTGTATTCTTCCATCAATTTCTCCACCAAGTTGGATGTGAATTGGCTTCCCTGATCTGTCACAATTTCTCTTGGAACACCAAAGAGAGTAAAAATATCCTCATAAATAAAATGAACAACTGAATTTTTAGTAGCAGATACCAATGCTTTGGCTTCTACCCATTTAGTAACATAATCAGTACAAACCAATATATACTTATTTTGCTTAGATGGTGGATTAATAGGTCCATTGAAATCTAAAGCCCATTTTTCAAAGGGTTCAATGAGTACCTGTGTTTGCAATGGCATTTCATTTGAAAGGGTAGGTTTCCCTACTCTTTGGCAGCTGTCACACCTTTTGACATATTGTTTTGTATCTTTGAAGAGGGAAGGCCAATAATATCCTAAAGAGAGGATTTTATAGGCCGTCCTTTTGTCTGCAAAGTGTCCGCCGCATGGTTCATCATGACATGCCTTAAGAATATCAGGCATTTCATCTTCCCTGACACATCTTCTGATCACAAGATCTGGCCCTGTTTTAAACAATTCGTTAAAAATCCATGAATATTTTGAACTCTCCTGAATAATTTTTCGTTTTTCACTTGGAAATAAATGTGAAGGTAGTTTCCCTGTAACCAAATAGTTAGCAATATCTGCATACCAAGGGGTCTTAATAGTTACTGCAAACAAGTATTCATCGGGAAACTTATCTTCTACAGGAGAATCTTCTTTAGTATTCTGAATCCTAGACAAGAAATCAGCTACTGTATTCTGTTTTCCTGGTCTATCCAACACGGTAATATTGAATTCTTGCAAAAGTAAAAGCCATCTTGTCACTCTGCCATTAGTAACAGGTTTGTTCATTAAATATCTAATTGCAGAATGGTCAGTATGAATAAAAGTTTCATAGCCTGTTATGTAATGTCTAACCTTATTAATTGCATGAACAACAGCTAAAAACTCTTTTTCAGTCACAGTATAGTTCAACTCTGTGGGAGTCAAATTTTTACTGGTATAATAAATGGAATAAGGAACTAAATCTTTTTGACCCAACACAGCTCCTAGAGCTGTATCTGAAGCATCCGTAGAAATATGGAAAGGGAGTTTCCAATTTGGTCCTCTCAAGATAGGTGCTTCAGATATTCTTGTTTTCAAAGTTTCAAAAGATGATTGACAATCAGGATCCCATTTAAATTCATAGTCTTTTGTAAGCAATTTGAAGAGTGGAGATGCAATTTTAGTGAAGTTTTCTATAAATCTTCTATAGTAACCAGTAAATCCTAGAAAACTTCTAACATCTCTTTGACAATTTGGAATAGGTAATTTGGAGATGACTTCAACTTTTGATCTATCAACCTTAATCCCATCTCTTGAAATATGATGTCCTAAAACAATCCCTTCAGTAAACATCATAAAGCATTTTTCATGACTTAATGAAAGGTTTGTTTCTTTACATCTTATGAGAACTTTTTCCAAATTTTCTAATGCCTCTTCAAATGAATTACCATAAACTGTAAAATCATCCATATAAACCTCTACACAATCATGAATTAGATCAGAAAAAATTCCTAGTACTACTCTTTGGAATGTTGCTGGTGCATTACATAACCCAAAAGGAAGCACTCGGTAGGCAAAATTTCCCCATGGACAAGTAAATGTGGTCTTATCTTGATCTTCAGGTGCTACCTGAATTTGATTATAGCCACTAAAACCATCCAAAAATGAAAAGTACTTTTTACCTGCTAATGTATCTAATACTTGATCGATAAAAGGCAAAGGAAAGTGATCCTTCAAAGTTGCTTTGTTCAATTCCCTGTAATCAATGCATACCCTCCATTTACCATTCTTTTTAGGTACTATAACTGAAGGAGAAACCCATCGGCTATCTGAAATTGGATAAATGAAGTTTACATTGAGTAGTTTTTGGAGCTCTTCTTTCACTATCTCCCTAAGATTTGGATTCATCCTTATTTGAGGTTGTCTGATTGGTCTACTGTTTTCCTCAATATAGATATGATGGATGCAAGTCTTAGGATCAATACCTTTCATGTCAGTATACTCCCATGCAAATGCAGTAGAATGTTTTTGCAAGATTTTGGTTAGTTCTTCTTGTTGTGACTTTTCGAAATGTTTGTTGATATTCAATGTTTTTCCTGGAAAAATCTCAATAGTAGAACTACCAAACTCTTCCATAGAGTAAAGAGACATTTGTCTTGATGATAAATATTATATGTCAGATTCCAACTGAAATTGTGTGGGGTCATATTCTGAAGATGTCTCAAAATTTTCTAATGTGTTCAGAATTTGACTATCCTCACTAATTTCCGAAATGGTAAAGACAGGTTGTATAGTGTCCTCATCATCAACCCATTCATTGTCTCCTACTTCTATGATTGCTTTTGCTAGAGGATACAAATTGAATTTCTTTGTCGAATTACCATTAGAAATGTACATATCTCCAGATCTACAACTAATAAAAGCATCAGCTGTGGCTAGCCAAGGTCTTCCTAAGATAAGTGGGTGCCCTCATAGATTACTCTTGGGAGTCAAAATCATAAAATCTACTGGATATTCCCAAGAATCTAAGGAGACTGAAATATCTTCTAATACACCATCTGGTTTAATAATTGATTGATCTGCAAGTTGCAGTAAAGTAGGTGTAAAAAGAAGGTTAGGAAGTTTTAGCTGGTCCATAGTTTGTCTACTCATAATGTTGATAGCAGCCCCTAAGTCAATCAATGTGTTTTGAATTTCTATCCCATTTATATGTGTCTTGACAATTGGACTTCCTGGATCTACATACTTCTGCATGGTAATTTTTCCCATCATGATATCTGCAATTTTTCCTACCAGGTGGATTCTTCTTGTGTCTTTTAGTTTCCTTCTTGGTCTTTTGAAACTCAAATCCTTTATTGTTTTTGCTAGAATAGGAATCTCTCGAATGGCTTGTAGCAAGGGAATCTTGATACAAACATTCTTCAATTCATCTAGAAAATCATAGTTGGGCAACAAGATTTGTTTTTCCACCCCCTTGTCAATTTGTAGTCTTTCAGGAAAAGGAGGTGTAGATGAAGATGCAGGTTGCTCAACTATAGGAGTTGTGGGTATTAACTTTTCTTTTTCTTTTTGAATGTTTGAATTTTGAAGAGATGCTTCCTCAGAACCCTCATTGACTTTAAGAGAATCCTCCTCAGAGGTATCTTGTTCTTGAATATATATAGAAGGTTTTTCTAAAACTCTACCAGATCTGAGTTGTACATCGTTGAGAGGAACAATCATATAGGTAGGAAATTGTTGTCCTTCTACCATGTAAGTATTCTGAGGATTCTTATTATTAGGATTTGGCAATGGCTGAGCTGGAAGTTGATTTGTCTTTTGTTGGTATGGGAGCATGAGTTGAGGATTTTGATTTTTTTGAGAAGGTTGTTGTTGTGGAAATGGCAATGAAAGTTGTGGATTTGGGTTTGGAAGTTGTGGAGCTTGTTGATTTTGAAAAGATGGAGGATATTGATAAAATTGAGCAAATCTCCCATAAGGATTTTGCATTCCTTGTACCCATGGCTGATATGGATTTTGATGTTGGGGCCAAGGTTGTTGCCAAGGATTCCAATTTGGTGGGGTTTTAAAATTCATAGGGTTGTTAAACCCTTGAGTTTGTTGTCCCTTCCAAGGTCTTCTTGCAACAAAACAGAGAGATTCTACTGAATTTGGGTCTTCTTGAAAAACAGCTTTGAGTCCAGGAATTGAAGGACAATCCTTGATCTCATGATTCTCTGAGCAAATCATACATGTTTCTACAACTTTTGCATCCAAGGGACATTCCATTAAAGCATGTTTCTTCCTACATTTCGGACAAAATATGGCTAAAGCATCTGTTTCTGCTTTCTGCTTGTTTTGGATTTTAAGGGTGTCTAGTTGTTCACTAAGGCTCCCTAAGATATCAGTTTTGAACTCATCAAGCATATTACCAATCTCTGCCCTACTTACTGATCCAGTTGCAGATTTGTTAGCCCTAATAAGAGAAGGATCCCTAGGCCCTTTTTCTGTTTTAGATTTTCCTCTTGAGAGATGGACACATAGTTCTGTTATGTCACGAAGTGGAAGTTGAGAAATGTCTCCTTTCCCCATCATGTTTAAAATATCTATCCATTCATCTCTAATGGCTTTTAATATGAGGGCTTTCAGGGTTTCATCATCTAAGTTGCTCATCTTTGCTCTTTTCAAGTTGTATTGAAATCTTTCAAGTAAGTCTTCCAAATTTTCATCTTCTTTTTGCATCATTTTGAATACCTCATCCTTGTGATTGGTGGGCATACAATAGTCCAAGTATCTATCCAAAAAATTTTGTTTCATATCATTCCAAGTCCTAATAGATTGAGTGGCTAATCCCATGAACCATTTCAAAGTAGTTCCCTTCAAAGTTGAAGGAAATAGTTTGAGTTTTTTAGAGTTTTCCATATAGTCATAAGTTCGGCACGCGACTTCAAACTCAAACATAAATGTTTCAGGATCCTCACTTCACAATCCATAAAAGTTAGGGAGGACAGATGGTGAGATATTTTTCATTGTTGTATGAGTTTCTTCATCAACTATAGGGAATCCAAACAAGTTGTCTCCTTCCCTATTTCTTTCATTATTTCCTTCACCATTATTGTCTCCATTGTTTCCTCCTCCTCTACCTCTACCTCTAAATCCATCTATTATTTCCTCTGCCATGATAGTTTCTTTAAAGTCCTTAAAGTCCTCTAGTTCTTCTATCAAGGGAGGATGAGAGAGAGTCTCTTCCTTTTCTAAATGAGATTTAGTAGGTGGTATAAGAGAATCCTCTAATTCAGTTGTTCCTTGAATTCCAAAAATCTTAAGGCTAGGGGTAGATGGTGGTGATTCTTGTGTATGCCTTGAAGAAGATGGAGTTGTAAAAATCGAACTCTTGGCTTTAGCTATAAACCTTCCCCTAGAATCTCTTGCTCTATGCATGTCATTTTTTATTATTATTTTTTTTATTTTTAAAAGTTGGGCTAATAATTCTCTTTCTGATCTTCCAGGTCACACTAGGTGCAAGAAGAGAGCATACTTAAGAAATTACTAAACCAATAACTCTCTTTTCTGATCCTCCAGATCACACACTAGGTGCAAGAAGAGAGCATACTTAAAAAATTACTAAACCAATAACTCTCTTTTCTGATCCTCCAGATCACACTAGGTGCAAGAGGAGAGCATACTTCAAGAAGTTATCAAGTTTTCCCTTCTTTTATTATTTTGTTTTTTTTAAGAAATTGGCTACCTAGTTACACTTCCCCGGCAACGACGCAAAAATGTTTGGTCAATTTAGTGTGTCCTAAATTGCTACATTAATTTATCAATCCGGGATTCGTAAGCTGATGAAGTGCGGTGCACTATATGTGCAAGATAACCTATTTCTTAACTTTTTGTCGTTTTTGGTTTTCTAATGTGAGATGGAAATTCTAAAATAAAAACAAGTATGGTTATGATTTTTCAAGGAAATGATATCCTCTATAATGATTTACCAACTTTAAAACTTAAAAAGGAATTTGAAACATACAATGACAAAACTTGAAAGGAAATGAAAATGTGCTGCTGAAATGAAAATGTGCTGCTAGTCTAATAAATCAAACAGTGAACTAGTGAGCATGAAAACCAAACTATCCTTGCTGCTGTCTAAACACAAAAAAAACTATGCTGAAAGAAATCCAAAAGTTGCAACAAAGTAAATCTAAATCAAATTACATCAACTTATCTTCTGATCCCTCATCATTAGTCCAGCTATGATTTTCGGAGGTAACCATAAACAAATTGAGTAACCTGATATCTAACTTGCAGAAAGTAAACTAATATCAAACTACACATTCATAATTCAATCCCTCACCATCGGTCCAGCTGTGGCTTTCGGAGGTAACTGAAGATGTCATGAGCAATTTAATATTTCTAACTTGCAGAAAGTAAACTAATATCAAACTACACATTCATAATTCAATCCCTCACCATTAGTCCAGCTGTGGCTTTCGGAGGTAACTGAAGATGTCATGAGAAATTCAATATATCTAACTTGCAGAAAGTAAACTAATATCAAACTATATATTCATAATTCAATCCTTCACCATCAGTCCAGCTGTGGCTTTTGGAGGTAACTGAAGATGTCATGAACAATTTGATATATCTAAATCTAACTACTGAAACAAATGTGAAAGACTGAAATAAACAAAGCAGTACTGAAATTAAACAGAAACTAAGAAAAGTAAATTAGCAGCAGAACAATATTAATTCCATGTCATTAGTCAAAAAGTTATGCAAATTCCCGGGCTGCCTATTTATAACCTGAAACAAGAACATTGTTCAGTTAACAATAACATAAAACATGAAAGACAGAAGTAAAATGTAAAGCATGAAAGATTATAAACAGTGATGAAACATAAATATCATGAAAGATGCAATGTATAAACACATGAATGATTATGGCACAATGAGCTTAAAGAAATAAAATAAGAACTATACAATAATGCACAAAACCTCAGCGTGTGCAGGGGCCCTCTACACCAGCCTTGGCAACAATCTTCAAGTATGAATTACACTTGGAAACAGAGTCTTCTTATATATTAAAATGCAGTCATAACATAAAGGTGATATTACGGCACAGTGGCAACGTAATTACATTACAGAGCAGACTAATAAAAACTAACAGAGAGTAATCTCATATGCGTATGCAAACGCATTATTTATAACAAAGGAAATGTAACTAATTCCCTAAAGTTTATGCTGATAGAGAACACGTAAACCATTACGTCCAAAGATCTAGGATCATGGCCCCATTGAGGAGTAAATCTATGAAGAGTGGATGTTTGAATTTGGCTTATGGAGCCATGTACAGATGTTGATTTGTCTCCCGCAATTCAGAAATGGCCATATAAGTCTCCACATGACAAGAAACAGAGTCCTGTCACCGTGGGACTCTATGGTTGACTTCCACTTGGCCACCTTTGACCGTAGCCTCCCTAGATGAATTTTCTCAAGCCAATAGGATACGATCCATGTCCACATCATTTTTGACTTGCCCATGTGGCTCGTTTTACCTGAGGACACCTGTAACATAGAGTTTCACAAAATGGCTGCGGAAAGTTGCAGCAGCTGCGGAAAGTGGCAAGATTCCGCAGCTAAATGAGAAAAATCTAGATCAAACAGAAGAAACAAAAATATAGTTAAAAACCATTTTAGATGCTCTTTTTCAATTAATATACAATGATATTGACAACTGGGAAGGTTCAGGTGAATGAAAAAGGTATAGAAAGGTGTATGGAAAAGATGCAGATTTGGGACTCAACAATTGGCTTGGTGAGCACTTAATCCATGATGAGAGCTTGATTCTTGATGGTTCCATCATGGAGAAGGAGAAGAACTACAACTCTTACCCTATCAGTTGCTTGAGGACAAGCAAAATTTTGGAGGGGAGGACTATAATGTTCCTACTTAGCCTTAGCTAGGAGGAAACATTCAATTTTGATTTATTTTATGTTTTATGAATAAATGAATAAAGGAGGATATGTAAAACTTCTAAAAATTCTAAATAAATGCCCATGTGAACAAAGACAAATCAGGGCTATGTAAATAGTCACTTGCAGGTGTGAAAGAGGTTTGAGCCAAAGAATGGGTCCACCTTGACCAAATCAACTGTGTTGTATAGGTTCATTGCATCTCCAAGAGGGATTGCACAGTTCTAGAAGGTAGCCTCTAATGTGAAGAGGGCTAACTCATCAAAGTGGTTTAGGGTTTGCAAGAGTTTCCTCATGTTATAAAATAAGGAGGAGAGCAACATGAAGAGGTTGTTGATAGATCATATTTCTAAAGTATTTGTCTGCTTAGGCAAATACCAATCTCTGTTGTTTAGTGGAGGATTGTGATTGGAATTCCTGTTTAGGGGTTTCATCTCTTCCCTTGAGGATCATTGGAGGAGTTCTTTTCTGAAGTGAGCCACTATCTGGTTTGAGGCCAAGCTCTGTTTTCATGAGCAGCGCTGGCCCATTGAGGGTTTTGCAGCTGCTATCTTTTGTAGCAAGTGGTTTTCTAGATCTACTTAGATCTAGCTTGTTTTGAGAGGATTTCTATATTGGAGTGTGTTATTCAGCCCCTAAATATATATTCTATCCATATTTTGTATCAGATCTATAATTTCATTCCATTTTATTCGTCTCCTTCACCCTCTATGCAGTTTTTGCTAAATACTACGTTATTTTGTGAGAGGGCTTTCTTCTTTTAGTTTTCTATCAGTTTGGAGGAAGATGTCTTGGTGTTAGGCTTGCCTTCCCTTGGTGGTCCCTGTATTGGGTTTCTGATCCATGTATCTATAGATCTGATCTATTTCAGAAAAAAAAATTATCTTAAGAAATTTCTGGGTTTTCTACAACACTGCAAATTGTAATTAAGATCTACAGCTTATTATGCAATATTTTGATGTAATTCCAATTGGATTTTGTTCTTAAAGTATTATAGT
Source organism: Pinus albicaulis (assembly GCA_034641835.2). Taxonomy (NCBI): domain Eukaryota; kingdom Viridiplantae; phylum Streptophyta; class Pinopsida; order Pinales; family Pinaceae; genus Pinus; species Pinus albicaulis. Next base: position 1,271,736,608 of record CM076584.1, read on the forward strand.
TTCTAGATCTGTATTAGATATGATGTTTCATCCATATATATTTCAGAGATATTAAATGTAATGTACAGCAGCTGAACCATCTGAAAAATAATGCTGTCTATGTATTTCTGCAGTTTATTCCTAGTTGCAACTCTAATTTCTGAAGGGATTTTTCCCTAGTTCTCTTTGTAATCTGTTGTAGAGGCAATAAGCTCAAATATAAATCTGATTTACTATTATATCTCTAAAGTATCAGATTTTTGTCTATCCTCCTCTGAGTTTCAGTCAAAACTGCGCAATTCTAGTAGCTGGGGTTTTCATGTTGTAACAACTCTTCTCTTTGGCTGATTTCTAGCTAGTCTTGACTTTGGGAGATCTGTTTAATGTGCCTGAAATGATTTTTTTCAGTTTAAATTCTATATATAAGTCACATACAACATAAATTAGGGGATCCCAGCCCTGATCTACATTATTCTTGCTCATATTTTCTTATACAACATTTTCATTGAAGGCCTTGTTGAGATTCCTGAAAGGGATTAACCCAAGTTCTATAGGCAGAGTCTACAGTTGTCCAGGTAGCCTCTGGTTCTCACCCTATTTTTAGAGGTGACATAACTAGTAAATTACTCTATATTCCATCTGTGAAATAGAATCTTGAGAATCCCCAAAAAAGAATATTACAAAGATGCTCTCAGATCCAATCCTATAGAAAAATAGGGCAATCATGTAGCATCTTGTAGCAATCATATAGCACTGTCTATAATTTCCCATATTTTATTTAAGAGGTTGATTTTTGTATATTGAGATTTAATAATGACCTCGAGACTTTGAATCCATGTTTGGGGAGGACTAAGGACCACTTTATGCTCATCCTTCCTTCACTGCAAGTACATAAAAACAATTAGAATTAGTAGAAATATATCCACATTTGAATCACAAAAATTTTTCTCTTATGAAATGTGTAAGGAATCTGCTACTAAAGCTAAATTTTATTGACCTCAGTGATAAAAATGGAAACTCTTCAATGCAAGTATATTAGACCTAGTTTTTGAAGTTATGTTCCTATATTTTCTAGTCATATGCTTCAGATCAAGTTTCCATTTTCAAGAAAATTTTCACATTCTGCATGTATAGTAATGATTTACATTTCACAAGTAAAATAATGATTTACATTTGCAAGTAGAATAACATATTTCATCTTTGAAATTATTAAGGTCCTTTACCTTCATGCAATTTTAGTTAGTCTTTACATTTGATGAATGACACTTTCATTTCTATAATTAGGATAATGTTTACCTTATTGCAAGTAAATTAGACTCCTGTATTTTCATGCAAGTTATTTTTGAAAGCTAGTAAAAGGAGTGGACTTTGTATGCCCTGATTTGATTCAATGAATGAAGGTGACATGAGTAGAGCTTAACCTAATGTGCACATAACACTATCACCTCTTAGGTTTGTACAAAACCTAGGTTGATAATTAAAGCTTGTATCCTTTGGAGTCTCAAAAATATTCTTGTGAAATCGGGGCTCATCACTTTTTGGCATCGTTGTCAGGGAGGTGTCCAAGTAGGTTTTTTTTATACTTTTAGGTTACCTTTTTTTTATTTTCTATAATTTTTTCTGCATTAGCATTCCTGATTTGAAAAATACAAAAAAAAAGAGAAAATAAAATACAAAAAAAAAATGAAACTAGTTCTTTCATGCCTCGTAGGATTAGGGATAATCAAGGGAAATTTATACCGAAAACCCCCCACCCCATCAAGTATTCAACCATCCTTATTCTTTGGTGATTGTGAGATTCCCTCTCTCACTACATGGGAGTTAGAAAATCCTCTATATGAGCAACTTCGAATTCTTGAGGAACCCATATGGGAGGAGAAGCCCGTATCACCTACCTAACCCATCATGGCTAAAAATAGGAAAACTGACTTTTTTCCTATTTGAGCGACTAATGGGGAGGCCAAAATAAATAATATAAGCATTATTTCCCTTCCACATTTCCATGGATTAGCCTCTGAGGACTCTAACACATCTATGTTTGAGTTTGTTGTTGTCTATAGGACCTATGACTATACCTGTGATGAAAGAAAGTTGAAGTTGTTTCCATCCACCCTCAAGGATGCAACCTTGTGTTGGTTTATTATTTTACCTAGAGGCCACATCACCTCTTGGGCACAAATTCAGCAAGAATTTCATGAGAAGTAAAAGGATTATTTTAGGTCTAAAGATACAAAAGAGGAAATATTTAGGATGACCCTAGGACTAAATGAATCCTTAGAGGACTATGAGGAAATATTACAACTCAACTGTAAGAGGGATAACTATACCCTTGACACTGACTCACTCAAGCTAGTACTTCGCTGAGGGATCAGGGAGAATGTAATGGAGACCTTTAGTATGTTTTTTGGAGGATATGTTTACTAGCTGATATATGGTGACCTGAAGACAATATTCAATAATCAATATACGGTTTCTAGAAAAAAAAGGTAGGTCTATTCAAGGCCTGGTCAACTCATCTCCCTCTACATCAAATATCAAACATGAGATAGTGAGTGTGTTGGAAGAATTTAAGAGTGAAAATTTTCATACCATTTCCTTGCATATGGATACTATGCAAATAAAAAGGAAGAGAGAGGAAGAAGAAAGGGAACTAGGCATCTTTTGCCCTAAATTCACTAATCGGAATCCAAAAAATGAGTTCCCATTGAAAACCATAGAGTTATTATTTGTCTGTGAGGATAACCATGCAATAGAAAAATTATCGTATCTTCTTGGCCTAAAGGTTGTGTACCAAGGGGTGGAGAATGGCTTGGACCAGCTTTGTTTCATCAACCAGAGAAGGCCCCAAGGTCCTAGGCCTTAACAATAGGGCATTCTAGATGCACAATATCCTTCTTATAATTCAAATTAGAATCCACCTTTTCAGCCTTGGTACCATCAAAATCATCCATCTTGTTCCATTCCCTCTCCTTGGTCTTATGCTCCTCAATATTCCCATCATCCTATCAACCCAAATTTTCAGCCATATCAATATCAATCTCCTCAATGGGGAAACCCCTCAGAAGGATGGAGTCCTTAGGTAGTCCAACCTCTTGCCTTAATGCTTCGTCCTCAACCTGAACCACAACAACAAGTACCTCACCACAACCCACCTATGCAAACTAAAATGTATGCCCAGCCTAATATGAACTTGAACAATAAGCAGACACAACAATTTTACAGTGGGGAGACATCCTATCCTGCGTACATTGTTTAAATCCAAGATATCAACCTTCAGTATGGGAAGGTACGTCAAAATACTCACCCACCTTATCCACCTAAATAGCTTAAAGAAGAGAAGGAAGATAATACACCTTAAGCGTATGCACTTCCCTATCTTGAAAGGTTGGTCCAACCTAAACAACACACCCCGAAAGATGTTGAACTTATGGGAGAATTGAAGAAATTGTGTGTCAAGATACCCCTCATATAGCCCATAAAATATGTTCCCATTTACAAAAATATTATTAAGGAAGAATTTTTTAAAAGGCTTAGCAGAAGAAGAAGAGATATCCCCACTGATGCAGGGGCATTAGAGTTTAACCAGCAATGTGAAAGATTGTTCACCTGTTGTGGCTAGATGAGTTTAAAATTCATTGATTGATGGGTCAAAGCCGGTTTTACTGAGAGGGTTGGATCTCTCAACAGTTTGTTATGATTTATTTCTATAATAAATTAGAGACTATATTTAATTTGATTTAGAGATAAAGTTGTTGAATAGGTGTGAGGAATATTGAGAAGTTTTTGGTTTGTTGAGTATATATACCTTCAGTTGATAGAATTTAGAGAGATATTAGCTAATTAGGATTTTTTTCAAAATAGAATAATTAGATCCTCAGAAAAAGGTCAATTTCATTGTAAGAGAACTATAAATGTAACCTCAGAAGAGGAGGAAGGTGGATTTGGTTGTAGAAGATTGGATTGAGAGGATTTGGCCTCTATCTTAATAAAATTGCAGATTTGTGTTTATCTGAGTATGCTGGAAAGTTCTCGAAGGATTCCACCTTCGTAATTTCAATTTATTTTATATCTTATGTGTATACATTGAGCGCAGGTTAAATTTATGTTTGTCTCTGTGCAAAGAGGAATTATAGGTATTAAAACTCTATGTGAGAGATTGGAAGGAATCGAAGTGAAATTCAATTCTAAGCTTGAGATTTAATGATCAGTGAATGTATCTGTTTGTTTAATTACTAATATCTGAATAAATCAGGACGAGATGAATAAACTCTGTTTTCCTTTGATTGAGATCGAACTGATAACTGATCCATGTCATTATTTGCAAGCGTAGAATGAATGGTTTGAATGAAGCGAAGTTAAATCTGAGAACATAGTGAAAGTTTGGTGGAAGACCCTGTTTAAATGAGTTTGGGTGCAAGTTGAAGAGTAAGTGGTTTTATGGAATGAAACCACTGGTCTTGCACATCATTTGAGCCAAGGGCGGTTTATCCCTTCTAGAATGTGGTCTAGTAAGACTGTGACACGTCACAATGCCAAAACAACTAATTTCGCGTTGCTTTTGGTTGACAGAGTTCAGGTTGTGAATTAATGCGATTGTCGTCCGATGTGAAAATATGGAGATCTGATGGTGATCGTGTTGGAAGCTGCGTGGAAGTTAATGTTAAGGTATGGTTCCAAAGTTTAGTTGCAACAACGTTTAAATTAACAGAGTTTCATTAAAGTGTGGGACCCGAATCTCAATTTGAAAGGGTTTCAACTTTGGTTTGTGTGCTTAATTTTCATTCTGATGGTCTTTACCATTGTTTAAAATGAATTTGTAATATCATATTGGTCGAGTGGGCTATGATATTAGAGAAGGATTTGATACTATTTCAATAAGAGCTTTGTTTAGAGGTTGGAGTCTGAAAGGTTTAAAGCTCTGTTTAAAAGTCGAATATGATATTTCTGAAGAATTATTAACCATTGGTCAAGTGAATTAGAATGGTTCCGAAGGATATGTAAAGGGTTAATATTATTTAAGGAATTTTTAAACCCATTGTGCATTTCATTAATCAAATTTCATAAATTTGATGAATGAAAATAAAAATAAGGAACTGGAACAAATTCCCCCAGAGTTAGAAAATATTGTTAGCAAGTTTTAACAGCTCTCCTTAACACCTGCACCCACACTACCATCATTTTTAATATCGGAGCAGACATCAGAGAAATTTTCATATATTGAAAAGGTTTCCAAAATCTAGAAGAAGAAATCCAACATGGTTGTCCGAATTGGTAGAGGTGTTGCTGGTAGAAGAAGAGGTAGACCAGTTTCTAATGTAGAAGTATTGGAGACTATGCAGCAGATCTAGGCCAGATTGGAAGCAATTGAAGTAGGACACCCAAGAGATCCTAAAGATATCAGTGAACCTGAAGCTGAAGAAGAAGAAGGAGGAAATTTTGAGCTTACTCCTGAGATGAGATTCTTTAAATCAGTTTTAGGATCTACATCCAAGCCTAGACTTGAAGTATCAGCTTTTGCAGGAGGATTGAATCTAGAAGAGTTGATAGACTGGATAAATGAGATGAATAAATGCTTTGATTATGAAGATATGGGTGAAGAAAAGAGAGTTAAATTTTCAGTCACAAGGTTGAAAGGACATGCAACACTTTGGTGGGATGGAGTGCAAGTAGAGAGAAGGAGAGCTGGTAAGCAACCAATCAAGAATTGGAAGAAAATGGTGGAAAAGCTGAAAGGTATGTTTTTTCCCAGTGATTATCAGCTTTCATTATTTAAAAAAATGCAGAATCTTAGACAGAGATTAATGACAGTGAAATAATACACAGAATTTTTTTACAAAGTGAGCATAAGAGCAAGAAAAATCCAATACATAGCAGAGAATATTTCCAGGTACGTAAATGGTCTCAGAATGGAGATCCAAGATGAGATAATTATATTGTCTCCTAAGACAGTAGAATAGGCTTATCAAATGGCTTTAAAATCTGAAGAAAAACTCCTGAGAAAACAGTTTGCAAAAGGAAGAGGTACTTTCCTAGGAAAGGGAAGTCAAGGTGGTAGAGGAAGATCTACAACACCAAGAGATGGAGCTAGCAACAACTCACCTCAGCATGCATCCACATAAGGTGATGCAAATGGCAGAAGGAATTCCGATATAGGAAGAGGAGGCAGAAACAGAGGAAGAGAAGTGAGATGTTACAGATGTAACAAATTGGGACATAGAGCCTATGAATGCCTAGAGAAAGAGAATGTGGGTACAAGTCAGAGAAATGAAATTTTTGCTCAAACTAGAAAAGAAGCAGCAAAGTTGTCTGAAATAAAGAAATAAATTGTGACAGAGAAAGGATAATCCTTTGTGGTTAACAAGGTTTTGTTGAAACAAACAAAGAAAGTTGCTGGGCCAACACAGAGAAAGATTTTGTTCAGAAGTGTGTGCAAAGTTGAAGGGAAATGATGTCAACTGGTCATTGATATTGGCAGCACAGACAATTTGGTCTCTACAGAGGTGATAGAGAAGTTGAGATTGAAGACAACGGAACATCCAACACCTTACAAGGTGTCATGGCTTCAGAAAGGACACCAGATGATTGTGAAGGAATAGTGTGAAATAGAATTGCATATGGGCAGCTACAAAGATAAAATCATGTGTGATGTGATGCCTATGGATGTGTGTCACATACTACTGGGTAGACCTTGGCAGTATGACATAGCAACAGTGCATGATGGTAAGAGAAACACTTACAAGTTTTTCAAGGATGGTATGAATCAAACATTGTTACCTATGGAAGAAGGAGATACATCAAGAAAAAATTCTGATCCAAAGACTTTATTTTTGAGTGGAAAAGAATATTTGCAGCAGATTGAAGATGAAGAGGTAAATTTTTCTTTAGTTTGTAAACCTAAGGTAGTATTTACTTCTACTAAAATTTCTGATTTTCCAATTAAAATTCAATAAATGTTGGAGAGTTACTATGATATTATTATGGATGATTTTCTTGATGAATTACCACATGTAAGAAGAATCAACCATCAGATAGATTTGATTACAGGATCAAATCTACCAAACAAAGCAACTTACAGAATGACTCCTACAGAAAATGAAGAAATCAGAAAGCAAGTGCAGGAATTGGTTGACAAAGGTTTGATCAGAGAAATTTTGAGTCCTTGTGCCGTACCTACAGTGTTGAGTCCGAAGAAAGATGGAGGTTGGAGAATGTCCACTGATTCAAGAGCAATCAACAAGATAACAATCAGGTATAGATTTCCTTTACCGAGAATTGAAGATTTGATGGAATGTTTGAGTGGAGCAAGATATTTTTCAAAATTAGATTTGAAAAGTGGGTATCATCAGATTAGGATAAGGGAAGGTGATGAATGGAAAATAGCCTTTAAAACAAATGAGGGATTGTATGAATGGATGGTAATTCCTTTTGGTTTATCAAATGCACCTAGTACTTTTATGAGGCTCATGAATGAAGTATTAAAAGAATTTATTGGTAAATTTGAAATAGTATATCTGGATGATATATTAATTTACAACAAAACAAATGAAAAACACCTGAGGCATCTTAATTATATCTTAAGGAAGTTATATCAAGAGAAGTTACTGGTAAACTTAAAGAAATGTTCATTCATGAAAGAAGAATTGGTATATCTAGGTTTTGTTGTTTCTACTGAGGGATTAAAGATGGATCCATAGAAGGTAAAGGCAATTGTGGAGTGGCCTTCACCAAAAAGTGTTTTTGAAGTAAGAAGTTTCCATGGAATTTCTAGTTTTTATAGAAAATTCATAAGGAATTTTAGCAATATCAATGCACCTATCATTGAAACCATAAAGAAGGACAAACAACCATTTAAATGGACTGCTGAAACTGAAATAAATTTTCAGTTTTTGAAACAAAAGATAACTGAGAAACATGTCTTAGTTTTGCTTGATTTTAACAAACAATTTCAAGTGAAGTGTGATGCTAGTGGAGAAGCTATTGGAGTTGTATTAAGTCAAGAAGATAGACCTGTAGCATATTTTAGTGAGAAGTTGAATGAGACAAGAAGTAATCTTCTTATGACAAAGAATTTTATGCAATTGTACAGTAATTGAAGAAGTGGAGACATTATTTAATGTCTAAAGAATTTGTGCTATATGCAGATAATCATGCTTTACAGTATATTATGCAGCAGCCTAAATTGAATCAAAAACATGCAAAATGGGTTTAATACCTTCAAAGTTTTAATTTTGTTTTGAAGCATATAAGTGGTCAAGAAAATAAGGTATTTGATGCCTTGAGTAGGAAAAACATTATTGTTCAAGAAAGTCAAATTGAAGTGGTAGGTTTTGATTTTCTTAAAGAAATCTATAAAACAGATTTGGATTTCAAAGAAGCATTTGAAGCATGCCGTAATCCTGTTTTGATAGATAGAAGTTAGTGGTTAGATTATTTCTTGCAAGAGGGTTTATTGTTCAAAAGAAATCAATTGTGCATACCAAATTGTTCCATGAGAGAAAATTTAATCAGAGAAAAGCACAGTGGTGGAATTGTTGGACATTTTGGTATTGATAAAAATTATGAGCAGCTGAGTCATTTTTATTATTGGCCAAATATGAGATCTGAAGTGGAAAAGTATGTGAAGAATTGTAAAGTTTGTCAATATGCAAAGGGGAGAAGTCAAAATGCAGGTTTGTACATTCCATTGCCTATTCCAGACAGACCTTGGGATATGGTAAGTGTGGATTTTGTTTTAGGATTGCCTAAGACACAGAGAGGGAATGATGAAATTTTTGTTGTAGTTGATAGATTTTCAAAAATGGCACATTTTATTCCATGTTATAAAACCAGTGATACTACTCATGTTGCCAATTTGTTTTTCAAAGAGATTGTTACATTACATGGGTTACCTAAAAGTATTGTTTCTGATAGAGATACCAGGTTTGTTGGTCATTTTTGGAGGACATTGTGGAAGAAGCTTGGTACTAAACTGAGTTTCAGCTCAGCTTATCACTCTCAGACTAATGGGCAGACTGAAGTAGTGAACAGAAGTTGGGGTAATATTTTGAGAAGTCTTGCAGGAGAACATCATAAGCAGTGGGATCATATTTTACCACAGGCAGAATATGCATACAATGATTCACCTAACAGAATTACATGATAGAGTCCATTCCATATAGTTTATGGGATGCACCAAAGAGGAGTATCTGAATTGAGGAACTTGGGAAAGGTATAAATAAGAAGTGTTTATGGAGAGGAGTTTGGTTCAGAGATTCAAGCAATACATGAGCAATTAAAGCAGCAGCTACAAGACAACAACATCAAGTACAAGAATAGATAAGATTTGAGCAGAAGAGAAGTTAATTTTGAAGTTGGTGATTTGGTTTTGGCACACTTGAGAAAAGAAAGATTTCCAAAGAGACAGTTTAACAAATTGAAATTCAAAAATATAGGACCATGCAGGATATTGAGAAAGTTTTCTGCAAATGCCTATGAAATTGAATTTCCATCTGACATTGGAATATCTCCAATATTCAATGTTTCTTATTTGTACAGGTATGAATATTGTGGCATAGATGAAAGACCAGAAGCTAGAGAGCAGATTGACTGAGTAAAACAGTTACCTACAGCAAATCCATTACAGCCAGAGACGATCTTAGACAAGAAAGTGTTCAAGAAAACTAGAGGACAAGAGTATTTCCAATACTTGATCAAGTAGAAGGATTAGCCAATTGAGGATGCTACTTGGATGACATAAATTATGTTGCAAAAACTGGGCAGTTCTGTGGAGGAGCTCAAGGACAGGAGCCCATGAGGATTTTTGTCCTCAGGAGACTGATGCAGGGGCATTGGAGTTTAGCCAACAATGTGAAATATTGTTCACATTTTGTGGCTAGATGAGTTTAAAATTCATTGACTGATGGGTCAAAGCCGATTTTACTGAGAGGGTTGGATCTCTCAATAGTTTGTTATGATTCATTTCTATAATAAATTAGAGAATATATTTAATTTTGTTTAGAGATAAATTTTTTGAATAAGTGTGAGGAATATTGAGAAGTTTTTGGTTTGTTGAGTATATATAGCTTCAGTTGATATAATTTAGAGAGATATTAGCTAATTAGTATTTTGTTCAAAATAGAATAATTCAATCCTTAGAAAGAGGTCGATTTCATTGTAAGAGAACTATAAATGTAACCTCAGAAGAGGAGGAAGGTGGATTTGGCTATAGAATATTGGATTGAGAGGATTTGGCTTCTATCTTAATAAAATTGCATATATTTGTTTATCTGAGTATGCTGGAAAGTTCTCGGAGGATTCCACCTTCATAATTTCAATTGATTTTATATCTTATGTTTATACATTGAGCGCAGGTTGAATTTATGTTTGGCTCTGTGTGAAGAGGAATTATAGGTATTAAAACTCTATGTGAGAGATTGGAAGGAATCGAAGTGAACTTCGATTCTAAGCTTGAGATTTAATGATCAACAAATGTATCTGTTTGTTTAATTATTGATCTATGTATAAATCAGGATGAGATAAATAAAATCTACTTTCCTTTGATTGATATCGAACTGATAACTGATCCATGTCATTAGTTGCAAGTGGAGAATGAATGGTTCGAATGAAGAGAAGTTAAATCCGAGACCGCAATGAAAGTTCGGTGGAAGACCCCGTTTAAATGCATTTGGATGCAAGTTGAAGAGTAAGCGGTTTTGTGGAATGAAACCACCGGTCTCACACAAAATTTGAGCTGAGGGAGGTTTATCCCTTTTGGAACATGATCTAGTAAGACTGTGACACATCACAGTTCCAAAACAACTAATTTCATGTTGCTTTTGGTTGATAGAGTTCAGGTTGTGAATTAATGCGATTGTCATCCGATGTGAAAAGATGGAGATCCGATGGTGGTCATGTTGGAAGCTGTGTGGAAGTTAATGATAAGGTATGGTTCCAAATTTTAGTTGCAAAAACGTTTAAATTAACATAGTTTCATTAAAGTGTGGGACCCGAATCTCAATTTGAAAGGGTTTTAACTTTGATTGGTGTGATTTATTTTCATTCTGATGCTATTTACCATTGTTTAAAATGCATTTGTAATATCATATTGGTTAAGTCAGCTACGATATTAGAGAAGGATTTGATACTATTTCAATAAGAGCTTTGTTTAGAGGTTGGATTCTGAAAGGTTTAAAGCTCTCTTTAAAAGTCGAATATGATATTTCTGAAGAATTATTTACCATTGGTCAAGTGAATTAGAATGGTTCTGAAGGATTTGTAAAGGATTAATATTATTTAAGGAACTTTTAAAACCATTTTTCATTTCATTAATCAAATTTCATAAATTTGATGAATGAAAATAAAAACAAGGAATTGGAACAAATTCCCGTAGAGTTATAAAATATTGTTAGCAAGTTTGAACAACTCTCCTTAACACCTGCACCCACACTGCCATCACCCACTATCAATGTTGTTGGGCAGCTGTATGATCAAAATCTTGGGAGGTTGATCTCCCCAAAGTACTTGGATCATGGTATCCCAATGATGCATGTGCACATTGATAGAATTATGGTTACTGGTACCTTGACTGACCTTGGGGTTGCAATCAATGTTTTTACCAAAGAAGCCATGCCCAAAATCAAACTCCAAAGAGCCTTGAGAAAAACCACCATAGTATTGCAATTTACAAACATGTCCACAGTATTCCTTAAAGGATTTATTGAGGATGTGATTGTCTCCATTGAATCCTGGGAGTGTCCTATTAGATTCATTTTATCAGTTATCAAAAATTGTTCTTTTGAGAGTTTTTCATCAAGTCATTAGTCAATTTTTTTTCTTTTTCAGTTCATTTTTAGCAATAATTTTGGCCACTGAAGAAGTCTCATATTGATTTGGTGATCCTTCACATAATTTCATCACCATTTATAGGTCTAAAGTTAGGTCACTCCATCTCATATAGGTCAAGTCTAAGATCGAAAATTCCCATGGAAAAATCTTCAGATTTTCACTAAAAATAAGGGAGTGAATCTGTAATATTCCCATTTTAGCACATAGCTAAATGGAATATTAATTTTTTGTTTTTATCACCTAGCAGCCAAATAAATGGGAAAGGAAGCCCATGCTCATTGAAAACCTGAATAAAATCCCTCATAATGTGAAAGGGATCATCATAGTAGCTCTATTTTGCACCCTCAAGTGTGAAAAGGGGCAAAAGCATGAAGACAAGGCCAGATTTGACCAAGTCAATAGCGCTGCCATAGGAGGAGTGGATCACTTTGGAAAAAAGTGTAGTGTGAATGAGGAAGAGGAAATTTGGTGTAGAGAACCCTAATGAGTGGGACCCAAGTAGAAAGAGCTTTCACTTGTTTAAAAGGAGGGAAAGGAAACCATTGTCATTCATGAATTGGATTATTGATTTCATTGTCTATTCATACATTGTGCATTCTCCTGTTGTTTTGTAGAGTTGTCGGGGAATCCCTGTTTAGGATTCCTTATCCATCTTAAGAGGCCTCTTGAGGTATTGTTCTTCATTCTCCACATTTCATGGCTCAAGGCTAAAGCCACCTCCTTCAGTCACAACGTTATTATTGAAGCAGGATAACTTTGTGTTGCAGGGTGTTGTAGTGGAGGACTCCACAACACCATTTCCTTGGCTCATCTTTCAGAGGAGGGAGCTTATATTCATCTAGGAGGTTAGTGAGGGAGATTATTGAGCTTATTTCAGATCATTGGCATTAGGCCAAGCACTTCCCTTCACCAACAGTGTAGTCCCTTCTCTAGACTGCATCATTTCTGGGTGCAATTGCAGTGGGGACATGCTCCACTATTTTGGAGGGTGATATCTTTAGGGATTTGATCAGCCTTTCACCTGAGAGATACTTTGTATGAGATTCAGCCATCATTTGCAGCATCATCAGCTATCTTCATCCCTTTCCATTTTTTGAGTTGTAGCTGCTGCCCAGTAACTTCGACATTTCTGCAGATTTGCCATTTTGTGTATATTTCAACCAATCCTTCTAAGGATTGTGCATTGTTGTATCCAGGGTTTGAGATCTTGCCCCCCCATCTTTTTTTTATCTCTACATTTCTATATTCATGTATTGACATCAATTTTTAGCAATTATACTCCATAGACTACGTAGTCATAGCCATGGCTTCTTTCATGTAGCAGTATTTCTCCATTTATCATGTATATGTTTTGTTGAGGCTACATTGCCTAGCTTGAAACATCATTTCCTCAAAATCTTGTATACATTGTTGCTTCTATAATATAATTTAATGGTTATTTGAATCTTCCAACATTCTTGGTATTAATGTATTACTACTAATCCATTGGCATGTTTATGTATTGTTGGATCTCTAACTTTAGAATATCTCAAGATATTCTCATTGTTGTAGAAATTGCCTAATTTGGGACATTAAAGTGGTATCAAAGCATGATCTATGGCTTAGCCTATGAGTCTCAGCCAAAGAAGATCAATATGATGAAGAGGATGAGCTTGTTGTTATCAATTTTTAGATCCAGAGAGAACCTCTCCAAGGAGTTCAAGAATATTGAAGAAGGAGAAGAGGAAGGACCATGCACTTCCTACTCTCACAAAGAAGAATACCAGAAGCATGAATAACACTTTGAATTTGAAATTCTAATTGAGTACCTTTATGAATACTGAGCTAAACCTAGAGCCTTCCAAGGGACTCTGGCTTTACCAAAACTTATTCAACAGAAAGAAGATAGAAGACCCCACAGCCATGGGATGATGAGAGCCAATAGATTTCTATTGTCCACATTTGATGGATCACTCACATGTGCAGTCAAGATTTGGGTGAAGAAGTTAGAGGCTTTCTTCCTGATACATCCTATAGTAGACAAAGAGGCTATAGAAGTTGCAGCGCTACACCTTGAAGGTGAAGAAAATATTTGGTGGATCAGCCATCTAAGCCATGCAAGGGTTTCAACTCTTGATGAGTTTTCTCAAATAATGATCATAATATTTGGAAAAAGGAGGGAGGAGCCCTCGCCACCAGTTGATGGGGCATGTACCAGCGTTGTTGAGACCATGGAGGAGCAGTCTTCATCTTCAACAGTTTGGGAGGCCAACACTTATGAGGAGGAAAGTCTTGCAGCCCTCCAAGGAGCTTCCACATTTCACCAAGGTATGATTAAAAACCCATCTCTTGTCTTTTCAGCAAACACTTTGGATGGGTCTACATCATTGCAAGAAGTTGACTTGGAGCAGTAGAATAGAACTGCGCTGCACAAGAGCAGTGATGGAGAAAAGATGAGCCATTCCTCATGTGAGCACTCAGAGGACATCTTCATTCAGGAAGCCATGAAGGAAGCAGTGAGAAGGAGTAGACATATGGAGATAAGAAACTCTTTCTCCTCTCTAGATGACACTCTCTCAATGAGCATGCCACAGCTGAAAGAGAGACTTCTACTGGCAGCAGATCCAAGGCCTCTTTGGTTTTGGAGGACCATGCATGAGGAGGAGATCTCAAGGAGATATTTCAGTGGAGATGCACTCCCACACATCATGGAGTGCAGGATTCCTCAAAAGTTTGAGGAGGTTCTTCCCTTCTCATAGGAGCAGATAGAAGATGGAGGACGTCTTCGGATGGATAACATCTCTCATGACTGTGTTGGAAATTTCTTGAGCCATGCACATCATTATGGGAGGTTTTTTCCTACCACCTATTTGGGTCCTTATAGGGTCAAATTGATCCTTGGGAAGATTGCATTTCAAGATCCCATGAAATGCAGAAATATGATATGGGATGATGGTAGCCCTCATGGGAAGAGTACCAAGATGAAAGGTGGAAGGAGACATCCACAATTGATTGAGTGGATGTGGATGGTGAGCAAGAAGTTGGTAAGCTACTTGCATATTTATGATACCGAGCAGCAGGAGGCTTGGCTGCGCTGGTTACTCTTGAAGGAGTTTGGCCATCACTTGGCATACACTCTTTCCAAGGGTATGAGGATGGAGAAGATGTGGCAGGATGCTGGCATCATGGAACAACAAAGAGTATGGATGCATACTGAAGATGCAACATTCATATCATTCACTATGTCTTCATCACATGTCTTGTATGATGAGAGCATAAGGAAGCAACAAAAAATTTTGTTGTTTGGGTTGTTCTTCGAGGAGCAAGGGCATATTTTATCTCATTTATTGTATGATGTTGTAGGATTAGGAGATGGCACTATCATGGTGCAAAGGGGATTCTCCTTGGCCTTTGAAGATCAGGAATTACTTCCACCCTGGGAGAAATTCTGTATTTGCAGCAAAATTATTGGAGGACTGCCCATTCATGTTGAGGAAGTTGAGGGAAACAACATTGTTAGATCTAGAGCTGATCTAGCACCTCATGCAGAGGAAGGAGGAGCTCTTGCTCCAACTAGAGGGATTCTTGTATGATTGCAAGAAATTCCCCAGGATCTCATATGTGGAGATCAAGGCACAACTCATGCTCTACCTGTGCCATTGATGATAAGGTGTGGAACCATGGAGATACCAAGAGGAGATAGGGAGGATGATCAACATCATGTGATGAGGAGAACACACCCCTGTCTATTTCATGAGGTTGATGCACTTGAGAGGGATACTGGATTGCACAGTGAGAGCAGGGACAAGTCTGTCCATCCATGTATATAGTCTACTCTTGATGAAGATGTATCATTACAGGGAGGCATTTCACCAAGGAGACCACCAGACCAATAGAGGATGAGATATGCTTGACATTTTGAGCACCATCCAGTTATTTCAGAGGAGTGGATACCTTGGGAGGTATTTTTACAACACTAAGAGTCTTGGGTAGGCTCAAGGATGAGAGAGGAATTCTCTCAACATCATATTTACCCACACTCATTTTAGATTCTGCGTTGTGGAAGAAGCATCAGGGGAAGGATAGCAGCCTTCCAACTTGCATCTTTGGCATAGGAGATGTCAAAGGAGAGGATGACCATGTGACAGATGTTCTTCATGGGGGATCATCAACGATGTCACTATGGAGGATAGATCCATGTTGGAGCTCTGGGTTGTTGGTGAATTATTCCAAGGATCATTTTACTTGCATGATATTGACATATTATCATATGAGGAGATGCATGGATCATGTGCAGATGGAGGAGATAAATAACTCTTTGGAGGAGTTAGCACAGTCACCTCTTTTCTATTTGAGGATGAGAGGAGACTCATCATTGAGCCACTCTATTTTCATGAAAAAAACTTATGGTAAGGGTATTTTTTATTTTCATAATGATTTGTATAATGTATATATGCATCCCTTAACCATAAATGTACAGGATGTTGCTCCAAGGAGGAGCATTCATTTTTCTAGACCCCATGGTCTACTTGAGGCCATGAGCCATAGTGGTGACCACTCCCTAGGGGGAATTGGGGAGGAAATGTATTTTGGAGGACATGCTCACCTTGCACCATACATCATTCACTTCCTCAATACATATGAGGAGAATGGGATAGCAAACAAGTGGTTGAGAAGCCACACTTTTTATCACACTCTTTTGCACTTGAGGGTCAAACTGCATTGGTTACAATTCAGGGACCATTTTCCTTATCCCTTGCTACACATGACAGCAAGAATGGCTCTCATTATGGTTCCTTATGTTGTTGTTGTTCTTATATCTATTGGGAGCATAATTGGGGGAATGGCACATTGGTTGGATGTGTCCCTTGGGGGAGAGACCTCCCACATTATTTGCATTGCATGTTCTAATGGGAGCATGAGAGATTATGTGGCCACTATAGCAAAACATTTGTTTGCATTTGAGGTGAGCCATATGATTGAATGGATGCCATATGATGATGACTTCCAACTCATCACATATGAGATGGTTTGGGACAACATGTTTCATAATGTTGGAGGAGAGATCCTTGGAGGTCTAAACTTCATCTTTCCAATCGAGGGAAACATTATTGCCGCCCAAGATCAACATATACTCTACACTTATCTTGAGTGGAGAGGAGGACAACGTGGGGTAGGCAATTTTTTCTATCAAGATCAGATTTCCAGCCCACTTATATTGCAGGAGCCAAAGGTGGAATATGAATTACAGGAGTTGCCATGTTGGGAGGTAACTCATTTTATATGGACGATTGCTTAGGGGATGGAGGATCCATATGGGGAAGATGTTCCTCAAAACATTTTAGACTCCATGTCTTGGGTGGATATTTTCCAGTTCTATCCTTGCAGTTTCTTGTGGACAAGCAACATTTGGGAGGGGAGGACTATAATATTCCCATTTTAGCACATAGCTAAATGGAATATTAAATTTTTTTTTTATCACCTAGCAGCCAAATAAATTGGTAAGGAATCCCATGCTCATTGAAAACCTGAATAAAATCCCTCATAATGTGAAAGGGATCATCATAGTAGCTCAATTTTTCACCCTCAAGTGTTAAAAGGGGAAAATGCATGAAGACAAGGCCAGGTTTGACTAAGTCAATAGCGCTGCCATAGGAGGAGTGGATCACTTTGAAAGACAACGCAGTGTGAATGAGGAAGAGGAAATTTGGTGGAGAGAACCCTAATGAGTGAGACCCAAGGAGAAAGAGCTTTCACTTATTTAAAAGGATGGCAAGGCATCCATTGTCATTCATGAATTGGATTATTGATTTCATTGTTTATTTAGACATTGTGAATTCTCCTGTTGTTTAGCAGAGTTGCCGGGGAATCCCGGTTTAGGATTCCTTCTCCTTATTAATAGGTCTCTTGAGGGATTTTTATTCATTCTCCACATTTCTTGGCTCAAGGCCAAAGGCACCTCCTTCAGTCATAGTGTTATTCCTGAAGTAGGATAACTTTGTATTGCAGGTTGTTGCAGTGGAGGACTCCACAACACCATTTCCTTGGCTCATATTTCAGAGGAGGGAGCTTATATTCATCTGGTAGGTTATTGAGGGATATTATTGAGCTTATTGCAGATCATTGGCATCAGGAAAAGCACTTCCCTTCACCAACAGCGCAGTCCCTTCTCTAGACTGCTTTATTTCTAGGTGCAATTGCAGTGGGGACTTGCTCCACTATTTTGGAGGGTGAGATATTCAGGGATTGGATCGTCCTTTCACCTGAGAGATACTTTCGATAAGATTCAGCCATCATTTGAAACATCATCAGCTATCTTCATCCCTTTCCAGTTTCTGAGTTGCAGCTACTGCCCAGCAACTCCGGCGTTTCTACAGATTTGCCATTTTGTCTATATTTCAGCTAGTCCTTCTAAGGATTGTGTATTGTTGTATCCAGGGGTTGATATCTTTCTCCCCCATCTTTGTTTGAGATCTACATTTCTATATTCATGTATTTAAATCAGTTTTTAGTAGTTATACTCTATAGACTACACAGTCATAGCCATGGCTTCTTTCATGTAGCAGTATTTCTCCATTTATCATGTATATGTTTTGTTCAGGCTGCATTGCCTAGCTTGAAAGATAATTTCCTCAAGATCTTGTATACATTGTTTTTGCTATAATCTAATGCAATGGTTATGTGAATCTTCCAGCATTATTGGTATTAATGTATCACTGCTACTCCATTTGCATGTTTATGTATTGATGGATCTCCAAATTTAGAATATCTCAAGATATTCTCATTATTGTATAAATTACCTAATTTGGGATATTACAGAATCCTCCATTTCATTCATAAAAATCTGATGAAGGAGAAAGCAAGTTTATGCAGTCCAAATAAAAACCATCTTTGATGTTTCATATAGCTCAAGTCTCAAAAATATCATCTCTATCTCACTGTTTCATTTACAATAAAAAGAGTCACCTTGATAGTCAGAGCTTCAAAGGGAATTAATCTTCCTTCTCATCTCATTTGAAAGAGGAACGTGCTAGTGTCAAAGTGTAAAAAGGGGAAGTAAATCTCATTTCCACATTTACCCTTTTCATACATATGAAAAGCCTTCATTTATTTCATTTACCCTCCATACCCCTAGACTGTCACTTGTCCAAGTCACATCTCATTTATTATTCCCCCTACCCAATCATTCATTAATCAACGCTATATCGTAATAGTCACTCACCTCACCACACATCTACTACACCGCAATCTAATCTCATGGCCCACATACGACTTTGGCCCCCCCTCATCATCCGAAACTTAACGTCCGGGGGGGGGGTGGGTTCGATGTGTGTGGTTTCATAACCTGACCCCACTGCTACATGGCAACATCATATGATTTCCCACCCTCCCCCTCATAAAAATACTTACCGTCAATGTACCCCTCCGAAATCCCATTTATTTTCCGGATGAAACCACTTGCTCTGCCCACCATTTATGTCATTCCACATGGACTATGCTGCTTTCCAATAAAATAAATTCCTGCCCTCCTATAACCGTTAGCGAATTAAATTTAATTTCTAACCGTTCAGCTAATGTACCCGCGCCATTTTCAATGGGAATTAAACCAATTTTTTTATAAATTCATCATTAAAAAGCCTATTCAAACCTTTATTTTCATTCACTCTTCTATGTACATCACCAAAACTCCAGAATCAAAGTTTGACCAATGTTCAGAGAAATTTTTGCAGTTTTCGACATTTCTCCGATTTGCAGAGCCTTCTCTCAATCTCGACCATCATTTTTCCGTCAGACATTCTTGCTTCTACCATTCAAACAGAGCCAGTCATGCCTCCAAAGAATAAATGAAAAGAAGAACCAGTAAGTCTGCTACTGCGCCCTCAAATTTACTTCCATCATATACCATTAGCAGATAGAGATCATAAAATTCATGAAACCCTCTGCGAGCTTGAATTTTTTAAAATGTATTGCTGGTTAGAGGATAAATTTCTTGATCAATCTAATGATATAGTGTTGTGGGATTCAAAATTTCCACATTATATCTTTCCTCACAACGGTAGTGCCCCAAAATTTGTCAGAAAATGCGAAGTTTGGTATGTGCCTAACCAAAGGGCTATTATCGCTCCTACAGGAGAGATTTTAGTAACCATAACTACCCAAAACATAGAACAAATGATGCAATCCCCCATCGCAAATAATGGCACTCCATTCTCTCAATAAGAACTGATTGAAATATATCAGAAATTATATTTTTCAAAAAGGGCTCAAAATCTTGAGTTGTTTATGATTGAAAATTCTCCATTACCTAAGAATAATCCTCCATTTCCATCATAATTTTTCCTTGAAAGAGATAAAAAAAATCATCACAGTTATCTATTACCTTCTTGGTTATTATTCATGCCAATGGCTAGATGAAGCCATCATAGGATTCGTGTCCATTTTCTCCATAGATTCCAAACCCTCCATCATATTCAAATTCAGTAAATTTATTGCAGATTCCATTCATGAGAAGTTTGTTAAATTCCCAACTGAAGAGGTTTTCAAATATGCCTCTGTGTTAGTTTATTTGTTTTTATATTCTCAGGGAGACAAATTAAATTTTTCATTACATAAATTGGATGAGGAAGGAAATCAACAATCAGTTATTTTCTAGACTTCATTAATGATGAAGGAACAAAAGGAATATTCATATAAGCAATTTATAGAATTGTTTCTACATCCAACACTCAGTTTACTAAACAACACTATAGAGCCCACGATCAGTGAAGAAATTATAAAGTTGTTGCAACTATTAGATCAAGCCAGAACAGGAGACTGGTATCTCTATCAGAATTACACAAAACTCAAAGTCAATGGCTGTGAGCTTCCCCCTTACAAATTGCCAAAATTCCTTCCAATGAGGTTTTTTGCATTAGAATACATCAGACAAATGCTTAATGCTGATGAAGTACATTTTTTATCTGCTAAAAAGAAATTTTTAGCATTGGCATTTGCATCCCACCCACCCCACCTTATTTTTCTATGTTTTCACCTCATCTCTGTCATTATCATTGAACTCGCTTCGTTTTTTAGTATTTTCACCTTTTTCCCCAATATCCAAAAATTTCATCTCATTTTCTAAATTATCTAGGTTATTATTAAAACCCAAACTTCATTTACTATATAGCCTAAACTATATTTAAAACCCATAGTTTAACGCTTTTAATTCCATTTAAAATACCATTTATCCCCCAAAACCCACATATATAACCTTTCAGGGATTATTACTTTATAAACCCATTTATTATAAAGTTTCAGAAATTATGTTATAAGCTCTGCCACCCATCTAACAACTGTGTTATATAAACTTACCGTTATATATATTGCATATCATATATATAACAAAAGGCCACTTAAACCATTTGTAGGACCCCTTACCTTCATCGCATATAGGCCATCACAAATCATAACAATTAACTGCAATGTTCTTAACACTAAACTTATAAATCGTTGATGCGATATGAAGTGAGACCCATTACCCGCCATGCTTCCCTTCCATTTCATTTTCCATTGAAATATACGTTACCTTACCTTTTTTCCACTATTTACCCTTCCATCTTTACCGTTTCATCGTTTTTCATTCCCTGATCGCGATTAAAGTGGGGCCCTCATTGCATTTCACAATTTTTACATGTTTTGAATTGGAGCTAAACTTTAAATAATGTGATCGTTGATTTGAGATATCACATCGCATTTTTTTTACCTTTGTGAGCGCCCGCAACATATTTATTTTAATTTTCGATGCGGTAGGTTGGCCCCACCTCAGCAGCTCTGCTCCCATAACATAGCCATTGCAATACATTGTTATATCATATAAACTTCAAAACACTTACTACTTAAAACCTTCCACTGATTCATAACACTCCGCCAATTTCCAGTGGGTCCCTCTTCCTCGCACTTCACAAATTTTAAGAGTTAACCCTGTAGCTTATAAATAAAACTTAAAAGTTGTGATGTGCACCTGCGATCTGGTCCCACTTCTTCCCTGCCATGTCATTCACCTCCTTCCCCACGCATCGTACTTCATAGTTTTTAAATTTTACATCCTTTGCGCTTATAACTAAAAGCTATGAATTGTGATATGTGCTGCGGTCTGGTCCCACTTACCCTCCACATCACTTCCATTTTCGCATCGCACCCCCGATTCATTTTTATGTTGTAAATTGTTCAATCTATGATATACGATAGTGCTATGGATGCGATAAAATTCAAAGCTAAAATCTAAAGGATTTCAGATCTGGTATAATGAGTTTTTCACTGTTTTGTTTAGAAAAAAGGTTTAATCATGGTACAAAGGATTTCAGGTGACAAAACAACAGAAAGGTCGAGTAGGGCAACAAAAAGCGTTCAACACTCCGTTCAAGCAACAAATATGCCAACACAACTCTCAAGTCATATGCTAGCATATCAACAAATTTTGGTCCATGTCCTAAACTACCCCATTACATCATCACAATAGCAACATCACAACACAGGAAAAAAGGTCGATTTAGCTCAACGGTCAGCATAATAAAAGATATTATTAACATTTATCCATGTTCTCAAGGTGCAGATATGCAAGGGAGGTTTCTCCAAATTCTTCCAAATCATGAATTCGAAGACTTGGGCAAGCAGTTCAATCTATTTTAAAAAAATAAAAAGCTTTATGTTCCTAGAGGTTAGGAAAAATATTTATTGTTTGAAATAATTCTGGATCTGAGATTTTCCTCAGATTTTGTAAATTGGTCTATAAATTGCATAAATTCAATGTAATAGTGGTTGGATGTTGGAATGAGTTTGATTTTGCTAGTTTATCAAGGGAACTTGTACTTAGTTTTGGCCAAGCTAATAAAGAGGAGTTGCAGCTACATTTATGGGATACCTGTGGTATTTAATGTCTTTCATAGTTTCTTCTTCAGTCACATATGTTTGAATGTATTGTTCATGTCACTTTCATTTCTATGTTATGATATTTTACAAGTTTGAAAATAAGAATACATGCTTGCACATGCTCTATTTTGGGTAATTGATCATATTTTGTTCATTATCTTCTGTCTGAGAGAAATACATCTCTTATGCTTCCCTCGGCCTCCTTAAATTTTCTAAACCATCCCATAACCATATATTAAAGTGATTGACATTATACCTACTTTGCCCCATTGAACCCTGCAACCCTCACTCTTTATCCCTGGCCTAGCTTTCCTTCACCTAATTCCTTTATCCACTGATTTCCCCAACCAAACAAAATCAAAACAACCCCTACACATCATACCTAGCCTAAAACCATAATTTCTCCAGCCCTCCTCGCTATGGCCCTTTTGGAGAGAGCCCTCTCTATCTTGATAGGGCTAGATATCAAGTCAAAATCTTGGTTTGTTGTTACCTTTGTTGGGATTCCTTCCTTAGCCTTGGGAATATGTTGGAGTGATAACATACTGGCACTGTTGCTAGGGATCGAAAGGAAAAATCTTCCCTGGGAAAGAACGAAAAATATGAGATCTAATTGTTGATGGTGAATAGTAGTTGGACGCATATGAAGGCTGAACCATTCACCTGGAGACTCGAACTTGATGTAAAGACTCCACTGGAGGATCAACCTTGCCAGCAAGAAAATGGAGGAATTTCACACAAAGGTCAGATATTAAAAATGGAATTGTATTCAACATGTAATAGGATTTCTTGTAAATTACTTCTTTTCTTTTTCTGAAACTATCCTGAAAGTTTTCCAAAGTTTGTTTTATGAAAAATATGATCAAATTTTTTATTCCACCTATTTGAAGAGTGTAAATACCGAGTTTCCCTTTGATTTTAACCAAGATCAATACCTCTTACCTGAAATTTGTGCAAATCCTTTTCAAGCTGATGAACCTCAAGAGATCAAGACTAATCCTATAGCTTATGTGCATACTCCTACACCTTGTAAAATTCCAGATAGATATAAACCACTCATCTTACCTCCTATACACCATCCTTTCCCTGAAAAACTATTACAAATATCTTCTCAGGTTTGATGGGGAATATGGTAACATCACTGCTGAGAAACACATTCAGAGTTTTGAAAGTTTTCTCAACCTTTTTGAGGTTGATGAAGATGATGTTAGTATTAGGATATTTTCTCTATCTTTGCAAGGTGAAGTGAAGGAATGGTTCAAAAACTTTCCATTTGAAATTATTTTTTATTTCCATAAGTTTGTGAAAGTATTTCTTGATAAATGGGTGATCAAGAGGAATCCTTTTATGATTTTAGAAGAATATGATAATTTGAAAAGGAAAAAAGGATAAACAAAGAAAAACGTTATAGATAGATTCAATCAAGTATACCATTCGATCCCTGCTAATATGAAACCGCCTCTTAGTTCAGCCCTCTTACACTAACCGGATGCCTTTGATCTAGAAATGGAATTTTGATTGAGAGAAAGTTACATTACAACACTTGAAAAAATGTACGATAGTGAAATAGCCATAGAAGTTAATTTGCTAATCAAAAGGTTAAATTTGAAAGAAGAAGAATGGGAAAACATAGAGAAATAATGCTTGATATCTTTAGAAGTGAAGCTCAACATTTTGGTTAGCACAATAGAGGAAATGATGCAAAAGATCACCATGAGAGATGAAATTTTTGTTTAAGAGGACCATGTCACACTAATTGAAGAAAAACAAGTTGCTGATTTGAAACATTTTCTTTCCTAGCCTAATTATCATAGATCTGATAATGATTTTGTGTATGCATTAAGGGATAATAATGAAATCAGTTTTATAGATCAGCTTACAGAAGAGACATCTATAGATCCAATATGCATGCTTGATGAAATTATTCCTTTTGATGATTTACCTAAGTATGATCAGTATGACAAAAATTATGTTCTCCAAACAGAAGCTAACATTGTAGAGAAATCAACAACTAGTTTGTGGGAGGAGGAAGTTCAGTTCCAACATCTCAAATACAGTGATCATCCGATGCAAATCATCTATGGCAGTGATGAGGAAATCATGTAGAAAATTTGGAAGTAAGTGAAGGATCTTTGCCTCTTTTTTTTACTTCATTTTAGTTCATCAAAGATAACTTTCATGCAATCAGAAACCAACAGTCATTAAGATTTGATCTTGAAAATCAAGAGGATAATGAAATTCTCGATCAGAGCTCCTTACCCTTATGTTTCTCCTCATTTGTAAAAATAAGAGAAAACTATGATCAGGAAGATAAGTGAATGGTAAACACTATAAATGATAAACATTATCCTGAATTGGTTGAGGAAATCATTTATGACATAGAACCCTCCTTAGATCCAGATTTGCAGCCCTCGAATTCCATTGAATTTTAGGTTGCAGATGAAGGCTTGGAAATTGAAACATATGATCAAACGATGCAAGATGATTATGTACCATTATGTTTTGAATCATTTCAATTTTTAAAGGAAACGTTTCATAATTTATCTAAAGAAAAAGATGAGCAGCCTGTAGAAAGTCATGCAGAATTATTAGAACCAATGGAAAATAGGTTGCAATAGTCTTTTCAAGTTTTTCATGGCCCAATAGCTAATGTGTTGGATGATATCTGTAGTAAAATTACTTCTCCATTAGCTAATTGTGAGCCTGAAAAGAGTGTTGATATAAAATTGATCTGACAACTAGTTTCATTGTCTTATTATCAAGAATCTCATTACAAATCTCATCTTAACATTTGCAGCCATATCAGGAAAGTAAGGGTAAAGATGAAAGTTCATATTCAAGGTACAAAGACTACCTAGAGTAGATAAGTATTGTATTAGATGGGCTAGAAATTAATATGTGTTCCTATGAAGATCCTTTTGCAGCATTATGGAGGTCAATTGCTGGGCTCATGCTTTGCAATTTCATTAAGATTCAATATGATTTCAAGTTGTCATGGGAGTTTCCTTTCAGTACTCCTCTCTTCTTGCTCATAAGAAAGCACCTACAGAGAATTCAACTAGCAGCCAGAATGCTTACATGGTTGCATTTCTTGTTCCATTTCACTTTATTAGGTGATGAATGGATCAATTAGAGTAGGTTGCTATCATTTTAGTTTGATTTTATTTTATTTTCAACAAGTGTTGACAAAATTTATCAAGGTTTGAAGCCCGAGGTGAAGGCCCTAAGGCTTTATGTTCTGTTATTGTGGGTTGAAGTTTGCAGAATGTTTTTAGTTTTAGTTTTATTTTCGGTTTATAGATTGGACTCCATTTCCCAATGGATAAGGCACTGATCAATGAGTTCCAAAAGATCTACATTTCTAGACACCTCCTTCGGAGCTATCTTCCCCAATTGGAGCTGATGTTAGCACTGGTATTTGCATCCCACCCACCCCACCTTATTTTTCTATGTTTTCACCTCACCTTCGTTATTGTCATTGACCTTGCTTGTTTTTTTACAATTTTCATGTTTTTCCCCAATATCCAAACATTTCATCTCATTTGATAAATTATCCAAGTTATTACTAAAACCAAAACATCATTTACTATATATCCTAAACTATATTTAAAACCCATATTTTATCACTTTGAATTCCATTTAAAATCCCATCTAACCCCAAAAACCCACATATATAACCTTTTGGGGCTTATTACTTTATAAACCCATTTATTAAAAAGTTTTGGACTTTATTTTATAAGATTCGCCACCCATATAATAGTCGTGTTATATAAACTTACCGTTATATATATATTTCATATCATATATATAACAAAAGGTCGCTTAAACCATTGGTAGGACCCCTTACCTTCATCGCATATCAGCCATTGCAAATCATAAGAATTGAATGCGATGTTCTTAACACTAAACCTATAAAGCGCCGATGCGATATGAAGTGGGACCCATTCCCAGCCACGCTTCCATTCCATTTCATTTTCCATTGAAATATATGTTACCTTACCTTTCTTTCTCCTTTCTGCCTTACCCTTCCATCTTTATCGTTTCATCGCTTTTCATTCCCCATTCGCGATTAAAGTGGGGCCCTCATCGCATTTCATAGTTTTTACATGTTTTTCAATGGAGCTAAACTTTAAATAATGCGATCGATGATTTACGATATCGCATCGCATTTTTTTTACCTTTGTGAGTGCCCGCAACATATTTATTTTAATTTTCGATGCAGTAGGTTGGCCCCACCTCAGCATTTCCACCCGCATAACACAGTCGTTGCAATACATTGTTATGTCATATAAGCTTCATAACACTTAATGCCTAAAACCTTCTGTCGATTCATAACACTGTGAATTTCCAGTGGGTCCCTCTTCCCCCCACTTCACAAATTTTAAGAGCTAACCCCGAAGCTTATAAATAAAGCTTAAAATTTGTGATGTGCTCTTGCGATTTGGTCCCACTTCTTCCCTGCCACATCATTCACCTCCTTCCTCGTGCATATCACTTCATAGTTTTTAAATTTTACATCCTCTGCGCTTATAACTAAAAGATACGAATTGCAATATGCGTTGTGGTCCGGTCCCACTTACCCTCCATGTCACCTGCGCTCCACATCACTTCGCTTTTTTCATCACACCACCGATTCCTTTTTATGTTGTAAATTGTTCAATATGCGACAGTGATATGAATACGATAAATTTTGAAACTGAAATATTAAGGATTTCAGATCTCGTATAATTATGTTTTCATGTTTTTTTTTAGAAAAAGGGTTAATCATGGCACAAAATTATTTCGGGTGACAAAACAACAGAAAGGTCGATCTGGGTAGAAAAAAGTGTTTAGCACTCCGTTCAAGCAACAGATCTTCCAGCACAACTCTCAACTCATCTGCTAGCATAACAACAAATTGTGTTCCACATCCTAAGCTGCACCATTACATCAGCACATTAGCAACAGCGTAGCACAGGAAAAAAGGTCGATTCAAGTCAACAGTCAACATAATAAAATAGATTATTAACATTTATCCCTATTCTCAAGGTGTAGATCCGCAAGGGAGGTTTCTCCAAATTCTTCCAAATCATGAATTCAAAGACTTGGGAAAGCAGTTCAATCTAGTTTAAATGAATAAATAGTTTTATGTTCCTAAAGGTTAGGAAAAAGTTTTCTTGTTTGAAATAATTATGGATCTGAGATTTGCCTCAGATTTTGTAAATTGGTCTATAAATTACAGAAATTCAATGTAATAGTGGTTAGATGTTGGAATTAGTTTTATTTTGCTAGTTGATCAAGGGAACTTGTACTCAGTTTTGGCCAAGCTAATAAAGAGGAGTTGCAGCTAAATTTATGGGATACCTGTGGTATTTAATGTCTTTCATAGTTTCTTCTTCAGTCACATATGTTTGAATGTATTTTTCGTGTCACTTTCATGTCTATGTTATGACCTTTTACAAGTTTAAAATTCAGAATACATGCTTGCACATGCTCTGTTTTAGGTAACTGATCATATTTTTTTCATTATCTTCTGTCTCAGTGAAATACATCTCTTATGCTTCCCTTGGCCTCCTTAAATTTTCTAAACCATCCCATAACCATTATCTTCAAGTGATTGACATTATACCTACGTTGCCCCATTCATCCTTGCAACCCTCACTCTTTAGCCCTGGCCTAGCTTTCCTTTACCTAATTCCTTTATCCAAGGATTTCCCCAACCAAAATAAATCAAAACAACCCCTGCACATAATACCTAGCCTAAAACCCTAATTTCTCTAGTCCTCCTATCTGTGACCCTTTTGGAGAGAGCCCTCTCCAACTTGATAGGGCTAGATATCAAGTCAAAAGCTTGGTTTTTGGTTACCTCTGTCGGGATTCCTTCCTTAGCCTTGGGAATATGGTGGAGTGATAACAAAAATCACAATTCAAAATCGAAACACAAATAGGACCTTTTATTTGTAATAATAGGATATCAAGGGAAGAAGCAGACAAATTTCAAAAAGATATGCAATTCAGCCTCAGCTTCACATGGTCTTATGATCCAGTTGGTGTTATTTCTAAATTCAGGGTATAGAACAAATCTACACCTTATTTTCATACACATAGACTAGAAATTGAGAAATATATGAATTGGCTTGAATGTACTGAAAAATACTTTACAGGAAGTTGAAGAACAAACATCATCCAAATCAGCATTATAGACTTTTGTTTCATAGGAGAGAGAAGGAAAAAGGATTAGAGAAGATCAGTCATCTCCAATAAATGACTCATCTAGCAAAGAATTCAAAATCCATTACATAAATAAGACAAATCTCAATCCAAAATTCAATCCTAGTAAGGATTCAGAGAAAGACATTATTATTACCAAAGAGACATCTCCTTCCACACATGTAGGTGGTCAAAAGACTTCTACTCCTATTGCTTCAGTAATTTCTCAAGATTAGCAGCAAGTCATTCAAACTAGTACAATTGTTATAGGGGAAAAATAGAAGACGATATTTGATACCTTTAGGAAGATAAATTTGAAGACCATTACATAAAATCAGTTTTGGAAGAAAAATCCTAACTCTCAAAACAAGTTGCTCTCAGATTTTGATTCAGATAAGGGAAAATTTTAGTTTTCTTTTCTTCAAGCAGAAATTCCAAAGCCAAATTCAGAAGCAGATTAAAAAAATACTGCATTTGAATTTGATACTAAGGAGATACATAAAATAGTGTTAGACATTGGGTTCAATGCTCCCTGTGTGTTTCACGACATGGACTAACTGCCTCTCATGGATCTTAAATATAGCGATTGTAGTGGAGACTAACACCTATGGGTTTTGGTCTAACAATGATCGTTATTCCAACAATTGGTATCAGAGTGATAGGTCTTGAGTTCGAAACTCACCCGACTCGCGTTGTGGGGGAGATTGTTTGACATTGGGTTCAACGCTCCCCGTGTGTTTCGCGACATGGACTAGCCGCCTCTCGTGGATCCTAACTCTGGAAATTGTAGCGGAGACTAACACCTATGGGTTTTAACTAACGAAAATAGTTATTCAAAAAAATAGATCCAATGGAGTTACATAAACAAACCGGTGAGATGATTTCATCCACTCTGACTAACAATACTCTGATTTTGTCAAAATTGGAGGTTTCTTTCGATAATGTCCAATCACAACTGAAAATGGAGAAAGTTCCTTCATTTTATAAAGATACAAAAATAAAAAATTTGGAAAACCTAGCGATCAAAGTTGGATATGATCCTTCCAATGTCAATACAGCAAAATAAATCATGAAAAAGAAAAATGTTGACATAGCAGCATTAAGAAATCAATTGAAGATTCCAGCTACAGAAGATCCTCTAGAAAAAGAAATTGAAGAGATTGAATCCTTGATCCGGATTTATGTAGGAACGCAATAGAATAAACATATAACCATAAATACAAAGATGCAACAGAAATAACACTTCATTTCATTAATATCAAAGAACTGAAATTTGCTTACATACAGAATGGAAATAAACTAGCTAGGGCATTGGTAGCTATCTCTGAGAAGAGATGTGGCGGCTATAGGCCTATGAAATAAGTTACAATGAGGCTCTAGGGAATATTTATTATTTAGAAATAAATGGAAAACCCTAAACATCCAAAACCCTAACCCTCGGAGATGAAGCGCCAAAACTACGAGCCCCGTTTGGGTAAATTGGTGTTTCAACTTCCCGGGGACGTAACTTTGGCATACGATCTCTGTTTGACGTGAACCATACCTCATTAGAAATATCTATCTTAGAACTACAAATTTTGAGTGATAAACATCAATCCATGGACCCATGTTTCTCCTGGTTTTCCCAAAAAACGTAGTTTAGGGCCTCAAAACGGCTCTGGAAGTTCAGGACCCAAAAATCTGCTAAAAATAGTAAGTTGTGCCAAAACTGAAAAACTGAAAGAGACAATGGTGGGGCCCCAAGTGGAATAGGCGGGTGACCATGAATATCCACCTGGATCATTCCTTCCCCCTTAGGAAGAAATGGTCCCCGTTGCGTTAAGTTCCTCCATGAGATGAAGAATTTCTGCTGAACTTGGTCCCTGGTGAACCACTTTCCTTGGTGCAGGAGTTGGCCAGCTTTGACAACCCAATATAGTTGGATATTCTGTTGGTGAGTGTTCTTGATTTGCATGTCCATGATACAATCTGTGGTGGCTTCTTCCATGTAGTCTGGGTTTAAATCTGTTGGTGTGAGTTCTTCTACAATGTCAAAGGTGTCCAGTAGAGGTGGGAAGTAGGGACGAAGGCGGTCCACATTGAATACTAGGTGTAGACCAAGGAATTTTGGAATATTGAGCTTGAAGGAATTGTTCCCTACAACCTTGGTGATGGTGTACGACCCATATTGGAGCGGGTGAAGCTTGCAGTGGGGTCCAGTGAGGCGCTCCTTCTGCAAATGTAGCCACACTTTGTCGCCCACCTGGAAGTTGTGTGGCACCCGATGTTGATCATGGCATTTCTTGTACTTAGCATTGGCTCTGTCCAATATGTCATGAACCTGTTGGAAGATGTGTTGAATGTGCTCGATGAAGCTATTTTATTTGTGAACTTCAGATTCGACATGAGCTGAATCGGCCTGAGTAGCAACAAATGGCATGGCTACGTCAATGGGACATAGTGGCTGGAATCCAAAGCCCACCTGAAAGGGGCGGTGGTCGGTTGAGTTGTGGAGAGCCCGGTTATAACTATGTTGTAAATATGGGAGGCTCTCGTCCCATGTGCATGGATGCTTTGAATTGTACATGCGTAGAATGTGTACAATCATTCTGTTGACGACCTCTATCTGGCCATCTATTTGGGGATGGAAAGATGTGGACTTGGTGAGCTTGGTGTCCATCATTGACCAGAGGCTAGACCGAAATGTGCTGAGGAAGCTGCTATCCTGATCTGATATGATAGACTGTGGGATCCCAAAGTGCACCCACACTTGTTCAAAGAAGAGTGTAGCACTAGCTTCTTCTGTGATATTATTCTTGCAGGCCGCCATAATTTCCATGTTCGAGAATCTATCGAAGACCACAAAAACACAGTTATTTCCATGCTTAGTAGTAGGCAGGCCCAACATGTAATCCATGGAGATGGATTCCCAAGGTCGACTAGGGGTAGGTAGTGGATTATATAGGCCTTGCTTCTTGATGGTCGGTTTGGAAATGGAACAAGCAGTGCAGGATTTGATGTGCTTCCAAACATTCTTTCGAAGGTTCGACCAATAGAAATAATTTTGTAGTACTACTACTGTTTTCTCGACCCTGAAATGCCCAGTGACTCGACTATACTGTGCTTCCCATATCATCTTGGCACGCTCGCTTGAAGGAACACAAAGGTGTCCCAGGTGACATAAAAGTGCATCTTGGAGGTGAAAATTTGGAACTTGTGTACCCCCCAAGAGTGCCTTGTATGTGTGGCCGAATTCTGGGTCACTCTTGTAGAGAATTGGCCAAGTAGAAGTCTCGTACCCACAAGAGTTGAGAATGGTGGTGAGTGCCACGATCGGTGGTCAGCTAAGGCAGTCTGTAACATTATTGGTGCTACCCTTCTTGTACTTGATGTTCAAATGAAACTGTTGCAGATATGTGGACCACTTCTGATGGCGATAATTCTACAACTTACCTTGTGTCTGTATGAACTGCAGGGGTCAGTGGTCTGTGTGGATGATTATTTCCTTCCCCAAAATGTAATGCTTCCATTGTCGACAAGTTTTCACAATGGAATACATTTCTTTTTCATAAGTGGGATACTTGCAAACTATTTCAGACAATTTTTGACTTTGATATGCTAGTCGATTTCCCTATTGAGTAAGAACTACCCCAATAGAATAGTCAGAGGCATCTATATCGATCTCAAATGGTTGTTGCAAGTCTGGTAATGTGAGCACTGGGGCAGAACACAGGCAATATTTCAATTCTGTGAATGCCTTCTATTGAGATTTCGACCAATAGAATATTTCTCTCGCTCCTCCCTTGGTGACTTGACTCAAGGGCCAAGTGATATGAGAGAATCCCAACACAAACCTACAGAAGAAATTAGCAAGACCCAGAAAGTTGCAAAGCTCTATTATAGTGGTTGGGGCTGGCCAATCTCAAATGACTTGGATCTTGGTTGGATCCACATGCACCCCCCTTTCATCAATAATGTATCCCAAATATTGAACCAGGGTCATGCCAAAAGTTTACTTCTCCAAATTGTCACACAACTTGTGTTGCCACAGTGTTTGGAGGACTTGTCAGATGTGGTGGAGGTGCTCTTCCCAAGTCTAGCTGAAGATCATAATGTCATCCAAGTACACCACTGAAAATGAGTTGGTGAATGGCCATAAGATGTCATCCATCAACCTCATGAAGGTTGCGGGAGAATTCGTCAACTTGAAAGGCATGAAAAACCATTTGAAAAGGCCTTCCTTGGCTTTGAAGGCAATCTTCCACACATCAGAGGGTTCGATTGGTACCTGGTGATACCTAGAATTCAAGTCGATCTTGCTGAAATATTTCGCCCCTTTGAGTTGGTCAAGAAGGTCATAATTCTGTGGGATTGGGTACCTATTCTAGACAGTGATCTTTTTCAGCGCTCGATAGTCAATAGAAAGTCTCCACATCCCATCCTTCTTCTGTACCAACACGATCAGGATCCCACATGGAAATGAACTTGGCCAGATGTGATCTTTATGCAACAGCTCTTGAATCTTCTTCTTGATTTCATCATTCTCTAGAACAGAGCGCTAATAGATCAGTCCATTGGGTAGTGGCGCAACTGGGGTCAGATCAATCGACTGCTTGACTTGACAGTGTAAAGAAACCCCTGTGGGTGAGGTGAAGATTTCCTCGTACTCCTCCACAACCTTGTCCATTTTTTATTGTCGTTTAGAGGAGCCCTATTTGGAGTTCGTGGCCACAGTCTTCTTCTTTCCCTAGGGGTGGGTCATCAGGAAAACAAATTTCCTCGTTTGGGAAATGAGATTACTTCATTTTTTTGCAGTAACCAACGAGATAGTGGCAGGAGGTGGTACCTTTGGTATCTTGTAAAACTTATTTTCCAAAGTAACAATAAGAGCACGAGGTCGAGACCCATACATAGAATGATGCTTCCACAAGTATGGTTGTCCTAATAATACATCATAAACATCAATAGGAGCCATGTCACATAATACCTCATCCATGAAGGGATTGATGCTATAGGGAAGGTGGCACTACTGGCTGATGCGGAGATCTCGTCCTTGGTGAAGCCACCTGATGGTGTATGGATGTGGGTGAGCTATGGCTGGCAAGCCCAACCACTTTACGACATCCACTGAAATGAGGTACTTTTGGCTCCCATTATCAACAATGAACTGTACTGGGGAGCCCTTTACCCACATCTAGGAGTGGAAGAGACGTTCCCTTTTTCATTTCCTTTGTCAGGTTATGATTCAGAGTCAAAGCATGCATTTGACTCAAAATCCCTCATCTCAGCCACCAGCGATTGCTTGGCCTGAGACTCACTTGTGTTGTGAGTGGAGCTCTTATGGAACTCACACCACTTTCCCATGTCCTTATTTGGCTTTGCAGTGTTGTTCTTTGCTTGTGGCTTTGATAGGTTGTCTTGAGCCACCATGCCTTGGCTCTGTCCTTTGTTCTATGATTTGGGAGCACCTTTCCCTTGCTTTTTATTCGCAGATCCAAAGTCTCGCTTCTTCTGTTTGAATTTCTGCTCAATCTTGGCAGCATACTAGTATGTCGTACCAAGCAAGGAGATGTCGAGGAACTCTATTTCCTCTTGAATGTATCTGTGCAAACAACTATGATAATTTAGCACCAGTTGTTTCTCTAAATCTTTGATACCCAAATTTGTGTGCAAGGTATGGAATATATTCGTCAGCTCATGCACATCTTGATCCCTTTGTTGTCACAGTGTGGTCCATTGTATGTACTTTTCCTCATAGCTCCCCATAGGATAGTATTGTTCCTTGATGTAATCTCTGAAATAATTCCAAGTGGGTATGACCGAGAACAGAGAGGTTTTTTTCTTGTCATTTTTCTCATAGTAGGTTTCCTACTAGTCCTTGACATGGGGGGTAGCTTTGAGGAGTGCAAAGATAATCTTCTCCTGGTCGGAAAATTCATGAACCGAGAAATATCCCTCTAATAGATTCAACCATCTATCTACAACATCTGCATATATTTGACCCTCAAATATGAGAATGTCAAAATTTACTTGTACCTTAAATGGAGTTGCACCTCTAGAGTGGCTGTTGGATGTAGATGTGCTGCCGGTGAGCAGTCGTTGAAGGATCTGGGCAAAGTTATCCATCATCGTGTTCCTTTGTTTTTTGAGGGCCTCCTTGAGCAATATTTTGATAGGATCTCCTACTCCCTCATATTTCTTTTCATCCCCCATGGGCATCCGTCGAGGTTTGTGAGGCTGATTTTGCAAAGGTTCGACCAGATTAAGCCCTAACTCTTTATACCCCGACCTCATTGGGGACATGCAAAGAAGGATCGAGAAGAAGTATATTGCTCTGATACCACTGATCTAGATTTATGCAGGAATGTAATAGAATAAACATATAACCATAAATACAAATATGCAGTGGAAATAGCACTTCATTTCATTAATATCAAAGAACTGAGATTTTCTTATAGACATAATGGAAATAAACTAGCTAGGGCGCTGGTAGCTATCTCTGAGAAGAGATGTGGTAGCTGCAGGCCTCTGAACTGAGTTAAAATGAGGCTCGAGGGCCTATTTATTATTTAGAAACAAATGGAAAACCCTAAACATCCAAAACCCTAACCATAGGAGATAAAGCGCCAAAACTATGGGCCCTGTTTGGGTAAATTGGTGTTTCAACTTCCTGGGGACATATCTTTGGCATGCGATCTTTGTTGGACGTGAACCATACCTTGTTAGAAATATCTATCAAATTTTTAGTGAGTAACATTAGTCCATGGACCCATGTTGCTCCCGGTTTTCCCAAAAAAAGTCGTTTAGGGACTCAAAATGGCTCTGGAAGTTCAGGACCCGAAAAACTGCTAAAAATATTAAGTTGTACCAAAACTAAAAAACTGAAAGAGACAATGGTGGGGCCCCAAGTGGAATAGGCGGGTGACCACCAATATCCACCTGGATCAATCCTAGAAAACATAAATGATGAAGTTGATTATGGAACAAAATGCTCAAATAAAACATATGGAACTAGAGCTAGAGAAAATGATTAAGGAAAAGAAAAAAAGAAAAAAAACATCCAAAATTCCTTTAGAAGCAGTGCCTCTTGCATTTATTCCTACATACAAACCTCCTACAACAAGTACTACAGATGGAGCTGAGAAACTCACTAAAGCAGTGCAGAATATGTCAATTTAGGAAGAGGAGATAAATAAACTACAAGACCAAGTACAATTTCTACAATATCAGAAGTATAAAGATGAAAGTTCACATGCAACTGAAGCACAAAGAGCTAAGAAGATAATTGAGAGGTTGCAAAAATAACAAAAGGAATCAACCATTCAGAACACTTTGGGCCAAGTAAAAGAAATAATTCGGGCATACATCATGGAATCTCTTAATGAAATTTGGCCAAGTATACAGATTATATTTGAACAAAATGAGTTTATACAGAAATAAAATGAAGCCATTGCAACAATTAAAGCACAACTTTGAGATAAGCATGTTATAGTAAACAACATTATCAAGTTTCTAAATTCAAATAACAGGTATGAGCTAGATGATTTGGGCATAGATGATAGAACATAAACAATCCTAGAGGTAAAGAAGGTTCTCACAAAGAAGAATTTAATTCTTCAGCTTGAGGAGAAGTGTCACAACCTTGAAATCACAATGCAGAGATTTTTCAGCAGAATAGAGCCTCTGACACAGAAGGGATTGCCTTCTCTGTTTGTAATTAATGACAAATTGATGACCAAAGAGGATTATTGGAGAAGACTTAAAGAAATTGCCAAAGATACTGCCAAGTTTTCAAACATCAAAGTACAATGACAGGAAGGGAGATGTTGGGAACACTGAGCAATGATATTTTTAATAAGTATGAGATAAAACATGTTTTCGTGGTGAGGTCCACTTTTTCGAAGTACACTGAAATGGATGAATTTTACCGTAAGGTAATAAAATTGGTCGTCCCCGATGAACAGCGTTGGGAAAAATTGTGTGAATTTCAGGAGTAAATGGTAAAATAAAAAAGGCAACTTTTTCTAGGTCATCAATCAGCTCACACCCAATGCAATCCATAATTCTCTCCTTTGATAAACAATTTTCTATTAAATAAGCGCCAACACATCAAATAAACTTTATTTCCATGTTACAATTAAAGTTTAATTTGGAAAATAAAGCGCTATTTGTTATGATATAATTTAATGTAATATGTTGTAAAAGAATTTTTCTATAAATACTTCACTGTATGAAGTTTTATGGGTGGGTTGGATAATTGAGTTTTTCAAAACTTTGTGTATTACTGTGGAGCTTTTGTACATCTTTAATGAAATCAAAGAAGTTGTAGCATATATTGTGAGATTCATGTGGTATTTATTTTGAGCACTGTGCTTTTCTCTCTATTGTTTCGTTTCCACTTCAGTTTCTGTGTGAAAATATTAGTAGTTTATAAACAGGGATCAGTTATATGTTTTTTTTATTAAGATTTTAAAAAACGTGTATTTTCTTCTGAAGAATGAATTCATTTTAAATGCTCATTTAGACCCCTGCCTTTTCTATCATCACATACACAACGACAACTTAATTTTTCTCAATAAGTCTACCTACCTTGCCTTATTTTATTCTTTAGTTTCACTGGTCATTATTTTTATCCAGGAAACAAATTATAAAACAAACTTCAAACATATTAGCATATATCTAGCCTAAAATCTAGTACTCATCCTTAAATTGAATATTTAAAAAAAAAAATTGACATAGAGAGATCCCTCTCTGGTTAGGTAGGGCTACATACCTAGCTAAAAGTTGGTTTTTGGTTACCTTTATTCACTCCTATTTTCAGCCTAGGAAGTTGGGGAGAGTGTTAACATATCCCACAAATTTCCTTGCCCTCCATCCAAAAACAAAGTTTAATGGTTACCCTCTCATAGTAGGAAGACCTTGGTTGGCCACTATTGATGCCTACATTAGTTGCAAGGTTGTGAACATGACCATCAAGAATGGGCATCTCTCAAAGAAGCTTGTACTATATCCCCCTGCTCAATCTTCTATTGAGCATGACTTACCATTTTTGATAGAGGATGGGGAAGGAGAAATCTTTTATCATACATCCCTCTACCCAGTCTTTACAACATTCATTGTTGTAGGAGGTAGGAAGCTTGATGAACATGACCTTATTGACCATATATTGTAGAATCAACCTCCCACTGCCATGCCAATTGATGAACTAGTGGAAGAATTCTTGGAACAATAAAAGGAAAATCCATGGATTAATCTATGCTCTATTGACCATGATCTAGATCATGCCAAAGTTCTGAAAATTAGCCCATCCAAAACTCTAAATATTAACCCCTCTCTCATAGACGAGCAAGAAAAGAAATTCTGCAATGTGATGAGGTAACACCTTGATGATTTTGTTTGGGACTATAAATAAATTAAAGGTGTGCATCCCTCAATTTTTACTCACCATATTTACATCAAGGAAGAATTAAAACCTGTGCACCAACCCTAGAGGAGGATGAATATCACCCTTAAGGATATTGTAAAATAAGAACTGCAAAAACTACTAGATGCAGACTTCATATACCCCATTTTAGAGAGTGAGTGGGCGTTCCCTCTTTTCATAGTGCCCCAGAAGAGTGGGAAGTGGAGGATTTTTTTTTATTATAGAGATCTTAACAAGGCTACAAGGAAGGACCATTTCCCTTTTCCTTTCATTGATCAAGTCCTAGATGGCCTTTTAGCGAA
Source organism: Pinus albicaulis (assembly GCA_034641835.2). Lineage (NCBI taxonomy): Eukaryota > Viridiplantae > Streptophyta > Pinopsida > Pinales > Pinaceae > Pinus > Pinus albicaulis. The sequence goes on from CM076584.1 coordinate 1,271,775,191, forward strand.
GAAATAAATTTCCTTCCTATATGGATTTAGTGGGTACAACCAAATACAAATCAACTCTATGGACCAATAAAATACCACATTCTAATGTCCTTGGGGTACCTTTTCCTATAGAGTCCTTCCATTTAGTTTGTGTGATGGTCTTGCTACCAGAGGGAAATCCTAAGTATCTTTGTTGACCTTGTTCATGACATTGTTGAGATATACATGGATGACTTCAATCATTATGGGTGTGACTTACGGGAATCTCTTTCTAATCAAGGTAAATTATTAAAGATATTCATTGAGATGAATATTTCATTAATTCCCGAGAAATGTGAGTTTTTTATGAATGTTGATACTTTCTTAGGCCATGCCATATATAAGGAAGAGATAAAAGTTGACCCAAAAGAAGTTTATATCATTAAAAGGTTCTATACCCCTAAAATACAAAGGGATGTCAGAATATTCCTTGGATTGGTTGGGTATTATAGAAGGTTCATTAATTAATTTATTAAACTGGCTTCACCTTTGTTTGGATTACTGGCTAAAGACTCATACTTCTATTGGAAAAAAATAAATTCAAGAGGCCTTTGAAGTACTAAACGATGTGTTGACCACTACACCCATCCTTAGGGGTCCCAACTGGGAATTTCCTTTCCATATCCACACAGATGCATCAGATAAATTTGTAGGAGCATCCTTATGAAAAGTGGAAGACAAACCTCCCTATGCTATATATGTTGATCAGCGGTTGTCATTGATGTCAACCCAAGCAGCACCAGGGGCTAACCCAATATTGCATGGGAATTTTTACCTACCTAATTAATATATTCTGGGCCAATAATGCTTACTATAGTTTCTACTTGTCGAGATGTTTCCGTTGATATATGGCACGCCATGTAATTCTTCACGGTTTGAGAGATATTCATGTTTGAAGTTTGTACCCCGAGTTAGTGGGCTAAAACCCCATGGGGTTGGGGCATGGTTCATTGAAAAGTCATAATTAATATTTTTTAAGCTCCTAAAATCCCTCTCACGTTCACTTGTTGAAGCCCCTCTCAACTTAAGCATCATATAAATTGTGATCCTCATTTCCTCCTTATGCAAGGGATTCGGCCATCTGAAATAGGTCATCGTGGAATTTTTGCTCTAAATTTTTTTCTACGAAAGTTCAGAAGATAAAAATTCTATGAGATGAAGCTGAAATCTGAAGGAAGCTTCACTAAAAATTTCAGATCAAGGTGCGCAAAATTTTTGGAGATATGATCTGTGGAAGTCAAGGTTTTTGTAGGCTCTTGAAATTCATCTCAAAGACGTGACCTTGGTAAAATCGTCATAAATCTCTCTCTGAGTATCGGATTGGAATTTTTTAAAAATTTTCAGATAGTGCACAGTTGGTAATTTTTTATCTATCAATTTTAGAGCCAAATGAAGAAACAATGACATGTGGCACGTCGTACAACTACTCTCTGCTGAAACAATCCATAATTAGTGCATTGTGAGAGATTGGGTATAACTCTCTCTTGAAGAATCCAAATTGGTTCAAACATATGGAATTGGAAAGAAGACTCATAGGACTAATAAAGGACTAAAAATTAGATATTTAGGATCATAAATAACAGAGATACACCAGATTCAATATCGAGCTTCTAGAAGGAAAGAAAATGCTAGATCATGTGTTGTCAAGGGTTGGAAAGGACCAGAATTTCTACGGCAACAAAGCAAAGAAAGGTGAAGAAGAGGGTAGCATGACAAGAGCAGCAACCAAGGTGCATAACAACAGCAAGAAGTTCATCATATGAAGTCTTCAAGTGGGAAGCACTGCATACAATCATTGTAAAGGTATCATTGTACTTAGTCATTGTAAATAAATTATTGTACAAATTGTACTAGTATCTATCTTCCAAGGGTTGAAGAGGTAGTGTTGGGAGGTCTAGGATCATCATTAGGTGGTTTTGTCAAAATTGGGTTTATGTTCTGGTATATCTTCTTATTCTACATCATTCTATATCATTGTAAATTGGACCATTTTCCCCGGTACGGGAGTCCATTATTCTTTTATTCTTCTATAGGGTGGTGGGGTGGTGCTAGGGTGAGTTGTAACTCATTGGGTGTTGGGGCATGCATTCAGTTGACTACTGAAGAATCTCGAGCATTGGAGCGTCCATCCAGTGGGAGCTGGAGAAGAATGATTTTCTAGATTCTAGGAAGTTGGAGCTTTATTTTCAATTGGATTTGAATATTAAAGAATTATTAGAAAATCATTAGGTGGTTTTTTTCCCTGAGTGGGTTTCCACCTTAAAAACTGTGTGCATTTTTTTTCCTCTTGTTTGCTGCTATCATTGTACAAAAAATGATAATAATTTAAGATTAACTAATGCTCTAATTGAAAGGAATACTGATTCACCCCCCCACCCCTCTCAGTATTTCCAACAATTTTTTTCAGAGCTTGTTTCCTTCAATAGAAATTTAACAGCTGGAAGGAGGTCATGGAGCAAACCAAGAATGGTGTACCTCTATTCAATGAAAATAATTATGCACTTTGGAAAGAAAGAATGGAGGTATGTCTCTTGACACAAGGTTACAAAGTATGGGACACTTTTCAAAATGGATTTACATCAATCGCAAATGAACAAGGTAAGAAGAATTTGGTAAATGATGCAAAAGCAAAGAATATTATTATCAGTGGACTTATTGAATCTGCTTATCATAAGGTGTTGGGTTGTAAAACTGCCAAAAATTTATGGGACAAGCTTGAGAATATATATGCAGGTGACTCAAATGTAAAAGAAGAAAAGCTTCAAATCTATAGAGAAAAATTTGAGCAACTCAGAATGAAAGAAGATTGCAACATTGCTGCATACTTCCAATACGTTGATGAAATAACCAATACTCTGGAAGGATTGGGAGAGCTAGTTGATGAGAAGACTATTATACAGAAGATTCTTAGAACATTACCAGGGAGATTCAACCCAAAGGTATCGGTCTTAGAATACAGTGCAAATCTGGACAAACTCAGCAAGGAAGAATTACATGGAGTTCTCATAGCACATGAAATGAGACTTGATGAAGAAAAGGGTACTTAAAATCTAGAAAATGTGTTCGTTGCATCTAAGAAAACTAATAAGGACAAACAACCTTCAATTGAAAAGACATGCACCTGCAAGTGTGAGGAAAAGGAGATGATGGAGAAGGTCTTTCAGATGAAGAATATGCTTACTTTACGAGAAAACTAAAACCTGGTAAGGGAAAATTCAAAGGTAAACTTCCATTGATATGTTTCGATTGTGGTGAGGTTGGGCATTTCATAGAAAAATGTCCGAACAAAAGTGATGGCAACTCAAAAGGAAAGAAAGGATTTAAGAAATTCAACAAGCAAAGCAAAAAGACAGGATCCAAAAGGAACTTTCTCTCTAAAGAAGATAGCTCATCATCCGATGAAGAAAGTGACAGCAAAGAAGAAGCCAATGAGAAAGTATTGTTTATGGCCAAGCACAATAAACAAGAAGTATCAAACAATGAAGAAGAAGGGTTGACCATAGAAAATTTTTATGAGGAGGCAATCAAGCTTATAAAAGAGCTCAATGCTGAGAAGATCCATTCCAATACTCTTGAAGAACAAGTTCAAGGTCTCAAAATTGAGGTTTAAGAACACAAATGTATTGAAGAGTCACTTCAAAAGAAGTTGGAAGAAAGCAACCAAGAAAGGGAAGCATTAGAAGCCGAAGTAGTCTCGCTGCGTAAGGAAGTGAAGAAGGGAAAAACTGTCCAAAACTATGCCAACAGCTCAAGGGCATTGGAAGAACTCATCAACAATCAACAATCTTATAACGACAGAACTGACCTCGGTTACAAAGAAGAAGAAGCAGGACCTTCTACAACAAAATACAATGAACCTATGAGATATGACATACATGAAGACTTCATTGGACAAGATTCGCAAGCACATCCTTGGAAGACGATTCCTCGACGAATATTTTCATCCAGGTACCAACATATTTTTCATGGCTATTGTTATTCATGTGGAAAATTTGGTCATAAAGCTGTAGAATGTCGCACGTACCCTAGGAACCAATACAATTCCAAAAGATTCTTCAAATATGAACCTCCCAGGGCTCAACGAAACATCAATAGATTTGAACATTTAAGAAATAATATGGAATGTTACAAATGTCAAAACTTTGGACACATAGCCAGAGACTGCAGACTTGAAAATCCTCCAGAAGAATCTTCGAAGCCACAAAATGAACGAACATGGAAGAAGAAGAAGACTGATAATTGTGCTCTCGCTCTCAAGGCTCAAAAAAATAAAGATGTGTGGTATGTTGACAGCGGTTGCTCAACGCATATGACTGGAGATAGAAAGAAATTTGTATCTCTAAAAGAGAAGAAGGATGGAACCATATCCTTTGGAAATGATGGATCTTCAAATGTTATAGGATCAGGTACCGTCACTCTCGGAAGAAAAGATGTTACAGCCAAGAATGTTCTATTGGTCGAAAACATGAATTACAATCTGCTCAGTGTTGGACAAATGTGTGATCAAGGACACACAATGCTATTCAACTCCACAAAATGTGAAATTAGGAAAGGCACGTATGGTAAAATTGTGGCTACAGCAAGTTGAGCTCCAAATGACATATATGTTCTGGACGAAGCCAATAAAGTATGTCTACTAGCTAAAGAAGATGAAATTTGGTTATGGCACAAACGAAGGGGTCACATAAACTTTGACAATCTTGTCAGGATAAGCAAAAAGGAAGCAGTACGAGAAATGCTGAAAATCTCAAAACCTTACAACACACTATGTGAGGCATGTCGGCATGGCAAGCAGACAAAATTCCAATTTAAAACAAAAGAACACTTTGCATCACATCCCTTGGAATTGATACATACTGATCTATGTGGTCCTGTGAGAACAAAAGTCTTAGACAGAGAATTATATTTCATGTTAATGATAGATGACTATACCAGGATGACAGCCGTCAAATTCCTAAAGAAAAAATCTGAAGCATTTGAGTGCTTTAAGATCTACAAGGAGTTGGTTGAAAATGAAACTAATTTGAAAATAAAGTGTTTAAGATTAGATAATGGTGGAGAATTCACTTCCAAATTATTTCAGCAATACTGTGACGAAAATGGAATAAAAAGGCAATTTTCAATAGCACGAACACCTCAGCAAAATGGAGTTGCTGAAAGAAAGAATAGAACTTTACAGGAAATGGGTAGAACAATGTTGAAGGACTCAAAATTGGATGAAAAATTTTGGGTTCAAGCAATTGATACGGCAGTCTTCATTTTCAACTGAAGTCTTCTCAGAAATAATTTCAACAAGACTCCATATGAATTATGGAAAGGAAAACCAACTAATGTAAAATTTTTCAGAATCTTCGGAAGAAAATGTTATATCAAAAGAGAGGATCAAAATTTGGGTAAGTTTGAATCACGTGTTGATGAAGGTATCTTTGTTGGTTAATCATGCAAAAGAAAGGCTTATAAATGCTATAATCTAAGACGAAAACAGATAGTGGAGAGCATAAATGTTACATTTGATGAAGATGGTGTTCTACCGAGTAATGATGAGGATCTAGAATCTTTGAAACTTGAGACAGAGGCTAAAAAAGACAAAGATAAAATTGTAGAACAAGAAGCAACGATCAACGAGGAAGAAGTAAACAATGATCATCAAGATATACCAGAACAACAAGAAGAAGTTCCTCCAAGGAGAAAAAAATAGTGGATTCAAAAGAACCATCCATCAAATCAAATCATTGGTGACATAAATGAGGGTCGACAGCTTTGCTCATCACAACAAGCTCACGTTTCTTTTCTAGCAACCTTTGAGCCTAGTAGTTTTGAGGAAGCCAACCAAAATGAACATTGGGTAGAAACTATGAATGAAGAATTGGATCAAATTGAGAAGAATAACACCTGGGAATTAGTTCCACGACCAAAACATAAAATTTCATTGGGACTAAATGGGTGTTCAGGAAAAAATTGAATGAAGATGGGCAGGTTACCAGAAACAAAGCAAGATTGGTTTGCAAAAGCTATGCACAAGTGGAAGGAATTGATTTCGATGAAAAATTTGCACCAGTTTCCAGAATGGAAGCCATCCAAATGTTTCTTGCTTATGCATGTTCAAGAAAAATAAAAGTCTACCAAATGGATGTTAAGTCGGCATTTCTGAATGGAGAATTAAAAGAAGAAGTTTACATCAAACAACCTGAAGGTTTTCTACTATCACAAAAAGAAGACTATGTCTGCAGGTTAAAGAAGGCTCTATATGTTCTCAAGCAAGCTCCTAGAGCATGGCATGCTCGTCTTGATGGATATCTAAATCAACAAGGGTTCAATAAAGGTATTGTGGATAGCAATCTTTATGTACAAATTAATAAATATAATTTAACAATCATTGAGGTATATGTGGATGATATAATATTTGGTAGCAATGATGATCGACTAAGTAAGAAATTTTCTACAAATATGCAAAGTGAGTTTGAGATGTCTTTACTTGGTGAGCTGACATACTTCTTAGGGCTTCAAATATCCCAGCAAGAGAAAGGAATATTTATATGTCAAGCCAAGTACATCAAGGAAATTCTCAAGAAATTCAAAATGGAAGATTGTAAACCCGTCCTTACTCCAATGGTAACAGGTTGCAAATTGAGCATATATGACTCATCTAAGGATGTGGATTAGAGATTGTATAGATCTATGATTGGTAGTCTTCTATATGTAACAACCTCTCAGCTAGATGTTATGCAAGCAGTTGGAAAAGTAGCAAGATTCCAAGCAGCACCAACAAATCACATATTATTTCTGTCAAAAGAATTCTTTGATATCTAAAGGGCACAAAAGAATATGGCTTGTGGTATCCCAAGGCTAACAATCTCATTTTTCAAGCCTTTACAGATGCAGATTGGGCAGGAAGCATTGATGATCGTAAGAGTACTAGTGGAGCAACATTCTATCTAGGTGGTTGTCTCGTATCATGGTTGAGAAAAAAGCAAACTTCAATCTCGTTATCTACAACGGAAGCAGAATACATTGCAGCAACATCATGTTGTACTCAAGTCCTTTGGATGAAACAAACTTTGCAAGATCTTCAAGTACAATTTAGTGAGCCTATTCCCATATTCTGTGACAACACTAGTGCCATCAGCATCTCCAAGAATCCTGTCATGCATTCAAAAACAAAACACATTCTGATCAAATATCATTTTGTTAGAGAACAAGTCACAGAAAAGAATATCAAACTTGAGTATGTTTGTACAAAGGAAAAAATTGCTGATATCTTCATTAAACCTTTACCTCGTGAAGCATTTGAATATCTTCGTCAAAATCTTGGGATTCTCCCAAATTCTCATTAGATTACAAGTCTGCAAGACGGCTGTGTGTCAGGGGGAGTGGAAGTGTGTACAGGTCCGAAGGATGGTTGTGTTTCAGGGGGAGTTACCCTTTGCCATTGATGTCAAATGGGGAGAGAATGTTGTAGGAAGAGGTGTCATGATCACAGGGGGAGTACTTTTGTTGCCATCAATGCCAAAGGGGGAGATTACTGATCAGCGGTTGTCATTGATGTCAAACCAAGCAACACTAGGGGCTAACCCAATATTGCATGGGAATTTTTACCTACCAAATTAATATATTATGGGTTAATAATTATTTTTATATTTTCTACTTTTCGATATGTTTCTGTTGATATATGGTACACCATGTAATTCTTCACGATTTGAGAGATACTCATGTTTGAAGTTTGTACCCCCAGTTAGTGGGCTAAAACCCCATGGGGTTGGGGCATGGGTCATTGAAAAGTCATAATTAATATTTTTTAAGCTCCTAAAATCACTCTCATGTTCACTTGTTGAAGCCCCTCTCAACTTAAGAATTTATATAAATTGTGATCCTCATTTCCTCCTTATGCAAGGGATTCAGCCATCTGAAACAGGCCATCGTGGAATTTTTGCTCTAAATTTTGTTCTACAAAGGTTCAGAAGATGAAATTTTTATGAGATGAAGCTGAAATCCTGAGGAAGCTGCAACAAAAATTTCAGAACAAGGTGCACAACATTTTTGGAGATATGATCTGTGGAAGTCAGGGTTTTTGCAGGCTCATGAAATTCATCTCAAAGAAGTTACCTTGGTAAAATCGTCATAAATCTCTCTCTGAGTATTGGATTGGAATTATGTAAAAATTTTCAGATAGTGCATAATCTGTAATTTTCTCTCTATCATGTTCAGAGCCAAATGAAGAAATAGTGACACGTGGCACGTCGTACAAGTGCGCTCTGCTGAAACAGTCCATAATTAGGGAATTGTGAGAGATTGGGTATAACTCTCTCTTGAAGAATCCAAATTGGGTTAGACCTATGGCATTGGAAAGAAGACTCAGAGGACTAATACAGGACCAAAAATTAGATATTGAGGATCTGAAATAACATATATACACCAGATTCGATATCGAACTCCTAGAAGGAAAGAAAACGCTAGATCATGTGTTGTCAAGGGTTGCAAAGGACCAGACCTTCTACGACAACAAAGCAAAGCAAGGTGCAACAGAGGGTAGCATGACAAGAGTAGCAACCAAGGTGCATAATAGCAACAATAAGTTCATCATATGAAGTCTTCAAGTGGGCAGCACTGCATACAATCATTGTAAACGTATCATTGTACTTAGTCATTGTAAATACATTATTGTAAAAATTGTACTAGTATCTATCTACCAAGGGTTGAAGAGGCAGTTTTGGGAGGTCTAGGATCATCATTAGGTGGTTGTGTCAAAATTTGGGTTATGGTCTAGTATATCTTCTTCTTCTACATCATTCTATATCATTGTAAAGTGGACCATTTTCCCTGGTACGGGAATCCATTCTTCTTTTATTCTTCTATAGGGTGGTAGGGTGGTGCTAGGGTGAGTGTTAGCTCATTGGGTGTTGGGGAATCTGTTCAGTTGACTACTGAAGAATCTTGGGCGTTGGAGCGTCCATCCAGTGGGAGTCGGAGAAGAATGCTTTTCTAGATTCTATGAAGTTGGAGCTTTATTTTCAATTGGATTTGAATATTAAAGAATTATTAGAAAAGCATTAAGTGGTTTTTGTCCCGGAGTGGGTTTCCACCTTAAAAACTGTGTGCATTTTTGCTCCTCTTGTTTTCTGCTATCATTGTACAAACACTGATAATAATTGAAGATTAAATAATGATCTAATTGAAAGGAATACTGATTCACCCCCCCCCCCCCCACTCTCAGTATTACCAACAATATATTCCATCAGCAAAAACCTTTATAAGGCTAAAATTAACTATAAATACACAGGAAAATAACTCTTGCTAGCGATGCACTCTTTGAATAATTTTAGGCACTATATCATTGTATAGAAAAAAAAATTTCACACTAATCATGCAACCATTAAGTATTTAGTGAATAAACTTGTTATGAACTCAGCTCAGAAAATAGAAGAAAAGATGGATCAACGATTTAGAAAAGATCCTGTTCAAGGGGGAAACCTCCTTTACATTAAATAAATGAACAATTCTTGGATGATAGAAATGAAAAAACCTCCTTTCTATATACAGGAGTCCAATGGGTCACAATATAATCCTAGCTGACATAGAAATAACAATGTAAGGGCACACCAATAACAATAGTGGGCTTCTATGTGGCACAATAATAACAATATGGGGACTACATGGGCACAACAATAACAATAAGGGGGATGTAATAAAAATAACAATAGGGGTATACACTAGTATTATAGGTACCTAACATGCCCCTCTCCTTCAAACAAGTGTTGTCCTCAACGCTTGAGTAGTTTTGGATGCTTTTGTATAAAATTATCATCCTCCCATGTCGAATATTCAACAAGTAAATTCTTCCACTTAATGAGATACTCTGAAATTGATCTATTTCGTAGCTGTCAAGTTCTTGTTTCTGTGACTACTTTAGGTTCCAATATGATTTTTCCTTCTTCATCAAGTTCTAGAAATATTTTTTGAACTAGGAGCTTGTCACCCATAACCTTATTTAAGCTTGAAACATGGAAAACTGGGTGCACTTGGGAATATGTAGGAAGCTCCAATTTGTATTCCATAGTACCAATATTTTGCAACACCTGGTAAGGATCATAATACTTTGGTCATAATGTATTATCCTTCTTAGCTTTATTCAGGGGAATTTTTTTGTATGATTGTACTCGTGAAAATAAACAGACGCCTACATCAAAACATATTTCGATGCAATGTTGATCTACATATTGTTTCATTCGATTTTGTGCCAAAGTGAGTTTGTCCTTTAAGAGTTGGAGAACTTGTTCTTGATGTTATATGTGATCTTCCACTACTTGAAACTTAGAATTTTCTCTTAAAGATGATGTGATGGATGATGGATGATATCCATAAAGTTCCCTAAATGGGGTCAATTTTGTTGTAGTATGGAAGGAACTGTTATACCACCATTCAGCTAGAGGTAACCACTTGACCCATTGTGTCTGTTTATCATGTAAAAATCAACAAAGATATCCTTCCAAACATTTTTTCACTATCTCAGTTTTTGCATAAGATAGAGGATGATATGATGAGCTATGAGCTAATTGAGTACCCAAATAAGAAAATAATTCCGTCCTAAAATTTCTTGTAAAAACGAGATATCTATCGCTTACAATTATCTTTGGGTTTCCATGTAGCTTTTATTTTTTTTTCCATAAATGCAGTAGAAATTGTACTGGCTTTAAATGGATGATATAATGGACAAAAGTATTCATACTTGGTAAGTCTGTCAAATACCACCATGATGACAATTTTTTGGACTTGGCAAACCAAACATTTGGCCACAAACTTTTGAATATCAGATTTAAGGCCATCCCAAAAAAATCCTTCTTGACACTGTGGTAATTTTTTAAAATTCCTGAGTGCCCTCCTAAGAGAGAGGTGTACAATTCGAAAAGAATATTTTGTTTGACTTGGGAATTCTTAAAAATATATAATTGATCTTTGTACCATAAGGAATCATTTTTCCAGCTAAATGTTTCAGATGTACTAGAATCTTGCTACAAATATGGAATGAGTGTCCACACCTCTTCATATTTCTTACATTCAACCCTTGCTTTGGCTATCCACTCAGGTCGGATAATAGAAATGGAACAAAGAAATGCTTCCACATCCTCATCCTTTGTTGAGAGTGTATCTACAACCACACGTTCAATCTCACTCTTTTGAGCATAAGGATATCTATAAGGCCTGATGTTTGGAGGAACACTTCCCAGAATCAAATGAACAACATGATCATGATCACAAATAGGTGGTAGTCCTTTGGGAGTCTCAAACACCTTGGAATGATTTTCCAATAATTTTTGGATATATGGAGAAACAAATGATTTCGATGTTTGAAACTTTAGTGAGCATAATTGTACAATTATGCCTCATTTTTATTTCTTTAGAAGCTTTTTCATGACATTAGAGATGACTGTCTTTCCTAGTTACTCTATAATACCCCTTAAATTCAACTTCCTTTCTTTCCAAAAAAATTTCAAGAAAAGTTCTTGAAAATTAAAATATATCGAACCCAAATATTGTAACCTTTGAACTCCTGGTACCACAACAACACCACCCATTAGAATGGAAAGAATTGAGCTATTCAATACATATTCCCCCATGGTTAGCTTGATATTATGACACTTTGGAGAAATTTATAGTTCCTCCATTTTCAACCATCACTTGACACTCTAGTGTGGGATATAGGAAGCATTTCAATTCCTTGGCTATATTACAATGAATAAAATTATGGGTACTGCCCAAATAAATCAACACTATTACCTTTTTCTTTTTAGCATTTCCTTCTATCTTGAGAATTTGAGGAGTGGTAATTCCTGCCAATACATTACAAGATATGGTCGGATTCATATCTTCTTTCTCTAATTTTAGTTCTTGGTGTATATCCTCTTCTTTTGAAGTTTCTTGTTCCTTTTCTTCCTCCTCTTCAAAATCTATTTAAAATAATTTCTTCTCAGCACACTTATGACCTTTAGTGTATTTGCGATCACAATTGTAACTAAGCCCTTTTTCTATTTTTTCTTCCAACTTTTGTGGTCTCAACCTCTTGGGCCGTGGAAGGCTAGGAGTAGCAACACTGCCATATTTATAGTTGTGAGTGGTGGGCTTCTTTGTTGCCATAATTTTTATTTCAATTTTTCTTTCCAACTTGAATGCCTTCTCCAATGTATCAGGTTCCCAAAAGTAGACCTCATGTTGGCTGTTATCATTTAAAGTCCCTATGATGAAATTAATTGTATGTTCCTTTGGAATATCTTTTAACCTTACATTCAATTTTTGGAAGTCCTCAATGTGCTCCATCATGGAACCCTTTTGTTTGAGCTTTATGAATTGGATAAAGAAGGTGTTTCTCTTTGTATCTTCATTATGTGTTATCATTTCCTCCATAAAAATTGACCAACTGACAAGTGGTTTACGAGAACAAAGCCATTGATATCATACAAACTGATTTTGTTCTAAATATAAAGTGGAAATGTGTACGTTTTATGTGGGTTTCACATTATGGAGTTAAAAGTACTGATTCATTTGTAGTATCCATGTTATCAGATCCTTGCCATCAAACTTCCTTATATCAATCTTTGGAATATGGTGGATTTTTTATCCAACGTTAGAGTCTATGAAATCATGATTAACATTTATTTTGTTCTTTTTATATGTCAATCTAGGCATCATCCCTAAGACTAGTATGAACAGGGTCTCTCACCCCTTAATTCGATAAAAATAGGGTCTATCATCCCCTAATTCAGTTGCTACATGTCCTAGAGAAGTCATTCCAATGATGTCTTTAATTCATTAGAGTTTCAATGTTTGAAGTATAGTCAAAATGACCCATTAACTCATCAACGCTCCTCTGAATGGGCCAAAGTGTGTTGAAAATAACTTACCCCCATGCAAGGGTGCTCTGCAAAGCACCTCTCGACACTTAAGGGTGTGTTGGTCTCCTGGGAGAGAAATCATCATTGTTCCAAGAATCTCCACATGTCCAGTGCCTTCTAGAAGAGCTCATAGGTGTCATACTTTGAATACATGTGTTCATCCATGACCACTGAACCTAGAAACATGTATCATCTATTATTAGAAATACATTCAATATCATTTATTGATAAACTACCTACAATTTCCCTATAAATTAAGTACCCATCTAAGTGCAAGGGAGGAAGAAATTTATGTAGTGTTATGTTGTTGCGTTCTCATTTCTTGGAGAGCTAAAGTACAATAATTTTGTTGGATTGATGCTTGGTGTGATGAGGATGGGATGAAGTTGGAGTAGGTTGACAACAAATTGATTGACTGGTTGTCATCTATTCCTCCTAATACTGCAATAAAGATATTTTTTCTTTCTCCCATATATGCATTTGTATCTTGTGAATGAATTCTCAATATGTGCATATATTCTCATATTTAGTCATTTAAATCTTATTATGATAAATAGATATTGTATATGTGCATCGTTGTGTGTTGTATTTTTGTTTTAATTGCAGGTATTGATCTAGGAAGGTCAGTTGGATCAAAAGAGATTAAAGCGACGAAAGAAGAACAATGAGAGAAAAGGATCAAAAGTAAGTCTTTTCGTCTTCTGTCTATCTGTTTATTATAGAGAGAAAATAATTTACCTTTCCTTTCTTGTTTTGAGTGAAGGAATACAACACTCAGGGAAGAATGTTTTATCTATAGATTAGAATTCCTCGTAACAAATTGGTGACCATACTGGGGATAAATCCATCATTCCTGGTGTTTCTGTCCTTTTTAACCATCATCGATAGACTTTACTTTATCTATTCAGACATTTGAATGTATTTTTTTCCTTAGAAGTGTGTTTATCCTGCTTGATCTTCAAGCTTCACTGCACCCAATGCACTGTTGGTCAGGGTACAGTGCTCTGCATAGCATTGTCTCCCATTAAAAGGTGATCTGCAATGCATTGTCTTCCCTTAAGGGGTGCGTTACCCCTCAGCTAGCAAAATTCTATCATATTTTTTCTTTTTACATTCAGTTTCAGCCTATTGCTTGTTGTATTCTCAAATGCAAGTTTGAACTTAGAGACCACTAAACATTACCAGTTCTTCCACCTTTGGATAGTTGTTTGTTCAATGCTTCATTATTTGTTTTCTTTATCATTGTCAAATTAAATCCCAAGTTGTAAATTTTGCATTAGTTCAATTCTCTGTTTTCAAAAGGAAAATTGTTGTTTCAGTCTTCATTTCCTAAGAGAAAATAGTTGTTTCAGTCCTCTTTTCTCAAAAAAGAAAACATTTTTTGATTGATTAGTGCATTTAGTTTCTTTTTAATCATTGACATTAAAGGAAAATGAAAATAAAAACATGCATATGTAGTTAGATATGTGAGTGTTGCATAGGAATAGATTAGATAAATATGCATTTAGTTTGTGCTCTTTTATCTATGCTCAAAAATCTGATTTCTCTATCCCTTTAGTAGCTAAGGTTTTCATTGAAAAATTAAATTGAAAAGATTGCTTCTCATTTAGTTTGAATTTTAGGAATTTCCCATTACATCTCAAGGTGAACCTGAAAGATAAATGTTTAAGCAAGATCAACATAAATTTCACCTCAATCAACCTAAGAAAGCATTGTAACATTAACGATAACACTTAGAAGGTCTAGGCTAGAGATCTGTTCCGGCATCTTTAAGCATAACAGTTGTCACTAACTTGTTTGTGATAAATTTTGAGTGTGAAATCCCACTCCACGTATGTAAGTATATCAGAGCTCATCCACGTACCTTTGGGTATATAGGGTGGTGTTATAGTACGAAAAGTATAAGGGGGTGCTCTCACTATGCGGTTTCACATTAGACAACGCTATTACGGACTTGGGCCTCCACATACCTTTAGGAATATTTGGGAGGAAAAATTTAGGTTTCTTACCATCCATAGGTAACTAAGTCAGACACATTTTAACTTGTGATACACCAAACACAACATTCAGGGATATTTCCTACCTATACTTCTTGGTTTGCCAAGAGGTATTCTGCAGTTCACAATTACTTGGTAATCCTTTTTCCTAGTATCACCCTTTTATTTGTTTACTTGTTTTTGTAATAAAATCAATCAGTCATCGTGGAAGAAGAACAACCCTTTCCCCTCCGTTCGCTTAGAATAGCACTTAAACCACCTTTACCACCTGAAGCCATTTTTGGTTGGTGAAGGTGACCCCATTCTACTGAATCTAGTACCATCAGTACCTCTGGTGCATCATCTTCATCAAATCTACTAGATTCATCTCGAGTCATTTCTAAACATCTTGGTTTATCTATTGTCGTCGAAATTGATTCCTCATCGCTACCTGTGGACACTGAAATTCCAAAAAATAAAAATATATATCCAAAACCTGACATTTTTCAACTGGATGTTGATCCAGATCCCATATTTCTTTTACTA
Source organism: Pinus albicaulis (assembly GCA_034641835.2). Classification (NCBI taxonomy): domain Eukaryota; kingdom Viridiplantae; phylum Streptophyta; class Pinopsida; order Pinales; family Pinaceae; genus Pinus; species Pinus albicaulis. Next base: position 1,271,790,615 of record CM076584.1, read on the forward strand.
GAACATCTAGATCCCGAATTCAAACTAAAATAAGTTTTTCCTGTATCGGTCACTCCTCAGTCATATGCAGTCATTGAGTCTTCCCTTCTATAACACACTCGACCACCTAAAATTCTTGGGACTGACAATGAAATTCTTCCACCTGGTTTTATTTCGATTGAGGAAGAACCTCAAGAAGAAATACCCTCAACTCCAACTCGTTTGGGTAGGGCCTTTATCTTTACGAGACTTTTCCTTGATTAACTTACACTGCTTCAATTGATCCTGTTTCAATCCAGGTTTTGGTAGATCCTATAGGGTATTCACTAGGTCGTTTGACCATGGTTGAGTCAACATCTCCGACTGTACCAGCCATTACAGTTGCGACAACATATACTGTTGCTACTTCGTCAATGTTTACCACGTCACCCGAGTCACATCATTATGGTGGTCTATTCATCCCTCTGGGTTACCAATAATTACCTGGAACCTACTCTGTTGCCTTCTCAAATCCATAGAAATCACCCATGTTATCTTCTAGTATTTTATTTGGTACATCTCTAATGAATATTGAACGTCTTGATCCTTTATACACATCTTTAGTTTAGCATCAAGCTGGTCCATCTTGGTACCTTCCATCTAGTTCAATCTCAACTAGACTCGCACCATTTGGAGATCAATATATTCCATATTATTATACTCCTCATGTTGGGGGGAAACCTCTGGTCACCCATTTTGATAGTACTTTGTTATTTTATGGTCACCCAAATGTTGGAATGACTATTTGTAAGTGGAAACCTATCCTGTTCGTTCAACCACAAACGTTTATGCATTCATACCAACCGGTTCAACCTGTTGCACCTAAATATACCCCACATGTTAATACTTCATTACCCCATTTACAGGCTCAGATGGTTCTACTTTAACCATCTCAGGAAAGTCCTTCAACCCATTACCCTCAAGTCTTGGGCCTCCAGACTCCACCTCCTTCAGATGGCTTACACGAACCACTTATATATGGAATATTACAACCATAGGCTATATTACCCTTTTATGGGATGTCACAGGCTCCTACCAATCTTACCTATTCACAACCAAGTCCAATATATTCTATTTTTGGCTATAATATTGGCAGGAAATCACCTTGGCAACCACAACCTCAAATGCCACAACAACAATTCCAAAAAAAACAAGCTTATCCAGGTCTTGGTTAATATATCCCTCAAGTGTTTGGTCATTAAAATAACCCTAATCTAGGTTACCAACAAAAAATTCCTTATGCTAGTTTACAAAGGCTTGTTGCCCAAGCAATTCCATCTTATCCTAGTTATGCTCAACCTGACTTGAATCTATATTTTCCCTTTGTCGCAACATTAGAATTATCTTATCTAAACTGGCTTACCAATGATCCCATCAGCTATTCTCCTTGGTGGCCAATGATTCCACACAAATTACTCTCTAACATTCCTAAATTCAATGGAAACCCTGGAGAATACCCGTCAATGCATGTTATGAATTATCATTTTTGGTGCTCATCAAAATCCTTAAATGATGACTCTGTTAGACTACATCTTTTCGAGCATATGCTTACTAGTCTGGTTGTGAAGTGGTATATTGAATTACCATGAAATTAATTTTATACCTTCACTGCCTTAGCCACTACCTATTTAAACCAATTCTAGTTACCCATACGATATGAAACTGGTATGGAACTATTGAAAAAATTTAAACAGACAACTGCTACTCAAATTTCTGATCATATTCATGAGTGGCATCATCATCGTCAAATGGTCAAAACATTTGTTCCTGATCAACTCTTGGATGAGCGGTTTATTAGGTCCTTTGTAGAATTTATCATCGAGGATGTAGCTAAAGGTGATGTCGTCACTGAAGAGAAATTCATTTCTCGTGCCCAGTACTTAGATTTGATTTATACTCAGTTTAACATGATCTATGAGTAAATTCCAAATGTGCCATGATCAAATTTTACTTTTCCTCCTCCATTTGGTAAGGACTCTCATGCCGACAACAATATGATTGGTTCTGCAAACACTCACACCTCTACTACATCTAATCTTGCACCTTCTTCCGAAATACATTCTTTGTCATTTGATAAATTCAAAAGTGAAAAGAAACCCGAAAGAAAGAAAAAATGGAAAGCAAAGAAAAAGAAAAATTCACCCCAGTAGGAACGGTCATCTGATCAAATATATGGAAATTATCAGAAACCTCATTACCCTTGCTTGATATGTAATGAGGAGCACTTTACATGAGAATTTCCTCACCGCTTAGAACTCTCATAGCTTCTAAAGACTTCACTTGCATCTGTTGTGCTGACAGATCCTTTTCCAAATTCGGACACAAACATGGTTGCTACATCTCTCGCTTCTACTTCCCAAGAGCTTATGCTATCTGTCACAAAGACAAAAACTGTTGTTTTGGTGTCTATGTGAAATAAATATTATGGTATTTAGGCTACTGATCAACCAACTACCTCGACCATGAATCTGTCCACTAAATCAATTCCACCACCTATTATTCCATAGGTAATAAATCCACCAAAAGGAGTCATCCACAAATTGATGTTCAATCCTCGAGCTCGCGTAGCTCAAAATTACAATATAGTTGAAGATCTGGCTCAGCCACCTTCAACTATGTTGACGCTTGAGGTACTTAAAAATTATCCCTCCCAGAAGCAAGCTTTGTTGTCGGAAATTGGTGGAATCGACCCAATATATTCTAATCTTGTAGTATTTAATCACATGGGCTATGTGCCACAATTACTAGCCGAATTAGCATTTTCAATCCAAGTAAAAGTTCTAAATCTTCTTCTGATCACACTATTATTTATGAGGGAGCATATACTTGTATTATGTCTATCAATTTCTGTAAGTCACTTGGCTCGCCTCTCTTATCTCAATCGCCTACGACGTTGAAAGCTTTTTATGATCGTACATACAAGCCTTGTGGTATTATCAATAACCTGCATGTCGAAATAGGGGGAAAAACTGTAACTGTTGAAGTTGATGTTTTTTACATACCCATTAACTACAACATATTACTTGGAAGGCCATGGGTTTAAGCTATGACTATGATCGTTTCTACTTATTTTCGAATGATTTCCTTCCCTCATAAAGGTGCTATCATAGTCATTAATAAACTCTCCTTCGTTTCCTCTAGTTCTCAGGTATGTAGAAGAATTCCTTTAGTTCAGACACCCCAGCTAACACTTTAAGACATTGGTGCTGGTCTTTTTAAGGATTCTACCCTAATGGGCACCTTTTCATTACCATTTCCCATGATGTCGACAGAAAATGTGAATATAGAGACCTGTTGCATGCTATCTTCCACTTCACATGACTTAAGGAAGATTACCAATAATTCTGAAGTAGATGCATTGGGTGAATTTTTGCCTCCAAGCCTGATTGAGCTCGCATAGAAATCAATTTTCTTGGCTTGGGCGGTGCATCTTGATCCATCATCGCCGATCGTTTGGCTTGATGGTTCGTTAGATTCTGGTACTCCTTCTGATCCATTTCCATCCACATTCTTGACTACTGAGAGCATTTTGGAAGCCATGATGCTAGAAGGAGAACCATGGGATGATTATCATCATCTTTCCCATCTTCCAAATTACAATGAAGATAATATTATTGAACTATATCGCCCTACGATATCTGATTTCTTTTCGAATTCTATTCCAATTAATTTTATCGAATTTGAGTGAAACCTATCAAATATTGAAGAAATATTTCTATCAATATTTCGACCAAACCTGGCATTGTAGAAAACATTCATGTCATCGTGTCTTATTGTGAATCGAAACTTGACACTTATCTCTCTCTTTTTCATGAATTCTGAGATGTATTTTTTTTTCTTACGAGGAAATGCCACACATATATTCTAGTATTGTTGAACACATAATTAGAATGTACCCTAATTTCAAACTAGTATGTCAACACCTTCGCCCTATTCATCCAAAGAAGGTTGCTGCCATTAAAGAAGAAGTTGAAAAAATTTGCATTTTGGTTTCATTTACCCTGTTCCGATTATTGATTGGGTTTCCAACATTGTTCCTATCATGAAGAAACAAGGGACAACCAAAGTGTGCATTGACTATCGGGATGTCAATATTTCTTGTCCAAAAGATAATTATCCTACTCCCTTTATCGACAAAATTATTGAAGAATGTGCCGGCTGTGAAATCTTTTCGTTCATGGATGGATTCTCCAATTACAATCAAATCAATATTCGCCCAGAGGACCAATATAAGACAACATTCATCTTTCCCTGGGTCTCATTCTCTTATCGTAAAATCCCATTTGGTTTAAATAACGATGGGGCAACATTTCAGAGAGAAATGGATTATTATTTCCATAATATTAAGCAAAATGTTCAACCCTATCTAGATGATTTACCCATGCATTCATGAAAACAGACTGATCACCTAGCGCATCTGAGAACTATATTTCTATGTTTCCGACACTACAAGATACACCTCAGTCCACAAAAATGTGTTTTTTGTGTTGGTTCTAATAATTTTCTTGGATTCGTCATCTCAAAAGATGGAATTTGAATTGACCCACTGAAGGTCCAGACCATTCTAAATTTTCTTGCACCATCAAACTTACTTCAGTTACAGAGACTTCAAGGAAAGGCTAACTTTCTAAGGAGGACCATACCCAACTATGTTGAAAATGGCTAACGGATTTACTCGTCTATTGAAAAAGGGGATTCCCTTCGATTGGGATAAGGTTGTGCAAGCTTCTTTTGATGCTCTTAAAGATACCCTAATTCAAGCGTCATTAATGTATCCCCCTAATTATTAGAGTGATTATTTCCTATATCTCGTTGCTGCAGATACAACCATTTATATGGTTTTAGTTGAAGAATATGATGGGATAGAACATCTGATATATTATTTGAGTCGTAATCTCAATTATACGTAGTTTAGGTTCTCATACGTCGAAAATATCGCCTTGGTAGCAGTCAAAGCGGTCCAAATATTTTTCCATTATAACCTGCTCTAGAATACCATTATCATTTCATATTGCAACCCTATGACATACATTCTTTCATGTCAATTTCTCGGGTGGGAATATTCAAAATGGATCATAATTTTGAAGGAATTTGATTTGGAATTCATTAAAGCCAAGTCAAAGAAGTCTTTGGTTTTTGTTGAGCTTCTCTGCGACCTTCCCTATGATAGTATTGAGTCTACATCACAACCATCAATTCCAGATAAGTCTCTATTTCTAATTGGATCATCTGACCCTTGGTATGGGGATTTTATCATTTATCTCCAAACTAAAACTTTTCGGCCCAATACCTCTCGCTTGCAACAATGATGTATTCAATACCATGCCAAATATTATCCGATCGTTGGTGATACACTTTATCATCATGGTGTCGATACGATTTTAAGGAGGTGCCTCACTCATGAGGAGGTCAAGAAAGTTTTGAATGATTGTCATGCTGGTGCTTGCGGTGGACATTTATTTAGGTACGCTACTGCGTAGAATATTCTCGGTGCTAATTAGTTTTGGCCAACCATATTCCTCGACTGCATTCTAGTGGTCAGAAGTTGTCATTCTTGCCAGATATTTGATCGTAAAATCCACATGTTGCCAACACCAATGCATATTGTCATCACTATGGGACCATTTGCAAAATGTGGCATTGACTTCATGACCTTCAACCCTTGTTCGACCAGGGGGCATGGTTATATTATTGTCGCAGTCGACTACTTTACCAAGTGGGCTGAAGCGATGCCTACATTCAATAACACAGGCAAAAAAACTGCATTATTCTTTTTCAATCATGTCATTTCTCGGTTTGGTGTACCACAAGCTCCAGTTACAAATCATGGTAAGCATTTTCGCAATAACATGATGAATGAGTTGACTGCCAAATTAGGACTTTCACATGATATTTATACCCCTTATTATCCACAATATAATGGAAAAGTTAAAGCCATTAATAATATCCTCAAGTGAATACTTCAATGAATTATTGGGGTTCAAAAATTAAATTGGCATTTAATCTTGTACTCGGCTTTATGGGCATATCAAACATCTGTGAGAAATGTGACTGGATTTACTCCCTTTCAGTTGTTGTATGGTCTGGAAGCTATCTTACCAATAATTGTGAAATTCCGTCACTAAAACTCACTATTGACTTGTTACATAACACCTCTAATGAAGAATCACACCTTCTAAACTTCATCCATCTAGATGAAACGCGTCGTGAAGAAGCTTTGGCCAACAAAGCGCATAAGAGACAAATCAAGATGCAATATGACCACAATGTCAAGCCTCACATATTATCAAAGGGAGACTGTTACACAACATTTTTTCACTGTCCCTGCAATCCCTATACTGAACATTGGAAGCTCATTTCTGTGACCAAACTAAAGTGGCGTTCCTTGAAAAGACCATCATTGCAACCCTTTCCATGAGCACAACATTCCTTCTGTTGACAATTTCCTAAACAGACTATCATAAACACCTATTTTTCCCTTAGCGGTAGTAGACCGTTATGCCCTCGTGCCGATTGGGAAATTAACATTGGGCCCCATGCCCGTTGGCGCTCTATCCCAATTAGCTACCTGCGCCAACCTGTTTATGGAATCCTTTTAAAAAATAGAAGCGAAGTTTCCGTGATAAAAAACTTCGTGGGTGAGTCATCTGGAGTTCTTCGACTAAATAACCACGACCTTCCTCCTTTGGCCTCTTGTTTCCGCCTTTTGGGGAGACCTCCAAAGGGATAAGGCCTCCCTTCCACTATTGTAGGGATCCTAACCTCCTCCTCTTCCTCCATAAATACATCTATCTTCCATTGATATGATAGTTGAACTGAACATATTATAGATGAAACTTTGAAGAGATTTATGTACGTTTTGTTAGAAAAGATAGAATGGAAGAGACCCTCATTGAGAGAGCTTAGACTTGTGTCTTCATCCCTTAAGAATTCCTTGACAATCCATTGAGACGTGCTCCAACTAAACCTCATTAAAGGAGGACGCGACATCAAGGCTTCAGTTTTAACTCTTTCTTCTATTAATACATATACATGATTATTGTCTCGTTCCCATCTTGAATTATGTGTTTTATTTGATGCAATATTATTAACCCTGTTAGGGTCCTTTGATTTGGTAGATTGGCTAAACCAAATGACAGGGTAACATCAGACTAGTCTTTAGAATCCTAGGACCTAGCCTTCCTAGACTCAGAGAGGGCTCTCTCTATTGTGTGGAGGATGTGAACTTGTTTGCTTTGGATGATTGATTTTAGGCTAGTTGTTAAGTGTAATTTGTTTGCTTGTTTTGGGTTGGGGTAAGATGACTAAGTAGGATAGGTGGAATGAGGGATTATCAAATCAATAGAGCTATGGGTTCAGATGAAGTCAAGGGTGTCTAAATGATGAAGCAGATTGTATTGCAGGGTTGATTTAGCAAGGTTAATGGATCCTTTAGGTGATGTATGAGGTGAACATTAATTTTGGGAAAAACTAAGAGGTCTTAAACATATATATTCTGAAGCAATAACTCATGAGGTAGGGAAAACCATTAATATCTATGAATGATACTCAAACTGATAAACATGTAAGATGAACATTCCGGTGAGACATAGAAGCATTAGAACTCCTAACTTTAGAAATTGACCTTCAGCTTTTTGAGAAAACACATAAGATAAACAAACAGCTCAATATATGGAGAGGGAAATTTTAAGCAACATATATCAAACTATTGGGAACTCTAAAACAAGTTAGTAAGCATGGGCAAAGGGCAAGATTGAAACAAGACCGCTTTGTCTTAACCTAATAAATCAGTATTCCATAAGAAAGTTTCATAATAAGGTTTTGAAAACTTTAAATAAGCAGGGCATACCATGAATCATATTTATAATATAACATACTTAATCATTCATGAAATAAATAACAAGTTTTGGTGGGCCTAAGGAGCAGTCAAGAATTCCTTAAGATGAACTAAAAGAAGAAAACATCAAAACTATAACAAAAAGGAGGTTTTAGGTGCTTCCATGAGCATATCTCAACCTATAATTTTCTGATCTGTAGAAAACAAGCAGACTGAAACAAAATGAGGACAAGAAAACATTAACAAGTTAGAAAAACATCACCATTCACCAAGCTATGGAATCTTGCAAGCAAGCTTCTCCAACATCAAATCACACAAGCCATTCATTCACTTCATAAAACCAATATCTTGTCCAAGCTCATAAAACCATGTATTTGTCTTAAACACATCAAGACCAAACTAATTACAATGAATCCTCATGTCTTATATAACAAATGAGGATAAGATAGTCTACTAGAGCATCTAGAAGCCTATTGGCGAAAGAGAAATATCCTAACTTGTCCTTGAGGCTTTGCAAAGCCCAAGGCACAAAAATATCTAACAAAATATCTTTTCTGACTATAGATGGAAATAAAATTGAATTTTAGGCCTGACATGCCTAAGAAAACTTTCCAAACGCACATTCTTCCTAGTTAGTTACAGGAGCACAGCACAGTGGTAGGAGCGCAATGAAAAAATAGGCCTTTTTGCAGTAGCGTTTTGGAGGCCTTCCTGATGTCGAAAAAGGCTCCGTGATGGCTCGTTTAAAATATATTAAAGTCTAATTTCCATATATACCTTTACTTCTTCAATATGACCTATACAAGTTTCCAAAAAAGTGGAAAACGCCAAGACTGCTAGGAGTGCAGCACATGCTTAGAAAAGTGGGCAGAAAGGTGAAAAATTGAGTGTTTTTTACCCTTTTCGGGGGTCAAAACAGCTCCAATTGAGCTGAAATTTGGTGATAATACTCCTACAGTGATGGGGAATCCAAAAATTTAAAACTCGACTGATGAAGATGCCCTGAGAAAAAGAGCATCACAGGGGGTGTTGCGCTACTAGGGGCCATAATTTGGAAAAAACAAAAAAGTTGTCCAAATTGCCTCAAATTTGGTAGTTAGGTGCCTCATGGGTCATTGGAAACTTGCAGAGAAAATTGGGCCAAAATACCTAGCCTAGCTTGGTCCTTTTCATCTTTTGGTGGCGGACCCTCATTTTGGGCAGTTTTGATTTTTTTCCTTGCAAAGTGGTTTCTTCGTTTCATAGTGCTCGGTCATTCTCCTTTGCAACGTAAGAGGTGCCTTGATCATTTCTTGGTACATATTTTTCTTCATGAATGTCCTCTTTTTCATAATTTGATCCACAGTATTCACTGTCTAACTCAGCCTTTGTATCACTATTTGCACTCTTGGTAGGGTCACTGTCTTCTTTGTCATATTTTTTGCTTTCATATGCCTCCTCTCCACTGTCCTTTGTATTTTCAGTGTCACTTTCTTCATTTTCTACTTCTTTTCCTTGACTGTCATTTGTTTTTTGACTGTCACTAGGCTCACTATTTTGGTCTTTTTGTAGTTCACCGTTTTCATCTTGACAAGTTGCCTCTGACCTGTGTCCTTGGAGTCATCCTCTTCACCTTTATACCCACTGTTTTGGCCTTTTTTCTCATCAATGTTAACATTCTCCTCTTCAGAAATTTTGTTTTTCTTTACCCCTACCTCAAGATCCTTAAAAAGAAATGGAACTACTAGTGAAATGATGTGGAAAGAGGTTAAAGGAGATGCTGAGTTTTCTAGCTAGGTAAAGGTATCATTAGTGTGTAGGCCAAGTGTTTATTTTGGATTTCTCTGCCTTTTCTAAACACCAATTTTCAAACCTCTTAGTGTCCTTATCTCTAGAAATACTTGCATATGGAAGAAAAATCCAAAATACCTCTTGAAGCGCCTCCACAACAGAGAAAATGGCTTCAAAAAGCTTGTGGGCAGACTTGGGTCACCCTGAACTTCAAATCTGGTAGAAAATGTAGAATAGTGGCAGGAGCGTAGCACCGTGGCAAGAGCACAGTGCTATGGCAGGGGCGCAACACCATGGCAGGAGCGCAACACTAAGGGAGTAGGGTGCCTAAACGTGTTGTCATGTAGAGTTCTAGAGCAGTGGTAGGAGCGCAGCACCGTGGGCAGCTGCCTGAACAAGGTGTCGTGCAGAGGTTGGAGCAGTGGAAGGGGCGCAACACCGTGGGAAGCTGGCTGAACGAGATGTCATGCAAAGTTTGGAGCAGTGACAGGTTCGCAGCACTGCCAAGCGGGCGGCTCGGGCAGTGGCAGGAGTGCAACACGGTGGGCAGATCTGCCAGAGACTGCGTGCAACTCCTTGCATGGCGGGAAAATTTTCCAGGAGCACAACACCAATATTCAAGCATGCAGCGTATAGTGAAAAAATACACAGGAGAATGCTACATGCGTGCAATGAAATACTATAGGAGCGCAGTGCCCAAAATTTTTTTCCGAGGACTCTACTGGAAATTCTAAAAAACCCTCACTCCTGCAAAAATCCAAATGATAAAGGGGATTTTCCTTGTTGGGGTTGTTTTATACCATTTTGATAAAAATTAAATACAAGATCCACTTTTATAAGGTTTTTCTTCTTCTCACTTTTTTCTCAATGTGTCATTTGACTATTTTGGTCTTGCAAGTGGCATATTTGATTAAAAATTTTGCTCTTTTTCTCATTGATGGAGGCTTCTTAAGACTCTTTCCAATTTGATATACTTCCTAAAGAAGCTGAAACTATGCCTCTCACCTATATTTGGAATATGAACATTTTTTATGACTTGTATCATCTATACACAACAAACTTTTCATTTTTCCAATTCCTCCTTTTGACTTTGTGGAGTACAGTGTTTGTCTGCCAAACCTTAGAAAGGTAGTTTGGTTAAAAAAAATTAAAGCCATGTACTGTGATGAAGGAGGCAGAGGAAACTTGAAAAGGCTCCGAAGTGGTCTAAGGGGTTAATTTTCTTAGGAAGACCTCCTAGCCAAGGGCACGGCACCATTTCCCAGGAGCGCAGCGCCATGTGTAATTTATATGGGAAAAACTTTACAAGAGCGCAACACCACCTCCCAGAAGCACATCACCATTTTTTAGAGGGCAATTGGAGGCCTTCCAGATGTCAGAATTGGGCCCGTGATAGCCCGTTGGAAAGCTTAACCTGTGTGATTTCCAATTATACCATTTTTTTCCTGATGGAAGCTAATTTGCCTTGTCAAAAGTTTATTTTACCATGACTGGTCAAAAAGTGTTAAGTGATGGTGCAAAAATGCAGAGTGCTAGTGCAGACAATCTTTGGAAGCCTTCCAAAACTCCAAATATATCTCATGATATCTCATTTTAAATATCTTCAAGTATAGTTATCATTGGAATCATCAAGAAAGTCATTTGGACACTCCAGCTGTGAGAAAAACTGATTTTACCAAGGTCACTCCAGTGGTGCATAAATTCTCTCGTGACACCTGTATTTTTGAAATTTCTCCAAAACCTTGATACCTGTGTAAAAAATGAAGGATTATTTTCTTCTTAGCCCTATCAAGGAAAACACCTCTCTCACATTTGCTAAATTCATCTCTTTTTGGCCATAAACATATTTTTAAGCAAAATTGGCCCTAGGTGTGGCAAATGACTTGGCCCTCGGAATGAATTCTTGGAAAATGATGGAGGCATGATGTTTATGATTTGGCATGGCTTCATGATTTCTGATATGACCTACCATATGTATCTTCTTCTCTTATGCATCTTTTCCATATCAAACCCTAATTTAGTTGGAAGAGGAAAATAGGGTTTGTTGTAGGGGATTTAGGACTGCCTTGTAGAGGGAATGGAATGAAGGGGTTAAGGGTTGTATAAATTATTGGGGATATTTTGGGGGATAGGGATAGATGTTAGGGAGTAGGTAAAAGTGTAATTTCAAGGATTGAGTGAGGGGAAGGGGTCCAAAAGGAAAAAACACAGGCCTAGTCTTAAAAAGTATCAAATTATGGCCATAGACTAGGTTTTGGTAGAAAAAATGATGAATTTGAGGGATAGGAGTGATGGGGAGTGTTTATGAAGGTATAGTAAGGATAGGAGGAGGTTTAAGAGCATCAAGATACAAGCCTTGTTTATGTTTAACCATGGAGGTCATGAAACGAAGAAAAAATGCCTTTAAAAGCCCTAGATGAACAATGGTGGAGTTAGGAAAAACAAAATAGAGGGCTGAGGCCAAAGGTGACACAGAAAAAGACAGAATGAGTGACATGAGCCCATGATGGGTCTTCTGGGATGGGTGAGCTGAGCATTGACATGATGGGATGATGAAATAGTGAAAAAAATTATCTTAAGGATAATGAAGGTAGTGAGATTTCTAGAACTCACAATGTTCATGAACTTTGTTTCTAGAATTCTAGAATTGATACTTAGTCATCTTCAGATAGTGAAAATTATGGATGACTAATAGTGGCTCCACTTAGGGGGGTAGCTCCTTTTCAGGAGGTGTTCAGATTTTTCAGATCTCTGGCTTGATGGAGACCAGTGCCTCATCCATTGAGCATATTTTTACCTCTTTTCTCTTGCTGATGCTTTCTTTGAAGCTATGATCTCAACAATCTGAAAGACATGATTAGCTCAAATCCATCTCTACCTACCCAACCTACTTGCCTAACATTTTTTCTTCTTTAGGTGCATTTGGACTAGAAAACTTGACATCTTCTTGTTTTTTGAAAGAAAAATAAACTATCTATTTCTACCTTATTTCTTCCTGGAGCTCAGATTACGCTGATGAACTCCTTTGATTCTCTACCTATTCTATTTGACTGTCAAGATTAAGCAATATGACATACTTCATTCTCTAAGCTATTTGAAAAGAAATTTAAAGCATGAATTGAACTAGGATTAGGCAATGTGATTCATCATGAGTTGTGGCATTTGAGACAAGCTGCACACAAACATTACTTTTGTATAATGAAAAACTAGAAAATATGAGGGCTATGATTCAAAATTTGTTAGGCATCCCTATATTTTCTCTTTGGTTCAGATTTAAGCATGTGGAACCAGTGTCTTTCTACCTAATCTACCTTTTGGCAAGTCAAGCTTGAATAATTTGACTAGCATTCTTTCACTAACTTATCAACAATAAATTGAAAACATGTTCAGCCATGATTAGGCTAGATGACTGAAAAATACCTCCTTTCAGAAAAATTAGTGGAATTTAGGCTTGCACACTTTTAGTATCACTATTTTATGGGTATGGGGCTATACCTTCTTTTCAAATCTGCCCTCTTTTTCATATTTTCTTTTTTTTTTTACTTTTTCTTTCTTTTTGGTCAAAATAATCTAAAACTAAAGGTAGAAATATGCTCATAGTGTTGATCTTATTTGCTTTCCTATCTATCCTAATCTAAACTATACATGATATGCATTCAGCTGGTGAACTCTCTTTTCCAATACAACCAGTCAAGCAGATGATTCCATGAGGGATCTTGGTTTAACTCTTTGATGGTTTTGAGAGAATCAAAAGGCCACTCTCACCTTACTTGTGTTTGAAAATTAGTGCCTAAACCTTTCTTTACACCTTGCATCAAACTATTCTTGACATGATTTAATCCTTCTTCCAATGCCTTTAACGAATCAGCAAAGGGATCTTGAAAAAATACCTGAATGTGAAGATTTGGTAAATAAGTTTGATCCAGGACTGCTTCTTCTTCCACTTGGCTACTTGAGACTCTTTTGGGAAAGAAACTCCACCTCTTCCTCATGTTCATATGAACTGGTAGACTCATCATAGATTTCAAAGTGGTCCTCTAGCATGCTTGATATGTTTTTATGGAATGGGCTAAATTATGTGAGGAGGTCATCATGTTGATGAGTAGGAGCACTCCTTGGCAGGAAGTCTCCTTGTGAAGGAAGTTCAGAAACTCTTATGTGATAATCATTTTACAAGCCTTCATTTATAATTGGAAATTCAATGGGACTTGGTGACTGCTTATCTTGAGCTGAGGAAAGTTCTATGTCATAAATGATTTCCTCAACCATTTCAGGAGAAGGCTTCTTATTGACAACTAGTTCAAGAAAGTCATTAGATTTTCCAACCTTATCGTCAAAACTGAAATACTGCTGATTTCCAATCACATAAAAAATATTTCTGATGGAATGAAGTGAAGTAGAACAAAGAGTTTGAGACTCTTCACTTACTTCTAAACTTTCAAGGATTTCCTCATCAGTGTCATAGGTGACCTGTCTTAGATGATTACTGCTTTCAATCTGATGATAGTTAAATTCATCCCACAAATCAACCAATGATGGCTCTGCAAGGTTAGCTTCTGTTTGGAGAACATCATCATCATCAGATTTATAAAAATTTGGAGAATCATCAACATAAATAATTTCACCAATCAAGCATATTGGGTTACCAATTTGTTCTTCCTTGAACTGATCTACAAGTTTACTTTCTGATTTATGGTAGATGGAATTAGTAGGAGGAGGAACATAAATGTTTTGTTCACATGAAGGTTCAGAGGCTGGCTGTGTGTTTATCATCCAATTTATTTCCTCTTTAGTTAAAGGAGGAGGCATTTTTCTCTTCCTCTGGATAATACTACAACAGTTCTCTTTCTCTTATGAAGGTTGGTTTTGAGGTTGAATGTCTTCTTATGCCTCACCTAGAAGAGATGGTGAACCATCACTTGTCCCTTCAGAGAGATCCTGTGGGTTTTCCTCTATTTCTTGTTTGGTTTCCTCCTCAACTAACTCCTCTAGTCTGTCATGATAGCTACCTTGAGAATAAAATGAATGGAGTTCTTCTAATAAATCTTTAGGATCCAATTTTCTAAATATTTATCAATGTTCACAAGGTATTGTATAAGGTTTTCAAATTGATCACAACAATTTTCAGCTAATGATAGAGATGGACAATACCCTATATAGTGTTTATAAAATACCTTGTGTAAATCCTTCAAAGAAAAAAATATTCCAGGTTCTAGCCATTCATACCAATTTCTTTCCTTACCTTCTAATGTTACCATAAACATTTTCATGAGGCAGTCTTCGTGTCATTCAACTTTTAACCTCCATATGTGTATATGAAATTTGATGAGATGTAATCAGAAGATAGGTAGGTTTTTCATCCAATTTGTTTCAAGAATTTTGTGTGGGAATCCAAGGATATGATCTCTACTCATTGGAGCATATATCCTTTGTATCCTTGGATCCATGTTGTAAATCAGAAAGGTTCACTGAATATTTTCAACGAGTCTAGAGTTCTCTACCAATGGAGTCTTTTGGTCTATTGAGGGTTGTTGAGTCTCCAGGTGGAAAATTTGAACTTTTTTGTCCACCATCAGCATGAGTGGGATTGCTCAATGCATTCCGCGGGGGAGGGGGTTTGTGAGAACTTAGTGTAGTAGTAGGCCTACTGGAGGCTAGTGGAGTCGCCGGGTGGATATGTTTTGTTTTTTTAAGGATGTATGTTTATGTTCCACCACCAATAACTGACAAAAAAACAATCTAGGGATGTTTTTGGGGTTTTTTGAGTTTCCTTTATGTATCCCTATGGTTTGTATGAGTTTCATGTAGCTGAATCATCATTTTTCTAGGATGGTGAAACAACCAGATTCTACTCTTTGGATGACAATTTGAGTTTTCTATGATTTGACTAAGATCTAAGAGTTCCTATGGGATACCTAGGATGTTTTTGACTCAAGTTCCCACAGTGATCACCATTATGTTAGTGAGTGGTGGGATAAATCCACAAGATAGTATTCTTAAGGGCTTCTAAAAGGTTTAGGGAAGTCTAAGTTTGTTTATTACTCAGAGTCCCACAGTGATCTCCATTATGCTAGGGTCTCATGATTTGGAATATTGGCTAAACCAAATGATAGGGTAACATTAGACCAGTCTTTGGAGTCCTAGGACCTAACCTTCCTAGACTCAGAGAGGGCTCTCTCTATTCTATGAAGGATGTGAACTTGATTGCTTCAGATGATTGATTTTAGGCTAGTTGTTAAGTGTAATTTGTTTGTTTGTTTTGGGTTGGGGTAAGATGACTAAGTAGGATAGGTGGAATGAGAGATTATCAAATCAATAGAGCTATGGGGTCAGATGAAGTCAAGGGTGTCTAAATGATGAATCAAAGTGTATTGCAGGGATGATTTAGCAAGGTTAATAGATCCTTTAGGTGATGTATGAGGTGAACATTAAGTTTGGGAAAAACTAAGAGGTCTTAAACATATATAGTTTGAAGAAATAAATCATGAGGTAGGGAAAACCATTAATCTCTATGAACAATACTGAAACTGATAAACATGTAAGATGAGAATTCCGGTGAGACATAGAGGCATTAGAACTCCTAACTTTAGAAATTGACCTTCAGCTTTTTGAGAAAACACATAAGATAAACAAAAAACTAAATATATGGAGAGGGAAATCCTAAACATCATATATCAAACTATCGGGAACTCTAAAGAAATTTGGTAAGCCTGGGCAAAGGGAAATATCGAAACAAGACCTCTTTGTCTTAACTTGATCAATCAGTATTCCATAGAAAAGATTCACAATAGGGTTTTGAAAACTTTAAATAAGCAGCGCATACCATGAATCATATTTATAAGCTAACATAATTAATCATTCATGAAACAAAGAACAATTTTTAGTGGGCCTAAGGAGTAGTCAAGAATTCCTTAAGATGAACTAAAAGAAGAAAACATAAAAATATAGCAAACATGATGTTTGAGGTGCTTCCATGAGCATATCTCAACCTATACTTTTCTGATATATAGAAAACAAGTAGATTGAAACAAAATGAGGACAAGAAAACATTAACAAGTTATAAAAACATCACCATTCACCAAGCTATGGAATCCTGCAAGCAAGATTCTCCAACATCAAGCCACACAAGCCATTCATTCACTTCATAAAACCAATATCTTGTCCAAGCTCATAAAACCACGTATTTCTCTTAAAAACATCAAGTCCAAACTGATTACAATGAATCCTCATGTCTTATATAAAAAATGAGGAGAAGAGAGCCTACTAGAGCATCTAGAAGCCTATTGGCCAAAGATAAATATCCTAACTTGTCCTTGAGGCTTTGCAAAGCCCAAGGCACAAAAATATCTAAAAAAATATCTTTTCCGACTATAAATGGAAATAAAATTGAATTTTAGGCCTGAAATGCCTAAGAAAACTTTCCAAATGCACATTCTACCCAGTCAGTTACAGTAGCGCAGCATAGTGGTAGGAGCGCAGAGCAAAAATAAGCCGTTTTGCAGTGGCACTATGGAGTCCTTCTCGATGTCGGAAAAGGCTCCGTGATGGCTCGTTGGAAAGATATGGAAGTAAAATTTCCAGATATACCTTTACTTCTTCAATATAAGCTCTGAAAGTTTCACAAAAAGTGGAAAAATCCAATACTGCCAGGAGCGCAGCACATGCTCAGAAAAGTGTGTAGAAAGGTGAAAAATTGAGTGTTTTTAACCCTTTTGGTGGGTCAAAGAAACTCCAATTGAGATGAAATTTGGTGAGAATACTCCTATAGTGATGGGGAATCCAAAAATTTAAACCTCTCCTCATAAATATGCCTATAGTAAAAGTGCAACACACGGGGTGTTGCGCTCCTAGGGGTCAAAATTTGGAAAAAACAAAAAGTTGTACAAATTGCCTCAAATTTGGTAGGTAGGTGTCTCATGGTTCATTGGAGACCTGCAGAGAAAATTGGGCCAAAATACCAAGCCTAGCTTGGTCCTTTTCATATTTTGGTTTCGGGCCCTCATTTTGGGCAGTCTTGAGTTTTTTCCTTGCAGAGTGGTTTCTTTGTTTCATAGTGCTCGATCATTCTCCTTTGCAATGTAAGAGGTGCCTTGATCATTGCTTGGTACATCTTTGTCTTCATGAATGTCCTATGTTTCATCATTTGACCCACTGTATTCACTGTCTAACTCAACCTTTGTATCAATATTTGCACTCTCGGTAGGGTCACTGTCTTCTTTGTTCTATTTGTTGCTTTCATATGCCTCCTCTCCATTGTCCTTTGTATTTTCAGTGTCTCTTTCTTCATTGTCTACTTCTTTTCCTTGACTGTCACTTGTTTTTTGACTGTCACTAGGCTCACTATTTTGGTATTTTTGTAGCTCACTATTTCCCTCTTGATAAGCTGCCTCTGACCCTCTGTCCTTAGAGTCATCCTCATCACCTTTAGACCCACAGTTTTGGCCTTTTTTCTCATCAATGTTAACATTCTCCTCTTCACACGTTTTGATTTTCTTTACCCCCACCTTAAGATCCTTAAAAATAAATGGCACTGCTAGTGAAATGATGTGGAAAGAGTTTAAAGGAGATGATGAGTTTTCTAGCTAGGTCAAGGTATCAATAGTGTGTAGGCCAAGTGTTTCTTTTGTATTTATTTTCCTTTTCTAAACACCAATTTCAAACCTC
The DNA here is from genome assembly GCA_034641835.2 of Pinus albicaulis. NCBI lineage: Eukaryota > Viridiplantae > Streptophyta > Pinopsida > Pinales > Pinaceae > Pinus > Pinus albicaulis. The sequence continues at coordinate 1,271,808,904 of CM076584.1, forward strand.
TTAGTGGCCTTATCTCTAGAAAGACATGCATATGCAGAAAAAATCCAAAATACCTCTTGAAGTGCCTCCACAACAGATAAAATGGCTTCAAAAATCTTGTGGGCAGACTTGGGTCACCGTGAACTTGAAATATAGAAAAAAATGCAAAATAGTGGTAGTAGCACAACATCGTAGCAGGAGCGTAGCACTGTGGTAGGAGCGCAACACTGAGGGAGTCGGGTGCTTGAACGTTCTGTCGTGCAGATTTCTAGAGCAGTGGCAGGAGTGAAACACTGTGGGAAGCTTCGTAAATGAGGTGTCGTGTAGAGGTTGGAGCAGTGGCAGGAGCGCAAAACCATGGGAATCTTCCTAAACGAGGTGTCCTACAGAGGTTGGGGCAGTGGCAGGAGCACAGTGTTGCTGGGCGGGTGGCTTGGGCAATGGCAGGAGCGTAGCACGGTGGGCAGCTCTGCCAAAGACTACGTGCAACTCCTTGCACGGTGTGGAACTCTACCAGGATCATAGCACCAATCTTCAGGCACGCAGCGCACAGTGTGAAAATACATAGGTAGATGCTACAGGCGCGCAGCGCAATACTATAGGAGCACAGAGCCCAAAATTTTTTACCAAGGACTCTGCTGGAAATTATAAAAAAACCCTCACTCCTGCAAAAATACAAATGATGAAGGGGAGATGCCTTGTTGGGTTTTTTTTATACCCTTTTGATAAAAATTAAATACAAGACCCACTTTTATAAGGTTTTACTTCTTCTCACTTTTTTCTCACTGTGTCATCTGACTGTTTTGGTCTTGCAAGTGGCATATTTGATTAAAAAATTTTCTCTTTTTCTCATTGATGGAGGCTTCTTAAGACTCTTTCCAATTTGATATCCTTCCTGAAGAATCTGAAACTGTGCCTCTAAACTATATTTAGAATATGAACCTGTTTTATGACTTTTATCATCTATACACAGCAAACTTGTCATTTTTCCTATTCCTCCTTTTGACTTTGTGGAGTATAGTGTTTGTCTGCCAAACCTTAGAAAGGTAGTTTGGTTAAAACATTTTAAAGCCATATGTTGTGATGAAGGAGGCAGAGGAAACTTGAAAGGGCTATGAAGTGGTCTGAGTGGTTACTTTTCTTAGGAAGACCTCCTGGCCAAGGGTGCAGTACCATTTCCCAGGAGCGCAGCGCCATTTGTAATTTATATGGGAAAAACTTTCCAGGAGCATAGCACCACCTCCCAGGAGTGCATCACCATTTTGCAGAGGGAATTTGGGAGGCATTCCCAATGTCAGAATTGGGCATGTGATAGCTCTTTTGAAAGCATAACCTGTCTAATTTCCAAATATACGATTTGTTTCCTGATGGAAGCTGATTTGCCTTGTCAAAAAATTATTTTACCATGAGTGGTCAAAAAGTGTTGAGTGATGGTGCAGAAATGCATAGTGTTGGTGCAGAAAACCTTTGGAGGCCTTCCACAACTCCACATCTAGCTCAGGATAGCTCATTGGAAATATCTTCAAGTCTAGTTGTCATTGGACTCATCAAGCAAGTCATTTGGACACTCGAGATATGAGAAAATTTGATTTTACCAAGGTCACTCCAGTAGTGTAGAAATTCTCCCGTGACACCTGTATTTTTGACATTTCTCCAAAACCATGATACCTGTGTAAAAATTGAAGTGTTTTTTTCTTATTGGCCCTATGATGTACAAAAACCTCTCTCAAGTTTGCAAAATTCATCTCTATTTGGCCAGAAACATATTTTTAAGCAAAACTGGCCCTAGGTGTGGAAAATGACTTGGCCCTTGGAATGAATCCTTGGAAAATGATGGAGGCATGATGTTTATGAATTGGCATAGCTTCATGATTTCTGATATGACCTATCATATGTATATTCTTCTCTTATGCCTCTTTTCCATAGAAAACCCTAGCTTAGTTGGAAGAGGAAAATAGGGTTTGGTGTAGGGGATTTAGGACTGCCTTGTAGAGGGAATGGAATGAAGGGGTTAAGGGTTGTCTAAGTTCTTGGGGAATTTTTTGGGGATAGGGATAGATGTTAGGGAGTAGGGGAAAGTTTAATTTCAAGGATTAAGTGAGGGGAAGGGGTCCAAAAGGGAAAATACCAAGCCTAGTCTTAAAAAGTATCAAATTGTAGCCATAGACTAGGTTTTGGTAGAAAAATGATGAATTTGAGGGATAGGAGTGATGGGGAGTGTTTATGAAGGTATATAAAGGATAGGAGGAGATGTAAGAGCATAAAGATACAAGACTTGTTGATTTTTAATGATGGAGGTCATGAAACCAAGAAAAAATTCCTTTAAAAGCCCTACATGGACAATGGAGGAGTTAGGCAAAACAAAATAGAGGGTTGAGGCCAAAGGTGACATGACAAAGACAAAATGAGTGACATGAGCCCATGATGGGTCTATTGGGATGGGTGAGCTGAGAATTGTCATGATAGGATGATGAAATAGTGAAAAAAATTATCTTAAGGATAATGAAGGTAGTGAGATTTCTGGAACTCACAATGTTCATGAGCTTTGTTTCTAGAAATCTAGAACCGATACTTAGTCATCTTCAGATAGTGAAAATTATGGATGACTAAAAAACCCTCCTTGAATGGTTAGTTGATTATGAATGAGATCATTGTTTCTTATGTTGCTCTTATTTTCTGATCTTCATGCAGGTATTCGAGCATTGTGGTAGAAGGATTGTGACTCGTCAAAGCAGAGATCAAGAGGACATCACCACCACAGCCATGACAACATTGGACTCTAGGTAGGTTGATCTACCCTATCCTTTTCATTCATTAATTAAGGAACCTACACTTTATATTATCCCTTTGTTACTAGACCCACTCTAGGGATAGAGGGATCGTCTCTGCCGCAAAGAGGATTTACCTGCATAAAAAATTGGCAACTCCACTGGGGATCAATGTGAGTTTGTCATTTTTCCCTTGTCAGGTCGAATTCGGTCGTTTCCTTGCTTCTCTTCCTTTTCTGATTTGCTTAAGTGTCTAGAATCATCATGTTCAGCTCCAGAGTGTCAAGATTGACCTCTGCTCACTAGTTTTCCCATTCTCCCATAGATATCCGGCTTGGCGTGTTTTCTGTTTGAACAGTTGCGCCAATTAGCGCTTGTTGTTTTTGTTGTAGTAGTGCCAAGCCCTTTTGGCGTGGATTACTGCCTCACAGTCGCGCCGAACCCTGTAGGGTTTCGTTTGACCTTTATATTGAGTTTTTGGTCAGTTTTTCTTGACTCTGGTTTGTTTTTGGTTTGTATTTGGTTTTTTTTTAGTTGTTTTGATTGTTTTAGGCTTGTTCTTCTCTGCTGTTTGTCTATTTTCCTATCAGTGCAGTTCGTAGCCCTAGGGTTCTAGGTTTCTTTTGCTGATTGATCCTTTTGGTAGAAGTTCGATTCTTTTGGTTTTTGTCAATTCAATTCCTTGATCAGTTTCCCGAGTCTTTCTTTATCCTTTGAGTTTTGGTTTGTTGAATAATTACTTTGTGTTTGTTTGAATCTCCATCTCTTCGTTTTCAAGCATAGATTACAATGCTCATTTTGGGTCGTTTAGAAGGCTTTCAATTTTCTTGATAGAGTGCGTCATTAGTTTGAGTGCTTTTTGTGTTTGTATTCTTTGATTGAATTATTTAGTTTAGCTCTCTACATTCGAAATACTCAGAACTAGTGTTTGCTTTGTTTTTTAATGTAATTAGTGCATTGTGTGCTTCATCTCATTGAAAAAAAAAAAAAAAATTTGCATCCTTTCATTTGCATTGGAAATGAAAGAGTCTTTCGCATAAACACTTGCATCTAGGAAAGAGTCTCCATTTCTCTTTTGATTGTATTAGATGCATTAGGAGACTTCTTCATATGTTTTCTATGTTTTCCTCTTTCTAAAAGATCTCTATCCTTTTCGTAGTTAGCATTCATCGAATGGAAACGGTGCTCTATTGCATATAGCTTGCATTTAGGGAATTTGAGATCACCATTTGGTAGGGCCTTGAAACTGAAACACTAATTAAAGATCAACTATAAAATAAATTGAATTAACCTAAGGAAACATTGGAACCTAATGCAAAAAAATTTAGTGGTCTAGGCTAGAGACATGCTCTGGCATATTTAAACCTAGTAGTTGTTGTTTTCCATCTGGCTTTAGACAGTGCTAGTATGGACTTGTGCTCCTTGTATCGTCGAGTATATAAAGGGAGACCCCATTAGGTTCAAATCATTTATCTATAGGAAGCCAAGTCTACCACCCTGTAACCATGATACACCGAACACAACATTTAGGGAGATTACCTACATGTACGTTAATTCCTTTGTCATTTCTCTTTTATTTGATCACCAAGGTGTATATGGTAGGTCACGGAAACTTGGTACACCCTCTTTCTTAGATTACCTGAGTAGTCATTTCTATATTTTTGTGACTCCTTAAAAAGTGAAAATATCGTCGAGCTCTTGTCCTTTCACTCTCGTTTCAACCTAAAAGTGATAGAGTCAGTTTTTGCTTGTTTCTTGACTCTTAAAATATGAAACGACGAAGTTTTGTTTCAATGTATTAAAATATTAACTACCCACGAAATATTCCTAGGTAAAGTTATCTTCCTTAGTGTTTTATTTTACGGTTGTATCCAATGAAAACTTTCCAGGAGTTTACCAGCCAAGGAACCCCCTCTGAAGGGAATCCTGGTCCTTTTCCTGCTTTTGGGAATGTTGGTGCTCCTTATATGGAAACATTGTCCCTACCTGGGTTAACTGTTGGGTTTCCTGTTTGGTTATTCTCTACCTCTATGATCTCGGGTGTTCCGACTGTTGTACAATCATCCCCTCCACCTTAAAAACATCATGTTGATTCTAAGGTGGACCTCTCCCCTTCATTGCCTATTCCTTCATCCTCTTCCTCTACTTCGCCTTGTGAAAATCTGGATTCTAGTAACCAGGTGGCTAAGAAGAAGAAGAATAAGGCGAAGAAGAAGAAGTCAGATAAGAGAGAGGCCAACTCTGCGACTATTGCGCCTCAGACACCTTCCGTTGATAAACCATCCAACCTTCCACGGAAAGTCAAATTCCCTTGCATGTTGTGCAAAAGTGACCACTTTCTTCGAGACTACCTTGGTATTCCCAAGGTACTCGTAGCATGGTCCAACGACCACCTGCCATTTCCTTTGGCTTCTAGAAGTAATCTTGGTGGCACATATTCAACTAGTATTGATAGGACTCATAAGAAACATGGTAAGATTACCAATCCCTGTAGGTTGTGTGAAGGGCATCATCCCATTCACCTTTGTCTGTATATAGATGAAGCCACGAGAGTGTTGGACAACCCTACTGTTTCCACACCCTGCCTTCCGATTGGTTACCAAAAGCTTTCTTTGAGTCCTCCACTAGTTGATACCACGATCGGTCAAAAGTCATCCTTGTTCGATCCCATTGCCTCAAAAATTCAAATTCACAAATCCATTCCTAACAAACCATTAGTTGTGGAATCGATCGATCTGGTCCCGCCCATGGTTCATCAAGTCTTTTCCATCAAGATTGGATCTCATGCCCCTCATGTTCTTCTTGTTTCTTCAGATTCCTTGGACTTGGAGAAAGATTCTCCCGTCCCTATAGTTCAAGAATTTTCTCCTCCTAATCCCATGATGGAGGTCTCGGAGGATGCTCCTCTTGCTCTTGTAACACCAGGGGATGACCATATTAGTTTGATGGTACCCCCTCCAAGTAGTTTGGTCGCTTCCTTCGATTGGAGTCGATTTGCAAGACACCGCCTTCCTTCTTATGTGCCTTTTGAGATCATGGTACCGGTCTTCGATATGGTCGTACCTAGCACCATTATAGATGAAGGAATGTCTGTTAGTATTTTTTCTTCCACTATATGGCAATTTTTTGGTTCTCCACCGCTTGTGCCTGTTACGCAAAATCTGTTGGATTTTAGCAAAGGAACTAGTCAACCGTTAGGGAACCTTCCGAAGTTGCCTGTTAATTTGGGAGGGAAAATAATCTATATAGCCGTGATGGTTTTTCCAAGCCCCTTGGATTTTAATTTACTCTTGGGGCGTGATTATGATTATGCCATGGGTGCACTTGTCTCTTCCCTCTTTCATGTGCTCTGTTTTCCAGACAAAGGTCGGATCGTGGCCATAGATCAGCTTTCATTCTTTGATCTTGTTGTGGCAACTGGCCCACCATCATATCTACCGGATTTTTATCCGCTGCTTGTATCGTCCTCGCCGCAGGTTAATTATGTGGCTACATGTCCCATGCCCGCATTCAATGATAGTGCTATTTTGCAGCCTGTGCTGGGGGCATTGGGTCCTGACTTCCAAGATGTTCTCCCATTGGATGAGAACCTCTTGGAAACCATGACCTATTATTCATTATAGTAAAAGGTCGTCAGAGCATAGTTCATTTTCTTGTGTCAAGATCCTTAAAAAATGAAACAAGTTGTTGGAGCACAGTTCGTTTTATTGTGTCATGCTCCTTAAAAAATGAAACAAGCGATCATGAGGATGGTTCATCTTCTATGTAAACCTCATTAAAAAAATGAATTAGGTCTTGAGGATAGTTCAGCTTCTATGTCAACCTCGTTAAAAAATGAATTAGCTCATGAGGATAGTTATTTTAATGTGTCAACCTCATTAAAACAATGAAACATGTTCCCATTAAATTCGAGTCTTTGATACGATCTCGTAAAATCCCGGTCGAGTCTTTCTCTTGATCTCATAATTTGAACCTTCAATCCATATTACTTTCAAATGGACTAAAGCTTGGGGGGCATGTACCTCGAATTGAGTCACCATGCTGGGGGCATGCCCACTTTTTCAAGCATATTTTATCTTTGTTTCAAGCTTGTGTAAAAATGAAACCAATCCCAAGCATAGTTTATCTTTGTTTCAAGCTTGTGCAAAAATGAAACTAATTTTCAAGCATAGTTTGTTTTTGTTTCAAGCTTGTGTAAACATGAAACCAGTTTCAAGCATAGTTTTCTACAAAGTTTCAAGCTTGTGTAAAAATGAAGCCAACCTCAAGCAGAGTTTCCTAATTTCAAGCTTGTATAAAAATGAAACCATTATTATTTTACCTCTCGTGATTGCCACTTTATCAGCCTATTTTGCCATATGACCTTCGTTTTATCATTCCACCATCACCATCTGCAAGGCCGATCATACACCTTCACTTGCTTGTTTCACCCATTCCTAAGGAATCGCTGCGATGAGTGGTCTTGTTAGCCAACCTATTGACTTTTACTTGTTTTGACCAATTCCACCATCACCGAAACTAGTTGCTACCCATAATACCACTTGTTCCTCCAGGAGGAGTCAAATTTCAGCTCTTTTCTGACTCTCCAAAACTGAAAATATTTCCGAGACTCTTGTTGTTTTGAACTCTTTTAATGGATGCGAAATGATATCTACCCAGTATACATTTACCCCTTTTTCAGGCTGGGATAGATTATTTATGAAATAGGAATACCTTATCCTATCACGACTAAGAGGTTCTTTCAGATATTGTTTTCTACCTTTTCGGATTTGAGGGACTATTTACAAAAAAGGGACATGTTGGAATTTTCTTTTCTACTTCTTTTCAAACTCTCTAAACATGAAAATATGTCGAGTTATCCCTTTGTTAGACTCGTTAAACTCTGATGACATCGGACATCGTCACCATGACATTCCTCGAGTTCCTCCTTCCTAGGGCTCGTAAAATCTACTAAATTGGATTTTTCCGAAGGACAAACTTATATTGAAAGCATATGTTATCCCCTTCAAGCTTGTTTTTAAAAATAATTGGGGTACTCACCAAAAATGGTGGGGGAAAATTGAACCAGTATTTAGTTTTGTTGGCAGTATGTCGCTCTTGAACATGACACTCATTTGCATTCGTGTCGGGTTGGGGACATCTCATTTTGTGATTTTTTCCTCCATGGGTTTGGGTAATATTTTTTGACCTCTCATCTTCTCTTTGCCTAGTCATCATGACCTCAGATCCTTTGAAGTCAAATAATGCCAAATCCAATTTCGTTTCGTTGATATGTTCAAGAGAAGTTTTTCCTCTACAGTTTTCAACCTCCCTCTGATTCTTTGTTAGTCTTGATTCATTATCATTATGTTGCTCTATCTCGTGTCGATGATGTGGGAAAAATTATGGCCCTCCTTCGACCGGATCGCTTTCTGTCGACTTCAACTCATTATCCAGGAAGTTGATCTAGATACTCCCTACCTATACCTTGGAGCCTAGATGCCTCAATGGAAAGTTCTTCACATTCGATGATAGGTCCACATCATTGGCCTTTGATTGAGTGATTCTACAGGTGTTTGATGCCAGATCACTACTCACATTCTGTGGATTGTACCTATTGTACCTTGAGATCCATTTTCATTATTGGTGGTTTCTCTCGCGCCTGTTAACAACTTTCATCATTGGCTAGTAATCAGGTGATTTCGTTGCATGTTCGACTTCATCTCACATATTTGCATACTTTAATTTGTACTCGTTTGGGTCTAGATGGAGCATAAGACCCTGGGTTTTGTCTGATAAGATCCAAGTTGCGGGATATTGTACATTATCATGGCTTATTGCATGACTCTTTTGATTGGATGGCTGCAACCATACCTGAGTCTATTTGTTGATCCTTACTACTGGATGGTTACGTCCATACCTTGGATCTCAGTTTATATATGTACTCTATTATGGATGGTTGTGCCCATGCCACATGTTCATGTATCAGAGATAACAGTTATATTTGTAATTGAAGGTATTTTGACAACAGTGCTTGGTTTGAACACGTTCTTGTAAAGTATTTCACCCCTTCCTCACTCTTGGAACTCATGCTTTAGGGGGAATCTGTTACACAACATTTTGTCACTGCCCCTGCAATCTCCATCCCGAACATTGGAGGCTCATTTCTATGACCAAAATAAAGTGTCATGCCTTGCAAATACCATCATTGCATCACTTTCCATGAGCACAACATTCCTTCTGTTGACAATTTCCTGAACAGACCATCAGAAACATTTGTTTTTCCCTTGGCACTAGTAGACTGTTATGCCCTTGCGCCGATCAAGAAATTAACACTAGGCCCCGCGCCCATTGGCGCTCTATCCCAGTTAGCTACCCGTGCCAACTTGTTTATGGAATTTTTTTAAAAAATAGATGTGAAGTTTCCATGATAACAAACTTCGTGGGTGATTCATCTAGAGTGTTGCGACTGAATAACCATGGCCTTCCTCCTTTGGCCCCTTGTTTCCACCTTTTGGGGAGACCTCCAAAGGGATAAGGCCTCCCTTCCACTATTGTAGGGATCCTAGCCTCCTTCTCTTCCTCTATAAATATAGCCATTCCATTGATGTGCTAGCTGAACTGAACATATTATAGCTGAGAAATTGAAGAGATTTATGTATGTTTTGTTAGAAAAGATAGAATGGAAGAGACCCTCATTGAGAGAGCTTAGACTTGTGTCTTCATCCCGTCTGAATTCCCTGACGATCCATCGAGACGTGCTCTAACTAAACCCCGCTGAATGAGGCTATGACATCAAGGCTCTGGTTGTAACTCTTTCTTCTATTAATACATATACATGACTATTGTTTGGTTCCCATCTTTTGTTATGTGTTTTATTTGATGCAATATTCTTAACCCTCCTTAACTGGTTAGTTGATTATGAATGAGATCATTTTTTCATATGATGCTCTTGTTTGTTGATCTTCATGTAGGTATCCAAGCATTGTAGCAGAAGGATTGTGACCCATCAAAGCAGAGATCAAGAGGCCATCACAACCATAGCCACGACAGTGTTGGAATCTACGTAGGTCGATCTACCCTGTCCTTTTCATTCATTAATTAAGGAACCTACACTTCAGCTTGTCCATTTTTTACTAGACCCACCCTAGGGCTAGAGGGATCGTCTCTGTCCGCAGAGAAGATTTACCTACATAACAGAGACCTAGTATTGCTTTATGATCAGGAAGCTGAGTTGATAAGAACAAGATAATTTTAGCCACTATGGCATGGCCCCTACATGGTCAAAAATTTCTGGCTAAGAGTGCCTATGAGTTAGTTGATTATGATGGAATTCTGTTGGTGCAGCCTCGAAATGGGATGTATCTTAAACGCCACTACGCTTAATTGAGCATAGTAAACATTTGTATCATATTTTATATATACTTTGATTTGCATTCACTATCTTAGTTTGTTTTTCATAATTTTCTTGAAGTTAGTAATCCACTTTAAATTTCATTGCAGATGTCTAAATATTTGGAACCATTCGTTGGGTACATCGACGGTGCTATTCATAGTACGCGGAACCTATCTTCTGTAGCATGGGCCATTTTCACTCCAAGTGGCGAGTTAGTGAGTTTTCAAGGGATTTGTATCGGTCGATCCATGAACAATACCGTTGAGTATAACGTGTTTATTAGAATTCTCTCTAATGTAATTTCACTTGGCATTAACCACATCATCAATAGGTTATACTCATAGCTTGTCGTACTACAACTTACTAGCATCTATAACACCTGAAATCCAATAATTCAGTGTATGTTCCTTAGAGTTTTACTTTTGGAAAGACATTTTTATTACATTCAATATCAACACATTTCCATAAATTTGAACACATTAACCAATTCTTTAGCAAATTATGTTTTAAACATACATTTGCAACAAATGTAAAGATACATTTTCAATTAACATCATACAATTGAATAGGATTATGCATTAAACATAGGAAAATTTTAAAAGAAAATAGATAGAGAATTTAGGTTTTACAAAATTTGTGCCCAAGGCACATTTGTCATCTGACCTCAAAATGTCAAAAGTAAAACTAGTGATGCTCATGATAACAAGAAACTGCTCTAGTTATCCTACATAATGGCCTCATCCAATGACTAGGAACACCAATAGTATGGCGCTGCAGCCTCATAAGTAACTCCTTGATATGGAAATCCGGTATCCCAAGATTCAATCCCTGAACATGCTTCTGCAACTCAGCAAGAGTCTTAGTAAAACCTAAATCTCGATGAAATTATATCCCGATAGTCCTCTCTACTGGTTCATTTTTTGCCTACTCTAGTCGACCCACTGGTCAGACGCAACCCACATCTGTGTACATAAAAACTTTAGTTTAGTATTGGAAAACATTAAAAACACAAAAACATGTAGAAACCTTAAAATTAAAAACATGTCCTGGTTACCAGAAAAGAGGATGGAACATTAGGGCATCAAGTTTTTAGGAAGAAAACCCATATGGACAACTACCTTCACGCTGAGTCCTACCGTCATCCTACCCAGAAATTTGGAGTCCTTAACACTCTTGCTGTTAGAGCTCTTAGAATATCAGATAAGGAATACTTGGAAGAAGAAATCTCTCATCTGACATCTATTTTCTTGGGTATAGGGTATAAGGAAAGGGAAATCAGGAAAGCTATAAACAGGGCAAGAAACGCCATCATATCCAAGAGACATCCCGATCCTCAAAAGAGCAGTGGAAGAGTCTTTCTGCCATACATTAAAGGAGTGACAGATAAGATTTCCAGGGTGCTAGGAAAAAGTAACATTTTTGCTCAATTCTCGGCAACTGGAACCATTAAACAGAATATGCGCTCTGTTAAAGATAGCATTAGTGAGGGGCAGCTTAAAGGTGTTTACAAAATCGACTGCTCATGTGGAAAGAGTTACATTGGTGAAACGGGACGCTCTCTTCAAAAGCGTCTGAAAGAGCATGGTGCTGATATTAAGCATGAGCGATCACGAACCTCCGCCCTTGCTGATCACTCCTTGAAAACAAAGCATCACGTGTGTCTTGAGGATTCTAAAATCATTGCAAGGGAGGAACACTATCTAAGACGTAAGATTAGAGAAGCACTAGAAATTATAAAACACCTGGATAAAATCAACAGGGACGGAGGATACGAGATTAGTGACAGCTGGCGACCCCTTATTAGACAAATTTGCACCGTAATTTCTTCCGCATCTCAGGTATAAGTTGGTAAGTTGGCTTCTCTTCATTCTATATGCCGGTTTAGGGTTTAGATAGAACCTTTTTTCCCGTGACTTATAATATATTTTTATTAATTAATTTTTATTTTTAATAAAAATTAATTAATTAATTAATATTTATTATCAATGAGTGGAAGCTTAGGTTAATTTAATTCATATCAATCTTTTTTATTTAGTTTATAGTCTAAAAATAAAAAATTTAGATACAAGTTTAGTTAATAATTATTTTTATAATTAGAATTTATTAGGGTTTCATTAGGTATTAAGTTATAACTTCATGGTTAATAGTTTGTGGCTAGATTCTTTAGATTAATTAGTTTCTCTAGTTTTTGTAATTTAGTGTAGAAAAACTTCTTTAGTAATTCTAAGGTTTTTTTTTTTTTTAAATTAAAAATTATTTTATTAGAAATTATAGTAGAGTTATTATTTTAATTTTAGTTCAAGATTTATAGGCATTAGCTTAATCAATTAGTAATTTTCTTTATATAAATTTTTATTAGGGTTTTTATTAATTATTAATTATTAGTTACTTAATTATTAAGCTTAGTTAGGAGGTATATTTTAGAAATAGATATTTTAGGGTTGTTATAAGATTTAGTTACTCTAGGTTTTGTTTTAGGTTTCTTTTTATATTAAAAATTATATAATTAGAAATTAAAATAGGGTTATTATTATTTTTGGTTTCAGGGTTAGAAGTATAAGCTTAATCATTTAGTAATTTTGTTAATAAAAGGTCTTATTAGGTTTTTAATTATTAATTATTATTTATTTAATTATTATTAAGCTTAGTTAGTAGGTACATTTTAGAGATAGATCTTTTAGGATAGTTATAAAATTTTAATTTTATTTGTTAGTCTATAAATTTATTAGAATTTAAATAGGATTATTATTTTAATATAGTTTTATAATATTTTAAATGATTAGAATAGGATTTTCAAATTATTTATTAGAATAATGATATTAAATTTTTTTAATAATTTAATAATTTAGTAAAAAATGTTAGACATAAATTGATATTATTAATTAGAATTTTAAGTAACTTCTAGATGGGAATTATTAAAATTAACAAGTATAGTTAGTAAAAATAATAATTAAATTAAATTAAATTAATTAATAAAATAAAGTTTTTATCTTGAGTTGCTGTCGACTCCTCTCATCATTTTCCCTCTCTATTTATACCTTGTTCCCCTTGCTTCCTTCTTTCATTTTTCATTCATTCTTTCTCTTCCTAAAGATGGATCCCCGTTGGGATTCGAAACATCGACCAGTGGTCTATGATACCGTGGATAATCTGGTTTCTGATGACATTAAAAACATGGTCAAAATTTTTTTTCCCATTGCACTCCTTTGAGCACCATCTGGAAAAATCAAATCTACATCTCCACAGAAATCTACGCTTGCGTATGGATACTCCTCTATGGCGATATGATGTCATCGAAGCCAGGCAAAGAATGTAGTCGAAAATATGATAGTCTATTTACCAGCATCCCTATCCATCAATTCGACCCATCTCTGCATCCAAGGATCTCTAAGGATAAAAAATGCTCAGTGTCACATGTTGTGGGTACATTCAATGGAACTCTCTCTAAAATAAAGGAAATCAAGATCAAACCATAAATTTTTTTTATTTTTTATTTTATTTATTTATTTATTTTTTTGCCACCCTTTACTTTAGTCAGTTGTTCTTTCATCTAAAAGAGAACTGCTTCATCCTAGTTGAACATTATCGGTTCGAGACAGTCCAGAGCATACTGCATATATGATCAATTTGCGACGTGTAGTGTCACAGAGCCAACAATTTTTGAAATAGTGAAAAGGATAGTTATTAGAGTGAAATCACGCACATCACAAATGTTTATCTTTCCATATTTTCTAGGTTTAGTACTTGGCTGACAATGTTGGAGTATGTAGTACTTCACTGTCTCGCCTCCACTAGCATATCCCACAAGGGAAACAGGGGAACCATGTCTCAATAATCCAGTAAGAAAGCAAACATCCTAAACTAGTATTGAGAGCACTTTTTCCCCAATATGAAATTCTTGAGATGCTAGATCCCATGAATGAACCAGGAACTCTAATATTTCAAGATGTTGTCTCATCACTGATAATATGAAATAATTTAGTAACCCACAATCCTTGAGGGCTCTTACAGTGCCAGGATCATTTAGGGAAATCATGTATTGTTCTTCATGTTCTCTTTCTCGCCATGTAATGTTAATTTTGATTCGATCAATATATGAAAGCCAACCATAAGCTTCATTGGGATCTATTTCATTCAACAAATTTTGGAATTTTTTAGCACACAACAAGAAAAAAATTTGTAAAATGCGCCCAACACAACCCTGGTCCATAGATAGAGCACTATAGAGCATCTAAACTTCAATTTCAATGCTCTAAAACATATTTTTTGACATGCAAGGGTGTGTTTCCCTCAGAATGAAATATATTTACCCTAGGGGGCTCAAAAACCTAAAAAATCAGCACGAAATGGAACAAAAATGACACTAAAAGGAATAGAAGGGTTAGATCTACAACGTGGTTCAAACAACATGAGAAATCATCCACTGAAACTATCGCAATCGATCATTGAAGTTTGAGGGAAAAACAGGTTTAGAGCTCCTAAATTTTAAATGGTAATTATGGAATGGTAAAATGAAATGGTAAAAACTTCTTTGTATTAGTCAATTTGATTATTTTAATCATATTTAAAGATGTGAGTGTATTTTTTGTTCATGTTTACTATGAAACAGGTATTTTTAATCTATTTCATGGTTCTCTGAGTAGGTTTACAGTTGATACAGTGATTTTGAAGTGAAAAATTATCCAAAAATTATTTGACCCCAAAGCATACTTTTATCTCTTTTTCGAGCTCTGTTAAACATCAAAAAAGGAACCCCCTTGGAGTATTCTTTTAGCTATTTTTCGACTCTGTCAATGTGAAAATATTGCCAAGAACTTGTCTTTTTGAGCTCGTAAAAGGAAATGAAATGACATCTAATCAATACAAGTTTAACCCTTTTCCAGATTAAGATAGATTATTTACAAAAAAGGAACACCTTAGTTGAACATGGCTAAGAGGTTTTATCAGGTATCATTCTACACTTTTTCGGACCTGAGCGACAAATTTATGAAAAAGGACTCATGGAATTTTCTTTTCATCTCTTTTTCAAACTCTCTAAACATGAAAAAGGACTGAGTTTTCACTGTCGTTAGACTCGTTAAAACATCAAATAGTGACAGACCTGTCTGATCATGAAAAGATCGAGTTTCACTATCACTAAACTCATTAAATCATCAAATAGAGATGGGTTCACCCAAAGGGTTTAATTATAGATCAAGCATATGTTACCCTCCTCAAGCTTGTTAAAAAGTAAAGTGGTACTGGTCATCAATTACTGGGGAAATTTTTGGAAAAATAACAAAACACTTTATTGTAGCAGGTTGCTCTTGAACATGACACTTTCACTTCATTTTCATGGATTTGGGTCAGGTAATCTTCTTGACAGTTTATCATGCCTATGGTATATCATACCATCCATCACTTCGATTTTGGGTCAATGATGCCAATCCATTCAGTGTCGTTGATATGTTCAAGAGAAGTCATCCAATAATTCCTCATCTTTTGCAATACTCATAAACCTTCATTTTCATTACCTTGATCCATGAAAATTGCTTCATCAAGTCAAATTTTGCCTCCAAAATCATTACTCCCATTTAATTTCATATCTGTGATGATTCGCTTCCTATCAAAATCAGCTCATCATCAAATAAGTTGACTTAGAAACATCTTTCCAGTGCCTTGGAACTTTCTTACATCAACAATAGTTTTCTTGCTTCCGGCGATAGGTTGACATTAAAAACCTTCAACCGAAATATTTTTTTTGTATTTCAACATAAAATCATCTACTCGCGCCTTGCAAATTGTACCAGAGTATCTTGAGAACCATTAACATCAACAGTGGTTTCTCTCGCGTTCGTTAACGGCTTAAATCATTGGTTTTTAATCAGACGATGTCTTCCCATGTTCGACTTCAGATCACATATTCTCATGGTTATACTTGTACTTGAACAATCAAGTAAACAAGATAGAAGACCCCTGATCTAGTTTCATCCATCCAGGCTGCGATTTCAGGAATTGTACCACATCATCCATACGATGGCTTTACATACAGATGGTCATCGTATCATGGGCCTATATCTGTAGGCATGTATATATCTATAGATGAATTTCTGATTTATGTACGCGTTATGATAGTTTATGTGCTAAGCATGGGTATGCCTCCCTTAGAAATTCATGTCTAATATGTACAAGATATCATGATTTAATGTATTGCAAATTGATGAAAGTCATCGTCCAATTCAGATCTTACTCGTCACACCGTAAAGCATATCATCCAAATATTATCATTATCTTGACTTCATGCTTTAGGGGGTAGCTGTTATAGGTAAATTTTGGCATCATCTCTAAGACCAACATGAACAGGGTCTATCATCCCCTAATTCAATACAAACAGCATCTATCATCCCCTAATTTAGTTGTTACATGCCCTAGAGAAGTAATTCCACTAACGGCTTTAATTAATGAGAGTTTCAAAGTTTGAAGTATAGTTAAAATGACCCATTGAATCATCAATTATTCTTTGAATGGGCCTAATTTTGTTGCAAAGAACTTACCACCATGCAAGGGTGCTCTACAAAGCATCTCCAGACACTTAAGGGTGCGTTAGTATCCTCAGAGCAAAATCATCATTGTTCCAGGAATCTCCACATGTCCAATGCCTTATAGAACAACTCATAGGTGTCATACTCTGAATACATGTGTTCATCCATCACCATTGAACCTGGAAACATGTCCATATATTATTAGAAATCCATTCAATATCATTTATTGAGAAACTACCTACAATTTACCTATAAATTGAGCACTCATCTAAGTGCAAGGGAGGAAGAAATTTATGTAGTGCTATGCTGTTGGATTCTCAATTCTTGGAGAGATGAAGTACTATTATTCTGTTGGATTGATTCTTGGTGTGATGAGGAAGGGATGAAGTTGGAGTAGGTTGACAGCTAACTGATCGACTGTTTGTAATTTATTCCTCCTAATACTGCAATAAATATATTTGTTCTTTCTCCCATATATGCATTTGTATCTTGCGAATAAATTCTGAAAATGTGCATATATTCTCAGATTTAGTCAGTTCAATCTAGTTATGATAAATAGATATTTTATGTTTTATATCATCATTTTCTATCTTCTGGTTTTAATTGCAGGTATTGATCTGGCGAGTTCAGTTGGATCGAAAGCGACAAAAGTGACGAAAGAAGAAGAACGACAGCGAAGGATCACAAGTAAGTGTATTCATCTTTTATCTATATGTTTTTTATAGAGAGAAAAGAATTTAACTTTCCTCTACTTTTCTGAGTGAAGGAACACCACACTCAGGGAATACTAGTTTATCTATAGATTATAATTCCTCATAACGGTTGTCATCGTGATTTTCCTCTACTACCATTTCACCATTAGGAAGATTTTCTTGTAGTAACTTTGTCAAACCTTCCTTCAAAACTTCAAGTTTTTCTTCTATACCTTCGATATTAGCTTCCATGTCATCCATCTTAGCTTCCATGTCTACTTTGAAACAATCCATGCCACCTTTTAGTTCATCTTTGGTTTGTCTTTGTGAGAGCAAAATTTGTTGCACTTGGCCCCATAATTTTGATATATCGTGCTACAATTATTCCTCTTCATGCATCATAAGAGTTTTCTCAGGGATTAACGGGTGTAGAATTATTTTTTGGAGGAATTTTAGAACCCACTATAGATATATATGCTTCAGTATTCCATTGGAATCACTTAAAACTAATTTTTCAAACAAACATTATGCAAAATTGTTTTAAACAATACACACCTTTTTCTTACTTTTATGACATAGATATGGAAACATATGTAAATCTATAATTTCACATCTCCAAGATCTGAAATTCGGTTATGTGGTAGCCCTCTAAGTATTCTTTCCAAAGCCAAAGCTCAGACCTAATTTGTATTCTTCAAGGTAAAGGTATGCCCAATATCCCGCAATGACCTGGTTATGGTCTGGTTCAATAGAGCGAACTTGTATGGAGTGCCACTTGTCACTGTTTTGATATTAGGCTTTGAAATATATAGAGACGAAGATGTAGTCTGTGCACTTTTAGCCACTTTTTACATAATTCCAATCTGATGTCTAAAACGAAAGTTATGATGATTTTCCCTCAGCCATTTGTTTGAGATGAAATTATGGAGCCTGCAAAAACCCTAACTTCCTCAGATCGTATCTCTAAAAATATGGCAAACTTTTCTTTGAACTTTTTACATGACATTCCTCAATCTTTCATCTCAAATGGGTTTTTTTTTAGCTTCTGAAATTTCTTAGAAAAAACATTATAGCAGAAATTCCAAGATGGCTTTTTTTGCAACAGCGAAACCCTAGAATCCAAGGCTCCGATTCCAAATGTTATCAACCTAGCTCAAAAAATAGAAGAAAAGATAGATCAAAGACTTAGAAATAAGCATCTTCAAGGGGGAAAACTCCTTTACATTAAATAAATGAAAAATTCTTGGATGATAAAAATGATAAAAACTCCTTTCTATATATAGGAGTCTAATGGTTCACAATATAATCCTAGCTGGCATAAAATTAACAATGTAAAGGCACAACAATAACAATAGTGGGCTTCTATGGGGCATAGTAATAAAAATATGGGGACTATATTGTCACACAAATAATAGTAAGGGGGCTATACTAACAATAAAAATAGGGGGATACACTATTATTATACGTACCTAAGAAAATTTGATGTCAATTCCCAAATCATTAGATAATTGTTACTATTACAACAATTTGATTTAATATTGTTGACAAACAATGGAAAGAGAATTTGGTTGCAGATTTTTTGTCATACTAACCTTGCCTATAGGAAATGAAGAGATGGTAGATGATCAAATTCCATATAAACAAATATTTTCCATATCAGTGTTATCTCCTTGGTTTACTGATATAGAAAATCACTTGGTTGCTGGGAGGTTCCATCCTAATATATCCTCCAGGGAGAAGAGAAAAATTGTTGAAAAGAGTGCCCCTTTCGTTTGGATTGGGGGAAATATTTTCAAGTTGGGTCCAAATCATATTTTGAGAATATGTATGAAGGAAGAGTAGGTATTTGAAATCCTCTCAATATTCCATGATGGACCTTGTGGGGGCCACTTTTCTGCTAAAAATAACACATTTGGCCTAATATACAAGGGCTAAAATGTCACTCTTGTGACACATAGGCGTCCCAAGAAATACACTTTAAGGTGGGGAAAAATGTCGTTTCTTGTCCCGTCGCAATCCCGAAACTTCTAATAATTTTCAATAGAGCGACACTAATTTTGGCATTTTGTGGTCGTGTCGTGCTTTCAAAGTTATCAAAATTTTTTTGCTCTTTTGACGTTACCAAAATTTTTTCGCTCTTTCGACATTACCAAAAGTTCGTTGGAAGTTCGACGTTACCAAAAGTTTTTCGCAAGTCTGACGTTACCAAAATTTCGTCGCAAGTTCGACTTTACCAAAATTTTGTCGCAAGTTCGACGTTACCAAAAGTTCATCGCAAGTCTGACGTTACTAAAATTTCGTTGAAATTATGACGTTACCAAATTTTTGTTGCAAGTTTGACGTTGTTGAAACTTCATAATAGTGACAACAGCAAATGTATATGGAAAAAAATGTTGTATCTTTATGTGCCATGCATTAGCTGGCTTAGTTTAACAATTTCTTATTAATATGAATTTGTCTTGGTTCATGACTTTGTTTTGATCTCTCTTCTATGATTGTAAGCTAATCAGTGTGCTACCGTGGGAAGGTCCCCTCACTTGACTACAAATATATTATTTATATTTTATCAGTATAATTTTTGTTTGTGATTTGAATATTTCGTTACAGTAATTGTGTCATTTCCTGTAGCATTATATTTTTTTGAAATGCATCACAATATGCATTTCATTTATGATTATGTGCATGAATGTGTAGCAAATAGGAGTTGTATGATTTTATTCATAAGAAATATTGGTATATAAGACAAACCTAAAATTGATTTGATATTATTGAAGTTTGTTTTGTATAATGCTTTATCTCTCTTTTTTGTTTGGGTTAAGCCATTCATATAACACGAGATTTAACTGAAGTGTTAACCTTTGAAATTGATTATGCATCACATTGAATGTGTGTGTTGAGTAATTTTTTTTTTTCCATTTTATTTTTTTCCTTTAGTTTGACATAAAGCTCATACAATTACATTAACCTTTGGAACTAGAATTATTACTCTATCATAGGTGTAGCAACAGGTACACTTTGAATTGTATGAAGGAGAAAAAATATTGATTTATATATTTCATGTCAAGGTTTTGATACTTTGTTTGCATAATAAATTAGTATTAAACACAAGGATTATCCTGTTGCCTAAAAAAATTACGATTTACAGTCAATATTGAATATGTTCCATCATCATCTCAAAGCAACATGATATTAGAGAAGGATGAACATAAATTCATGCCAAACAATGGATGAAAAAAATTGAATTAATATTTAATACCAAGAAGGTAAATTAATTGAAAGATAACATGTTATCATACAAGTGATATGGATACCATGTCAAACATGAAATAAACTAAAGCAATCAACAGTTAAAACATATCATCAAATTAGCAAGAATTTGTCAATTGATCTCTATCTTCATGAGGTTTTCTTGGTAACACCTAAATAATTTTCCTATAAAAAAAATAATTTTTGATAGAAAAAAGCAATGATATATGGAAGGTTTACATTGTAGAACTTTTATCAACAAAATATCCGAGACATTGAACAAAATACCTTCACTTCATGACTTGACTCAATTCGTGACCATTGGACCTTCACACACCAATGGAAGTACATTGTGTCGATAGTTTTGACTTCAAAACACATGTGTTGGAGTCCCATTTAAGTGTCCATGCATACGTTGAATAATGACCCCATAAACCTTGGTATTGGAATCCTTCTATAGGTACCAGAAGTAAACTGGTCACATTTTTTAAGGGATATTTAGGCTCAAAATCATAGGGTTTTGGGGGGGAATAATAACATAAGGTAACAAAATGGTGAAGGAAAGGGATAGCTTGTGATTCCAATTTTGAGTACCATCTCCCTTGTGTTGGTTTTCTTGCATGTCCTCATGAAAGGCATGCAACACTAAAAAACTAAGTTATGTCAAAATTGTTATCATCCTTCAACCCATTTACAAAATCCTTGCAACATTGAGGATAATGTTGAGGTCTCCTTTAGTTCTAGTCACCTTTGCCTATCACCTTTTATATGATGATGGAACATATTCTAAAAATATATCTTGTAACCTCACATTTTCCAAATGTAGTTCCTTGTTTTCCTCCTAGAACCTATAGCTTTGAGCCCTTAACTAGTCATTTTCCTTCTGCATGTACTTGTTTAATACCGTAAGATTCATGTTTTATTCTTTCAAGCTTTTAATCTTCTTATTTATCCTCTTCATCTTGTCAATCACTGGATCAGTTGGGAGATGCAGACACATTGAATCATCCAGTAGAGGATCGAGCTCAAATTGGCAATTATACTCACTGACATTCGACTAAGATGGGTTACCTTCAAGCCAGGGGTAACCAGAGTCTTCTGTTTCTTTTTCAATGATCCTATGCTCATCTATTTCACAAAAAATTTGTTGGAAGTTAACATTATTTTCTACCTGTCTACTGTGCTCAATTCTATCAATTAGCATGTATTCCAGTTCACACTTTCGAATGGGATTATTCCCTCGTTTGAAATGGTATCATTCTTCAAATACCGTTACACTTAAGAAAGTGCATATCATTTTCTGGCACCTGACATGTGCATGTAATAGGTAAACCTATTCACTTGAACTCATGTATGATATTTATCCAACATTTTTGGACAAAAGATTACCTATGGAATCAATTGAAATTGTTTACTCGATTATCATGGTTACACCTAAATGAGGTATTAACATCGGGAATTTTGTCCCACAATCATATATTGTGTTGTAGGTGAGGCATCCCACATATATGGAATAAAAAATCAACGTCTTTGTAACCAGCCTATTTGGACCTACTAGGGTAAGTGACTAATGAGTACTTCCCAAACCACAGTGAGGTTGTGGGTTCTTAATAAGCATGGAGCTATGTTTGAACTTTGAGCCTCAACAACTCAATAAAAAGTTTTGGAAATGGTGTTAAAAAATATGAAAATTCTGGAGCAGTGTCAAGTTTAGGTGTTTTCCTTGCAATGATAATAATTTGTAGCATATTGAATGTTGGAGGAAGGTGCAGTAATGGATAATGGCTTCAATATCATTAAGAGGCTCTTTTCTTGTGAATTTGGTGACAGAGCCTGCATGACCTCGATTAAGGAATTTCTCCATGGACATGCAAGAAAATCCATTGGCTTGAAAGTATTTTCAAGAATTGGATTCAATAGCATAGTATTGGGACTGGAAAATCACATTGTAGGCATATCCTCTTCTATGTTGCTTAGTGTATGTACAAATTTTCCCTTTCAAAATAATTTTACTCTGTCATGATAACAACCTGTAAGACAAATGAGAGCATAGACATGTTATCAGAACATAGATGTTGTTTCACTTGATCAGAAGCCAAAATTATTGAAAGAAACATATAGTTAAGAGTTCTTTGAACTATGTAATAGCAATAATATTTAATAACATGCCTCGAGGGAAAAGAGTAATTCAAATATTTCATAAATATACAATTGTGGAATTTCTCCTTGTAACTATGATATGGATTCCTACAACAACATAAATTACAGACTCAAGAAACCCTCTGATACTTCTTTCTTAGCTTCCTAGAAATGAGAACATCAACAAACTAAGAAAACTAGCATTGGGATCCTCAATAAGCCAATGAATAGTTGGGAAAGTTCTATAGAATTTGTTGGCCTGAGTAGGTTAAAAGGAAAAGGAAAAAAAAAGCCACAAAAATATGAAAATGGCTATAAACATCATATCAATATTTTGAGAAATAGTGTCCATCCACTACATTTGATGTTATTGGTTCTTGGAAATGATGCATATATTGAAATCAATATTACCTTCTTCTCCATTATAGTATATATTTCAGATTTTTGAGAACTAAAATAATATGCAATGAACATATTCGTAAATCTCTGGTGCATTTCAACATTATTGTAGTGCTAGATGGACATTATTCTTTGCATTTAAATATATTTGCCTAGTTTAATCATAATAACTGAGATTAGTGCATCATGTGTAGCAACTTTGTAATATATATATATATATATATATATATATATATATATATATATATTCTCTTCCCTCCAACATGAAATGATATGATGAGAGAACTACAAGGGCACCCAATACCAGACTTGCACATAAAACCACTAGCAGACAAAAAACTACAACAATCCAAGTGGCAATATGATGAAATATTCATAAAACATCTGAATATTTTACACCATATTCATAAATCTTGAGTTCGCATACATGTACTTGGATGAGAGTCCAAACATTCCAGTTCTAATACCAATGAAGTGATGGGTTGTTTCTTATGGTATATAGGTAGATTCTAGTACTTGAGACCTTGAATATAAGTTGGAAGACACAATGGGATTAAGAATGATAAGTATGGTATAAAATCTTTCCAAACATTCCAATTCTAAGACTAATGAAGTGATGGGTTATTACTTAAAATATACACGAAGATTCTAGTACTTGAGACTTTAAATATAGGCTGGTAGACTCAATGGGATTAAGAATGTTGAGTATGGTATAAAATATTTCCAGTAATTGAGACCTTGGCATACATAATGGGATTAAGAATGAAGAGTACAATAAACTGATAAAGCATCAAATTGTGTTGTGTAAAAATAAATCATTCCCCACTACAAGAAAATAGGACAGTAAGAGAAATATGTGGATGACACTTTCAATACTTGCAAACTATTCAAAATTAGAAAAAAATTATCTACAAAAAACAAAAGAAACAAATACAGGAAAATGATTGTCACAATTTTGTGTTTTCTATAACTACTTGTTGGAAATATTGTCATTGATGGCAAAGGAGAAGACAGGAGTAGCACCTGAATTATCATAAAGACAAAGGAGCACAAAGGAACAATAGTTAAGAAGAAAAGGTAGAAAGGCATCATTAGACAAGAAGCAGAGGAAACTGATGAAGGAGATAGGTGACTAGAAGCAGAGACAATGAATTCATTCAAAGGAGCAAAGAAGCAAAAGTAGAAGATCTGGAGAGTTGCAGGGTATGTGAGTGATTCAGTCTGGACAAACAGGGTTTTTTCTTGTAAGAGAATTTAATGGCATGCCTCAATTTATATATGACAAGTCAAATGCATTGTGGAGGAAGTTGAATTATTAGTCTCTGTGCGAAGAGGTTTAATCCTCTTAGAATTCCATTGATATTAAAATAACCTATATCGAAGTATTGCTAAGTGGAATCAAGAGGAGTATCGATTGTGTTAATTGATATCGATCTTTATAGGAAAGCCAAAATATAGAAACTATTGACTATTGAATGTTGGATGCGGTTTAAACTTGTGTTCAATGGAGAATCAATGAGATTTGGTCTCTTATTGAAGGACACAAGCAATACCATAGCCTCTGATTTCTGGGTGTGTTTAATTCGTTCAAAGAGACTTTGTTTATTTAAATTGTTGTCAATTGGTTCAATACACACTGTTGCTTGAATTGGTTCACAGTAATCAAGGCAGAGAAAGGCGAGACTTGGAAGGTCGATTTTTGTGTTTAATCCATCACACAATAATAAAATATGCATAGCAGAACCACAGGTGAAGTGTTAGCATAGAGGAATTAGGAACCGAAAAACCATTTCGATTATAGAGGTGTCAAGATATTAAGATACGATGAAGCAGGGTTTAGTCGCATAAGAATTTGAATATAAGGGATGGCGGAACCATGAGTGAAGACACAGGAAAGGTAACAAAACCATACAGTAACAGTGAATATGGTTTCGGGAATCCGCCGGTGGTATTCGCAAAAAATTTAAATGGTAAGAGGTATTCCTGAAAAAATGCGATATTGGTCTTTGAATGATGCGTGGCAGGAGCGGTAATCCAAAACCACGAATTTCACACTTTTTTGGAGATTTAAGACGTGGAGTTAAAACTTTGCGATATCCATTGGATTTCGCATGGTGGGTTGATGTGTTGCGACCACCGTTGGATCACAAGTAGAGTTGTGTGGAGATTAAGGCTAGGTAAGTTAAAGCCTTATGGGCCCGAGAGAAACAGTACTCCTTTGATTTGTTGAGTTGGAGGAAATAACCCTTGTGCACCTTTGTAATGCGATAGGCGTTAGATTATATACATTTCAGATGAAGTGTGCGAACGTCGTTGGATGGGCATACATGCTGGTGCGTTAATTGCTATGGGACTGGTTGTTAATACTTAGTTTTAACTAAGGGTGAAGACTTATATTTGATATAATATATGTTTTTGGAATCATAGTATAATTTGGGGTTTTAATTCAAGTCTTATTAGATTCAGATTTCTATAAAGTGAGTGTGGGCCCCAATTCTTTTATATATTGAAGTCTGGGTTTTAACCAAGGTCGGGTTTGATATATGTTAATAACTATTGTGGTCGGACATTCATATTTTTTGGCATTATATTTTAATCCAAAGTCAAACTTCATGTGAATATGTGCGTTGGTTTATCCACATTATAATATGGCTTGTTATTCTATGGTTTCCTCAACCTTTATTTGAAGGGAAAATAAAATTCCATGGTAATTTATTGTGTTGGATTTTAAACCAAAGGTGGAATATTAACATGGGTAAGATGTGTAATGGATGGTGGCCAAAAGTATAATGCGTTGCACACATTTTATGAATGATAAGAAGGTAAGTTGAAGCCATAAAGGTTTATGTTGTGGAGTCTATACCTATATGAGTATCCATTCCATAAAGTGGCCACTATATAATGCATTTTATTATAAAGGTCGAAAGTTGATTCGAATGCTCATAAGTGTATTGACTAAGGTTTAGAGTTTGGATTTAATTGTATATACATATTTGAAATATGAAGTTTATCATATGTATGGTTTCATAACCATAGATGAAAGAAGCTTCCGCGTACAATAATTTAAATTTCCAGTTCAGAAAATAAGATATTGAAATTGCCCATATCAGAATTTGTATAAAGCACAGAAATTGGAGATGCATTTTCATGTGCATGAGAGAAGAGAATGTGGTTTTGGCAGGGTGCCCTGCCATCAATGTTCATGCAAAACAGCTGAAATATATCAACAGAAACAACAGAAAGGATCGTGACAGCAGCAGAGTATGCAGAACTGTTAACAATGATAGCAGCAGAAAGGAAAAACGCACAGCAAGCCAAGGGCCGAAAAAGGGTTGAGTGAAATTGATTTATGTAAATGTAAATGTGAATGTAAATGATTTAAAATTATTTTTATTGTATGTGATGCAAAGGCAATTCTCCATAGGCAAACAAAACTCAACTGAAATACTGAAATATATATATACTGTTGTATTCCTCTAAATGAGTTGGACAAAGAAATGAGAAGACGGAAGTAAAAGAGTCATGGTTTTTCCTTTCGAATTCCCTGAGGAATGCTAACATTCATGAGGTAATCTCTATAAATAATATTAAAAATATATACATAGAGAGGTTAGATAATGTAAAAATGAAGCAGAGATGATAAGAAGAAGGAGGAGCACATAGAGAAGCTGTGAAGATTCAGAGGTGATATAAGACAGATTGAAGGCTGGTGGAAAACAATGAAGAAGAAACAGAATAGAGCTGATATCCAGGTAAATCAGCATGGTTTTCTTTTATGAAAGAGTGAGGAATTTGGTGCTTCCATATCAAATTGTAGCTTGATATATGTCAGTTGTAGCTGGTTGAGGTAGGAGCCTCCTGTACGTTGTAGCTTGCAGAAAATAGATGGGAGTTGGAGCTTCCTTGCAAGTTGTAGCTTGTAGAATTGAGGTAGGAGCCTCCTGTAGGTTGGAGCCTATAGAAAATTAGCGGTGAGAGGGAGTTGGAGCTTTCCTTTGCATCACAACAACATTAATCTGTGGTTTTCTCCCTTATGGGTTTCCACTTATATCTAGTGTCTATGTACATGATTATTATGTGTTGATACTCTGTATTTAATCTGCTTAATACCTGCTGCTCACTAATTAAGATTGTGGTTTCATTGTACATTAATTTAATCATGAAATGAATATGTAAATAAGTGTAAATGAAAGTTTAACAAGACCATGAATTCATTAAACTAACTCACCCCCCCCCAGTTTAACAAAGGTTTAAACAATTGGTATCAGAGCAGGTTCCTTCTGTTTCAGTTTAACAACTGGAAGGAGATCCTAGGTCCCCAGGATGGCTAGTCTAGAAGGATTCTCAACTAATAAAGCCCCTTTGTTCACTGGTACAAATTATGCCTTTTGGAAAATAAGAATAAGGACATACATAATGTCTTTAAGAATATAATTTTGGGCTGTTGTGGAATTAAGATATGCCCCAAAGGAGTCTGACTGAGAGAAAGATTCCAAACAAGATTTTGTATCTAATGCAAAAGCCATGAATGCTCTCTTAAGTGGACTGTGTGAGGCAGAATTTATCAAAGTAATGCACAAAAAGACTACCAAAGAAATATGGGATACATTAGAAAGAATCCATGAGGGAGACAAAAAGGTGAAGATAGCCAAACTACAAGTTTCAGAGCTCAGTTTGAAAATATAAAAATGAATGATGATGAAGACATTGCCAGCTTCTTCTTAAGGGTTGCAGAAATTGTGAATAACATGAAGGCTCTAGGAGAAACCATAAAAGAAGGTGTAATTGTTCAAAAGATTCTAAGATCTTTACCATCCAGCTTTAATCCTAAGGTTTCTGCCATAGAAGAAACAGCTGATTGGGAAAATCTAACCATGAACCAATTAATTGGAAACCTAACAGCCTATGAGATGAGACTACCACAGAGGAAGTCAAATGTGAGGGAGGCAACCTTTAAGACAGAAAAAATCAAAGAAGAAAAAGAAGATATATGCTCTTTCTCTAAAGAAGAAGAAGAGGCCAATTTTATCAGGAAATTGGATAGAGGCTCAGGCAAATATAAAGGTAAAATTCCATTTAAATGCTTTAATTGTGGAAGAGTTGGGAACTATGCTTCTAAATGTCCTCATAAGAAAACAAAGAATCACACTCAAGAAACAGAGCAAACCAAAACAAATAACTAGCAGAAATGGAATAGATTCAGGAGAAAATAAATTTATTCTTAGCAAGATAGCAGTGCTTCTAAAAGCTCGGATGAAACCTCAAATGAAGAAGGAACCTCTAAATTTGTATTGATGGCCAAGGAAGAGCTTGAAGGATTCCTTCTAGAAGATGAGGAAGAAGGTGAAGTTGATCTTGAGGGGGAGCTAACAAGTGCCCTGGAGGAAATAGACAGACTTAAACTAAAGTGAAAAAAACAAAAATACATTCTCCTCAAATATGTAAGAGAAGAACAAAATTCAGAAGACCTCATTCAGTTGAAAGTAGAGCTTGAAGAAGCCAAGAAGATAGAAGACACTCTACTTAAGAAAATTGAAGATAAAATTCAGAAGTAAGAGAAATTGGAAGAAGAAGTAGTATGCTCGAGGAAGAAATTAGAGAACGGCCAAAGGAAATTGTCAATAAAGACTTCTCAAATGACAAGCTCTGATAAGTTGAATAAAATACTAGATGCTCAAAGATCTCCTCTAATAAAAACTGGAATAGGTTATGAAGGAGAAACAAGTAAAGTCAAAGAAAAATATAACAGGAATATCATTTTTATAAAAGTTGTCAAGGATAATGAAGCAGCCCAGAAGGTTCCTACAGAAGTAGAAGCCCACAATGAAGTAAACAGAAACAAGAAGGAACCTCAAATGACAAAGAACGAAACTAATAAACAGTCAATTGAAAAAGGCTCACATACTCCTGAATATATAAAATTTGGAAGTTATCAAAAGAGATTCTTCCCCCCTATGAAAAATGTCACTTGTTATGCCTACCACAAACTGGGACATATTGCTGCATATTGTCATAAAAGGAGAATCGATTCCAACCAGCAAAGGAAGCAAAAAGTGAAAAGACTACCTCAAGCTAACAAATGGAGAAGACAACCCTTCATCAAGTATGCTAATTGTTTTTATGGGTATTGTTTTTACTGTAAGGAGTTCGGCCATAAAGCCAAGGAGTGCAGAATGAATGGAAAAAGATTGATGTATGGAAACTCAAGGAGATGGATGAACAATGGAGAATTCACTCATGTACACAATTCATTCAGAAACATAATAAAATGCTTTGACTACCATCAAATTAGGCCCAAGTGCCACAAATGTCCTCTCAGAGAATGTGGTCCATCCTCTCAGGAAAGGCACCAAACAAAAGGATGCATGCAATGGAAAAAGAAGTTGAATAAGTGTGACCTGGCTCTAATAGCTCAAGATCAGAAAAACCAATGGTATTTGGATAGTGGATGCTCAAAGCATATGACTAGAGATCGCAACAAGTTTGTAACCTTTGATGAAAATAAATCTGGGGATGTAACATTTGGCAATGATAAAGCAGGGAAAATCAAAGGAAAAGGCTCAGTTAGTCTGGATAATGGAAGAGGAAAGGCCCAAGATGTACTATTTTTGGATGTGCTAACAGAAAATCTGCTAAGTGTCAGTCAAATGTGTGATAAAGGCTATGAAGTCATTTTTAGAGCCTAAGATTGTGGAGTAAGATCAAGCACCACTAGAAATTCCTTGATCAAAGTTGTTTGAACAGAAAGTAATATCTACATAGTGAAAGAAGAGGACGAAGGATGTCACCTAAGCAAACTTGATGAATCATGGTTATGGCATAGAAGATTGGGACACCTTAGCTTTGACCACATCATCAATCTGAGCAAGAAGAATGTAGTTAGAGATATGTCAGCAATAAAGAAATCTTCAAATACCATATGTAAAGCTTGCCAATTGGGAAAACAGACCCGCACATATTTTAAGACCAAAGATGAACTATCAACAAGTAGGCCACTTCAGCTTGTACACATGGACCTATGTGGACCTTCAAGAACTAAAGCACCAAGCGGAGAATCTTATTTCATGTTGATAATAGATTATTTTTCTAGAATGACATGGGTAGCATTTCTCAAATATAAATCTGAAGCACTTAAGAAATTCAAGATATTCAAGGCATTGGCAGAAAATCAAACAGGATGCAAGCTAAAGTGCATCAGATCAGACAGAGGAGGTGAATTCACAGACTATGATTTTGCAAACCTATGCAATGAGCATGGGATAAAACAAAAGTTTACAATTGTAGGTACATCTCAGCAAAATGGAGTGGAAGAGAGGAAAAAAAGGTCAGTAAAATAGATTTCCAGAGCTATGATGCAAGAAAGTAACATTCCCCAAACCTTCAGGGCAGAAGCAGTACACACAGTTGTTCACATTCTTAACAAAGCTCATTTAAGACCAAACTATGACAAGACTCCTTACGAATTATGGCATGGTAAACCAACATCAATCAAGCACTTTAGAGTCTTTGGAAGCAATTGTTTCATAAAAAATAATCATGAAAAACTGGAAAAGTTTGATGCAAGAGCTGATGAAGGAATATTTTTAGGATATGCATCCAAGAGTAAGGGTTACAGGTGCTACAAAAAAACACTACACAAAATTGTGGAAAGCATTGATGTAAGATTTGATGAAGATCTACCAAACAGAACAAGAAGTACAAGATGCAGAAATCCTCCAGAAGATCATGAAGAAGAGAACCAAGATAATGATGAAATAAGCAAGACAACAGAAGATATTGAATTAAACTCAAAAGGTCCCTCAAGACACACTCAAAAGAATCATCGAGAAGATCAAATCATTGGGGACAAAAGTGTGGGAGTCCATACTAGAAGACAACTAGTTGAACAAAAAGAAGAAGCATACCTAGCCATGTTATCTCAAATAGAGCCAAAGAATTTCGAAGAATATAGCAAAGACAAATGGTGGGTAAAAGCTATGAATGAAGAACTAGACCAAATTAAGAAGAATACTACTTGGGATTTAATGCCAAGACCCACTGGGAAAAATGTCATTGGCACTAAATGGATATACAAGAATAAGATGAATGAACAAGGACACGTAATCAGAAATAAAGCCATAC
Organism: Pinus albicaulis; assembly: GCA_034641835.2. Taxonomy (NCBI): domain Eukaryota; kingdom Viridiplantae; phylum Streptophyta; class Pinopsida; order Pinales; family Pinaceae; genus Pinus; species Pinus albicaulis. The sequence goes on from CM076584.1 coordinate 1,271,840,144, forward strand.
TTGTATGCAATGGGTACACTCAAATTGAAGGTCTAGATTATGATGAAACATTTTCCCCTGTAGCCAGAATGGAAGCAATCAGAATGTTTTTGGCCTTTGCATGCTACCATGATTTCAAGGTATATCAAATGGATGTGAAGTCTGCCTTCCTGAATGGAGACTTAGATGAAGAAGTCTACATGGAACAACCTAAATGATTCTCATTAACAGATAAACATGATTATGTGTGCAGATTAAAGAAAGCCTTATATGGGCTGAAACAAGCTCCTCGTGCATGGTATTCAAGGCTGGACAAATACTTTCAAAAGCAAGGTTTTAAGAAAGGAGGAGTATACAACAATTTGTACATGAAGGCTAATGAAAATTAACTCCTAATTGTTGTAGTATATGTAGATTACATCATGTTTGGTAGAAACAAAGAGAAGTTAACAAAAGAATTTGCTGAAGAAATGAAATCAGAATTTGAGATGTCTATGATTGGAGAGCTCACCTTCTATTTAGGACTTCAAATTCAACAAAGGAACATAGGAACATTCATCTCACAAGAAAAATACTTAAGAGAGATGTTGAAAAGGTTTCAAATGGAAGATTGCAAACCTGTGTCAACTCCCATGATCACTGGATGCAAACTATGTGCTAATAATGGATCAACAGATGTAGATCAAAAAATTTATAGATCCATGATAGGAAGTCTGCTATATCTAATAGCTTCTAGACCAGAAATTATGTTGGCAGTAGGACTTGTGGCAAGATATCAAGCAACACCAAAACAAAATCATTTACTACCAATCAAGAGAATATTTAGATATGTACAAGGTACTTCACATTATGGGCCATGGTATCCAAAAAGCAAAATCTTCACTTTGACAGTATATACAGATGCAAATTGCGCTAGCTGCATGGATGATAGGAAAAGCACAAGTGGAGGTGAATTTTATCTGGGAAAAATTCTGGTGGCATGGCTAAGCAAGAAGCAAACTTCTATCTCTCTATCTACAGCAGAAGCAGAATACATAGTAGCAGCAGCATGTTGCACACAAGTAATGTGGATGAAATAAACTCTCCAAGACATGAAGGTAAGCATGGAGGATCCCATTTCAATCAAATGTGACAATAAAATTGCAATAAGTATATCAAAAAATCTTGTATTTCATTAAAAAACAAAGCACATCCCAATTAAGTACCATTTCCTCAGAGAACAAGTAGCACATAAAGTAGTGAATTTGGAATATGTACCAACTAAGGAAAAAACAGCAGACATATTCACAAAACCTCTTGATAAAGAGCCATTTGAATATCTAAGAGACAAACTAGGGTTAGTATTTGCAGATGTTACTCCCTGACATGAAAAGAAAGCATCATTCTAGGGGGATATCAGTCAACGAATATTGTCACAAAAGAGCCAAAGCTAGTTATGCATGGAGTAGGTCCTCAAGATCAAAGTATTATGAACAAGATTTGGAAACCACACTAGGAAATGTGCAACCCTTTTCCATTGATGTCAAAGGGGGAGGAAAAGCAAGAAAAAGAAGAGAATTAAAGTATTTCCATCAATGCTAAAGGGGAAGACTATTGGAAATATTGTCATTAATGGCAAAGGAGAAGATAGGAGTAGCACCTGAATTATCATCAAGACAAAGGAGAGCAAAGGAATAATAGTTAAGTAGCAAAGGTAGAAAGGAAGCATTAGACAAGAAGCAGAGGCAACGAATTCATTCAAAGGAGAAAAGAAGCAGAAGTAGCATATCTAGAGAGTTGCAGAGCATGTGAGTGATTCAGTCTGGACAAACAGGGTTTGTTCCTGTAAGAGCATTTAATGGCATGCCTCAATTTATATATGACAAGTCGGATGCATTGTGGAGGAAGTTGAATTATTAGTCTCTGTGTGAAGAGGTTTAATCCTCTCAGAATTCCATTGATATTAAAATAACCTGTGTCGAAGTATTGCTAAGTAGAATCAAGAGGAGTATTGATTGTGTTAATCGATATCGATCTGTATAGGAAAGCCACAATATAGAAACTATTGACTATTGAATGTTGGATGCTATTTAAACTTGTGTTCAATAGAGAATCAATGAGATTTGGTCTCTTATTGAAGGACGCAAGCAATACCATAGCCTCTGATTTCTGGGTGTGTTTAATTCGTTCAAAGAGACTTTGTTTATTAGAATCATTTTCAATTGGTTCAATACACACTATTGCTCGAATCGGTTCACAGTAATCAAGGCGGAGAAAGGCAAGACTTGGAATGTCGATTTTTGTTTAAGCCATCACACAGTAATAAAATATGCATAGCATAACCACAGGTGAAGTGTTAGCATAGAGGAATTAGGAACTGAAAAACCATTTCGATTACAGAGGTGTCGAGATAATAAGATACGATGAAGTAGTGTTTAGTCACAGAAGAATCAGAATAGAAGGGATGGTGAAACCATGAGTGAAGACATAGGAAATGTAACGGAACCATACAGTAATAGTGAATGTGGTTTCGGGAATCCGCCAGTGGTATTCGAAAAAAATTTAAATGGTAAGAGCTATTCCTGAAAAAATGCGATATTGGTCTTTGAATGACGCCTGGCAGGAGTGGTAATCCAAAACCATGAATTTCGCATTTTTTGGAGAGTTAAGTCGCGGGGTTAAAAATTTTGTGATATCCATTGGATTTCGCATGGTGGGTTGATGTGTTGCGACCACCGTTGGATCACAAGTAGAGTTGCGTGGAGATTAAGGCCAGGTAAGTTAAAGCCTTGTGGGCACCGGAGAAATAGTACTCTGTTGATTTGTTGAGTTGGAGGAATTAGCCCTTGTGCGCCTTTGTAATGCGATAGGCGTTAGATTATATACATTTCAGATGGAGTGTGCGAATGCCGTTGGATGGGCATACATGTTGGTGCATTAATTGCTATGGGACTGGCTATTAATACTTAGTTTTAACTAAGGGTGAAGACTTATATTTGATATAATATATGTTGCTAGAATCATAGTACAATTTGGGGTTTTAATTCAAGTCTTATTACATTCAGATTTCTATAAAGTGAGTGTGGGCCCCAATTCTTTTATATATTGAAGTCTAGGTTTTAACCAAGGTCGGGTTTGATATATGTTAATAACTATTGTGGTCGGACATTCATATTTGTTGGCATTGTATTTTAATCCAAAGTCAAAATTCATGTGAAGATGTGCGTTGGTTTATCCACGTTATAATATGGCTTGCTATTCTATGGTTTCCTCAACCTTTATTTGAAGGGAAAAGAAACTTCCATGGTAAGTTATTGTGTTGGATTTTAAACCAAGGGTGGAATATTAACATGGGTAAGATGTGTAATGGATGGTGGCCGAAAGTATAATGCGTTGCACACATTTGATGAATGATAAGAAGGAAAGTTGAAACCGTAAATGTTTATGCCGTGGAGTCTATACCTTTATGAGTATCCATTCCATAAAGTGGTTACTATATAATGAATTTTATTATAAAGGTCGAAAGTTGATTCGAATGCTCATAAGTGTATTCAATGAGGTTTAGAGTTTGGATTTAATTGTATATGCATATTTGAAATATGAAGTTTATCATATATATGGTTTCATAACCATATATGAAATAAGCTTCCGCTTACAGTAATTTAAATTTCCAGTTCAGAAAATAAGATATTGAAATTGCCCAGATCGGAATTTGTATAGAGCACAGAAATTGGAGATGCATTTTCATGTGCATGAGAGAAGATAATGTGGTTTTGGCAGGGTGCCCCACCATCAGTGTTCATGTAGAAAATCTAAAATATATCAACAGAAACAACAGAAAGGATCGTGATAGCAGGAGAGTATGCAGAACTGTTAACAGTGATAGCAACAGAAAAGACAAACGCACAACAAGACAAGGGCTGAAAAAAGGTTGAGTGAAATTGATTTATGTAACTGTAAATGTGAATGTAAATGATTTAAAATTATTTTTATTGTATGTGATGCAAAGGCAAGTCTTCGTAGGCAAAAAAAACTCCATTGAAATACTGAAATATGTATATACTGTTGTATTCCTCTGAATGAGCTGGACAAAGAAATGAGAAGACGGAAGTCAAGGAGTCATGGCTGTTCATTTCGAATTCCCTGAGGAATGCTAACAATCATGAGGTAATATCTATAAATAATATTAAAAATATATACATAGAGAGGTTAGAGAATGGAGAAATGAAGCAGAGAGGATAAGAAGAAGGAGGAGCAGATAGAGAAGTTGTGAAGATTCAGAGATGATATAAGACATATATGAAGGTTGGCGGACAACAGTGAAGAAGGAACAGAACAAAACTGATATCCAGGTAAATCAGCATGGTTTTCTTTTATGAAAGAGTGAGGAAGTTGGTGCTTCCATATCAAGTTGTATCTTGATAGATGTTAGTTGTAGCTGGCTGAGGTAGGAGCCTCCTGTAGGTTGTAGCCTATAGAAAATAGATGGGAGTTGGAGCTTCCTTGCAAGTTGTAGCTTGCAAAATTGAGGTAGGAGCCTCCTGTAGGTTGGAGCCTACAGAAAATCAGTGGTGAGAGGGAGTTGGATCTTGCATTTGCATCACAACAATAATAATCTGTGGTTTTATCCCTTATGGGTTTCCAATTATATTTGGTGTCTATGTACATGATGATTATGTGTTGATACTATGTATTTAATATGCTTAATACCTACTGCTCACAAATTAATATTGTGGTTTCATTGTACATTAGGTTAATCATGAAATGAAGATGTAAATAAGTGTAAATGAAGGTTTAACAAGACCATGAATTCATTAAACTGATTCACCCCCCCCCCCCCCCCCCACCTCTGTTTAACAAAGGTTTCAACACTACTAAATAAAAATAATATTGTTTACCTTTGGAATATATTTGAAGTTATACTTTTCAGGGGGGGCTACAAGATTTCAAAAATATCAAACAATTCCATTAGAAAGAAATAATAAGAATGCATAGAAACAACCTAAACAGATGAAATTAAAATATACCATTAACACTATCTATGAATTGTCTACAACACAAACTTACACATGTGCACAAAGAAACATACATTATTACTTCAGCACCATGAGTTAGTCAACGCTACATTACCTTGTAAAACACACTAGGATTGAAAGGAAACCTGATAAGTGATACTGATCATAATAAAGCTAATGATACTACCTAGCATAAATTAATATGGATGTCTAGGCATATAAGAATTTGCTACAAAACATAGGAATCTATGTTAAAATTTATAGGGAAAAGTGCCAAAATGTATGAAGAAAGGTGCATGTGATCCTTAAAGCCTCAAAATAAAGAACAATGATTTATGTTTTACATACCACCAGTATAAGGATCAACAAATGAATAGTCCAATGTAGCATTTTCCTACCCTGTATTTTTCAAAATAAATTGTACAATATGTTCCTTATATGTTAGTGGAATCCCTTCTTTCAAACTCAATTGTTATGCAACAAAGTAGGGATTATCTACACATGAGATCTAGCAAAAATACTAGTCAGAAATATAATTTCTCATAGTTATGTAAGAAAATGATTTAATAACGAAAAACACATCCTACATACTTCTCTTATTTAATTTTCAAAGTTTCCTTACTATTTTTTTGGTGCATAACTTTAGCCCTTTTTACTAGATTAAGTAAGATAAAAATGCCCTTTGTTGCTTTCCTAATTCCAGTTCATCAAACATATTTCCTGGGAATAGTTAATTATATGAGTCTATAGAAAAAAATTTTGAATCTAACATATGACTTCCAACATAATTCATCAAATTAAATATGCCAAAAATTCCTTTTGTTGTATTTCCGATTCAATATTGCTCTTATCACGATATTATCAAAACTATCGCAATAATATCACCAAAACAAGCCTCAACGATAATATCATCAGTAATTAGCTGATGGGAGGTAGCTCAATCAGCGATCACCATGTTATGAAGTATAATGTAAACCATAAAATGAAGGTTAAAATCTCATGGGTCAAAATGTGATGTGTCGAAATAAAATCCCTCACACGAACAGACCCGACCCGACCCGACCGAATGAAGGAACAAGGGAGAAAATGACAAATGGGTCACACGAATGTGCACAAGACACATGAGAGGTAAAAACTTAGCATTTTTTATATGGCCTCCCTCACACGACCCAACCAGAATGCATTTTCTTGGGCGTCCTCACATGGCACAACCCAACACGACCCGACCTAGACACGTTTCCTTGGGTGCCCTCACACGACGCGAACCGACCTGAACCACCATGAATGAATTTCCTTGGGCGCCCTCACATGACCTGACCTAACCCAAACGCATTTCCTTGTGCGCCCTCACACGACCCTACGTCTCGACCTACCCGCATGAAGTCACAAGGGATTAAAGGGAAAATGGGTCACACGAACGTGCACCACAAGGCACATGGGTGGTCATAACTTAGAATTTTTGATACAGCCTCCCTCACATGATCTGACCCAAAAGCGTTTCCTTGGGCACCCTCACATGGCATGACCCAACCCTCCCAATGATCCAGGTGGATATTGGTGGTCACCCGCCTATTCCACTTGGGGGTCCACCATTGTCTATTTCAGTTTTTCAGTTTCGGCACAGTTTACTATTTTTAGCAGTTGTTCGGGTCCTAAACTTCTGGAGCCGTTTTGAGGCCCTAAACGACGTTTTTTGGGAAAACGGAGAGCAACATGGGTCCATGGACCATGTTGCTTGTTCCAAATTTGTATTCCTCGGATAGATATTTCTAACGAGGTGTGGTACGCATCAAACGGAGATCGTATGCCAAAGTTACGCCCCTGGGAAGTTGAAACACCAATTTACCCAAACGGGGCCCATAGTTTTGGCGCTTCATCTCCTAGGGTTAGGGTTTTGGCTGTTTGGGATTTCCCATTGTTTCTAAATGATAAATAGGCCCTCGAGCCTCATTGTAACTCAGTTCAGAGGCCTGTAGCCGCCACATCTCTTCTCAGAGATAGCTACCAGCACCCTAGCTAGTTTTATTTCCATTCTGTCTGTAAGCAAATTTCAGTTCTTTGATATTAATGAAATGAAGTGTTATTTCCGCTGCATCTCTATATTTATGTTTATATGTTTATTCTATTGCATTCCTGCATAAATCCGGATCAGTGGTATCAGAGGGGTCTGCTTTTTCTCGATCCTTCTTTGCATGTCCCCAACGAGGTCGGGGTATAAGGAGCTAGGGCTCGATCCGGTGGAACCTTTGCAAGATCAGCCTCGCAAACCTCGACGGACACCCATGGGGGACGAAAAGAAATATGAGGGAGCAGGAGATCCTATCAAAATATTGCTCTAGGAGGCCCTCGAAAGACAAAGGAACGTGATGATGGATAACTTTGCTCAGATCCTTCAACGGCTACCCACCGGCGGCGCATCTGCATCCAGCAGCCACTCTGGAGGCGCGACTCCTTTTAAGGTACAAGTAACTTTTGACATTCCCATATTTGAGGGTCAAATAGACGCAGATGCCGTAGATAGATGGTTGAATCTGTTAGAAGGATATTTCTCGGTTCATGACTTTTCAGACCGGGAGAAGATTATTTTGCACTCCTCAAAGCTACCCCCCATGTTAAGGACTGGTGGGAAACCTACTGTGAGAACAAGGACCAGACAGAACCCTCTCTGTTCTCGGCCGTACCAACTTGGAATTCTTTTCGAGACGCCGTCAAGGAATAGTACTATCCCGTGGGGAGCTATGAGGACAAGTACATACAATGGACCACGCTGCGACAACAAAGGGATCAAGATGTGCACGAGCTGACGAATCTGTTCCATACCCTGCGCACAAAGTTGGGTATCAAAGATTCGGAGAAACATTTGGTGCTAAAGTATCGCAGCTGTCTGCACAGATACATTCAGGAGGAAATGGAGTTCCTCGACATCTCCTCGCTTGGTACGGCATACCGGTATGCTGCCAAGATTGAGCAGAAATTCAAACAGAAGAAGCGAGACTTTGGATCCGTGAATCAAAAGCAAGGAAAAGGTGCTTCCAAACCGCAGAACAAAGGACAGAGCATGGCGGCTAAAGACAACCCGTCAAAGCCACAAGAAAAGAACAACACCGTAAAGCCAAAGAAGGACACGGGAAAGTGGTGTGAGTTCCATAAGAGCTCCACTCACAACACAAGTGAGTGTCGGGCCAAGCAGTCGCTAGTGGCCGAGATGAGGGCTTCTGAGTCAGATGCATTCTCCGACTCCGAATCAGAACCTGAAAAGGGGAATGAAAAAGGGAAACAAATTATTGATGCGGAGCCCAACGCCACTGTTGCCACTACAAAGGTACAGAAGGAGGAACCGGAAGATCCAGAGGAGGAGGAACGTCTCTTCCACTCCCAGATGTGGGTAAAGGGCTCCCCTGTACAGTTCATTGTCGACAATGGGAGCCAAAAGAACCTCATTTCACCAGACGCCGTGAAGCGGTTGGGCTTGCCGACCACAGCTCACCCACATCCATACACCATCGGGTGGCTTCACCAAGGACGAGATCTCCGCGTCAGCCAGCAGTGTCGCCTTCCCTAAAGCATCAAGCCCTTCACGGATGAGGTATTATGTGATGTTGCTCCTATTGATGTTTCTGATGTATTATTAGGACAACCATACTTGTGGAAGCGTCATGCTGTGTATGAGTCTCGACCTCGTGCTGTTATTTTTACTTTGGGAAATAAGTTGTACAGGATACCAGAGGTACCACCTCCTACGACTATCTCTTTGGTTACTGCAAAACAATGTAGTAAGCTCATTTCCCAAACCAGGAAATTCGTTTTTCTGATGATCCGCCCCCAGGGCAAGAAGAAGACTGTGGCCACAACCTCTAGACAGGGCCCCTCTGCAGGACAACAACAAATGGATAAGGTCGTGGAGGAGTACGGGGACATCTTCACCTCACCCACAGGGGTTCCTCTGCACTGCCAGGTCAAGCACCCGATTGATCTGACCCCAGGTGCGCCACTACCCAATGGACCGATCTATCGCCGCTCTGTTCTGGAAAATGATGAAATCAAGAGGCAGATTCAGGAGCTGTTGCAGAAAGGTCACATCAGACCAAGTTCATCGCCCTGTGGGAGCCCGATCGTGTTGGTACATAAGAAGGATGGGACGTGGAGACTCTGTATTGACTATCGGGCGCTGAACAAGATCACTGTCCGGAATAGGTACCCAATCCCACGGATTGATGACCTTCTGGACCAACTCAAAGGTGCAAAAATATTTCAGCAAGATCGACCTGAAGTCTGGGTATCACCAGGTACCAATTGAACCCTCCGATGTGTGGAAGACTGCCTTCAAAGCCAAGGAAGGCCTTTTCGAATGGCCGGTCATGCCTTTCGGGTTGACGAATGCTCCCGCCACCTTCATGAGGATGATGGATGACATCTTGCGGCCATTCACCAACTCATTTGTAGTGGTGTACTTGGATGATATTCTGATTTTCAGCCAGACTTGGGAAGAGCACCTTCACCACATCCGACAAGTCCTCCAAACACTGCGGCAACACAAGTTGTGTGCCAATTTGGAGAAGTGCACTTTTGGCATGACCCAGGTTCAATATCTGGGATACATTATTGATGAAATGGGGGTGCATGTGGATCCAGCCAAGATACAAGTCATTCGGGATTGGCCAGCCCCAACCACTATAACAGAGCTTCGCAGCTTTCTGGGTCTTGCTAATTTCTATCGGAGGTTCATGTCGGGATTCTCTCATATCACTTGGCCCTTGAGTCAAGTTACCAAGGGAGGAGCGAGAGCAAAAGTTTTTTGGTCGGAACCTCAACAGAAGGCATTCACAGAACTGAAAAACCGCCTCTGTTCTGCCCCAGTGCTCACTTTACCAGACTTGCAACAACCATTTGAGATCGATATAGATGCCTCTGACTATGCTATTGGGGCAGTTCTTACTCAACAGGGACATCCAGTGGCATTTCACAGTGAGACATTGTCTGACACAGTTCGCAAGTACCCCACATATGACAAAGAAATGTACTCCATTGTGCAAGCTTGTCGACAATGGAAGCATTACATTTTGGGGAAGGAAACAATCATCCACAAAGACCACAGGCCCCTGCAGTTCATACAGACACAAGGGAAGTTGCAGAATGATCGCCATCAGAAGTGGTCTACATATCTGCAACAGTTTCATTTGAACATCAAGTATAAGAAGGGTAGCACCAATCATGTTGCAGACTGCCTCAGCCGACCACCGATCGTGGTGCTCACCACCGTGCTCAACTCTTGTGGGCACGAGACTTCTGATTGGCCGCTTCTCTATGAGAGTGACCCAGAATTCGGCCACACTTACAAGGCACTCTTGGGGGGCACGCAAGTTCCAAATTTTCACCTCCAACATGCACTTTTATGTCACCTGGGACACCTTTGTGTTCCTTCAAGCGAGCGTGCCAAGATGATATGGGAAGCACACTACAGTCGAGTCGCTGGGCATTTCGGGGTCGAGAAAATAGTAGCAATACTACAGAAGTATTTATATTGGTCGAACCTTCGAAAGGATGTTGAGAAGCACATCAGATCCTGCACTGCTTGTGCCATTGCCAAACCGACCATCAAGAAGCAAGGCCTATATACTCCTCTACCAACCCCTAGTCGACCTTGGGAATCCATCTCCATGGATTACATGTTGGGCCTGCCTTCTACTAAGCAGGGAAATGACTGTGTTTTTGTGGTCGTCGACAGATTCTCGAAGATGGCCATTATGGCGGCCTGCAAGAAGAATATCACAGCAGAAGCCACAGCTAAACTCTTCTTTGAACGAGTGTGGGTGCACTTTGGGATCCCACAGTCTATCATATCAGATCGGGATAGCAGGTTCCTCAGCACATTTTGGTCCAGCCTCTGGTCGATGTTGGATACCAAGCTCACCAAGTCCACAGCTTTCCATCCCCAAACAGATGGCCAGACAGAGGTCGTCAACAGAATGATTGTACACATTTTGTGCATGTACAATTCAAAGCATCCACGCACATGGGACGAGAGCCTCCCTTATGTACAACATAGTTATAACCGGGCTCTCCACAGTTCAATTGGCCATAGCCCCTTTCAGGTGGGCTTGGGATTCTAGCCACTATGTCCCATTGACGTAGCCATGCCATTTGCAGCTGCTCAGGCCGATTCAGCTCATGTCCAGTCTGAAGTTGACAAAGCAAGTAGCTTCATCGAGCGCATTCAACACATCCGCCAACATGTTCATGATATATTGGACAGAGCCAATGCCAAGTACAAGCAACGCCATGATCAACACCGGGTGCCACACAACTTCCAGGTGGGTGACAAAGTATGGCTACATTTGCAGAAGGAGCGCCTCACTGGACCCCACCGCAAGCTTCGCCCGCTCCGATACGGGCCGTACACCATCACCAAGGCTGTAGGGAACAATGTATTCGAGCTCAGTATTCCACCATTCCTTGGTCTGCACCCAGTCTTCAATGTGGATCGCCTTCGTCCTTACTTCCCACCTCTACTGGACACCTCGGACATTGCAGAACAACTCACACCAACTGAGTTAAATCCAGACCGCATGGAACAGGCCACCACAGATTGCATCATAGACATGCAAATCAAGAACACTCGCCAGCAGAAGATCCAACTATATCGGGTTGTCAAAGCTGGCCAACTCCTGCACCAAGGAAAGTGGTTCACCAGGGACCAAGTTCAGCAGAAATTTCCTCATCTCATGGAGGAACTTAACGCAATGGGGACCATTGCTTCCTAAGGGGGAGGAATGATCCAGGTGGATATTGGTGGTCACCTGCCTATTCCACTTGGGGCTCCACCATTGTCCATTTCAGTTTTTCAGTTTCGGCACAGTTTACTATTTTTAGCAGTTTTTCGGGTCCTAAACTTCCGGAGCCGTTTTGAGGCCCTAAACGACGTTTTTTGGGAAAACGGAGGGCAACATGGGTCCATGGACCAATGTTGCTCATTCCAAATTTGTAGTCCTCGGATAGATCTTTCTAACGAGGTATGGTACGCGTCAAACGGAGATCGTATGCCAAAGTTACGCCCCTGGGAAGTTGAAACACCAATTTACCCAAACGGGGCCCATAGTTTTTGCGCTTCATCTCCTAGGGTTAGGGTTTTGGCTGTTTAGGATTTCCCATTGTTTCTAAATAATAAATAGGCCCTCGAGCCTCATTGTAACTCAGTTCAGAGGCCTGTAGCTGCCACATCTCTTCTCAGAGATAGCTACCAGCGCTCTAGCTAGTTTTATTTCCATTCTATCTGTAAGAAAATTTCAGTTCTTTGATATTAATGAAATGAAGTGTTATTTCCGTTGCATCTCTATATTTATGTTTATATGTTTATTCTGTTGCGTTCCTGCATAAATCCGGATCACCCAAACAAAGGAAGAAGTGAGAAAATGACAAACAGGTCGCACGAACATGCACATAGGTCGTAATTATGGAATGAAAAAGTCTTCCTTTTAGATATTTTTGAAGCCTTTCCTGAGGAATAAAATATCATGTTGCACTTGTTGCTCCTCTCTCCCATAATTGATGGGATTGGAGCTAGAATCGTTGGGCACCTAGCTAAACATACCAGAAATTAGACTTGTATGAAAATATGATCTAGGCCTTCCACTCAAAGTAAGCTTAACAGAAATTGGAATCTGAACAATTGCCAATATAAAGGGAAAAATAAAATGCGATATGTTAGGAGTGAAGGGTTTTATTTAATATGAAGTTTCTTGCCTAGTCCATTGCAGTCTTGCTCCACAAAAAATGACACCACTACTGCAGCTAAGTCAAATAACAACAAAAAATATGATAGAATGAGCTAAAAAATTAGAAAATCAGAGACAATAGAAAAGGTAATGGTGGAGTACTTGCACACCCAAGGGTGGATTGCACTTTAAAAGCCACCTTAATGGAGGAAAAATTCTCCAAGAAACCTTGTTAACTATATTTTTGAAACTGATTTACAAATCAGAAAGAGTAAAGCATTGATAAGAATGGATACTTGTTTGATTCTATTTTGAGTTGTTTTTGGAAGGCATTGATGTTGGTTTTTTCATAAAGGAAAGAAAAATTGATGCAGGTTGTTTACCATTGTTTTGTAATCAAGAAAAATCAAACCAAACCTAACTTGACCCGACCCGCCCGAACGCGTTTCCTTGGGTGCCCTCACACGACCTAACCCAACTCGACCCACCTGAACACATTTCCTTGGGTTCCCTCACACGACACGACCCAACCCATCACACCCGAACGTGTTTCCTTAGGTGCCCTCACACAACCCGACCTGACCCGCATGAATGCGTTTCCTTGGGTGCCCTCACATGACCCAACCCGAACTGACCCAACCCGCTCGAATGCGTTTCCTTGGGAACCCTTACACGACCTGACATGACCCGACCCACATGAACACCTCTCCTCTGAAACCCTCACACGTCATCACCTGACCTGACCCGCCTGAACGTGTTTTCCTAGGCACCCTCACATGACATGACCCAACCCCACCTGACCCGCCCGAAATCATTTCCTTGGGTGCCCTCACACGAGACGAACCGACCAGACCTGCCTAAATGGGTTTCCTTGGGGGGCTTCACACGTCATGACCTGAACTGACCTGACCTGACTCGCCTAAATTCATTTCCTTGGGCGCCCTCACATGACCCGAGATGACCTGACCTAGATGCATTCCTTAGGTGCCCTCACACAATTAGTCTGACCGACCTACCCAAACGTGTTTCCTTGGGTGCCCTCATAGTACGGCACGAACCAACCTGACCCTACCTGAACATGTTTACTTGGGAGCCATCACACGACCTGTCCCGACCTGACCTGAACCAAACGTGTTTCCTTGGGTGCCATCACATGACTCGACCCAACCCGAGCCACCCGAATATCGATTAAGGCACGAGGGATCAAACTACAAGCGGGTTGAACAAACATGCACAGGCCACACAGGCAATCACAACTTAGCATTTTTGATACAGTATCTCTCACATGATTAAACCCAAACATGTTTCCTGTGGTGCCATCACACGGCACGACCCAACCCACCCGAATGAAGGCACAAGGGAGAAAACGGAAAATGAATTGCACAAATGTGCACAACGCACATTATCGGTCATAACTTAACATTTTTTATATGACCATCGTCACAAAACATGATCAGACCTGACCCAAACCGCGCGAACACATTTCCCTAGGCACCCTCACACAACCTACCCCAACCCGCCCGAATGCATTTGCTTGGGCACCCTCACACAGCATGACCCGACCTGACCCTACCAAACATGTTTCCTTAGGTTCCCTTACACAACCCGACTTGACCCATATGAACACCTTTCCTTGGGTGCCCTCATACGAATTGACCTGAACCGACCTAGCCAGCCCAAACGTGTTTCCTTGGGCGCCCTCACACAACCTGGCCCAACCTAACCTACCCCAATGTGTTTCCTTTGGATCCCTCACACAGCATGACCCAACCCAACCCAACCCACCCGAACATGTTTGCTTGGGTGCCCTCACACTACCCGACCTGACCCGACCTGACCCGACCCAACCTAACCCGACCTGACCTGACCTGACCCTCACACGGTTTGGATAATTTCTTCACAAGTCCGACGGTTTGGAGACTTTCATCGCAAATCCGACGATGGAGACTCTCATTGCAAGTCTGAAAGTTTGGATACTTTCATCATAAGTCTGACGGGTTGGAGACTTTTGTCGCAAGTCCGATGGTGGACACTTTCATCACAAATTCTGACAGTGGGATAATTTCATCGCAAGTCCGGAAGTTTGGAGACTTTTGTCACAAGCCCGATGATGGATAATTTCATCGCAAGTGTAAAATTTGGAGATTTTCGTCACTATTCCGACGCCTTTTGGCGGGATTAAAAAAATTACGAAAAATTTGGGAACTTTCCAACAATACATCAAAATTGTCGGAACTAAAGTGTTGGAAACTTGACCATATGTACTAGTGTAAGAGGACAACCTTCAAGGTTTTACAAGTTGGCTACTATAGTCATACTCTACATCAAGAGGCAAAGAGGTACACTGCCATATGTGATGAGTGTGAAAGGATGGGAAAGCCCGCACCTAAGGATGAAATTCCCCTACAACCTCAGGTGACTCTGGAACCATTTGAGAAATGGGGCATGGGATTCATTGGGCTTATTGATCCGCCATATGGAAAAAATAAGTACATCATTTTGTGCATTGATTTCTTGATTAAGTGAGCTAAATAAAATGTAGTGAAGGAAACAATTGAGCATAAAGTAGTTGAATTTATGAGGGATTACATCTTCAAGTTTTGTTTTCCAAAGGAGTTTGTCACTCATAAAGGGACATAGTCCACCACAAATTTGATTGAATACATCACAGAGCAACACCACACCAAGCACATCAAATAAAATATCTATTGTTACAGTTCGATTTTGGAATCATCCCAAAACACACATCAATATTCATTAGGGTCTATCATACTCTAAATTGGTTGCTACATGCCCTAAATAAGTCATCACATTGATGGTCTTCCTTCATGAAAGTTTCACTGCTTAGATGCTAGTTGAAGTGCCCTATCAAGCCATCAGCACACCCCTAGACAGTTGTAACTTCTTTCAAGAGAATATACTCCCATGCAAAGCTGCGTTGTAGAGGATCTAGACCCACTTTGGAGTGCGTTGGTCTTCTGGGAGAAAATTTTTCATTGGATTTTGGGAATCTCCCCGACTTCTAGTTACTTCTAGAAGTTATTACAGATCTCGCCTCATCTGAAAACCTCGAATTTTGGACCCATGAAGTCATTAAACCTCTTATCACTATATTCCCACGAATAAGGAAACATCTTCATCCATTTTTAGGAAAACCATTCAATGATTCATTTATTTAAAACTACCTTCATATACTTAAAAATAGATCACTTAACATAATGCACAAGAGAGAAATAATTTGTGTTAAGTAGAGTTATGTTTGTGAGATATAACCTCTTGAAGGTGCTATGCATGTACTGTGATGTTGTTGGATTGTTGATGCTGAATGTGAATGAGGATGGGACTCAAGCTAGATGAGTGACAACGAATCGATCAACTGTTTGTACTCTTCCTTATACTTCATAATAAAGACATTTTTTCCTTTCCTAATGCACGTGTCAATGATGTTATATGTGTATTAATGAGTTTAATTGATTCAATTTGTTTAACTTGAATAGATATTCTGCCTGTATGTTGTCTTTTGTCTTCTATTTTCCATGGAAAGTATCAATCAAGAGAGTTAAGTTGGATTGAGAGTGAAAAAAGTGACGAAGGGAGGTGAGGGAAAGAGAACAGATTACAAGTATGTTTCTCTCCCTTTATCTATTCACTTTAAGGAAATGGTAAAATAGATTTCTTTCTGTTGTTCTAAGTGAGCCACCCACTTATGGAAAGCATGTTGGCAATATGATGCAGAGTGTTGTCCTTGATGGCAACCTACTTGATAAAGTTGATGGCAACCTACTTGATGAAGTTGTCTTTGATGGAAACTGACTTGTCCTATTTATTAATGATGTAAATATGATGTATCTACAGATCAGATCAGATGTAGTGAAGAAAGGAATTCCTGTAAGGGCCAGAACAATGATGAAAATATTATGTCACAAAGCATACGCGGGTTTGTAAAGGCGAAGTAGCGTATGTACGCGGAAAAGTACGTGCCAAGTAGCGTATGCATATTTGCACTCTAAATTTATAAAACCAGGGGACATTACCATGGTATTGGCCCACAGTATTGAGCATTGGATTATATATTTGATCCCGTCCAGGAATACCATCGGAAGTTCTGTGGTTTTGGCTCATGATATTTGTTGTGGACAATTTTGTCACCCCCTGGAGACAGTCTAGAGTTGCCATAGACCAGTGCCTAGGACATCTTAATATAGCAAGGAGCTCTTCATATAGCTTGGGTTGTCAATCCAAAAGCTCTCTTACTATCTCTTGTAAAACAAGGAAATAAGTTTAAAATGGGACCAATCTCTCTCAGAAGCTGATACAAAGATAAGAATAGTGTAGGGACATTATGCAAAACTCCAACACAAAGGCATCAGAAAGTTAAGAGACAACTTACTGTAAAGAGGGCCAGTTCAAATAATATATCACAGAAATCAAATATCAGGAAGTGAGTGCAGTGAGAAAACATAAAGAAGATATTAGTTAACATGAGACTGATACCCATATACACAACAGAACCACATAAGGGCATATCAATTTATGAATCCTTATATGACAATGGCATTTTAAAAGCACCCTCCTCAAGTAACTAATATAGCAGAAAATATGGAAGAGATGAACATGGAACAGTATATCATGACTAGGCCTATTTAAAGCGCTTGACTAATTCCAGAAAGGGCACCAACGAGGATGAATCCTTACTGCAAACTAGTGAGCCACTCGCATTCTAGAACATGATACAAGAAGATAAAAAGCATGAAATGAGAGATTGTATTAACACATAAGAGAAATTACATACTGTGAGATACCAAAGACCAGAATCCTCATTACAGTTATAACTCCTCCTCACTGAGACCCTACGGGCTCTGAACCTTCATACAGGAATATTACAAAATGTATACAAAAGCCTTTTCACTGCACAGTCTGCTGATAGAAATCTACAACCCTTCTAATGTCTTATTTCTGGGTTTTTATAGAGAAGATAGATAATTCTAGAGAAGGAGGTAGATGGAGCACATTTAATGAATTAATTTGAATAAAATGGCGGAAAACATTCGCGCCCACACTGTGAATGACTAACTATAAATGACTGTACTTTACAATCTATCTCTAGAAATAAATGCTGGATGATCAAAATCTATTATGAACAAGACACAAATAATAAAATATACAATGTTCTGCCTTTCGCTGAGGGAAAAATCTGCTGTCGCAAAAACCCTAAGATAGCCTACGATTTTGTACTGTACTCTCAGCCTTTAACTCTAAATTTAAATCCTGGACCTTTAATGCAGGGCGAAGCGTCCCTTGATTTTCTCTGGAGGGTTCTGTAGGTTCATATCTTGGTTTTCTTTAATGATAGTCATTCCACACAACTACCCTCGACTTCTTTCTTAAATTTCGCCAGCAAAGTACGACCTTTGATATGCTCTTGACCTCTGCAATGGAGGCGGTAAATTATGAGGCCTCTTTATCATCTTGAAACCTGCAAAACCCACAAAAACATTAGAGAAACCAGACTCAGGAGTAGGGTGCTGGGAAGTGGAGAGGGTAATGACGTCACAGAGATGGCTACATGACACGAATACGCAAGGTGGTGGAGGAAATATGGTGGAAACTTTGGTAAACAGGAGGGGTGTAGTCTTTGCATGGAACAGTTAGAACACGATGCATGACTGAAAAAAGAGAATATGAATGAGAAACGCATCTATATACGACAGGGGAGAAATATCACGGACGGGAGGGATGATGACGTGTGGATGTACAAAGGACAGGTGGCGAACCGACGTGGCAGCGGAGTCAATAGACGGGGAAACTGATTTCTGGGCCGTCGGATCTTGGAAGATGGATCAACGGTTAAGAGGCGACGGGAACAGTGTGGTGGTGGGCCACGGAACACCGCGGACACATGTTAACCATTGAGCAAGTTTAGAGGATATCCGCCGTTGGATGGAGATCAGCAGATCCAACGGCGCGGGTGGATTCCGCTGCCCGGCCATGGTTCAATCTTTAACGCACGGGAAAGCGGTTTTTAGGGCCCATACCAAAGACACGCGGCACATTCTAAATGGAATTTCTGGCATTTGGTTTAAAACCGCTGGCTCGGTGAAAGTGGTGCGGGATTTACCACCGGTTTTGGCAATTCGTACAGACGCGGGGACCACCACACAAAACGACCGCCGCTCCGTTGATTGAACTCGATCGGACGGTTACAATTGTGCCCAATAATTAAGCTCTTTTCCCTTCTGGCCTGTGGTTTTCGGGCTCGGGTCATGTGATGATGACAGGAAAAGGGGCTTTCGCTCAATATAATTTTAATAGCGGGTTTTTAACCTTTGGATAATGTATTTTGGAGCGAAAAATGTGGCGATGAGTGCAATATGGAGGTTTTTGATTACGAAAGATATTTGGAACAGATCTAAAAGGAACTGGTGGTCAAAATTTAAATGGAGGACGGAATATGCACAACATCGGCTCCATCTGGGGACGGCATGGTCATCCTCGGGCATGTCGAGAACACACAGACCACTGAATATTTCACTCTATTTTTCAATTCCCTTGCGCTTCTTCTTCAGGTAATTGCCAGCATCCTTTCTCTATGAAAATAAAAACTAAAATAACTTATATACAATATAATACAGTCAGGCATTCCCAACCTGGGTCCGAATTGAAAGTATGGCTTGAGGAATTGGCCATTCACAGGGGCATCCAGCAGATCACCTTGTAGGTTTTCTAACATGAAAGTATTATTTCCTCCCTGATTCACAATTTTGAATGGACCAAACCATAGCGGATCAAACTTAGCATGCTTGCCCTTCTCTGCTCTACAGATATCCCATCTGAGAACCAGGTCACCAATTTGGAATTTCCTATCTTTCGCATGCTGATCAAATACGTTATTCATTTTCTCCTGATATTCTATCAATCTATGATTCACCTGGTTCCGTTTTTCCTCTAATTCTACCATTTGATTAATCCTTCTGATCATGTCATCTGGTTCTTCCTGACTTTCCTGCATAAAACGTGCTACCGGCAATGCCAATTGCACAGGAAACACTGTTGCTCGCCCATACACCAATTCGTAGGGATATTTCCCTGTTGCTCTTTTGTTGGTTATCCTATTCACCCATAGAGAAAATTTTAATTGAGAGCCCCAATTATTCTGATTTTCACTGATTGTTTTCTTCAAGGCCCTCACTAGGGTTTTATTAGAAGACTCTGCTAGGCCATTTCCCTGTGGGTAATAAGCAGTAGAGTGAGTCAATATGATATTATATCGTTGGCAGAAACTTACAAACCTGGCAGATTTGAAAGCTTGTGCATTTTCAGTTACAATCCTAACAGGACAGCCAAACCTAGATATGATATTTTCCTCCATAAACTTAATTATCACAGTATCCGTAGCATTTCTTGTAGGTATGGCTTCCACCCACTTTGTAAAATAATCTGTGGCTGTTAGTATCCATTTATATTGGCCACTTGATGGGGGATGTATCTCTCCTATAAAATCTAATCCCCATTTTTGAAATGGTTCATTTACATGAATAGGAATCAAGGGCAAAGCTGCTAATTTCTGTCTTTCTGCAAATCTTTGGCACTTGTCACATGCTCTGACCCAAGCAAAAGTATTTGTATACAATTTTGGCTAGTAAAAACTAGCCTTCAGGATTTTATGAGTTTTTTCCCTCCATCTATAATGTCCTCCACATATTCCCTCATGAAATTCTGTCAATATATTCTCCACTTCATTTTCCGTGAGGCATAACAGTAATATACCTGAAGGGTCTCTCCAATATAGCTGTCCATTGGCAATCATGTATTTCTGAGATTTCATTCTTACAGCTCTGTATTTTATCTTATCACAACTCGGAGGACAGCTAAGTGTTAAAAGATATTGGACGATTTCTTTGTACCAAGGACTAGTCAGATATTTCATATGTATCTTTTGAGTGGCCATCTCCAGTCCTTGCTTCTCTTCTTCTTTTTCAGATTCTTCATTTGCTATCATGGATAAATTAATGCCCAAAGCTTGATGATTTGATTCAGATAACATCTTAGCAAGTCCCTGTCCTTTAATCAACTTAGTAGGCCTTATGTCCAAATCATACTCCTGTATTTTTGCAATCCATCTTCCTCTTTTACCTTCGCTATCCCCCTGGACAAGAATGTCTTTGACAGCTACTGTGGGAACATATGCAGTGATGTGAGACTGCAAAACATAAGTTCTAAAAGCTTTAAGGGACTTTACTAGGGCATATGACTGCTTCTCCAATATATTATATTTTAATTCATCATCATGCAGTACTTGACTGAAGAAAGCTATAGGCTGTTCATATCCATCTTCATTTCTTTGCAACAAAACTCCAGCAATGGTATGGGGTGAAGCAAATGAGAAGATCATAAATGGCTTATTGTAATCTGGTCCAGCTAGCACAGGAGCTTCAAAAAATGGATGTTTTATCCTTGTAAATGCATCTCTAGATTCCTGAGACCATCTTACTTCATTCTCCTTCTTCAACATATCAGTTATATGCCTAACTATCTCAGCATAGTTAGGAATAAACCTTCTTAGAAAATTAATTCGGCCTAAAAACACCTGTACTTCCTTCTTATTCCTAGGTAAAGGAATATTGTTTATCACTTCAACTCTCTTAGGGTCAATTTTCACACCATCTTTAGTTACAATGTGCCCTAAGAGTTTTCCCTCATCTAATGCAAATAAAGATTTTTGAGGATTGAGGGATAGGCCATACCTTCTACATTTTTCAAAAGTTCTTCTTAAATGCTCAATATGCTCATCATCATTCTTTGAAAACACTGTGATATCATCAAGATATACCACCAAAAACTTGTCCTGCTCTCCAACAAAGGCTATGTCCATTGCCCTCTGAAAAGTAGCTCCTGCATTAATTAATCCGAATGGCATCCTGGCATACATAAATGTTCCCCATGGTGTAGTAAATGCAGTTTTCTTCTGATCCTCTGGGAACACAGCTACTTGATTATAGCCAGAAAATCCATCCATCATTGACATCTTGGATGCTCCCACCACTTTCTGCAGGATGTAGTCCATCTTAGGCAGTGGATAATTATCTTTTAATGATGCTCTGTTTAAATTCCTGAAATCCACACACAGCCTTATTTCTCCATTTTTCTTTCGAACAGGAACAAGGTTTGCCACCCATTCTGAGTATCTTAATGGCACAATTATTTTGGCTTTCAGCAGCTTCTTGAATTCTTTTTCAATAGAGGGTAGCAGCAGAGGATTTATCTGTCTGAGCTTCTGCTTATAAGGCTTTGCACCTTCCCTCAAAGGAATTTTATGCTGCATTATATTAACATCAAAAGTTTTTAGGTCCTGATAGGACCAAGCAAATACATCTTTATAAGATTGAAACAACTTCAAATATTTTTCTTTATATTCATCCGGGACCCTTTTAGATAGTTTCACAATTTTGGGATCAGCATAAGTACCCAGATTCAAATCTCCCACTTGATCTTCTTCTGTCACCTTGTTTGGCTGCAATGGAATGTCATCCTTGTTAAATAATCTTTCTAGAGGCACTAGTCCTCTAGGTATAGTATTAAATTTCAGTTGCAGCACTCTATTACCTACTATTCTTTCTTCCCATCTGTTTTCTGCAATATTTTCAACTTCTTCCTCCTCATTATCATCAATCTCCATATTGGAGAATTCTCCCACTGTCTCCATGAATCTCTTCATCTGTTCGTCATCTTCGAATACCTGCCAGTGCTTTATATTATCTGGAATGGATGGTCTATAACGTACCTCCACTTCATATCTTAAAAGTGGATTCTGAGGAGGACGGAATGTGCTGGCAGCCACAGCAAGAGAATCTGCTATTCTATTTTGCTCCTGGGGCATGAACTGTATGTTAAATGCTAAGAATAAATTTTCTATCATGTCCCACACCTCGTTTCTATAAGCTCTCAGCCGTGGATGCTTAGTTTGGCGTTGATTTTTGATCTGTCTTACCACCAGCTCAGAGTCTCCCAAGACTTTTAAAATTTGGATGCCCATGTTTCTAGCTTTCTGTAGTCCTAATAATAGTGCTTCATATTCAGCTACATTGTTTGTAGCCTCATACTCCAATTTAAAGGACAGTGGCACCAATTTTCCTATGGGAGAGATTAATAACACCCCAGCTCCATTACCTTCCCTCGAATTTTCCCCATCAAAATGCAAAGTCCAAATTTCCGATTCCTGATCTTCTTTAGGCTGCTCAGCTTGGATTTGACCAAAAAGGGGCTCATGAGCATAATTTTGATTTTCTTCTAACATCAGACATGCAAAATCTCTCTCTTTGTTATAAACTGGGGAATTCTCTGAGCAGTCAGCCTTAGTTACCATTTTTACAAATCTAGTCTCCATGTATAACCTCCTCTCCTGGCCTCCAAAGACTGGGACAATAGCATACGTTAAATCCAATTTGATTGACCCACCAATTTTTGTACCCCAGGACCTTGACAGTAGCATGCCAAAGCGGGCTGGGATATCGGCAACCACAATGTCCATGACCACACTCTTTGCTGGAATTTGGGCCAAATTGACCACTAAATCTTTAATCATTCCCAAGAATTTAACTCTTTTAGAATAAAATGAATATAGGTCTTTGTATGGTCTTGTAATTTGCAGTCCTAGTTCTTCCATGACAGACAGAGGCATAAGATTGTGGGAAGCCCCAGAATCTAACATACAGTTATGTAGCAGCAGGTCATGAATGACTAGAGACACATAAAAAGGAGGAGTAGAAGGGTCTATCTCCTCGACATGTGGGCCAAAGACTACCATGGGTCTTTCTTCTTGAAGGTTTAAACTATCAGGCACAATTGGTATTTCAGGAGGGAGCATGAAGGAGGTAACTTGAGATTGATATACAGGCTGTTTTAGTAATTCAGTCAGGGGGACTGGAATCTTAATCTTCTCAAGTTCTTTTTACAGATTGAAAGCAAATGGGGGCTTTTCTATCACTACTTCTTTTGACTCTCTATTTTCAGCTGAAGATTTAATTTCTTTTGATATAGGCTCATCATTAGGGGGACTGACTATTTTTGAAGAAGAAGGAATCTGATCATTGGGCTGCAAAGGAGCATCTAGAGGATTCTTACCTTTTTGTATATTCTTCTTTGTTGCTGATTCTTTCTGAGCAGATTCTTCTTTCTGAGGTGGCTCTTCTTCTTGGTCTTGAGTTTGGGTCCTCTTTCTTGAAGATCTAAGATCATACTTTACATTGAATTGTGCTTGCATGAAATCAGCAAATTGCTTACAATAATGGTCAATCTCTGCTTCTTCTTCTTCATCTTGCAATGGGCATTCCATATCATCATTATTTGAAAAAGCCAGATTTAAATCTTCTAATCCATAAGCTGCATCTCCAGTGGAGTCTTCTACTGGACCTTCCAGGTACAAGGGATGTGGTACCTGATCTTGTTGCTCATTTGCTTCTCTCGGCAATATCTGCAATGGTGGTCTTCTATACTGGGGATTGTATCCTCTGTTTGGAGCATTATAGAAGTTCTTGGGAGCTACATTTTTAGCTTCTAGTTCAAGTTTGACCATATTCTTTATCATTTTGCTTATTTCATCCATCCTGTCTGAATCCTTTTCTTGATTAGAGGTGGAAACCTCTTCTTTGCCTCTCCTCCTAGTTTCTTGTTCAGATTTTCCCTTTAATTTGCCAGTGGAGGCAATGTTTTCTTCCAATTCCAGAGCATCTGACTGTGCATCATCTAAAGTGGCAGGTTTTCTTTCTCTCAATGAGAATCCAAAATCAAAATCAAAGGCTGCTATAAAAATTATCTTGGCAGCAACTTCATGGGGCTTCATTTCTGGAGGTAGACTCAAATACAATTTGTTAAATCTTTCAATAAACTCTGATACCCCTTCATTCTATTTCTTCTTCATAGTATTAAACTCAGTAAGACACTGACCATGATCTTTCTTTTCTCCCCACTTCCTGAGAAAAGTATTCTCCATATGGTCCCAGGTGGTCACTGAACGATTTCCCAATGTCTTGAACCATTTTCTGGCTTCACCTTCCAAAGACTGCACAAACAATCTCAAGACCACATCCAAATGTTCAAAATTTAAGTTCTCTGCAAAAGAGCAGAAGGTCTCAAGATGTTTATGAGCATCAACTTCATTTTCACCATTAAATCTCGGCAGTATCTTCAAATAATCCTGTGGCATATCATTTAGCACTTGGGGTAAGGCCAGTGGTGCATATTTGTTCAATAGAAAAGTAGGAACATTGGCCATTGGAGGAGGTGGGGGTTGCGCAACAGTCTGAGATAAAAATGAAGGGAGAGGAGTAGGAGGAAGTGGAGTATGAATAACAATGGGAATATATTGCATAGAAGCCTGAGGTGTGGATGGGAATAGTTCACGATTAACAGCAGCTACTTCTGTGACTTCTTTAATTTGCTCTGCCTCGGGAGTAGGGTGAGAATCTTCTTCGATCCAGGAACTTCCTCTACGTGGAGTTTCTGAGTAAAACTCGGGATTTTCTATTCTGATCTCTTGAGAAGAAGAGGGCAGATAATCTTCGACAGAATATTCATGGTTTTCAACACGAACTGACTTCCTCTCCTTCCAAACTCTTTTATGAATGATCTTCTCTGGGTCAGACACGTAAGGTGTTTTTGACTAAGATGTATCTGACCTCAAATGTGGCTTGTGAGGAGCCAGGACTACCAATAAATTTATCAAATGAAAGCAGTGGAGTCGCCAAGGTGAGAGATACGCAACTCTTCAACTCTACATGCTCACCTAATTAGAGAGTGAAAGTAATTTGTCGAGGCCCAGGGAAACTGATATTCTTGAATTCAGTCCCCGGAAACGGCGCCAGAAATATGTTGTGGACAATTTTTTCACCCCTAGAGACAGTCTAGAGTTGCCATAGACCAGTGCCTAGGACATCTTAATATAGCAAGGAGCTTTTCGTATAGCTTGGGTTGTCAATCCAAAAACTCACTTACTATCTCTTGTTTGAACAAGGAAATTAGTTTTGAATGGGACCAAACTCCCTCAAGAGCTGACACAAAGATAAGAATAGTGTAGGGACATTATGTAAAACTCCAATACAAAGGCATCAGACAGTTAAGAGACAGCTTACTGTAAAGAGGGCCGGTTCAAATAATATATCACAGAATTCAAATATCAGGAAGTGAGTGCAGTGAAGAAACATAAAGAAGATATTAGTTAACATGAGACTGATACCCAGATACACAACAGAACCACATAAGGGCATACCAATCTATGAATCCTTATATGACAATGGCATTTTAAAATCACCCTCCTCATGTAACTAGTATAGCAGAAAATATGGAAGAGATGATCATGAAACAATATATCATGACTAGGCCTATTTAAAGTGCTTGACTAATTCCAGAAAGGGCACCAACAAAGATGAATCCTTACTGCAAACTAGTGAGCCACTCGCATTCTAGAACATGATACAAGAAGATAAATAGCATGAAATGAGAGATTGTATTAACACATAAGAGAAAATTACATATTGTAAGATACCAAAGACCAGAATCCTCATTACAATTATAACTCCTCCTCACTGAGACCCTACGGGCTCTGAGCCTTCATACAGAAATATTACAAAATGTATACAAAAGCCTTTTCGCTGCACAGTTTGCTGATAGAAATATGGAACCCCTATAATGTCTTCTTTCTCGGTTTTTATAGAAAAGATAGAGAATTCTAGAGAAAGAGGTAGATGGAGCACATTTAATGACTTAATTTGAACAAAATGGCGAAAAGAATTCACGCCCATTCTATGAATGACTGAATATAAATGACTTTAATTTAAGATCTGCCTCTAGAAATAAATGCTGAGGATGAAAATGCCTTCATGAACAAGACACAAATAATAATATATACAATTTTCTTCCTCTTACTGAAAGAGGGAAAATCTGCTGCCGTAAAACCCTGAGATAGCCTGCGATTTTGTACTGTACTCTCGACCTTTAACTTTGAATTTAAATCCTGTACCTTTAATGCAGGGCGGAGCGTTCCTTGATTTTCTCTGGAGGGTTCTGTACGTTCATATCTTTGTTGTATTTAATGATAGTCATTCCACGCAACTACCCTCGACTTCTTTCTTAAATTTCGCCAGCAAAAAACGTCCTTTGATATGCTCTTGACCTCTGTAATGGGGGCGATAAATTATGAGGCCTTTTTATCATCTTTGAAACCTGCAAAACCCACAAAAATATTAGAGAAACCAGACTCAGAGGTAAGGAGCATGGAGGTGGAGATGATGATGACGTCGTGGGCACGAATGGATGACAAGAACACGCAGGGTGGCAGAGGAAAGACAATGGAGATTCTGATTAAATAGAGAGAGCGTGAATTTTCCATGTAGAACAGTTTGGATGTGAGAAATGAATAAAAATGAAGGATATGAATGAAACCACACACATATATACATATGGCGGGGAGGAATATTACGGACGCGCGAGGCGAGGACACATGGATGTACGAGGGGACAGGTGGAAAAGCGACGTGGCAGCGGAGTCAACAGACAGGGAGACTGGATTCTGGGCCGTCGGATTGCAAACACAGATCAACGGCTGGAAGTTGATGGGAGCAGCACAATTGTGGGCCATAGGACATGACGGACACGAGATAATGGGCGAGCAGCTTCAGAGGATATTTGCCGTCGGATTGAGGCCAGCAGATCTAACGTTGCGAGAAAGTTTCGCTGCCCGAACTTTGTACAGACTTTAACGCGCGGGAAAGCGGTTTTTAGGGCCCGTACCAAAGACACGTGGTGCATTTTTAATGGAATCGCTGGCATTTGGTAAATACCGCCGGCTCGGTGGAAGTGGTGCGGGATTTACCACCGGTTTTCTGCGCGCTGGGCCCACCACATAGAACGATCGTCGCTCCGTTGATTGAACTCGATCGGACGGCCACAATTTCACCCGAAACATAAAACAATAAGCTCCCTTTCCTTTTGGCTTGTGGTTTTCGGGCTCGGGTAATGTGATGACGACAGGAAGAGCGGCTACGGCCCTGGGGATTTGGCTCAATATAATTTTGATAGCGGGTTTTTAACCTTTGGATAATGTATTTTGGAGTGGAAAAGGTGGAAATGAGCATAATATGGAGGTTTTTGATCACGAAAGATATTTGGAACAGATCTAAAAGGAACTAGTGGTCAAAATTTAAATGGAGGAGGGACTATGCACAATAAACGTTAAGGTTAAGGTTAGGATAAGGTTAAGGTAAGGTTAAGGTTAAAGTTAAGGTTAAGGTTAGGTTAAGGTTAAGGGTGAAGGTTAACGGTAAGGTTAAGGTTAAGTTTAGGTTAAGGTCAATGTTAAGGTCAAGTTTGGTTAAGGTTAGGTTAAGGGTAAAGTCAAAGTTAGGGTTAAAGTTAAGCTTAATGCTAAGGGTAAGGTCAAGGTTAATGTTACAGGTCTTAACCTTAACCTTCACTATAACCTAACCTTAACTATAACCTAACCCTAACCTTAACAAAACCTTAACCTTCACCTTAACTTAACCGTAACCTTAACCTTAACCTTACTTTTACCTTAACCTTAACCTTAAACTAACCTTATCCTTCACCTTAACTATAACCTAACCTTTACCTTGACCAAACCTTAACCTTAACCTTAACCTTAACCTTCCCATAACCTTAACCTTAACATTAACCTTAATGTTATCCTTAACCTTAACCTTACCCTTACCTAATTATAGCCTTACCCTTAACCGCAACCTTGACCTTAGCTATAAGGTAACTTAACCTTAACCTTAACCTTAATCCTAACATTAACCTTAACTTTACCCTTAACCTAATATTAACCTTACCCTAACCTTACCCTTATCCTTAACCTGAGGTTAATATTATGGTTAAGGATAAGTTAAGGTTAAGGGTAAGGTTAAGGTTAAGATTAAGGTTAAGGTGACGGTTAAGCGTTTGGTCAAGGTTAGGGTTAGTTTATAGTTAAGGTCAAGGTTAAGGTTAAAGTTATAGTTAAGGGTAAGGTTAAGGCTAAGGTTAGGGTTAAGGGTAAAGTTAAGGTTAAGTTAAGGTTAAGGTTAAGGTTAAGTATAAGGTCAAGGTCAAGCTTAACGTTAAGTAAAGATTAGCATAAGGTTAAGGGTAAGTTTAATATAAGGTTAAGGGTAAGGGTAAGGTTAAGGGTAAGGTTAAGGTTAAGGTTAAGAGTTTGGTCAAGGTTATGGTTAGGTTATAGTGAAGATTAAGTTTAAATTAAGGGTAAAGTCAAGGTTATGGTTAGGTTATAGTGAATTTTAAGGTTAAGTTAAGGGTAAATTCAAGGTTAGGGTTAGCTTAAGGTTAATATTAGGTTAACCTAACCTTAACCTTAACCTTACCCTTACCTTATTATAGCCTTACTCTTACAGTAAGGTTAAGGTTAGGTTAAGGTTAAGGTTAAGGTTAAGGGTAAGGTTAGGGTTAGGTTATAGTTAAGGTCAAGGTTAAGGTTAAGGGCAAGGAAACCCTTAATGTTAACCTTAACCTGAACCTTTACCCTAACCTTACCGTAACCTTACCCTTAACCTTAACCTTAACTATAACCTAAGCCTAACCGTGACCAAACCTTTAACCTTAACATTAACTTGACTAAACTCGTAACATTAACCTTAACCTTACCATTAACATTCACCCTTAACCTTACTTTAACCTTACCCCCTTAACGTTAACCTTAACCTTAACCTAACTAAACCCGTAACCTTAACCTTAACTTGACTAAACCCGTAACCTTAACCTTAACCTTAATATAACCTCAAACTTAACTTTACCCTTAACCTAAACTTAACCATAACCTTAACCTTAACCTTAACCATAACATTACCCTTACCTAACCTTAACTTTAACCTAACCTTAACCTTAACATTACTCTTAACCTTAAAATTTATCTAACCTTAACGTTAACCTTAACCATAACCTTAACCTTAACCTTTACCCTAACCTTAACCCTATCCTTAACCTTGACCAAACCCTTAACCTTAACCTAACCTTAACCTTGGCCCTAACTATAACCTAACCCTCACCTTCACCAAACCCTTAACATTAACCTTAAACTTAATCTTACCCTAACCTTAACCTCAATCTTAACCTTGACTTTACCCTTAACCGAACGTTAAGGTTAATGATAAGTTAGGTTAATGTAAGGTTAAGGTTACGGTTAGGTCAAGGTTAAGGTTAAAGTTAATGTTAGGGATAAGTTAAGGTTAAGGTTAAGGGTTTGGTTAAGGTTAAGGTTAGTTTATAGTTAAGGTTAAGGGTTTGTTCAAGGTTAGGGTTAGGTTATAGTTAAGGTCAAGGTTAGGGTTAGGTTAAGGTTAAGGTTAAGGTTATGGTTATGGTTAAGGTTAAGGTTAGGTAAATGTTAAGGTTAAGGTTAAGGTTAAGTTTAAGGTTAGGTTAAGGTTAAGGTTAAGGTTATGGTTATGTTTATGGGAATGTTAAGGTTAATGTTAAGGTTAGGTTAAGTTTAAGGTTAGGTTAAGGGTAAGGTTAAGGTTAAGTTTAAGGTCAAGGTCAAGGTTAACCTTAACCTAACCTTAACCTTACCTTAACCTTTACCTAAGATTAACCTTAATCTTAACCTTAACCTAACCTTAACCTTAACTTAACCTTTACCTAAGCTTAACCTTAATCTTAACCTTAACCTTGAAATTAAATATAACCTAACCCTAACATTGACTAAACCCTTAACCTTAACCTAGCTTAATTTTAACATTGATCTTAACCTTAACCTTAACCTTACCCCCTTAACCTTAACATTAACCTTAACCTCACTAATCTCGTAACCTTAACCTTAATCTTAACCTGAATAAACCTGTAACCCTTAACATTATCTTAACCTTACCTTAACATAACTGTAACCTTGACCTTAAACTTAACCTAACCTTAATATTAACCTTAACTTTACCCTTAACCTAACCTTAACCTTACCTTTAACTATAGCCTAACCTAACCTTAACCTTAACTTAACCTAATTTAACCTTGACCTAGCCATAACCTTAAACTTAAACATAACCTTAACCTTAACCTTAACATTGACCTCAACCTAACCTTAACCTAACGTTAACCTTAACCTTATCTTACCATTAACCTTGACCTTAACCTTAACCTTCCCTTTACCTTAACTTTAACCTTAACCTTCCCATAACCATAACCTTAACCTTGACTTTACCCTTAACCTTAACCCTAAGCTAACCCTAACCTTGACCAAACCCTTAGCCTTAACCTTAGCCTTCCCATAGCCATAAATTTAACCTTGACCTTTACTTTACCCTTAACCTAACCTTAAACTTAACTCTAATCTTACCCTAACCATAACCTTAAATTTACCCTTAACCTAATCTTAACCTTAACCTAACCTTAACCTTACCCTTAACCTTGACCTTAAACTTAAATTTAACTATAACCTAACCCTAACCTTAAATTTAACTATAACCTAACCCTAACCTTGACAAAGCCTTAACCTTAACCTTAACTTAACCTAACCTTAGCCTTAACCTCAACCATAACCTTAACCTTAACCTTAACCTTAACCTTAACCTTACCCTTAACCTTAACCAGATCTTAAACTTAACTATAACCCTACCCAAACCTTAATCCTAACCTTACCCTTAATGATAGATTGTAGATTTCTGTGATGTAGATTTTTAGATACAGAACTTAGAATCTCAACAGTCCTCATTTTTTAGTCTACATTTCGTGTCTAAATCAAGACCCATCTTCAGGTCAAATATGCAAAGAAGAGAAACACTTAGGTTAAATAAAGAGGAAAATATGACAAGGAAAAGAGCTGACCATTTAAGGTTAGGTTAAGGTTAACCTTACCCTTAACCTTCACCTAACCTTAACCTTAAATATACCCTTAACCTTCCCCTAACCTTAACCCTAACCTTAACCATAACCTTAACCTTCCCCTAACCTTAATTTTAAGCTTAACCTTAAGGTTAAGGTCACAAGGTTAATCAGATTAAGGTTAAGGTTAAGTTTAAGTTTATGGTTATGTGAAGGTTAATATTATGGTAAGGTTAAGTTTAGGGTTTGGTCAAGGTTAGGTTTAGGTTATAGTTAAGGTCAAGGTTAAGTTTAAGGTTAAGGGTAAGGTTTGGTTAGGTTAAGGTAAGGTTAAGGTTACGGTTAAGGTTAAGGTCAATGTTAATATTAAGTAAAGGTTAAGGTTAAGGTTAATATTAAGGGTATGGTCAAGGTTAGGGTTAGGTTATAGTTAAGGTCAAGGTTAAGGTTAAGGGTAAAGTTATAGTTAGGTTAAGGTTAAGGTTAATGTTAAAGTTAGATTAAGGTAAGGTTAAGGTTACAGATTTAGTCAGGTTAAGGTTACGGTTAATGCAAGGGTAAGGTTAAGGTTAGGTTAAGGTTAGGGTTAGATTATAGTTAAGGTTAGGTTTAATGTTAGGTTAAGGTTAAGTGTATGATTAAGCCCTTAACCTTCCCATAACCTTAATCTTAACCTTAACCTTACTTTAACCTAACCTAGCCTAACCTTAACCTTATCCTTACCTTAACCTAACTTTAACCTTAACCTTCCCCTAACCTTAACCCTGACCTTACCCTAACGTTACCCTTAACCTTCAGCTTAATTTTAATATAACCATAACCTTAACTTTACCCTTAAACAAACCTTAACTTTAACCTCAACCTAACCCTTACCTTTGGCCTTAACCTTAACCTTAACCTTAACCTAACCTTAACCAAACCTTTAACCTTAACCTTAACGTGACTAAACCCATAACCTTAACCATAAACTAACCTTTAACTCTCACCTTAACTTTCGACTTTATCCTTAACTTAACCTTAACCTTAACCTTACCTTAAGGTTATTTTAAGATTAAGGTTAAGGTTATATGGGCAATGTTAAGGTTATGTGAGTTTGGGCCCCCCAAAGTTAAGGTTAAGGTTAAGGTTGCTGCAGTTACAAGCCAAGGTTGCTGTTGTTGCGTGTTTATTTTGTTAAGGTGAATGTTAAGGGTAAGGTTTAGGTCAAGGTTACAGTGCTCTAGTCGTTAAGGTTAAGGTTAAGGGTTTGGTAAAGGTTAGGGTTAGGTTATAATAAGGTTAAGGTTAGGATTAACGTTGTGCTACGTTATGCTGAAGGTTAAGGTTAAGATCCGAACTTAACCATAAATTTAACCTTTACCTTAACCTTAACTATAACCTTAACCTTAACTATGACCTAACCTTCAATTTTAACCTTAACTTTACCCTTAACCTTAACCCTAACCATACCCTCTTAACCTTAACCTTAACCTTAACCTAACTAAACCCATAACCTTAACCTTACCCTTACCTAACTTAACCTTAACCTAACCTTAACCTTAACTTTACCATTAACCTAACCTTAACCTTAACTATAACCCAACCCTAACCTTAAATTTAACCTTAACATTATCTTGACCTTAACCTTCAATCTAACTTAACCTTAACCTTGACATTTAACCTTGAACCATAACCTTAACCTTACCCTTAACCTTAACCTTACCCTAACCATAACCTTAACCTTTACCCTTAACCTAACCTTAACCCTAAACTAACTTACCCTCAACCTTAACTTTACCAACCCTAACCTAACCTTAACCTATAACCTAACCCTAACCTTGAGCTTAACCCTTAACCATAACCTTAACCTTTACCTTAACCTAACCTAACCCTAACCTTGACCAAACCATTAACCTTAACCATAACCTTAACCTAACTCTTAAATTTAACTTTAACTTTAACCCTAACCATAACCTTAACTTTACCCTTAACCTTAACCTTAACTATAACTTAAACCTAACTTGACCCTAACTGTACCATAACTAACGTCGACCAAACCCTCTAACCTTAACCTTAACCTTAACATTAACCTAACCCTTAACCTAACCCTAACCCTTGACTAACCCTTAACCTTAACCTTTACCTTAACTTAACTTTACCCTAACCCTAACCTTGACCAAACCCTTAACATTAACCTTAACCTTAACCTTTACTTAACCTTAACTTTGACCTTAACCTTAACCTTAACCTTACACTTAACCTTAACCTAAACGTTCACCTTAACCTAACCTTACCCTAACCTTACCCTAACTTTAACCTTAACTTTACCCTTAACTTAACCATAACCTTAACTCAAGCTTAACCTTTATCTTAACCTTAACTATAACCTAACCCTAACCTTGACAAAACCTTAAATTTACCCTTAATATAACCTTAACCTTAACCTTATCCCTTGACTTTACCCTTAACATAAGCTTAACTCACTATAACCTAACCCCAACCTTGACCAAACCCTTAACCTTAACCTTAACCTTACCCTTACCTTGAACTTAACCTAATCTCTTAACTATAAACTAACCCTAACCTTGACCAAACCCTTAACATTAACCTGTCCAGAACCTAACCTTAACCTAACCTTAACCTTGGCATTAACTATAACCTAACCCCAACTCAACAAACCTCAACCCAACCTTAACTCGACTAAAACCCTTTAAGGTTAGGATAAGGTTAAGGTCAATGTCAAGGTTAAGGTTAAGTTATGATAAGGTTATAGTTAGATTAAAGTTAAGGTTAAGAGGGTAAGCCTTAACATTAACCCGACTAAACCTATAACCTTAAACTTATCCTAACGTTAATCTTAATTAAACCCTTAACCTTAACCTTCCCTTAACATTAACCTTAATTTTACCCTTACCCTTAACCTAACCGTAACCTTGACCTAAACCTTAACCTAACCTTTACCTTAACCTTACCCTTAACCTTATGTTGAAGAGGTTAATCCCCTCCGTAGACAGAGGCGATCCCTACTAGCCCGGGACGGCCCAGCAAACAATCAAACACGTCACAAAGGTGTTCCTAATTGCAAATAAACCAACTTTGGATGAAGGCTTACTCCGGAATCCACTGTTGTCGTTGTAGAAGAGGTGGTGCTCCCCGTCTTTGCCCTGCTGCGTATCACAATCCTCATGATCTCCGTGATCGACACCCGCACATGCAAGAAACAACACAAACGCAAGCGTAAAATCCAAAGATACGCAACTATATGTCGCCGAAGAGGGACATAACTCATGAACATAATCAAGAACAAGAGTGGAACCATAACCAATAGTCGCTTATCATTAATGAGTCAAAAGAAGAATAAACATAGCTTCGACGCAAAGACTCTCCTCGAGGTTCGTCAAAACATGTCTCGATAAAGCTCACATGGGACAAGCCTATCTCTCCGCATACTTGACAATAGTCTCCTTGCTTGGATTTGGCCTTAAGGGAATCAAGAAGGCTCTACAAGATAAGGATGTGAAAGCTCTTGGGAACCAGCGCCAGCAAAGGAGATGAGTAAGCTTTTATAGATGGAGGAAGGAGTTGGGATCCCTATAATTATCGGATTGGCCCTATCATCAAGGAAGCTTCCATGAGAGGTGGAAAACCACTTCCTCTCTATGGAAATCCGTAGCCAAACCTCCTAACTCAAGATAGATATCGCCCAGGAATTTTTAAAGACGAAATCAAATTATTTATTTTTAAAAAACACCTCTTAATATGGTTGGCGCTAAAAACTTCTGCGTACGAGCGCCAATTGGCGTGTCTCTCTTTGGAGGATTTGCCCTCGCAAATGAATCGTGAACCGCGCCAATGGAAAAAGAGCTATTTTTAGGGTTTTTGGTAGGGAGATGTCTTCGTGGAAATGAAAGCTCATCTTTCAGGGGAGCGAAACGAAAGTATTTTTAAGACTTGTCTCCGTCATAGGTCATGGAATGACCTCCGAATGTGCGGATGGGGAATGGTGGATGACGATGGAGGAGAAAACCAAGGCTCATCTCGGTAAAAATAGGTCAAGTAAAAATGGCAATCACGAGAGGTAAAAAATGAGAATGGTTTCATTTTTACACAACTGAAATCGAAACTCTTCTTGAAGTTGGTTTCATTATTACACAAGCTTGAAACAAAAATAAACTATGCTTGAAACCGGTTTCATTTTTACACAAGCTTGAAATAGAAACAAACTACGCTTGAAAAGTAAGCATGCCCTTAGCATGGTGACTCAATTAGAGGTACATGCCCCCCAAGCAGTCCATGTGAAAGGCGAGATGGAGTGAAGGTTCAAAGTATGATATCAAGAGAAAGATTCGACTAGAATTTTACGAGATCTAATCAAAGACTCGAATTGAACGGGAATGTGTTTCATTATTTTAACGAGGTTTACACATTAAAGAACTATCCTCTTGACACCTTGTTTCATTTTTTAAGGAGATTGACACACGAAAAAACCCAAATATACGACGAGAACTCATAATGATGAATACGAAGTAATGGCTTCCAAAGAGTTCCGCATTGGTTGGGAGTACAACATCTTGGAAATCGGGACCCAATGCGGCACACTATGCACAATGGAAGTATCAACGATTGTGGGCACGGGGTAGGTAGCCACATAATTAACTTTGTGGCGGGGAGTATACAAATGATGGATAAAGACCCAAAAGGGACGATGGTGGACCATATGTCATGCCGGGACCAAAGAATGAAAGGCGATCAATGGTCATGATTCGACCTTTGTGCGAGAAAGTAGATCACACGAAAGAGGGAAGAGAAAATTGCCCCCATGACATAAGTATAATCACGCCCCAAGAGTAAATTGAAATTTGGGGGCCTAGAACAACCTTCACATCTATATGGATGGTTTTCCCTCCCAAAGTAACGAGGAAACTTGAGAGGATCCCCAATGGTTGATTGGTTCCTTTGTTAAAAGCCAACAAATTCTAGGTAATAGGCATAAGTAGTGGAGAACCAAAAGCTTCCCAAGTAGTTGAAGACGAATACTAATAGACACGCCTTCATCTATAATAGTGCTAGCTATGACCGGATCAAAGGTTTGTACCGTGATTTGAAAAGGGACATAAGATGGAAGGCGGTATACGGAAAATCGACTCCAATCGAAGGAAGCGACCAAACTACTTGGTTGGGATACCATCGAACTAGATGGTTTTCCCCGGTGTTACTAGAGCAAGAGAGGAGCATCTACGAGACATCCATCATGGGAGTAGGAGGAGCGAGTTTCTTCGGAGGTATAGGTACGGAAGAATCTTTCTCCAAGTCCGAAGAATCGAAGAAACAAGAAGAAAATGAATAGACGGAAGCTCTCCAATGGAAAAAACCTGATGCACCACATATGGGGTCGGATCAACTAATTCCTTGACGATGGCTGGTCGGGACCAGATTCTTGAACTTGAATTTCCGGAGCGGGATCAAGCAAGGATGACGCTTGGCAGGATCGTGGAATCAACTAGCAAGGACTTGAGGAAAGCTTCTATAACCGGTCGGAAGGCGAGGATGCGAAACAATGGATTTTTCAACACTCTCTTGGCTTCATCCATATATGGAAAAAGGTGAATAGGATGATGCCTTTCACACAACATACAAGGATTGGTAATCTTTTTGTTTTTTATGAGCCTTATCGAGCTAGTCAAAGATGTGCTAGTAATATGACTTCCGGAAGACAACGGCGAGGGCGGCCATCGAGACCATGCTTCAAGTACCTTGGGAATACCGGGGCGGGTCTCAAAGCAAATGGTTACCCTTACGGAACGTACAGGAATTTGATGTTTCATGGAAGTTCGGGCAGTTCTGTGATGGATGGTTTCTTAAGTGCGGTAGTTGCGAGTTTAGTCTCTCGTTTATACGACTTCTTCTTCTTGGTCTTCTTATTCTTCTTCTTCTTAGCCACTGATTCTTGGAATCCGGACTTTCACTAGGCGAAGTAGAAGAGGAGGACAAGGAAATAGGAAAAGAAGGGAGAGGTCCACCTTAGAAGTAACATGATGTTGTTCGAGCACGAGGAGATGGTTGTATGGTGGACGGAACACTCGGGACCACCAAGGGTCAAAAATAACCATACATACGATCCAACGGTTAAACTAGGTAGGGACAACGTTGCCATATAAGGAGCACCAACATTCAAAAAAAGAAAGAAAAGAACCGGGATTCCCTTCGGAAGGGGTTCTGAGTTAGTGAACTCCGGAAAAGTTGCCATCGAGAAAAAAATAAAAAACAACACCCTAAGGAAACTAACTTTAACGGGAATATTTCGTAGGTAGTTAATTTTTTTAAAACAATGAAACAAAACTCTATTGTTTCATATTTTAAGAAGTCGAGAAATAGGCAAAAGGTGACTCTATCTCTTTTTAGTTTTAGCGAGCGCGAAAGGACAAGTGCTCGATGATCTTTTCAAATTTATGGAGTCGGTAAAGATCGAAAATGATACCTTTCCGGAGTAGTCTAGGTAAAAGGGTGTACAAGGTTCACACGTGAGCTGCCATATACACCTTGGTTATAAAATGAAAGAGAAATCAACCAAGGACTTGACGTACATGTAGGTAGTCTCCCCGAATGTTGCATTCGGTGTATCACGGTTACAAGGCGACAAACTTGGCTTCCCTACGGATAAAAGGATTGCAACCTAGAGGGGTCTCCCTTTAGATGCTTGACGGTATGGGAGCACAAGTATGTACTAGCTGTCCTAAAGCCAAATGGTGAATGAAAATTGCTAGGTTTAAAGACACCGGAACACGTCTCTAACTTAGACCACTAAATATTGCGTTAAGTTCAATTTTTCCCTTAGGTTAATTCGATTAAATTTTAAAGTTGATCTTCAATTTACGTTTCAATTCCAAGGTCGTACCAAATGTTGAATCTCACAAATCCACGAATGCAAGCTACATGCCACAAGATATCATTTCTGCTCGATGAAATCTAGCTACAGAAGAGTTAAGAGCTTTTTACACAAACAAAACGATCGTAATACAATCAATGATATTTCTAATGCAACTAATGAAACTAAAAACTTTTCTTTCAAAGCCACTAATTACTAATAACGCTCGAAAAAGATTTTAATTTGCACTAATCAATCAGCAAACGAGGATTTTTTTATTTTCAATGTTTGAGAGCTAGATGCGCTAAACAAACCAAAAATGAGG
Organism: Pinus albicaulis; assembly: GCA_034641835.2. Classification (NCBI taxonomy): domain Eukaryota; kingdom Viridiplantae; phylum Streptophyta; class Pinopsida; order Pinales; family Pinaceae; genus Pinus; species Pinus albicaulis. The sequence goes on from CM076584.1 coordinate 1,271,878,819, forward strand.
ACAATTTGAGAAATGATAATAAGAGAGAAAACAAGAAGATTTACCCAATGGCACAAACAATCGCATCTCAAATCAACCAAAAGTCTCTACAAAACCAAGAAAAGTCCCAAAGACACTAATGATCCGTGTAATCTAGGCCCAAAATGAATCAAAGAGAAATTCAATTGAAAACGAAATCACTACTCAAAAAGCTAATTAAAATGATAGACAATCACAAACGAATGCAAGGTGTAGCAATCCCAAAGTCGACCGAATGAGCGAAACCAAAATCGGTGAGGCTCGACTCACAAAATCACCTAGATGCCCTAGGGCTCGAATGGAAATTGAAAGAAATAGGCAAACAACCAAAGGATGGAGGTTACAATCAAACTAGGCTCCGCACACTCAAACAAATAAAAAAACAAGAACAAAATCACAAGTCACTCCCCGAAAGCATAAAAAAAAAAAAACGCAAACCCTAATAGCTCGCTGTGATCGGGGCGCGACCGTGAGCTTGAAATTAGCGCTGAAAGGTAATGGCACGGTGATACACAAGCAACCCCGTGCCATCGGCATCACAAACTAAAAGCGTGCCACCAGTTTACTATGGGAAAATGAAAACAAGCAATCTCGACACATACAAGTGATGACAAAGCTAAAACAAAGCCAAATAAACAAAACAAAAACTACCCAAAGAGCTGACTAAGCAAGCAAGGCCAAGAAATTGACCGGAAGAGAAGACAATACTCCAAGTTGTTCACTGTGAACTAAACTGGAGATCGATGAAGTAAAGATTGATCTACTTCGCTAATGTAGAGCAAAAGAGTTTCAAGGCTATCCGGGTGTACTGTGCTCCGTCTATAGCTTAAAAATAAAAACAAGTTGATTCCTGCCGAGTCGCCAAATCGTTGAAGAGGTTAACTTCTCTCCGTGATAGAGGTGATCCCTACTTAGCCTAGATCAGGTCTAGCAACAATCAAACACGCCACAAAGGTGTTCCTGACTGCAAATAAGCCAACTTGCGATGAAGGCTTACCCGGAATCCAATGCCGTCATTTGTAGAAGAGGTGGTGCCTTCGTTCCTTTGCGCCGTGCATCACAATCCTCACGATCTCCGTGATCGGGACACCTCGCACATGCAAGAACAACACAAACGCAAGCGTAAAATCCAAGATATACAACTATATGTCGCCGAAGAGGACATAACTCATGAACATAATCAAGAACAAGAGTGGAACCATAACCACGTTTATCATTAATGAGTCAAAAGAAGAATACAACCATAGCTTTGATGCGCACTTTCTTCGAGGGTCGTTAGCAAAACATGTCTCGATAAAGCCCGTCAAGGATGGGACAGCCTTCTCTCCTGTGATACTTGACAATAGTCTCCTGCTCGATTTGGCCTTAAGGGAATCAAGAAGGCTCTTTGCAACATAAGGATGTGAAAGCTCTTGGAACTAGCTTGCAAAGGAGATGAGCAAGCTTTTAAGGGGGATGGAGGAAGGGGAGTTGGGATCCCTATAATTATGGGATTGGCCCTATCATCAAGGAAGCTTCCATGAGAGGTGGAAAACCACTTCTCTCTATGGAAATCCGTAGCCAAACCTCCTAACTCAAGATAGATATCACTCCGTGAATTTGTTAAGAAGACGCAGACTTCCGCCATTTATTTTTTAAAAAACACTTCTTAATGTGGAAAGTTGGCATTGTGTGCGCCTATGATAGAGCTCCAATTGGCGCGCCCATTTTGAGGATTTTCCCCTGGCACAGGGCCGAACCGTGAACCGTGCCAATGGAAAAAGAGCGTTTTAGATTTTGGCAGTGGAGATGTCTTTAGGGCAATGAAAGCTCATCTTCAAGAGGGATGCAATGAAAGTATTTCTTCAAGTCTTGTCTCTACTCACATAAACATAATGATCCCTCCAATCGTGGAGGGGAATGTTGTGATGTAGGACAATGTTGTACCTTACCTAATATTAACCTTAACGCAACTTAACCTTAACTTTACCCTTAACCTAACCCTAACCTTAAGGTCAAGGTTAAGTTTACGTGAAGGGTAAAGATCAGGTTATGATTAGGGTAAGGTTAGGTTAACATTAAGGTTAAGGTTATGGTTAAGGTAAGGTTAAGGTTAAGTGTTAGGGTTATGGTTAAGGTTAAGGTTAAGGTCAAGGTTAAGTTAGGTTAAGGTAAGGTTAAGGTTAATGGCCAGGTCAAGGTTAAGAGTTTAGTCAAAGTTAAGGTTAAGGTTAAGGGTTTGGTCAAGGTTAAGGGTGAAGGTTATGGGTAAGGTTATGGTTATGTCAAGGTTATGTAGAAGGGTAAGGTTAATTTTAATGTTAGGTTAGGTTAGTGAAAAGGCGTTATGGTTAAGGTTAAGGTTCGTGTTAAGGTCAAGGTTAATATTAAGTAAAGGTTAAGGTTAAGGTTAATATTAAGGGTATGGTCAAGGTCGTGGTCGTGTTATAGTTAAGGTCAAGGTTAAGGTTAAGGGTAAGGTTACAGTTAAGTTAAGGTTAACGTTAATGTTAAAAGGATTAAGGTAAGGCTAAGGTTACGGATTTAGTCGTTAAGGTTATAGTTAATGCTAGGGCAAGGTTAAGGTTAAAGTTGAGGTTAAGGTTAGGTTAAGGTTAGAGTTAGGTTATAATAAGGGTCAAGGTTATGGTTAGGGTTAATGTTAGGTTAAGTTGGAAGGGTACTATTAAGCCCTTAACCTTCCCATAACCTTAACCTTAACCTTACCATTACTTTAACCTAACCTAACCTAACCCTTTAATGTTATCAATACCTTTAACCTAACGTTAACCTTTACCTTCCCCTAACCTTAACCCTAACCTTAGCCTAACCTTAACATAACGTTACCCTTAACCTTCAAATTTTACTTAACCTAACCTTAATCTTAAATTTACCCTGTCAAAACCTTAAAATTAACTTTTCAACCTAACCCTAACCTTGACCTCGACTCAACCTTAACCTAAAATTAACCAAACCCTTAACTCCTAACCTTAACCCGACTAAACCCGTAACCTAACTATACCTAAAATTAACCTAACCATAACGTTGAATTTACCCTTAATCTCAACCTTATCCTTGACCTTAACCTATCTCAACTTTACCTATGATTAGGTTAAGGTTAGGTAAGGGTAAGGTTAAGGCTACGGGGTTTAGTCAAAGTTAAGGTTAAGGTTAGGTAACGTTAAGGTTAAGGTTAAGGTTAAGGCATAGTTAAGGGCAGTTACATAAGGCAAGGTTAAAGCCAAGGTTAAGGTCATGCTAAGTTTAGTTAGGTTAACCTTAACCTTAACCTTAACTCTTAACCTAACTCGTTAGGAATCTATAATTAGCAATATTAGCAAAGTCCGATATTAGGGAGAAAACATCATTTCAACCAACTTTTGGGATTCTAGGATCTAGCCCTACCGAATTCCCGAGAGGGATCTCTCCAATAAGTACAAAGATGGATTTGTCTTTGAAGTTTGGGTAATGATATTAGGCTAGTTATGAAGGCCGAGGGTTTGTTTTGTTTTTCGATGGTTGAGAATGATTATTGTTTGAGGCGGAAAGATCTATATGCAAAGAGTTTCAATAATGAGAAGTTACAAGCAATAAGAATAAGCTTGGCCGAAAAGATAGATAATTGTAGGTTTTAGTCCACTAGGGCTATGGAGTCATAATAGGATTTAATCGAAACATCGTGTCTAAGAGTGGTCAATGGGGCAAGTCATCTATGTCTAAGGATCTCTTTAAAGTTTGATTTATGGAGTGAAGTGATACAATAAGAAGGGGAAATAAAAATGAAGCAACAAAGAGTAGCCTAAGATCTCGGTAACTACTTTTAAACTAGCCACTTTTGACATACACTTAAGAAAACATGAAAGTAAACTAGGATCTGGTAAGTAATTCTTAAACTAGCCAGCCTTTGATACACTTACCAATAGAAAAAATATAAAACAAGGGGAAATACTAATGATAACGAGGGATGGTCTAAGATATGGTAAGTACTTCTAAACTAGCCAGCCTTTCAACACATTCCAAGGGAAACATTCGTACAATTGTGGAGATAAAACTAGGACCAGGGCTCACCATCTTCCTTACCATATTCAAATAACATATACTAAAAATAACATCTAAGAATAACAATCACCAAGAAAATAGGGCTTAGGAATGCCGATTGCTCATGCTTAATCCGAATTAAATCATTCCCAAATAACACAAATTGGAAATAGAAAACATTCGATAAAGATTTCCGCCGAGAAGGTTACCGATAAGGCGTAGGTCCCAACTCCATGCATGCTGTTCTTTATAAGAGAAAATGAAACACAATGAAAATAGAAACAAAATGACAAATTACAATAAGAAAACATCACCGTCAACATAGACCAGGATCCCATAAATCGTCTTGTATTGATGTCTAAACCGCTACATCTTCAAGTCCGATGCTTTAGTTTAACAATCATCCACACATCTCGCCCTAACCTATCTACCACCGCGTAGCTCCAAGGGCTAGTGAACACTATTTACAATCGTAAGTTTAAGCTCAAATGTATTCGAAAGTTCTCCGCAACCAACCCTCTCTCATCTTCTCGTAGAAGTATATATAGAAGAATGAGGAGGTGAGATTTGATAAAAGATCTCAATTATAATTAATACATGCTTAATGGTTTCTCGTCCTCGGGGGGCTCAATAAGAAACTTGCATAGGTGTCCTCTATATTAAATGTTTTTACATAAATATTAAGCTTGATGGGAGCTTTGCTGACCTTTCGAGGCCTGTAGTGGTGTCGGAGTTACTTCCGCATATCCTTTGCATTGAATTTCCCCGTAGAAGTAAGTCTCCGGATGTGCCGAGGCGAATATATTCATTTGATCAATAACTTCACTGATTGAGTACTTCGAGGCATAGGTGGCATGCTCGTAGCCGGGAGGAATCAATTTGCCTCGCATGTGGTGATGAGGTTTTCTTGTTGATAGCATTTTTCGGTGATTTTCTTTAATTTGTCTTAATTGGGGAGGATTAGGTTTTTTGATAATCAATATTAGCCATAATCCCCCAGCGTATCCGTCTTCAATCTTCCATTATGGTGCATTCTCGTCATCGACACCGATACTCTTTGATTGCGATCATTTTACCGTGTTTTGTTGGTGTGTAGTGTGCCGCGTGTGGGATCGTGAGGCATCACCGTTTTAATCACGTCGAGATGTGGAATATTCAACCCACGGGTGGCTTTTTGAAGAATCGAAGGTAAGATAATTAAAACCTGTACTTTCCGCCTTTTTTCAAGATAATAGAAAAAACCATTTAATCACCCTTACAAAATAAATTATCTCGAACTTCAAAACTTTTGATAAAACCAAGTTGTATAACCATTTCGGGTCACAAAAGGGATTTGCCGACGCCGTGTGTTTGTGACCCGAAATTTTTATGAAATCCGCCATAAAGCTCCTGTCCGTTTTGGGGGCCTCGCTAACGCGCCTGCGGTGACCCAAAAAATTTTTATGAATTATGTCATATAAAGCTCCCTCGGGTCCCGCATTTCACGACCATGCGAGCAATCGAACAAGACTCGCTCCAACTGTTGCCACCGCATGGATGCCGACTAGGCGTTGGGACCACTCTGCCTATGGGACCGCTCGATCGCCGTCGTGGCCGTGGGGACCAGGGTGACCGATCGCGACCGTCAATCCGTTGCATCGATCGAAGACCGAGATGTTTTGATAAATGCGCCGTACCTTAGTTCATCCTCCGAGCTCCTTTTGGAGTGCGATTACCGTTCGATGAGCCGCCTCGATCGACGCGTCAATATCATGGTGAGCCCACAACAACTTTACGAATGAGGAGAGGTGTTCAAAACTTGAAAGCCACGTGTCTACTATGGTATCGATCGCGACCGGGGAAAACAGCTTACCCCAAAAGATGGTGCGATCAACCCCGCCTTGCTTTGTACAAGGAGTCACCGTGGGGACCACCGAGGTGATTGGATTTAGGGGCCGTCGTATCCGCAACCGCATCGACAAGTGGGAGAAATCAAGACTCAGACCGGCATAAACCTTTTCAAACCCCCGTAAAAAACCCAAAATATTAATAAAAAAAAAAAGGTTTTTATGAGTCGAGATGGTTTTATATATACGAAGTGGATAGATGCCCGATCATGGGGCCTTGGTCTATATGAAATGCAATATGATCGGGGGCTATAATATACGTTGTGGCCACTGGCATCGTGTTTTCGTTTCGACGCACAAAAAAAAGGCACTCTGTGAGTCGCTTCCGACGCGATGTTGCCGAGGACCTTAGCAATTGGTTCTGGCCGTTGGGGCATATGGAGGGAAAATGGCTTGGATTTAGCCCAAAGGGGCTTAAACCCACAACAAAATACTTGCTTTTTGGACATTTCCAAGATGTTTAGATGGATTTTCGGGGTTTCACATAGTTCAAAATGAGTTTTAAACTTGGTAAAATGATTTTCATAAATGGAAGAAGGGTAATCATGAAAAATAGAGGAGTTTTATGGAGAAAAAAGGGGAGCAAAAATGGAGTTTAGTTTTTCAAGTGAGGAAAGGGAAAAAAGATGATTTTGTTAAATAGCTTTCTTCTCATGAAATCAACATAATTTCAAAGTGTAGAATGGGCATAGTAGGGAAGATTTTTGACATAGGCATGAGGCTTTTCCAAGAGTCTTCAAGAGATAACACTTTGCAATAAAATTTGTTCCCTTGAAGGCTCTAAAATGATTTAGCCACCTTTGGTATAAAAATTTATAGGTGGCTAACACCAACCTTGAACTCAACCCCATCCTTAACCTTGACCAAACCCTTAACCTTAACCCAACATGAACCTTAACCCTAACCTTAACCTTAACTCGACTAAACCTGTAACCTTAACCTTAACCTTGACCTTAACTATAACTAACTCTAACCTTAACCCTGAGTTTACCCTTAACGTAACCTTAATCCCTAATTTTACCTAACCAAAGTTAAGGTTAAGGTTAAGGTTAAGGAAACAGCAATATAAGGTTAAGAAAGAAGTTAAGGTTAAGGTTATGGGTTTAGTCAAAGTCAGATTAAGTTTAAGGTTAAGGTTAAGGGTTTGGGAAGGTTAAGGTTAAGGGTAAGATAAATTTAAGGTTAAAGTTAAGGTTAAGGTTAGGTTAAGGTCAAGGTCAAGGTTAAAGGTAAAGTTAAGTTCAAGCTTAGGGTTATGTTATAGTTAAGGTTAAGGTTAGGTTAAGGGTAAAAGTCAAGGTTAAGGTGAAGGTTAGGTAAGGTTAATTTTAAGGGTTGTGCCTTGAATTTTACTTAACTTAACCTTAACTTGCACTATAACCTATCCCTAACCTTTACCAAACCCTGTTCCAACTTAACCTTAACCTTCCCATAACCATAATTCCAATATTAACTTTAATCCTAATTCAACTGAATCTTAACTCAACTTTGACCTAAGGGCAAGGCTCTGCAAATAGATAGGGTTACAGTTAAGATTAAGGTTGCTGCTTACGGCTAAGATTAAGGTTAAGGTTAATGTTAAGGGTTTGGTTATTGCAAGGCTAAGGTTAAGGTTAAGGGTAACGAACGTTAAGGTTAAGGGGTTAATGTAAAGTTAAGGTGTCAAGGTTGGCGTTTATGTAAAGGTGAAGAAGGTTGTATACGTTATGCTGTTAAGGTTAAGGTTAGGTTAAGGTTAAGTTATGGTGTCAAGGATAAGGTTAAGGTTAAGGCATGTTTAATGTTATATTTAAGTTATGTCATGTCAGTGTTAAGGGTTATGGTTAAGGTTATTAAAGTAAAGGGTAAAAGATAAGGTTATGGTTATTGGTTTATTAAGATTAAGCTTAAGGTTATGGTTAAGACAAGGTTAAGATAAGGTTATGGTAAGGTTAAGGTTAAGGTTAAGTTAAGGTTATGGTTAAGGTAAGGTTAAGTGTAAAGTTAAGGTTAAGGTTATGTTAAGGTTAATATAAGTTTAAGGGTAAGGTTAAGGTCAAGGTCAAGCTCAAGGTCAAGGTCAAGGTCACAATGAAGGGTAAGGTCACTATTGGCGTTAAGGTTATGGTTATGTGTTATGTTGGCGTTATTGCGAAGGTTAAGGCGCTTTAAGCATTACGTTAAGGTTAGGGTTGTTGGGTTAGGGAAAGTTAGATATATTAAGGCTGTTTATGCCAGTTGTTTTAGTCGTGTTAAAGGTAGTTTATGGTTAATGTTAGTTAGGGTTAAGGGTAAATTCAAGGTTAAGGTTATGGTTATGGAAGGTTATATATAAGTATGGGTTAAGTTTAGGTTAAGGGTAAAGTCAAGGTAAAGGTTAAGGTAATAAGAAGGTTACGTTAATGCTATGTTTATGGGAAGATTAAGGTTAAAGTTAATGTTAAGGTTAAGGTTAAGCCGCTGGTCAAGGTTAGGGTTAGGTTATAGTTAATGTCAAGTTTAGGTTAGGGTTATAGTTAAAGTTAAGGTTAAGGTCAAGTCTAAGGTTAAGTTAAGGTTAAGGTTAAGGTCAAGGGTCAAGGTCAAGGTCATGTTAAGGTTGAGGTTAGGTTAAGGGTAAGGTTAAGGTTAGGATTAGGGTTATAGTTAAGGTTATGGATATAAGGTTAGGGTTGTTATATATGACATGTTTAGTTTAATTTTAAGGTTAAGGTTAGGTAAAGGTAAATGTTTTGGTTATGGTTATGGTTAGGAATGTTGTTATGTTATATAAAGCTGTTAAGGTTATGTTTATACACTTATGTTTAAAGCTGCTGTTAAGGGCTTGGGTCAAGTTAGCGAGTTGGCAGTTAAGGTTAAGGTTAGGCTGGGTTATAAAGGCTAAGGTTAAGGTTTAGGTTAAGGTTAAGGTTAAGGTTAGGTTATAGTGAGGCTGGGTTAAGGTTAAGACCGCAACCTTAACCTCTCGACTCACCTCATCCTTAACTTTAACCCTAACCTTGACTTTACCCTTAACTTAAACTTAACCTTCACTCTAACCTAACCCTAACCTTGACCAAACCCGTATCCTTAACCTTAAACTTACCATTATCTTTACTAAAAGTCAGAACCTTAACCTTTGCCATAACTTAACTATGTAACCTAACCCTAACGTTGACCAAACCCTTAACCTTAACCTTGAATAACCCTACAACCTTAAACTTAACCTCACTCAAACTTGTAATCTTAACCTTAACTATAACCTAACCCTAACCTTGACCAAACCCTTAACCTTAACCTTAACCTTTACCCTTAACCTTAACCCTAACCTTTAACCTTAACCTTAACTAACCTAACCTTAACCTTAACCTTAACCTAACCTTAACCTTAACCTTAACCTTAACCTTAACCTTACCTAACTTAACCTTAACCTTGACCTTCATAACCCTTAACCATCAAACCTTAACCTTAACCTTAAACCTTAACCTTAAACCTTAACCCTATAACCTAACCCTAACCCTTGACCAAACCCTTAACCTTAACCTTAACCTTAACCCTTAAACCTAACTATACCCTTAACCTCTAACCTTAACCCTAACTTAACCAAACCCTTAACCTTGACCTTAACCTTAACCTTACCCTTAACCTTAACCCTTAACCTTACCCTAACCTTAACCCTAACCTTAACCTTGACCTTAACCTTAACCTAACTCTTAAATTTAACTTCAACTTTAACCTAACCTTAACCTTAACTTTAACCTTAACCTTAACCTTAAATATAACTTAACCTAAACTTGACCTTAACTATAACATAACCCTAACGTCGACCAAACCCTCTAACCTTAACCTTAACCTTAACATTAACGTTACCCTTAACCTAACCCTAACCTTGACCAAACCCTTAACCTTAACCTTAACCTTAACTTTAACTTTACCCTAACCTTAACCTTAAAATTAACCCCCACCTTAACCTTAACCTTAACATTAACCTTAACCTTAACCTTAACCTTTCGACCAAACCCTTAACCTTAACCTCGACCTTCAAACCCTTAAAATTAAGCTTAACCTAACTAAACCCGTAACCTAAACCTTACCTATAACCTAACCCTAGCCTTGACCAAACCATTAACCTTAACCTTAACCTAAACCTAAACCTAACCTTAACCTTAACCTTTACTATAACCTAACCCTAACCTTGACCAAACCCTTAACTTAACCTTAACCTTTACCCTTAACCTAACCCTAACCTTGACCAAACCATTAACCTTAACCTTAACCTTAACCTAACTCTTAAATTTAACTTCAACTTTAACCTAACCTTAACCTTAACTTTAACCTTAACCTTAACCTTAAATATAACTTAACCTAAACTTGACCTTAACTATAACATAACCCTAACGTCGACCAAACCCTCTAACCTTAACCTTAACCTTAACATTAACGTTACCCTTAACCTAACCCTAACCTTGACCAAACCCTTAACCTTAACCTTAACCTTAACTTTAACTTTACCCTAACCTTAACCTTAAAATTAACCCCCACCTTAACCTTAACCTTAACATTAACCTTAATTCCGACTAAACCCATAACCTTAACCTTACATTAATCTAACTTTAACCTGTCTCTAACCTTAACCTTATCCTTAAACTTAACCTTAACCTTGCGCTAACCTTACCCTAACCTTAACCTTAACTTACCGATAACCCACATTAACCTAACTCATTTTCTCTAACCTTAATTCTTATCCTTCCCCTAACCTAAACCTAACCTTAACTTAACCTTAACCCTTAACCTTAAGGTTAAGGTTTGGTCAAGGTTAGGGTTAGGTTATAGTTAAGGTTAAGGTGAGAGTTATTAGGGAAGGTTAAGTTTAAGGTTAAGGTTAAGGTTATGGTTAGGCTAAGGTTAAGGTTATGCTAACTCATGGCTAGGGTTAGGTTAAGGTTAAGGTTAAGGTTAGGTTATAGTTAAGGGTAATTTTAAGGGTATGGTTAAGGTAAGAAGCTAATATAAGGTTAAGGGTAAGGTTAAGGTTAAGGTTAAGGTAAGGTTAAGTGAAAATTTAAGGTTAGGTTATAGTTAAGGTTAAGTTCAAGGGTTTGGTCAAGGTTTGGTTAGGTTATAGTTAACGTTAAGGTTAAGGTTAAGGATCGTGGTTTGGTCAAGGTTACTAAGTAGGTTATAGTTAAGGTTAGTTAAGGTTAGGGGTAATGTTAAGGTTAAGTGAAGGTTAAGGCTAAGGGGTTAAGGTAAAGTCAAGTCTAAGGTTAGGGGGTTAGGTTAAGGTAAAGTCAAGGTTAAAGTTAAGGTTAAGGGTAAGGGTAAGGTTCAAGTTAAGGTTAGGTAAATTTAAAGTTAAGGTTAATTCAAGGTTAGGTTAAGGTTAAGGTTAAGGTCAAGGTTAGAGTTAGGTTAAGTTAAGGCATAGTTAAGGTTAAGGTTAAGTTTTGGTGCTGCTGGGTAAGGTTATGGTTAGGTTAAGGTTATTGTTAAGGTTAGGTTAAGGTTAACATAAGGTTAAGGTTAGGGTTAGGGTTTAGGTTAAGATTAGGTTAAAGTGGAGGTTATGGGTTTGGTCACAAGTTAACCTAACCTCTAAGATTAGGGTTAAGTTATGGGTAATCGCACCTTAGGTTAGGTAAATTCAATTTTAAGGTTAAGGTTAAGGTCAAGGGGAAGTTTAAGGTTAAGGTCGTGTTGGGTTAAGGTTAAGGTTAAGGTTATAGTTAAGATTAAGGTTAAGGGAAAAGTTAAGGTGTAGGTTAAGGCTAAAGTTAAAGTTAAGGTTAAGATTAGGTTAGGTTATAGTTAAGGCCAAGTTTATGTTTAAGGTTAAGGGGTTAAGGTTAAGGGCAGGTGTTATGTCAAGGTTAGGTTTGCTATAGTTAAGGTTAAGGTATGTTAAGGGTAAAGTTAATTTTAAGGTTAAGGTTACAGGTTTAGTAAGGTTAAGGTTAAGGTTAAGGTTAGTTTAAGGTTAAGGAAGGAGGATACGGGTCTTAACCTAAACCTTACCCTTAACCTTCACCCTTAACCTTAATCCCTCACCATAACCTAACCATAACCTTGAACTTAATCGTAACCTAACCTTAACCTTAAACTTGACCTTAATTAGTAACCTTAACCTTAACCCGACTAAACTCGTAAACCTTAACCTTACCCTTACCATAACCTTAACCTTAAGGTTAAGATTAATGTTAAAGTTAAAGAGAATGTTAAGGTCGTTAAGGTTAAGGTTAGGTTAAGGTTAAAGTCAAGGTCAAGGTTAAGGTTAAGGTTAGGGAAGGTTAATGTTAAGGTTGGGGGAAGATTAAGGTTAAAGTCAGTTAAGGGTAAAGTTAAGGTTAAGGTTATGTTAAGGTTAAGGCTGTGGTTGCGTCACGTGAGGGTTAAGTTAATGTTAAGGTTAAGTTTAGGTTAAGGTTGAAGTTTAAGGTTAGGGTTAAGGTTAAGGTAAGGTTAAGTTAAGGGTAAAGTTAAGGGTTAAGGTAAAGGTTAAGGTTAAGGGTAAGATATGGTTAAGGGTTAAGGTTGCTTCTAACGGACTCCTTTTTAAACTTAACTTTACCCTTAACCTAACCTTAACGTTAGCCTAACCTTCAAATTAACCTTGAATTTAACCTTAACCCTAACCTTAACCTTTAACCTTCCCATAAGCATAACCTTAACTTTGACTTTACTCCTTAACCTAACCTTAAGGGTTTCGTAAAGTTATGGTTAAGGTTAAGGTTATGGGTTTAGTCAGATAAGGTTATAGTTAAGGTCAAGGTTAAGGTTAAGTTTTATATTAACCCTTTAACCTTAACCCTATCTTAACCTTAACCTAACCTTAACCTTAACTTTTACTCCTTAACATTACCTTAACCATAACCTTAACCTAACCTTAACCTTAACCTTACCCTTTACCTTATCTTAACCTTACCTTAACCATAACCTTAACTATAACCTAACCCTAACCTTGACGAAACCATTAACCTTATCCTTGACCTTAATCGTACCTTTAACCTTAACCTTAACCTTAACTATAACCTAACCCTAACCTAACCGTAAAATTAACCCTAACCTTAACCTTAACCTTCACATAACCTTAACCTTTACTTCTTAACCTTAACCTTAACTTTAACCTTAATCCCTAGAAAAAGCTTAACCTTAACATTAAGTTTAATCCTTAACATTCCCCTAACCTTAACCCTAACTCTAAACCTTAACCTAAACTCCTAACCTAACCTTAACCATAAATTTAACCTTACCCTAATACTCCCCTTAACTCAACATTAACCTTACCCTAACCATACTAAACTCCGTAACCCAACTCAACTCTTAACTTCTTTACCCTTAACCTAACTTCACTTTAACCTTAACCTTAACCCTGATTTCAAACCCGCAACCTTAGCTCTGACCTTAGCCTTACCTTGACCTTAACGATAATGTAACCCCTAACCTTAAGGAAACCATTAACCTAACCTTAATGTGAACCTTTTATCTATTCTACTCATTTTAACCTAACCTTAACCGTAACCTAAAGGTTTGGTCAAGATTAGGGTTAGGTTACGAGTTAAGTTCAAGGTTAAGGTTAGGTTAAGGTTAAGGTCGAGGTTACGGTTAGGTTGTAGTTAAGGTTAAGGTTAATGTCAATGTTAAGGATTTGGTCAAGGTTAGGGTTAGGTTATAGTAAAGGTTAAGGTTAAGGTTAGGTTTAGGTTTAGGTTAAGGTTAAGGTTAATGGTTTGGTCAAGGCTAGGGTTAGGTTATAGGTAAGGTTTAGGTTACGGGTTTAGTTAGGTTAAGCTTAATTTTAAGGGTTTGAAGGTCGAGGTTAAGGTTAAGGGTTTGGTCGAAAGGTTAAGGTTAAGGTTAAGGTTAATGTTAAGGTTAAGGTTAAGGTGGGGGTTAATTTTAAGGTTAAGGTTAGGGTAAAGTTAAAGTTAAGGTTAAGGTTAAGGTTAAGGGTTTGGTCAAGGTTAGGGTTTGGGTTTGGTTAAGGGTAAAGTCAAGTTTAAGGTTATGGTTAAGGTTAAGGGTAAGATAACGTTAAGGTTAAGGTTAAGGTTAAGGTTACTAAAGGTTAAGGTTAAGGTTATGGTTAGGTGAAGGTGGAGGATTGCTAGGTCAAAGTTAAGGTTAATGTTAAGTTAAGGTTAAGGTTAAGGTTAAGCTTAGGATTAGGTTAAGGGTAAAGTAAAACCTTAACCTTAACCTTATGTTTAACCTTAACCTTCCCCTAACCTTTACCCTAACCTATCCTTAACCTTAACCTTAACCTACCCTTAACCTTACCTTAACCTAACCTAAACATTAATCAACTTAACCTTAACCTTACCTTAACCTAACCTTAACCTACCTAAACTCATTTCCAACTTTAACCTTAACCTTAACCATAACCATAACATTAACTCACCTTAACCTTAACCCTAACCTAACCTAACCTTGACCTTAACTATAACCAGCCCTAAGCTCGACCAAACCCTTAACCTTAACCTTAACCCGACTAAACCCATAACCTTAACCTAACCTTACCCTTAACCTTAACTTATCCTTAACCTTGACCTTAACCATAATATTTATCTTAGGTTAAGGTTAAGGTTAAGTGTAAGGTTAGGGTTAAGGGTAAAGGTTAAGTTTAAGGTCACGTGTTTAATGCTAAGGTTAAGGGGTTAAGATTTTGGTCATGCTTAGGTTAGGTTATAGTTAAAGTCAAGGTTATGGTTAAAGTTAATTTAAGGCTAAGGTTAAGGTTATGGTTAGTTTACGTTAAGGTTAAGCTCTCAAGGTTAAGGTTACGTTATGGTTAAGCTTAGTTTAAGGTTTAGGTTAAGGCTAAGGTTAAGTCTAGGTTATAGTGAAGGTGAAGGTTAAGACCCTTAGCCTTATCCTTGACCTTAACCTTACTATCCTTATGTTTCTTAACCTTTAAACTCGACCTTAACCTTAACTATAACTCCTTAACATTAACCCTAACCTTAATCCCAACCTAACCTTAACTTTACCCTTAACCTAACCTTAACCCTAACTATACCCTTACTCCAATATTAACTCTTAACCTGTGCTTAACCACTTAAACCTGACCTTAACCTTAACTTAACCCAACCTTAACCTTAACCTTAACTATAACCTAACACTAACCTTGACTAAACCCTTAACCTTAAACTTATCTTAATCTTATCCTAACCTTAACCATAACCTTAACCTAACTATAACTTTACCCTAACCTTAACCTTGACCTTTAACTATAACCTAACCCTAACCTTGACCAAACCCTTAACCTTAACCTTAACCTGACTAAACCTCGTAACCTTAACTCAACCTTAACCTGTCCTGCCCCCTTAACCTTAATTTTAACCTAATATTTAACCTAAATAAAACCTAACCCTAACCTTAACCAAACCTTTAACCTTAATCTTAACATTAACCTTAACCTTAACTGACTACAACCCCACCTAATCCCAACCTTAACCTTAACCTAACTAACCTTAGTTTGGGTCCTTAACTCAACTCCAATATTAATCATAACCTTACCCCTAACCTTAACCTTAACCTAACCTAACCCTAAATTTACCTTAACCTTGACTTTATCCTGTTAACCTTAACCTTAACCTAATACTTAACTCGACCAAACATTTAACCTTAACCTTAGCCTTAACTTTATCCTTAACTCTAATCTTAACCTTAACTTAACTCTTAACCTGACTTTACCCTTAACATAACCTTAACCTTGACCTTAACCTAAGGTTAAGATTATGGTTATGTTAACGTTAAGGGTAAGGTTAGGGTTAATTTTAGGGTAAGGTTAGGTTAGGTTAAGGTTAAGGTTACGTTAAATTTAAGGTTAAGTGGTTACTTTAAAGGTTAAGATTAAGGTTAAGGTTATGGTTAGAGGTTGGGGTTAATCTTAAGATTAGGTTAAGGTTAAGGTGAAAGGTATATAGTGTTATGTTAAGTTTATGTTTAGGTTAGGTTATAGTTAAGGTTAATTTTAGGTTAATGGTAAGGTAAGGTTAAGGTTTAGGTTAGGTTATAGTGATGGTTAAGGTTAAGATAATATTAAGGTTAAGGTTATGGGTTTGGTAAAGTTTAGGGTTAGGTTATAGTTAAGGTCAAGGTTAAGCTTAGGTTATAGGTGCAGTGCTTAGGTTAAGATAAGGTTAATGTTATGTTAGGTTAAGGTTAATGTTATGGTTATGTTAAGGTTAACGTTAGGTAAAGGTAAAGGTTAAGGGTTAATGTTAAGGGTTTGGCTGTATGTTGGTTAAGTTATAGTTAAGGTTACAGGTTTGTCTGTGTTAAGGTTAAGGTTAAGGGTAAGGTTAGCGAAGGGTAAAGTTAAGTTTGGTATAAAGCCAAGGGTTTAATGCTACCAGTTAAAAGGTTTGTTCAAGGTTAGGGTTAGGTTCAAGTTACAGTTTAGTCAAAGTTAATTTTAATGCTAAGGTTATTGTTAAGGTTAAGGTTAAGGTTTGGTCAAGGTTAGGTTAGGTTATAGTTAAAGTTAAGGTTAAAGTCAAGGTCAAGTGTAAGTGTTAAGGTTAGGTTGATGTTAAGATTACGTGAAGGCTAAAGTTAAGGTTATGTGTTAGGGTAAGGATAGGTTAAGATTAGGGAAGGTTAAGGTTGGGTTCATGTTAAGGGTAAAGTGAAGGTTAAGGTTAGGTTAAGGGTAAGGGTTTGGTAAAGGTTAGGTTTGGTTATAGTTAAGGTCAAGTTAAGGTTAAGGTTAAGGGTTTGGTCAAGGTCAAGGTTATGTTATATTTAAGGTGAAGGTTAATGTTAGGAAAGTTTAATGTTAAGGTTAAGGTTAAGGGTTTGGTCAAGGTTAGGTTAATTTTAAGGATAAGGTTACGAGTTTAGTTAGGTTAATTTTAAGGTTAAGGTTAAGGTTTAGGTTAGGTTGGTTTAAGGTTAAGGTTGGTTGCCACGTTATGGTTAAGGTTATTATTAGGTTAAGGTTAAGGTTAAGGTTAGTATAAGGTTAATATAAGGTTAAGGGTTAGGTTAAGGTTAGTGTTTGGTCAAGGTTAGGTTAGGTTATATGGAAGGTGAAGGTTAAGTTAAGGGCAAAGTCAAGGTTAGGCTAGGTTAAGGTTAAGATTAGGTTAGGAATTTGTTGTTGATTTTAGGTTAAGGTTAAGGTTTTAGTTAAGGTCAATGTAAGATAAGGTTAAGGGTAAGGCCATGTTGCTGTGCTTAGTCAAAGTTAAGGCTAAGGTTAAGATTAGGTTAAGTAAGGTTAAGGTTAGGTTAAGATTAAGGTTAATGCGTTTGGTTGTTAAGGTTAGGTTAGGCTATAGTAGTTCAAGGTTATGGTTGAGGCAAGGAAACCCTTAACCTTAACCTTAACTCGAACCTTACCCGAACCTTACCCTTAACCTTAACCTTAACTATAACATAACACTAACCTTGACCAAACCTTTAACCTTAACTTTAACTTGACTAAACATGTAACTTTAACCTTAACCTTACTATTAACCTTCACCCTTAACCTTAACCTTAACCTTACCCCTTAACCTTAACTTAACCTAACTAAAACCCGCCACCTTAACCTTAACCTTAACCTTAACCCGAATAAACTTGTAACCTTAACCTTAACCTTATATAACCTTAACCTTAACTTTACCCGTAACCTAAATTTAACCATAACCTTAACCTTATATAACCTTAACCTTAACATTACCCGTAACCTAAATTTAACCATAACCTTAACCTTAAACTTACTCCTTACCTCCCAACCTTAATATTGATCTAACCTTAACCTTAAAACTAACCTTAACCTTAAACATTATCTAACCTAACCTTAACCTTTACCCTAACCTTAACCTTAACCTTAACCTTAACCTTGACTAAACCCTTAACCTTAACCTTAACCTAACCTTAACCTTGACTCACTAAACCTAACCGTAACCTTGACCAAACCCTTAACATTAACCTTAAACTTAATCTTTCCTTAACCTTAACCCTAACCTTAACCTTAACTTTACCCTTAACCCAAGCTTAACTTTACTCTTAACCTTAACCCTCGCTCTTAACCTTGACTTACCCTTAACCTAACATTTAAAGTGAATGTTAAGTTAGGTTAAGGTAAGGTTAAGGTTACTAAGTAGGTAAAGGTTAAGTTTAATGTTAACGTTAAAGATAAGTTAAGGTTAAGTGCAAGATAAGGTTAAGGTTAGGGTTAAGTTATAGTTAAGGTTAAGGGTTTGGTCAAGGTTAGAGTTAGGTTATAGTTAAGGTCAAGGTTAAGGTTAGGTTAAGGCTAAGGTTAAGGTTAGGTAATGGTTAATAGCACACTAAGGTTAAGGTTATGGTTATGGGAGGGTTATATTAATGTTAAGGTAAGGTTAAGGTTAGGTTAAGGTTAAGATTACAGTTAAAATCAAGGTCAAGGTTAACCTTAACCTAACCTTAACCTTACCTTAACCTTTACCTAACCTTAACCTTTAACCTTAACCTAACCTTAACCTTGACCTTAACTATAACCTAACCCTAACCCCCGAATTAAACCCTTAACCTTAACCCAACTTAATCTTAACTCGACCTCGACCTTAACCTTAACCTTACCCCCTTAAACTTAATCTTAACCTTAACTCTCACTAAACCCATAATGTTAACCATAACCTTAACTTAACTAAACTCCGTAACCCTTAACATTATCTTAACCTTACCTTAACATAATCGTAACCCTTGACCTTAACCTTAACCTAACTCTTAACTCCTTATCTTAACTCACTAAACTCCGTAACCTTTACCTTAACCTTAAAATTGCTTAACCTTAACCTTACCCCCTAACCTTACCCTTAACCTTCAGCGTAATTTTAACCTAACCTTAACCTTAACTTTACCCTTAACCTAGCCTTAACCTTAACCTCAACCTAACCCTAACCTTGACCTTAAACTTAACCTTAACCTTAACCTAAACTTAACCAAACCCTTACCTTAACCATAACCTAAGAAAACATATAACCTTAACCATAACCTTAACCTTAACCTAACCTTAACTTTGACTTTACTCATAATTAACCTTTAACTCAACCTAACCTTGCCTTAAAGTTAGGTTAAGATTAAGGTTAAGGTTAGGTAAGGGTAAGGTTAAGGTTACAAGTTTAGTCGTGCCAAGGTTAAGATTAAGGTTAAGGCTGGGCGTGTTGGGCACATTAAGGTTAAGGTTAAGGTTAGTTAAAGGTAAAGTTATGGTTAAGGTGAAGGCGAAGGGTAAGGTTAATGCAGTTATGTTTAGTCAGTTAAGTTAAGGTTAAGGGTTCGGGTTAAGGTTAGGCTAGGCTATAACTAAGGTTAAGGTTAGGTTATGTTAGAATTAAGGTTAAGGTTAAGACCTACAACCTAACATTAACCTTAGCCTTTACCTTAACCTTAACTTTAACTATATAACCTAAACTTAACCTATAACTTAACCTAAACCTTAACCTTAACTATAACCATAAACTTAACCTTACCTTTGACCTAACCCTAACCTTAACCTTAACCTTTAACCTTAACCATTAACGTTATCCCTTAACCCTTAACCCTTAACCTTGACCAAACCATAACCTTAACCTTACCCTTAACCTATCTTAACCCTTAACTAACTTAACCCTTAAACCATTAACTCTCACCTTAACCCTAACCTTAACCTTAACTATAACCTAACCCTAACCTTTCGACCAAACCCTTAACCTTAACCTTAACCTTTCAAACCCTTAACCTAACCCTTAACCTTGACCTAAACTATTAACCCGTAACCTTAACCTTAACCTATACCCTTAAACCCTTTAACCTTAACCATAACCATTAACCTTAACCTTAACTTTAAACCTTAACCTTAACCTTAAATATACCTTAACCTAAACTTGACCTTAACTATACCATAACCCTAACCTTGACCAAACCCTCTAACCTTAACATTAACCTTAACCTTAACGTTACCCTTAACCTAACCCTAACCTTGACCAAACCCTTAACCTTAACCTTAACCTTAACTTTAACTTTACCCTAACCTTAACCTTAAAATTAACCCCCACCTTAACCTTAACCTTAACATTAACCTTAACCTTAACCTTAACCTTTCGACCAAACCCTTAACCTTAACCTCGACCTTCAAACCCTTAAAATTAAGCTTAACCTAACTAAACCCGTAACCTAAACCTTACCTATAACCTAACCCTAGCCTTGACCAAACCATTAACCTTAACCTTAACCTAAACCTAAACCTAACCTTAACCTTAACCTTTACTATAACCTAACCCTAACCTTGACCAAATCCTTAACATTGACATTAACCTTAACCTTAACTACAACCTAACCGTAACCTCGACCTTAACCTTAACCTAACCTTAACCTTGAACTTAACTCGTAACCTAACCCTAATCTTGACCTTATCCTTAACTTAAACTTAACCTTAACCTTAACCCACCTAACCATAACCTTATTCCCAACCTTAACCTTAAACTTAACCATAACCTAACCCTAACCTTGACTGGCATTCTTAACATTAACCTAAACCTAACTCGACCCAACCTAACCTTAACCTTAACCGTAACATTAACCTTAACGAAACCTAACCTAACCTAACCTTAACGTTACCCTAGACTTAACCTTAACTTACTCCTTAACCTAACCTTAACTTTATCTTAACCTTAACTATAACCTAACCCTAACTCTCATAAAACCTTAACATTAACCTTAAATTTGAGTTTACCCTTAACTTAAGCTTAACTCTTTTCATTATAATCACCTAACCCTAACCTTAACTAAACCCTTAACCCTACCCTTAACCTTAAATCTAACCTTAACTTTAACTATAGGCCTAACCAGAATTTGGACTCAAACCCTTAACATTGCTTAAATTAACCTTAACCTTAACCTTAACCTAACCTTAACCTAACTATAACCTAACCCTGTCTCCTGACCAAACCTTATTTTAAAACTTAACTCCGTACCTAACCTTAACTTGACTAAAACCTTTAAGGTTAGGTAAAGTTAAAGTTGTATAAGTTAAGGTTAAGTTGGGATAAGGTAAGTTTATAGTTAGGTTAAGGTTAAGGTTAAAGGGGTAAGCCTTAACATTAACCCGACTAAACCCATAACCTTAACCTTAAACTTAACCTAACGTTAACCTTAACTAAACCCTTAACTTTAACCTTCTCTAACCTTACCCCTAACCTTCACTCCTTAACCTTAACCTAACCCTAACCATGACCTGAACCTTAATCCCACCTTAACCTATCTCCACTTAACCTTACCTTAACCTTAACCTAATCAACTCCAACCTTAAATTTACCATTAAAATAACCCTAACCTTGAGGTCAAGGCTAGGGTTAGGTTATAGGTAAGGTTTAGGTTACGGGTTTAGTTAGGTTAAGCTTAATTTTAAGGGTTTGAAGGTCGAGGTTAAGGTTAAGGGTTTGGTCGAAAGGTTAAGGTTAAGGTTAAGGTTAATGTTAAGGTTAAGGTTAAGGTGGGGGGTTAATTTTAAGGTTAAGGTTAGGGTAAAGTTAAAGTTAAGGTTAAGGTTAAGGTTAAGGGTTTGGTCAAGGTTAGGGTTAGGTTAAGGGTAACGTTAATGTTAAGGTTAAGGTTAAGGTTAGAGGGTTTGGTCGACGTTAGGGTTATGTTATAGTTAAGGTCAAGTTTAGGTTAAGTTATATTTAAGGTTAAGGTTAAGGTTAAAGTTAAGGTTAAGGTTAGGTTAAAGTTGAAGTTAAATTTAAGAGTTAGGTTAAGGTTAAGGTTAAGGTTAATGGTTTGGTCAAGGTTAGGGTTAGGTTAAGGGTAAAGGTCAAGGTTAACTTGTTAACTCTCCAATCTGACCTAACCCTAACTTTACCTTAAATGTACCCTTAGGTTACATTTTTAGCCGCCTTAAGGTTAAGGTTAAGGGTTTGGTCAAGGCTAAGGTTAAGGTCAAGGTAAGGGTAAATTTAAAGTTAAGGTTATAGGTTTAGTAAGGTTAAGGGATAGTGTTAAGATGAAGGTTAAGGTGCTAAGGTTAAGGTGAAGTTTAAGGGTAAGGTTAAGGTTAAGGTTGCTGTGTTTAGTCAGCATAGTTATGGTTAAGGCTAAGGTTAATGTTAAGGTTAGGGAAGGTTAAGGTTAAAGCTAGTTAAGGTAAGGGTTTGGTCAAGGTTATATTAAGGGTTAAGATTAAGGGTTTGGTCAAGGTTAGGGTTAGGTTAGAGTTAAGGTTAAGGTTAGGTTAAGGGTAAGATAAAAAATAAAGGTTAAGGGTAAGGTTAAGGTTAGGTTAAGGTCAAGGTCAAGGTTAAGGTTAAGGGTAAAGCTGCTGTTAATGTTAAGGTTAAGGTTAGGGTAAAGGTTGAGGTTAAAGGCAGCTACAGGTTTGGTCAAGGTTAGGGTTAGCTTATCCCTTAAGTTTAGGGTAAAGTTAAGGTTAATGATAAGGTTAGGTATTTGTTAGCTACCTACAATTTTTCATTAAGCAAAATAGGTGGCTAAATATTTTTTTTGAGCCTTCAAGAGACACATTTCCTATGAAAATCTCTCATCCTTGAAGCTTCGTGTGCCCTTTACCTTGATAATATCTTCACCGATGTTTCCATCCAAAAAGTCTTCTAAAACATCCCATTTCCCCTTGAAACCTCACAAACACTCTGGCTTAAAAATCCATTTTTCCCTCTACCGAAAACCTCTTTGTTCGGCCTTAAAAACTATGTTTTTAGGTGAAACACATTTTACATATAACGGGCTTAGCCCCTTTACCGCGACCCCCCAAGCACTTCCCCTCCATGCACCGTGAGTGCTAAGACCAAGCGCTAAAGCATGTGGCGCTTATCAAAATCGGAAGATGTCCAAAGGAAGTGCGCTTTCTTTGTTAAAGGTAAAAACTTCCGATGCGAGTGTATTTGTTATTTGGTCTCGGGGCGATCTACACATTTGTTCATCTTAATAGATCTAATAGTCCTCACCTATTTCATCACACCCATAACATTCCTTTGTAAACCCCCCAGGTAAATCTCCACCATTGATTCCCCTCTCAATTTGACGGCCATCGCATCATCAGGCTTTCATTACGCCACTCACAACTCTTCATGTCCCAGGTGGTTGTTTCTCGATTGGATCTTGGCCGTTGAATCCCCAAGAACCAGCAGCACAGGAACCCAATCCCAGTTTCCTTCTCATGTCCCCCAGATTAGTCACCCCGAACCCAATCACGGTCGTTGATACACAAATAATCCAATGTTCCGAGATGCAATCGCTCCTTCATCCCATTAGAGTTTTGGCCCTTCCATCCCTCTCCCCTCCCGATTAGATGTGACCGTCCATCCCTTACGGTCAGAAGACGGTCCTCCTTTCTCCCACTCATTCCCTTAGCCCTTTGGCCCCTTATTTCTCCTTAAAATATCCACCATCGATCCCATGGATCCAACGGCTCATGTGCTCCAGGCCACTATCGGCTCCCTCTTGCCTTTTCTTTCCCGGCTATGAGATCCTCGGTAGTCCATCGCATAGATCGGACGGCTCACGATCAAACCACCATTGATCGGTCCCCACCTTAACGGCCAGGTACATCTCCCTCATATCACGCTCCATATCCCGTCGTTGGATCTCATGGTCCACGATCAGCCTGACCATCATCAGTATCGCACGGTTCGGCGTCGAAGTTTAATGTCTAAAATTTATGCGATATGGGCGGTTTCAAATTCCACGTGTCATGCGGGGACCTATATCGCGTTCGAAAGTGGCTTCGCCTTACCCACCTTTTGCCACATGGAAACAACTATTTTTTCCTTAAAAAACCACTTCCCCACTTCTTGCCTCGAAAGTTCATTAAGAGATCTTTATCGTTGATGCGGATCAACGCGGCCCTGCGCATCGCGTCCTCCATTCACATTCTTCCATCGCGGGACCATAGAACTTCATCGCATCATCCCAAGCGAGTCAATCTCCTCACGAGATTTGGCGGTCTGTATTAAATCACCCTCTACCCATTACCGGGTCCCACCATTCAATCCCATGTCATATGTTTTTTCAAACATTTTCTTTGCTTATTCCATCCAAAGGTCCAAACCTTATAATTGCATTAAAAAACCTTTCCTTCCACTTGCATTAAAATTTTAATGTTTACGTTAAAGGGTTATATCATGCCTAACATCACAACTTTAATGTTTTACATTAAAGTTTATTTTGCCTCTCCGCCAAACCTTCCAAAGTCATTTCTTTAGTCGATCCCCACCATCTATCATCGTTAGCCCATCTAATCTAACGGCCCGAGCCATTCCTCCACCAAATCTCCATCGGCCTGATTGTCACCATTACCTTGCATTTTTCACCGATTCTCCATTGCATCCTTGCATACACCATCGCTTTGCTGCCTTCCTCACGAAGTCCTTTGCATCCATCCTCCCCCATGCATGTATTTCTTAACATATTTCTATGCTTTTGAAGGGTACAAGCGGTGGAAACCGCCATTGCTCACAGTCTTTGTCATAGTGACACAAAGCGCGAGAGAAGGCCATTTTCAAAGCCAAAATTTGTAGGGAAGGCTCTTGAAAGGTTTTAAATGCATATTTTATCCAAATCGGTATTAACTATGGGTAAAACCTCCGGCACCATTAGGCTTGCAAATTCACGGACGAGAGACGATCGAGCGGCAAAAGAGTATCGGTAAAGGATTAACGAGTTTTAAAGCACGTAATTGAAGATTTTAAGCTTTAATTAGCTGTTCAAAGGCGAATGTACCGGATTGAATAACTTGTGAATTACATAGAAGACCTAATGAGGCCTAAAGGATAATCGATCGAGTGTTTCACATCGGCGGAGAGTTTCCCTCACGAGAAAGGACAAAGTGCCCATATTGTTTTTATTCTACATCGCGTTCTGAGAAGATTTCCACCACGACATAAGTCCTAATGCTACCGGAGAGCATTTGTTATGCGGTATAGCGGCCTCAAAGTCATTGCTCTGCCTCTTATTCACCAGTACCTCTGATTACTACGGCTAGAAATACATCCAAAGAACATACACCGGAGTAGCCTTGACTGTCGAAGACCACTCTTTCACCCAAAGAGTACTAGGAATTAATGCATAGATATTAAGACGAGTGGGCCTCGAGCTCTCTTCTCCTACTTCTATTTTTAATGTTTCATTTAGTGTTTCCACTCCACCTCCTCCGCCCTATTTCAAGATATAAGAACTCAAGAAAAACATTTTGTAAGGGTTTGTGTTTTTTAGAGAGGTAAATCCCTCTCGCGGATAAAGGTGATCCCTACTAGCTCCGTACTCAGTCTAGCAACAACCGAGTCATGCTAAGACACAAGTTCCTAATTGCAAAAGAACAACATGTGACAAGAGGCCTACCTTAAGTCCCATACCGTCATCGCTCGTGGATAAGATGGAGCTTCCGTCCCTCACTTTGGCATATCAAAATTCTCGCTTGATGCGATCGAACACCCTCGCACGTACAAGAAACAACAAACACACAAGTGTAAAACCTAATACATGCAATTATGTATCAATAATAGAAGATACAACTCATAACATACATCATGAACATCTCGAGTGGAACCATAATCAAAGTCGCTTATTATTAATCGAAACAAAGAAAGATAAAACCCGATCTCCGATGTTAAGGTCTTCTCTCAATAGGTCACGAGGAGCAATGTCTTGCAGTTTGGCTCAGAAAGGACAAGTCTCTCTCTCTTCTATCAGTTCGACAATAATCTCCTTTTTAAAATTGATTCAAATTTATTTAGGCTAGCTTGCAAAGGGAAATTGACAAGCTTATATAGATGGTGGAAGGGGAGTTGGAATCCTCACAATGGTGGGATCAGTTCTATCCTCAAGTAATCTTCCATGATAGGTGGAAAACCACTTCCCTACATGGAGATCCAGAGCCAAACCTCCCAACTCAATTTAGAGACCAATTCGGTGGTTGGTTGGAATCAAACTTCCGCCATTTATTTTTTTTAAAAATCCTTATTAAGCTCCGGTACCTGGGTGATACACTCGGGATAGAGCATCAGCTTGGAAACCTTCTTTGGTGGATTTCCCCCATTGGCGCAAGGGCTAAACTAGCTGTCGCGCCAAGGCTAAAAAGGCTATTTTTAGGGATTTTCACAAAATTTTCTTCAAGGGGAATGATTTCCCTTGTCAAGGGGGATGCCATGAAAGTGGTTACAGTGTCATGTCATCATCACATGTCATGGAATAAGCCCTCCAATGTGCGCATGTGGGGTTGTGATGGTGAAAAATTACTCGTGTAAGAGATGCCCCCTAAAGCATGAGGCCCGAAAGAGAGAGGGGTGAAATTATTTATGAGAACGCGCCAATCGAAAACACCGCTATCGGAAAACTCGCGTACAAGTAAAACTGATATCTCAAATACATGATATATATGTGGTAAGGGTGCAGCTATCCGTAATAGAGTATACAACAATCAAGATCCAAGGCATGGACGCAGCCCATCCAATAAGGATCGATAAAGAGACTCGTGGTATGGTCACATCCATCTAGTGAATTAGCTGTGTAACCAATCATAATAATCCACAAAATCGCAACCTCGGATTCTACGTACAAAATCCAAGGTTCCCGTGCTCCATCTCGACCTAAACAAAGTACAAGTTCAAGCATGTGAATAAGTGAGCCGAAGTCGAATATGTAAGAACATCTTCTCCGATTACCACCAATGATAAAATATGTTAACAGACGCAGAGGAACCACCAATAATGAAATGGCTCCCTGCGTACTATAGGTACAATCCATGAAATGGCAACAAGGAGTCAGTATCAACACCCGAAGAATCATCCGATCGAAGGTCAATGATGAAAACCTTGCGTCGAATGTGAAGAACCTCGCCATTGAGGCATGCAGCTCCAAGGTACCGGAAGGGGAGTTCCCAAATGAGTCAAGTCGATAGGAAGTGACCTTGATCAAAGGTGGGCCATAGTGTTTCCCACATCATCGACGCGAGCGCGCAGGAGAATAATGTTTGTGAATCAAAGATCGATGAGAATTAGAGGAAGGTTGAAACTTGCGTCAACTTTCAACATATCGGCGCACGACAAAGGATTTGGTAGCATTTGACATCAAAAGATTATAAGTCATGATGACGAGGAAAAAGAGTAAATGAGAGGTCGAAAGGGATTACCCAAACCCATGGAGGCAAAACAGATAATGAGATGAGATGTCCCCAACCCCGACACTTAATGCGTGTTAAAAGTACCATGTTCAAGAGCGACATATTATCGACACGATAGCATATGCTTGTAATATAATTTTTTCCTTCTCGTACCTAATCCATCCTAGTACATTTAACGAGCCCTAGAATGAGTGAACTCGAATATCGTCATTACGACCTAACTTCGATGTCACCGTGGTTTAACGACCGACAAAGGAAGAACTCAAGGCTTTTTCATGTTTAGAGAGTTTGAAAAGATAGCAGTAAAAGTAAAATCCAAGGGTTCCTTTTCATAAATAGTTCCTCGCATCCGAAAAGGTAGAAAACTATGTCCGAGAAAACCTCCTAGTCACGATAGGCTAGGTATTCCTTTTTCAGGAATAATCTATCCCATCTCGAAAAAGGGGTAAACGTATACGGGTGTATTTCGTTTCATAGCCACTTTAACGAGATCGAAATGACAAGGGACTCGGAAATCTTTTCTCATGTTTAGAGAGTCGAAAAGAGCTGAAATATGACTCTAGAAATGACTTTTTCATGTTTTATCGAGTCCGAAAAAGTATAAAATACAACTCTCGTATCATTTTCCAAGTCACGTAAAAACCCGTTACACATAAAGTGAGTGTAAAATCCATATTTCGACAAAATATATTAAAATATTGTGAAAAATGACTTTCAAAACCTAATTTTGAGTTCAAAAGTTATAAATATGCCACAAATGGTAAAAACATATTTACTTTTACTTTTTACCTCATTTGGAGAGAAACAAAGGAGCTTTTTGGTGTGCGAACTTGGTGGCAGTTGACTGCGTATCAATCCAAGACATCATCCGAGTTCTCGTTCTCATTCTCGGTAAGAGGTGCTCCCCGGCCTTGTTTTGATTCATTTTTGTAAATTTCCATTGTGTTTTCGACCTCCGGAGGAACCATTTTGCAAATTTAGGCTCCTACGAATCGGCGTGGGTATCGGCACGTACCGTGCTAATTGGCTCCCCTTTTTGCAAAAGCGGGGTCGTGCAAATTGGTACGACTATTAGCGTCAGCTTGCGCCTACCTACGCAAACTAAATTTTCGTGTTAATTAACCAAAATGTGAGCCACCCAAATGAATTTTTAAGTGTTACGCAGTTCTAACAAGGTATTGTTGACCATGCTGATGCAGATATCTAGCCACAATGGTGATTGAGTGAAGGAGAGGGAACATGGGGAAGAGGATGAAATGGCCATGGAAAATGAAGCTTGCATCAAAGCCCTCCGAGACCGTGGCCTCAAGAAGTTCTTCCTCACACCATGTTTGAGAGCTCAACCCGAGCTATTGGCGCATTTAGTTAGCATATGGGACGAGAATGAAGAAGTAAGCTCAAAGTCCGAGACTAAGTACTAACACTTGAAGTCTCTCGATGTTTATTTTACAACCGGATTCTCGTGTAGAGGCCCCGTCAATCATGACAGTAGTGTATCTTCTAGGGAGAAAATGGATATGGTACGATGCAGAGGTGCCCAAAGGTCAAACAAGATTGCAGGGGAAAGCAGACATCCACACCGTCCGCGACGCAAGCACTGGTAGTGCTTTGCACCATTACGCGGGCCGCAAGATCGCAGCCCCGTATGAGGCAACTAAAGCACAAATTCTACTAGCCTCCAAATGCATGAATCCTACACTTTTTTATTGGGCCACTTCCGTGACAACAAACATCAAACGACAAACCTAACAAAGTGAAAGAAGGCCAAATTGAAGTTGTTTGGGTATGGTTCCATTATGGTGTCGTTCATTCCGGAATGATTACCAATTTTCCAGTGGCCAAGGGGCGATGGGGCCGCCGAGCTATCGAGGGAGCCAAGGATGGCTCGGCGGCGCACTCATGCCCGCATTAGGAGGGGGCCACAGATGTCCCGGAGGCCCGAATATTTTATATGGTTTGGCCAAGGCCACTCGATCGTAGTTGGAGGATTGGCCCTACGTAGGTACCGACTTCACGGGGAGACCGAAATCTTCCACTTCCGGGAGGGGGATGACCGGGACGAGGAGCTAGGTATGACTCTTTTTTATTTTTTATGTATTTACAATTTTTTGTGATACATACCTATTCTAACAATAGTTCTATGTGTATGCATACATGTTGGCCCGTAGAGGCCCGGGCAGCATAAACGTCAGCTCATTGCGCTGAGCATCCTCTCGCATATGAACTCAGTCGAGGGTGGCAAAGGGAGTGAGCTGATCCAGAATCCTAGAGGGAATTACTCCTAGAATCCCGGACTATGCATGGCTGCGTATGTCTCGTTTTCTTACCAAGAACACATCGTGGGGGTGCCTAGTCACCTCCATCGACCGTTGAGGCGATTGGTGCACGCTATGACATGTTACCACGAGCACCACGCCGATTAGCCATCTAGGGATTTCATATGAATATTTTTGAGAGACACTTGCTCCGTATATTATTATACGTATATACATTTTTTTTTATTTTATGTGATGCGTCAAAACTTGACAAACTATTCAACATATATATATATCTATTTTCGATTGATCTTTTTACATGTGATGATTTTTTTTTTATAAGTTGCACAAATGTCTATCTAGAACCAAATTAGCGATCGGTATCCGTTAACGCATTCATGTGTCTCTGGGTATATGTTGATATGTGCAATGTAATCACAATTTTCCAAAGTAAACAAATACATAGATATAGACGTAAAATGGATGGGTTTCTAATCGAATAATGATCGTTAAGTTGTAATACTACAAGATGAGCTCCGTATACAAAGTAATGCACAACCAAGGTAAACAACCTCGTTTAATAATTCTAAAATGGCACTATACTCCACGTAATTATTTGCAGTTCCTAGACAAGGACTCCTAAAAATTAACCAACTCACTAAAGTAAGGGGATTGTAGATTACTCAAAGCCATTGGTGACACATATTCCCGGTACTATGGGAGGCACCATCCACGAAAATCGACAAAAGGAGTAATAAGACATCTCGCACAAATGAAGACCTAATCTCCGCAAAAATATGCTTACAAAGCACACTACACCACACATGCACAAAAATGAAAACACTCACTTATGTACACAGACACCACACAAGAATAACTCAAGCGTAGTACTTTTGGAGGTACAACCCATTCCTAAAGCCGCACCAGGGGAACTCCTTCATAGTCGATAAGCCCATAGGCCCCATTTTTTAATACTCATTTAACTATATAGGGCCCATGCCACATGGGCTGGAATTTTCCCCGCTCCAAGTTTATCATGTGCTTGGTCATATAGGAGGACGAGGTCCCCTTCAATGAAAGAACGTGGAGAAAACCGCTGATCGAAGTGGGCTTTGACCCGTTTTTTGTGCCTCAATGACCAAGGTAGCTAAGCAAATCTGTTTCATCCAAACGTTTCAAATACAAGAGAGATGCTCTTCCTCCTCGTGAGATGTGTCGTGCAATAGTTCCAATCGCCAACTTTTCGTGAGAAGAAATTTCGCATTCAACCGGGGAGAGTTGCTTCCAAGCCATACACCAATCGTAAAAGGTGTAAATATGGTTGCTCTTTTAAAGACATTCGATAAGCCTGTGGAGATGATAACAATTGGAGATGATAGTGATTTGTGGATACCAATCATTCGTTGAAGCATCATGGACCAAAACCTTGTTCACAACCCTCAACCCGGCCATTCGCCTAAGGGGTAGTATGGCGTTGAGCTATCATGGCGTAAGCTCCAACTTTGACGTCACTTCGCTCCATCATGTAATCCCAAAAATGGGTGGCATGATCAGAATAATGGCTTGAGGGACTTCGAAATGCGTAATAAGATGGTTGAAAAGAAATTGGGCAAATTGCCTTATCGATCGACAAACGCCTAATGTAGGCATCGCTTCTGTACCCACTTAGTAAAGTAGTTCACGGTGAAAATTATATAAGCATGCCCTCGATCGAGTGAGGGTTACATGTTATAAAATCTATGCCCCATTTAGCAAAATTCTCATTTAATGACAGATGCAAGGGTAGGGTTTGCATGCTCATCTTGCACGAAAGACCCTAAGACGCATGACATTTGTGGACTCGCAACGATACGCTCTTTTTGAATATAGACGGTATAACCCGCCCGGGCAGTAATATTCTCGCGTGGCATATTCGTACATGTGACCACCATGTGCACCACTATGATAGTCATTCAAGACTTCTTTCAGCCTCTTCTAGGGTCAAGCACCGATGGAGCATGGAATCGACTCCAACACTTCCGCACAGGTATCTCCTAGAATGCTAAGACGGCTGAGATTGATGCCGAATCCGATGTCGAGCATCTTTTTGTCAATTCGTACCGTAATGTGGATGCTCAGTTACACGAATGTCACCATACCATGGGTCACGCAGTGCTAAAATAAAGATGACGTCTGAAGATATGATCGCCGTATTTTTGATGGAACATAGTCCGTCGAGGAGAGCAACAAGATCGAAAAACCAATGATTTCGTTGACTTAGCAACAGAACTCTAAATCGAACTCCCCGAAGGATTACAATCCACTTGGAGTACTCTGCCCCACCATTGTTGAGACAAGATATATGTCATGGGGTTGCAATCCGAAACCACTGCATCCAGATGAAACAGACGAGGCGGGTAATCGCTAGATGCACCGGACCATGGTGAGTGCCAACTCTCGACATGAGCATAGGTTTTCGTGTTGAGAATATTTCAAGATATATAATAAACTACGTGTTTATTTCCGTCATCGTGATCCCTTCCGCACTCAAAACCATAGCTATCGTGCTAAACGCAGCAACCAAATAAAAGTTAAAATCGTGATGATAGTTGGGAGGATGTATCAAGCGTTAACGAGCAACATTTTAAGATTATCAAAATATTGCTGTGAAATCTCATCCCAATGAAAGGTAATGTCCCGTTCAAAAGACGCGTCAAGTTCCTCGTCACTTCCGCATAATTTGGAATGAAACGTCGTAGGAAGTTAGCTTTCCCCGCGTACACCGTAGTTGATGTAACGAGAACGATGGAGGTTGATGATGGCCTCGACCTTTAGGGGGTTAAGGCATCTCATCTTTTAGAGATGATGAATCCCAAAAGACAAACTTCTCGAATCCACACAGAAGATGCACTTATGAGGATTAAGCATAATATTGTAGCACCCGCAATGTGAGGAAAATCTCGCGAGGTGTTCGGGGTGGTCCTCACATACAGCCGAATGGGCCGAAAATCGTCCAGATATGGCTAAACAATATGGCGTATGTCGTGGAAAGCATAAGAAATAAGATGCCGGAAGGTGGCCCCAACATTTTTTTAAACCGAACTAGAGCTTTTTGTAAGCGAAATTACCCCATGATGACAGTTGCGCCTTTTTGTTGATCGACGGTAAAAAATATTGATTTGATTGTACCTAGAAAAGTCATCCATATGGGAATAAATCTCACTTCCGCACATTCATCAATGATTTGATCTATAAAGGGAGTGGGGTAATTGTCCTTAGGGATGTGTTCGATTAATGTGCCCAGAATCAACACAAACCCGTATAAGGCCCTACTTCTTATCTACAGGGACAACATTTTAAACCCATTCCTGTGAGGGGAATAGGATAGATAAAGCTTGTCTTAAGAAGTTTTTCAACTTCTCGCCTTTATAGCTACAGCATTTCGGGGATGTGACCGGGCGTAGGCATTGATGCATGGGTTTTGCACTGATAGGTAGGAATCTCCCGTACGATTATGCTGATCAATCCTGCATCTCTTTCATAGGACCATGTGAAAACATCTCTTCGAGTTCATGAAAAAGCTTCGTATAAACTTCAGAGTGTCTTCTCGTGAGAACAAGTCACTCCCACATGAATATTCTCGACTACCCTCAGCCGATCAGAGATGTCGATCGCATAGTTTGAGTGATATTACCCAGGTTTCCCTCCAAAAGGACCTCATGAGTCAATATCGTTGTTTGAAGAGTCAATGGGAACCGAGATGCAAAGCGCTTCGCAGAAAATCTTATTACTGCCCCCAAAGCTGCATGAATGAGGAACGATGATGTCCATCGCTCCATGCTTGCGATCTTCGAGAGACATCGTTTCAACAATAGCTCTACCTGAAGGGGCAAAATTTATCTTTTAAAGGGTCGTGCAAATTTGCATCACCAAGCCAAGGGGATTGAGAATATATATCCGCAGCCATGCTCGAAGGGAGCATGTCTTCGGTATGAGGATCGTACGTCGCGACGATTTCGCAATAATTAATCTCAACTAGATAACGACATCGATTCTTCGAAAGAGTGTCACCCTCGTTCAGCAAAGGGATGATCCAAGGGTCGGGCACCTAGAGACCATATTAAATTGAATGGTGTGCGTGGTGGCATGGGAAAAATACCCATGAGGATGGGGTCTTTGAAGACCGGTCCTACACTATCGTGGGATCGGGGGATCTGATCCACATAAGGAATGTTGTTCTCGCAGGATGAGGAAGAAAGAAAACTCGATCCAAAGTCACGATTTTTCCTCATGAGGGAACTTAAGGAATTTAAAATAGTGGACTTGACGTGCCAGTATGGTGTGAGTCCAATCGGCGGCTGCGCTTTTTCGCATTGTAGTTAAGTCAAGGCCAACCCGCCTGGCCCTACGTTGACTGCCTTTTCCTTGTAACGTGATCGGAAAACTCTAGAGAACACCTGTGGTTTTGATTCTCGACCATAGAATTCTTCTAAGGCATTGGGAGATGATGTAAGAGCCGAGAGCCGATGGCCTAGCCGGTGGATGACATAACACGTGGAAGCACCTATCCACAATGTACTTCATGGATGTTAAGGTCGTTGACCGCGACTTGTATAACATGAGAAATTTGATGTGGAAGTCGAGGGACAAAAATTTTCTAGGTCGAAGGTGAGAAGATTAGAATCGGTGGGATCGATTCCACCAATTGCGAAATCGCAGCTCTTCTCGTTGCGATGGGAAACTTTGAAGCACTTCCATTGGCGTACAAGGCAAAAAGGCGCATGTGCAAAATCCTCAATAATATTGTAGTGGCCGAGCGGCATGGGCATTTGGGTTGTAGGAAGATCTTTTGGCAGAACACCTTAGAAGGTGGCCTCACAACAAAGCCTAGCACCGGGCTTCTCAATTTTCAAAGGACCTAGAGATAGGTGGGGGAGGTGGGGCCATCCACAACTTCTCTAGCCGCTTGACGTAGTCCGGCATAATCCTTCGAATTTGTAGCAATTGAGACAGTGCAACACCATTCATCATAAAGACTCGGGGACCCAAATGGTACAGATGGTGAAGGCTAATCAACCATCTCGGGTCCGTAGAGACAAAGAACGGCTTCTTAAGAACCACCGTAGTCCCTTTGGAGCCTTCGAATTTGACTAATTTCAAATCGTTGGGGACAATTGTATAATGGTCTCCTTCACGTATAAGGTAGGGGTAATTCTGGCTATGTTGGGAACCCGCATGAGGTTTAGAAGACTCGGTTTTGGGGGCGTTTGATTTGGATTTTCCTTGCCCTTCTTCTTTCCTTTGGAGGCATTTTCCATAGGATTGGGCTCAACGACGTTGACCTCCGCAATCTCGCTTAATCCTGAGGGGCAGTGAAGAGCGTAATTATAGAGAGAATTGGACTTTTACTTCCAATTTGAGGATTTTTGAGAATTTTGAGACACATAACCAATAACACGATCCACCACCGGGGTAGGTGGTGATTTAGAGGTTCCCGCCAGAGCATCACTTAAAATATCATAAAGCGTGCCAAATTGAGTAGTACACCAAATCAAGGTACTGGCACGCGTGATGCCCTTGTTCTTCACTCACACATGCCCCCATACAATATCTATGATTTTACAACGAAGGAGGTGGTGAACCAATGAGTTAGTAGCTAATCGTGTATATCAAACTTGATTATTCTACGACGTACGCTACCACTCATGAACGTGACGTATTATGGGTGGCTTTATCCTCGCTTCAAAGAAGTCGGGGAGATGCGTCCTAGCTCTTACAACGAACCGATAACCGGAAGTGAGTTAGAAAAGCCATGGCTAACATATCAAGTCTTGAAAGATGCCACGGGTAATTCTATATACCACTTAGCTGCTAGCCAGCTACAAGGGTGCGTTGAAGAGACATAGACGAATTGAATCATCCACCCAAGAATTGGACAAACCTCATTGTAGACAGGTCATTACATGAGCTTGGGGGTCTTCCAGCCTTACCCTCAAATTTAGGGCAAACTTCGGCCGGTGCTCTGCTCTGAATCGGGAGGCCAATAAGGATTGTGAAGAATTGGATCATCAAGTTAATTTAGAAACGTCTCAGAACTCCAAGGTAGTCAAGAATGGCAATTGCGCATTAAAAGGCATGCTAGGCCCTCGATAAGGACCCGTACTTGTACTTGCCATCGGCTGAGAATATCCTTGCCCCCCATGAGTTCTGGCCCCAAAGGATTCTAACCAGTAGGGGGTATAGGGTATAACTAGTCCGATACTTCGCTGTTGGTGAACTGTGCTGGTATCGTGGTTGATAACCGCAGTATGGACCCCGATTATATGTTGGCCCCGTTTGAGCAAGATGATTGGGGATGCCGCAGTATAGGTATAGCTCGGTTGTTGAGAATAATAATTAGAACTCGGGGGCAGATTATAAATCTCGCCCGGCTTGACCTCGAGGATAGTAACCGCCTTGGGGCCGAGCGGGTCGCTGATAGGTGGGGCCCCGTTACCTCGATAAGTAGGGTGCACCGCCGATCTTGGCTTGGCGCATCGAGTAACCGGCTTGTTGAGCGTGCTGACAGTAACGTAAGCAGGCCGGGCTCGATTGGACAAAGTTAACTCCGTCGACCCGGCTGCCCCTGCTGAACAAAGGACCCGGTGAACAGGGTTGTGCAGTTGTACAGTTGACCTCGGGCCGGCGGGGACACCAGCGTCGTGTCAATGGGCCGGTTGGCCCGGGTAGGAATGGGGCCAAAGCTGTGCCCGATAACCGCTTTGACCTATGATGTGACCATAAGATGATCCCGGCCGTGGGCAACATCTCCACCAATAGGATGTCGAGGTTGTATGCTGAGAAGGTTGTATTTCGTTCTCTAGACCGTACGCCGCCATGGTTGGTACCCGTTGTTACACAAGAATTTGTCACCGTCCCCGCAATTCCTCGTCCCACACATTGAGGAATTATTCTGTGATCTGCGGAGCAAGACATGACCTTAAACCACTTTCATGGCATCCCCTCGACAAGGACCATCATTCTCTCGAAGACAATTTCCTTTTAAAAGCCCTAAGTACTGTCTTTTTATCCTCGCTAACTAGCCGCTCTTGCCCTCGTGCCAATGGGGAAATCCACCAAATAGGGCGTGCTGAATCGGCGTCCGTCCCGTTGTTGCACCCCGTGCTGTGCTTAATAAGGAGTGTTTTTTAAAAATGAATGGCGGCTTGATTCCAACCAACTCTTGAACTGTCTCTAATTTGAGTTGGGAGGTTTGGCTCCGATCTCCATGTAGGGGGAAGTGGTTTTCCACCTATCATGGAAGCCTTTTATATAGCCAATCCCACTATTGTAGGGATCCTAACTCCTCCACCATCTATATAAGCTTGTCATTTTCCTTCGTTAAGTCAGTTCGAATAGAGTTGAATAAATTGTAAGGAGATTATCATCGCATGTACCAAGAGAGAGAGACTTGTCCTTTTACCGACGAGTTTATCGAGATGTACCTTCACAACTCGCCAAAGGAAGATCCAAAGGTCGCAGCTCAAGTTTAATTTTCCTTTACTTTGATTAATAATAATGACTATGATTATGGTTCCACTTAGATGTTGATGTTTCCATGTTGTGAGTTGTATCTTCTCTAACCGATACATACCTCATTTCTATTAGGTTTTACACTTGTTTGTTTGTTGTTTCTTCATGGTGTAGGTGTTCGATCACATTGAGCCGGAGAATTGTGATCTACCAGAGCAAGGAAACGGGAACACTATCTTTCCCCGTGAACAACAAGAGACGACAGGCCTTTCTCGTAATTTGGTCTATCGCAATTAGAACTTGCGTCTCCTTTAGCATGATACGATTGTTGCTAGACCCGATCCGGGCTAGTAGGGATCACCTCTCGTCTGCAAAGGGGATTTACATCTCCAACACCGCTGACCTATCACCCCGAGGTTGCCCCGGTTGGAAAACAACAGAGGCTTCACAGCGTTGACCCGAAGGGTTATAGGACTCGTCGTTGCGAACCGTATAACAACCCTCGTCAAAGGCCCGAAGGGTTTCTATACCGCGTTGTCCTTGTGGTCGTAAAGATAATCCTCTCCGAGCCGGCTCCGAAGGTTGGCCCTTAAAGGGCCGTCTGCGGCTGAAAGGTTTCCAACCTAGTTAGATGGAAAACCTTGATGATACGTATAAGCCTTGGAGCTATGCAAAACATAAAGGGTTGCCCCGCTCATCGTATTGATATGGAAACATAAATCCGTACCATCCTCAGCATAATGTGAAAATAGGGGCGTTGGGATCTTGGGAGGATTTTCCGAATTCGAGGTTCGATCAAGCAAGGAAAATCGATACTCCTTAGGAGAAATTTTCTCCCAGATAGTTAGATGCCATATAGACATCTTCGTAGTTTACCACTCTTACGATCGAGTGGTAAATAACGATCGTAGATGTCGACAGACAAATTTCGACAGGTACCGAAGTGACCTCGAGGGGATGATGTGATGGGTTTCTGGGGAGACATCTCCACGAAGGAATAACCGGCCTCGTAGAAGTATTTGATATCCCCATAGAGGCGACAATGGTCATAATCCGACTTAAGGATCTATACCTCATCGAAGTGAAGGACCGGTGAAGATACGTACGTATAACTCGTGTTGTCTTCTTCGGGGAACAACTCGGTATTATTCACCGATGTGGGATTTCACTAGGAGAATGGCTGGATGAACCCACACCGAACTCGCCACTAGATCTTGTAGCAAGAGAGGAAGGAGGAATAGGAGGAATAACAAGCAGCTCTAGAAAAGGGGAACCCGATGTAAGAGGAGTGAAATGCCCCCTACCCAAATCCAAACACCAAGCGTTGATAAGGGCCAATTGAACTCAACTCGGTCCCCCAAAGGAAGTCAGAGTAGAACCGGTCCCCCGTCAGAAACTCGGAACGATAGGCCGCTCGAGGTTCGGAAGAGAGGACGCAGAGACTCCTAACGAATTTTTCGTGTATGGACTACTAGTAGATGAAATCGAGGGTTCTACGACCGTGACAAGAATGACAAAAGGAAGAGATAAAAGAAAACACACGCAAGCAAAAAATTCAAGGCACACAATCAAACGCCAACAAGAAAATTTAATAGGGCATGTGATCGTCAGGTGATTTATTTTACAACATTAAAACCCTGTAAACCTCACCGTTTCATGTTTTAAGAGTCATGAACCAAGAAAGGTGGCTCTATCTCTTTCTACTTTGGAACAAGCATGAAAGGACAAGCGCTTGATGATCCTTTCAAATTTAAAGAGTCAAAAAAGATCGAAATGACTACTTCAAGAATCTAGGCAAAGGATGTACTCGTATATCCGTGAATTGAAATATACACCTTGGTTTCAAAAATGAAAGAGAAATCAACCAAGGACTTTAACATACATGTAGGAAATGTCCCCCGAATGCCGGTCCTATGGTATCACTCGGGTATAAGGCGAAGACTCGGCTTCCGCGATAAAGGATAGCAACCTAGTGGGGTCTCCCTTATATACGCGACGAGACAGAAGCACAAGTCCGTATTAGTGTTCTCTAAAGCCAAGAGGCGAATGAAAGCTACCGGGTTTAAATGATGGCCGGAACACGTCTCTAAACTTAGACCACTAAATATTTCGTTAATGTTTCACGTTCAGCTTTGAGGTAAATTGAATAAATTTTAATGTTGATCTTCAATTATGTTTCAGCTTCAGCCCTACCAAATGTTATTTCTCAAAATATCCTAAATGCACACCATGCCACAATGTATCATTTCGTTCGATGAATAGCGTCAACTAACGGCAAGGCTGCTGAGAGCTTTCACAATAATAAAAAAATGATCACAAAACAACCACTAGTGTCTCTAATGCATGCTAATAAAAACTAAAAGGTTTTATTTTAGTTACAAATCACGAATAACATAGAAAAGATTCAATTTACATTAACTAATCAAGAGCAAAAGAGATTAAGTTGTATTTTCAATGTTTAATAACAAACCACACTAAACAAAATGAAAACTAATAAAAAGAAAAATTTGAGAAGTGATAGAAAAAGAGAAAAAACGAGAAAGTTCACTCAATTCCAAACACACAATCAAACCTCAAATTGACAAAGAAGTCCTCAAATCAAAGAAAAAATCCCAAAGACTCAAATGAACCATGTAATCTAGGCTCAAAACAAGACAAAGCTTAATTCGACGAAGAGAAATCCAATCACTCAAATAACACAACAAAAAATGGACAACCACCAAATGAACGCAAATAAGCAATAATGAAAATGACCGATCAAATGAGGACCAAAACTCCCACGAGAGGCTTGACACACTATAGCACCTAGATTCCCTAGGGCTAGAATGTAAAATCGACAGAAGAGGGAAAACAACCAAAGGATGAAGGTCACACCAATCAAACAAGGCTTCGTAACACTCAAGTACCAAAAACCGACACCAAAACCATAGACCAGGCTTAGAAACCTAAAAAGAAGCAAACCCTAGCACTAGCGTAATTTCCGCAACTCGTCGTCGCAAATAACGCTAGAATAGGATTGGCATGGGTGATAAACCGGAAAGATGCTCCACTCGGCATGAATTTCAGGGAAAACCGTGCTAGTTGAGTTTAATAATGAGAAAAAATGAAAAAGAGCAACAAGTGAAGGAATGTGGTTTGCGAGGTTAAAGAATAGTTTAACACCGAAAAAGATCGACCAAAAGAGCCGATCAAGAAAAGTATCAAAATAAACCGAAAGACAAGAAAAACTCCAACGAATGTCTCCCTAGTAGAGTCACTCGCTGGATATAAACTCTACTTTACTGCAGGCGATCCCCACAGCCTCGCATCAAAGTCTAGCAACAATTCGTAGTCACGCTAAGATGCAAGTTTCTAATTGTGAAAGACCAAGATGTGACAAGAGGCCTACCTTAAGTCCCATGTCATGTCATTGTTGAGAAGATGGTGCTTCCGTCCTCGCTTTAGCAGATCACAATTATCTCGCTCGATGCGATCAAACACCTACACGTACAATAAGCAACAAACACACAAGCGTAAAAAACCTAATACATGCAATTATGTATCAATCAGAGAAGATATAACTCATACGCATGCATCATGAACATCTCGAGTGGAACCACAATTGAAGCGTTTATTATTAATTGAAACAAAGAAAGATACAACCCGATCTCCTCGACACCAGGTCTTCCTCGCAGTCGACAGAGGAGTACGTCTAGTAAATCTCTGGCTTAGCAGACAAGTCTCTCTCTCTTTGGCCGTTCTTAACGATAATCTCTACAATCGATTCACTATCTGTGCTAGCTTGCAAGTGAACACAAGCTTATAGATGGTGGAAGGGGATTTTTGGATCTCATAATGGTGGGACTAGCCCTATCCCCGCGGAAGCTTCCATGATAGGTGGAAAACCACTTCCCCTACATGGAGATCCGCAGCCAAACCTCCCAACTCAATTTAGAGACCAAGCCTTTAAGTTGGTTGAATAAAATTCTACCATTTATTTTTAAAAAAATAATCCTTATTAAGCTTGGCGCGGTGATACATTGTGAAGACAGAGCGCCCGCTGTACCGCCCTCTTGGTGGATTTCTCCCATTGGCGCAGGGCCAACCGGCTAGTTGCGCCAAGGCTAAAAAGGCTATTTTTAGGCTTTTCACAGAAATTGTCTTCAAAATTGATTATCCTTGTCAAGGGGGACTCCATGAAAGTGGTTTCAGGTCATGTCACCGCTCACAGTCATGGAATAAGCCATCCAATGTGTGGGACTGTGGATTGTAGGGACAAATATAAATACCGTGTAACATTTTCTACCACATCGGATAACCATGAATTGTAAGTTGTTTCTCTTGAGATATAGTTCTTTGTGTAAAGTTGTAAGATAGGGGCGAGAAGATGTTTTCGGGCTTGAATATCAAGTTGTTGGAAAATTTTGTACATGAATGGTGTTGCTCTTTAATATGACAGGCACATTTCTTTGGATCCTGATTTAAAGCAGCGGTGATGTGCTCTTACTATGTCTACCACATTTTCCTTAAGACAACTCATTACATTTCATTTCTGGTAAGAATCGAAACCTGGCTTAGGATATACCCTTGCATGGTACCCTAATTCTCATGCTCTTCTTTTATTTAATGTTTTCTACTGATTGTGTTATACGAGAGATAATTCGAGATAATTTAACCGGTGTAGTAGGCTGTTATTCATTGCTAGTTGATGTATGAATTTATGAATCTGTTCTTAGATGTTAAAGGTTTTGGGTTTTAATTGAAAGAATTGGGATAATGGGAGTTTAGAATGCTGATTCTACTTCACTAGGGTATTTTTCAATCAATTTAACCTTTCTAAGTTCCCTTAAGTTGAACGTCGAAATGCCCCGAAAGTTCAAAGCCTTTCTACGTCCTCGAGGCCTTCATCTTTGTGTTTAAATCTTTAATGTTTCTTGTTGTCGAAGAGTTAGCCTTTTAGGGTTTAGATCATAGGTGTTTAATGGCATGCCCTGTCCCTAGATCTACTTCCCTAAATGTCACCTTGAGTTTCCTTGTCATTCACCTTCATTCCTTATCATTTCATACCACACTATCATCTTTAAAGATCCTTTGTTTTGAATGACTAGCCCAATTTAAACCTTGAATCTTTTGAATAGCAAGTAAACCCTTTCATGACTCCATTGCCCAATGGTCTCGAGTGTTCTCTAGTACCTCTCCTTTGCCTAAAATCCTCTTTGCTCACCCCTTTGTCTTATATTGAACCCTTCCTTCATGTTTCCCAACAACTGAAACAAACAAACAAAACAAAACAAACCTTGTGCCATATAACTAGCCTAATATCTTATAACTAAGCTTGAGGACATATACCTTTGCCTTTATGTAAGTCCCTCTGCGGACCTAGGAAGGCTAGATCTTGAGATCCCAAGAGTGGTTTTTATTTTTTCTCATCTTTGGCATTGCCAAACTTGCCAAAAACATGGGAACCCCCCAACATAATGCTAATTCGTTGGGGACTTTTCTCGAGTGTTTTCCATCTTAGTACACTAGGACCTCGGTGGAAACCAAAATATTTAAGTTATATCGTTAATTATTGTGGTGGATGGTATACCTCTTGAAACATTCTAAACCTTCCACCCGGCGACTCCATATTTCTCAATGATCAAGACTCCACCGGTGATTTATGTAGGCCTGTCGATTATCTTGGTTTACATAACACTCCACCGGGAGCATTCTGATTTCATTACAACATCACCTATTAGAGTAACAAGTAGGATTAAGCTTCTTTTTTTGGAGATAGACATATTGGCTTCAAGAACCATTTATACAAGAGCTTACCCTAACCCAAACTCCACCTCGAAATAGTTGACAATCCCGAGAGCATTCTTAGCAAATCTCCCACCCCCTAGAAGGCCAACTATTTTCGTACACATCATCAGGAAATAACTCCCGCACTTAAAAATTCTACAGCTCTATCAAGCACTCTTGATTTAGACACACAAAGCAGCTTTACCCAGAACTAGGTCATTCGGAAGGCTTTAGACCACTAAACCTTGAGCTTCCCGATTCACCATCTCACAAAGGGTCAACATATTAAAGGATAGAGAGACCCCTCCATCTACACTGATATTCATTTCATTCAAAACTTGGGGCTCTATCATTCTAAATCATCTCAACAAGAGTGTTGCTAGTCCTAGTATTCCCGTCATCCACATACTCCGCCGCTCAAGACAATCCTCTCTCAAAACAACATTATGGTACCGTATGCACCTATGGTGTTACCACGCCCGTTGCCTTTACCCAATGATTACCGGTCAAAAATCCCACATTTCACTACAAAAAGAGTCTACACAACTCAACACCATGTAGATAGGATGGAATATTCCTTTGACTATATGGAGATAGATGATGAGATAGTCAAGATGAGAATCTTTGCCCGAGTTTAGGAGGAGATGTGAAGAAGTGGTTTAAAGGCCTACCTCCTAATAGTATCCATGATCTTCCCTCTTTGTATCAATCCTTCATAAACAAATGGGAAGTCAAGACCAACCCTCACCAAATCCTAGCGAATACAAGAATCTTAAAAGAAATGTAGGAGAGAGTGTCCATGACTATTCTACAAGGTTTAGCAGAGTGTGTACAATGCTCTTCCTCCATATGAAACCTCCCAAAGGGTATGGCTTTGGTAGAATATCACGAAGGCTTTGATCTTGACATGGCCCTACTTGACTTAGGGAGAGATATTACAACACATTGGAAGATATGCAAGGAGAAGTGAGTGTATAAGCTAATAACATGACTGAAAAGAGAGATAGAATGAGGTACGAGAAAAAGGTAACATATAGGGATGACACATCGACTTCCACATCTGATCCCAAGTATGAAATTCTAGCCAAAAACATGGAAAGGCTAGAGAAAATGATGGAAAACATGGTTGTCACGGTCATTAATCGGAACGAAACCAAAATCATAACTAGAACTAGAACTTTAGGAGAAACAACCCTCCCCAACGGACGAGAGAGACTCTGATCGACAAGTCATTCCCCCATTTCAAGAGAAATTTATTGATGAGGATGAGGGGATAATAGAAAGAGTACGGGAACCACAATAAACATGTTGGAAATAGAAAAACTCAATCCACAAGCTTGTTCCACGGAAGATGATTAGACCTCATACTCACACCTTTGGGGTAAGGAAGGGTTAGAGATACGGGGATTATAGGCTTGGATTTGAAAATGCCATCATGCGAGTCGGGGAATAGTATAAACTTAGAGAAGAAAAAATAACTTAGAAAATTCCAAACCAAAAGCTTATGAGATTAACATTAAGAAAAGGCATTTGACTTCTAAGGTGACTGCTTTAAGTAACCATTGATGGGCGAGAGTTACAGGAAGA
Organism: Pinus albicaulis; assembly: GCA_034641835.2. Taxonomy (NCBI): domain Eukaryota; kingdom Viridiplantae; phylum Streptophyta; class Pinopsida; order Pinales; family Pinaceae; genus Pinus; species Pinus albicaulis. Next base: position 1,271,922,882 of record CM076584.1, read on the forward strand.
ACAAAGAAAAAAATACGGCCAAAATATTGATAAACAAAGCCATAGCGGCACTAGCATTGCGGCTAATGCTCTGATAGAATAGCCACAAACATTGTACATAGTGAGAATCGGCACACTAATTACGCCACTAAAGTAGTGGCTAACAAAACGAGTCAAGCCTTACAAAGAAGTCGGTCTCCTGCAATTTGGAGAGTGGGATTGCTAAAATTAAAATCTTTGTCCCACTCTCTAAGTGGCCACTCGGGATGTATATAAAGGCCAAATTTTGAAAGCTTTAAATCTAGGTGAGAACAATGACAACTGTCGATCTAAGCGATGACCAACCGGCCCTTGTTTGGTCCAAAGATAGAAGGGAAGTTTCGGGGAAGGGGTAGTGTTGAGCTCAAAGATGTTCCTTTCTTCCACCACATTCCACTTCATTTCCTTTGCCCCTTATTAATTACGGGGCTTAAATGATCAATAAGATTAATTAAATTTGCTTTAAGAATTTATATAATGACTAACTTGTTATATTTTCATGATTTTGTTGGTGTAGTAATTTTTTACTAAGACTCGACTACAGAATACAGGCATTCCGTAGCCAGTCATATGTTCTGCAGCCATCCTCGTGTTTACGTAGGTTCTAGGTGTCACTGCAAAGAAAAATACATATGGGTGAAATCCACAACACTTCCCCATCATCTCTTGCTCCCCACGAAGTCTGAGTTAAAGTCTCCAAGCAGTTATGCATGGAGAAGAGAAGCAGTCTCCTATCAAGACACAGACTCTACAGATGTCCGCAGTAAAGTACACGACTGTTAATAAGAGTTTTTATTTGATTAGAAGTGGGAAAGACACTTATCCCTGTTTTTCGCAAGAGTAGTTATGTAACTTCATTATAAGTATGACTCGGGAGACCAAGAAACTGCTGGTTAGATTTTTTTTTGTTGCTAGATCTCAGAAGACATAATCCTCTGTTTTGAAGAATTTCTCCTTTAATGAAAGAAACATCATTTTATTGCACGAGCTGAGTCAATATTGAGTAGATTTGCGTGCTACTCCGGTGGTAGAGGGCCCCTGCTACCTGAGAAGATTTTTTCATATAATTTAGATAAGTAACTTAGCCTCGTTTCATTCCTAGTTCAATTGACTTTCTGAACTTTGCGTTTTATATTCACTTGCATTGGATGCTACAGTTTAGTCTCGTTCTTACGTATTATTCAAAAATATCACTAATGTCAAATGAGGTGTAACTGTAGTATTTTAGGAGTTAGTTTTACGTTCTTGTGCTCAATTACATCAGTTGTTACAACTAGTCATGATCTTATAAACTCTTCCAAAATATCACTAATTTCGGATGAGACATAGCTGTGGTGTTTTAGAGCTTTGTTGTGTTTTGTTGAATTTTATACTTTCATGCTCATTTACATAACATGTTGCAGCCAGTCCTGTTCTACAAACTATTCCAAAATACCACTAATTCCGAATAAGACAGAGCTGAGACATTTTAGTGATTAGTTGCATCTTTAGTCTAGTTGTAGTACTCCGGAGGTAGATGTCACTTTAGTTTAATTCTGCCACTTTGTTTCAAGTTTGATAATGGCACTCTAGTATAACTCTGTTCACTATAATTTAAGTTAGATTAGTGACATTATAGTTCAGTTCCAGTTCACTGTATTTCAAAGTTAGGCTAAAAGCATTCTAGTTTAGTTGTGATCACTGTGTTTCAAGTTTGATCAATTGTATTCTAGTTTAGTGTCATCCATTGTTCTTTAAGTTGTGTTGACTGTCAAAATTAGACTTCACGGCCTTCATTGTTTACAAACTAATCTTGTTCTGACTTTCTATTAATGCATCATCATATGGACAGGAATGAATTAGTGATATCAGTTTAAGGCCTTGATTGTTCTGCAATCTTTTGCAATTTCACAAATAAGCCTTTTTCCCAAAACTATTCTAGAAAATCTCTAACTTTCAGATGAGGCTTACTAGTGACAAGTTGAGCTGCAGAATGGACTAATCTTAGCATTAAAAGTCAATTCAGAGTATAAATTTTATTGTGTTACAAATAATCTTTTCAATTGTGTTCCAATAAACTTCTAGCCATGGATGAGATTTTTTGTAATATTGTAAGATGATTGTGTACTTAGGAGAACCTCATTTGTACTAAACTTGTCCTTTTCTCAAACTATTCCAACATATTCCTAATGAATGAATTGGATGAGTTCATGCTATGAGTTATTGAGTTCATGTTGTGATTTATTTCCTTACTAGGAGTCATTATCAAGCTTTGCATTTTCTGTTCTTTAGTGTCATACACAGTTTAGAATAGGTTTTGCTCTATTTTAGTGTAACCATCCACTTCTCTTTACCAACACTTAGTTCTTTTCCTTTTTAACATAAAACCATAAAACCAAAAACATCAGAAAAAAAAAAAACACTAAATACAATGTAGTGAGAAACAGATACCTAGGCACATATAGTGCACCTCACTTCAACAGTTTACTAGCCCTGGTTGACAATTTATGACCTCAATTTAGGAACACTAAGTTGAGCACTACATTTTGGCGCCGTTTCCGGGGAAGTGTAACTAGGTAGCCTTGTTTCTTACCACCCAAAAACAATGATATGCGTAGAGAAAGAGACTCAAGGGGTAGATTCATAAGAAGCAAAAGCTTGATTCCTAGAACACCACTTGTTTCACCAAGACCAAGAGCCAGCACACCTCCAACTCAAACCCACATTCCATCCTTTACTGATCCTAGACTTCCAGAGGACTTAAGATCAGATATTCCATTAGAAAGACCTTCCACTTTACCCACTGAACCTGTCTTAGAAGAAGATTCAGGAACCCCTGCTAGGGACATAAACTTTTCAACTTCTACAGAAGAATCAACTATGGCAGAAGAAGGGGGAGGAGGAGTTTTTAATGGAGAACACACACTATTTGGAGGGGGTAGAGGTAGAGGTAGAGGAGAAGGAGGTAGAGGTGCAGAAGGAGAAGGAGGTAGAGGAAGAGGTAGGAGAGAAATGGGAATCTCTTTTGGGTTTCCTATAGTAGATGAAGAAACCAATACAACTATGAAAAACATTTCACCCTCTGTCCTTCCAAACTTTTATGGACTTAAAACTGAAGATCCTGAAACCTTCCTATTTGAATTTGAAGTCAGATGTAGAACCTATGACTACTTACAAGATGCTCAAAAACTTAAATTATTTCCTTCAACATTGAAAGGAGCAGCATTGAAGTGGTTTATGATTTTGATCAACAGTTCTATTAGGACATGGGAAGACATGAAACAAGCATTTCTAGAGAGGTATTTGGATTACTGTATGCTAGTCAACCATAAGGAGGAAGTGTTTAAAATGTTGCAAAAAGAAGATGAAAATCTGGAAGATTTGTTGGAGAGATTTAACTACAACATCAAAAGAGAAAAAATAGAAAACTTAGACCAAGACACTTTGAAAGCTCTCTTGTTGAAAACAATTAGGGATGAATGGTTAGATATCCTTAACATGATGGGAAAAGGGGATATATCTCAGCTCACATTACCTGAGATCGTTGAATTATGTATCAACCTTTCAAGAGGGAAATCTAAAACTGTGAAAGGACCAAGAGACCCTGCTCTTGCAAGGGCAAGTAAGTCTGCTTCTGGGACAGTAAGTAGGGCATAAATAGGACATATGCTTGATGAGTTCAAATCTGATATCTTGGGGAGTCTTAGTGAACAGATAGACACCCTTAAGTTACAAAACAAGAAAAAAGTTGAATCTGATGCCTTAGCAATCTTTTGTCCCAAATGTAGAAAGAAACATGCCTTGAGAGAGTGCCCTTTGGATGCCAAAGTTGTGGAGACTTGTGTAATTTGTTTAGAAAAACATGAGACCAAGAGTTGTCCTTCACTTCCTGGTTTTAAAGCTGTCTTTCAAGAAGATATTCTACAAGTTCCACAAAATCTCTCAACTTTGTTTCCAGGAGGCCTTGGCAAGGACCTCAAACACAAGGATTTCATGATCAGATGTATAATCAACCTCCACCAAATTGGAATTCTTGGTATCAACCTTGGCCCCAATTTCAAAATCAATCTCAAACCTGGGCTCAAGGAGCACAAAATCCCTATGGAAGATACTCTCAGTATTACAAATATCCACCATCCTATCCACCATATCCACATTTCCCTCCTCAACAAAATTTTCAACAAAATTCTCAAAATCCACAACATCAAAATCAACCACTTCCATTACCATTTCCTCAGAAAAAAAATTAGTTGCATGCCCAACCCATACCAAACCCCAACAATAAAAATCCTCATAACACATACATGATAGAAGGCCAACAGTTTCCAACTTATTTGATCACTCCTTTAGACCTTAGTGATGTTCAACTTAGGTCTGGAAGAATACTTGAAAAGAGAAAACCTTCTGTAATCATACAAGAGCAAGACAATTATGAGGAAGATTCTCTACGGGTAAATAAAAGTCTTGAAGAGAACACAACTTTCCAAGACCCAAACATTGAAAAATCAAAACAAAAAGAACCAATAATTTCAACTCCTATATTAGAGCAGCCATCAACATCTACTTCTACACCTCCCTTCCCAAAAATATTACAAGTTGATAGGGGTGTAGAAAAACAAATTATGGTGCCTAATTATGATTTCCTAGATGAGATGAGAAATGTTTGTATTAAGATCCCATTATTGCAAGCCATCAAGGAAATCCCAATCTTAGCAAAGACAATAAAGGAGTTGAGCATGAAGAAAACAGGAAAAAGAATAAGAGAGATAAAGAAAATTCAACTGGCAGGAAAAATAGCAGATATCATGATGGGTAAGATTGTTATTCCAAAGTATCTAGACCCAGGAAATCCAGTTGTTAAAATTCACATCAATGGAATTGAGATCCAAAACACACTTATTGATTTAGGAGTAGCAATCAATATTATGAGTAGACAAATCATGGATAAACTGAAACTTCCTAATCTTCTTTTTACACCCACATTATTACAATTAGCAGACAGATCTGTGATTAAACCTGATGGGGTAATAGAAGACATTCCAGTGTCTCTAGATTCTTGGGAGTATCCCGTGGATTTTATGATCCTAACTCCTAAGAATAATCTAGGAGGACACCCTATTATATTAGGAAGACCTTGGTTAGCTACAGTTGATGCTTTCATTAGTTTTAGATCCGGTGATATGTATATCTCTGATGGTAGTTCAACCAAGAAATTTACCTTGTATCCTCCAGCAAGAAAAATTACAGAATTAGATGATACTCAATGGATAGAGGATGAAGAAGACTTACAACCTCTCTTCACAATTTCATAAATTAGTGAAGATAGCCAAATTCTGAATACCTTGGAAAACTTTGAATCCTCTTCGGAATATAAACATGAACAATTTCAAGAAGAATCCAACATTGAGTTTTTGTCATCAAGGCAAATGTCTCTCTATTCCATGGATAAATTTGGCAGCTCTACAATTGAGATATTTCTAGGCAAAACTTTAAACATAAACAAGAACCTAGAGAAATCTCAACAAGAAGAGCTAGTCAAGATATTACAGAGACATTCTTCCGCATATGCATGGGAGTACACTGATATGAAAGGGATAAGCCCCAATACTTGCACTCATCACATCTACATAGAGGAAAATTGTAAACCAATCAGACAACCTCAGAGAAGGATGAATCCAAATCTTAGGGAGATTGTTAAAGAGGAATTGTAGAAATTATTGAATGTCAACTTCATCTATCCCATTTCAGATAGTCAATGGGTTTCTCCTTTGGTGATTGTGCCAAAGAAAAATGGTAAATGGAGGGTATGTATTGACTACCGGGAATTAAACAAAGCTACTCTTAAAGATCATTTTCCCTTGCCTTTCATAGATCAGGTGTTAGATACATTAACTGGCAAAAATTACTTCTCATTTTTAGATGGATTTAGTGGTTATAATCAAATCCAAGTAGCACTGGAAGATCAATACAAAACCACATTTACCTATCCTTGGGGTACCTATGCTTACCGAGTATTTCCATTTGGATTATGTAATGCACCAGCAACATTTCAAAGGGAAGTACTAGGAATTTTTTCAGATCTAATACATGATTGTGTAGAGGTATATATGGATGATTTCACAGTTTATGGAAACACATTTGAAGAAGCCTTAGCAAACTTGGAAATTTTCTTAAAGAGATGTAAAGAAGCAAATCTTTCACTAAGTCATGAAAAGTGTTTTTTGATGTTTACTGAAGGAATTTTTTTGGGACATCACATTTCAGGGGATGGGATTAGAGTTGATGAGTCAAAAGTTGAAGTCATCTCTAACTTATCTATTCCAAGTTGTCAAAAATATGTTAGGAGTTTTATAGGATTTACAGGATATTATCGGAGGTTTATAGAAAACTTCACCAAGATAGCATCTCCACTCTTCAAATTACTTACCAAAGATTGTGAATTCAAATAGAATTCTGATTGCCAGTTAGCCTTTGAAACCCTGAAAACAAAAATTTCTGAAGCACCTATTTTAAGGGGACCTAACTAGAAGTTACCTTTTCATATCTCAACAGATGCCTCTGATACAACTCTAGGAGCAGTATTGCGACAAAAAGACCTGATTCCTTATGCCATCTACTATACCAGTAAAAATTTGACTCCTGCAGAGTTAAACTATACCGTAACTGAAAAAGAGTTTTTAGCTGTTGTTCATGCCATAAACAAATTTAGACACTATATAACAGGCTATGAAACTTTTGTTCACACTGATCATTCTGCAATTAGATACTTAATGAACAAATCAATTACTAATGACAGAGTCATAAGATGGTTATTGCTTTTACAAGAATTCAACATTACCATTCTAGATAGGCCTGGAAAACAAAACACAGTAGCTGATTTCCTATCTAGACTCCAAAACATCAAAGACAATACCCTAGTTGAAGATCAATTCCCTGATGAATATCTTTTTGCAATTTCTACTCAAACTCCTTGGTTTGCTGACATTGCTAATTATTTAGTTTCAGGGAAATTTCCTTCAATAATAAATGCAAGAGACAAAAGAAAGATCATTTATGACAGTGCAAAATATTCATGGGTTGCTAATGAGTTATACAAAACAGGTCCAGATTTTATCATTAGGAGATGTGTTCGGGAAGATGAGATGCCTGAGATTCTCAAGGCATGTCATGATGAACCTTGTGGCGGACACTTTGCTGATAAAAGAACAACCTATAAGATCCTTCATTTAGGATACTATTGGCCATCCCTTTTTAAAGATGCTAAAGAATATGTCAAAAGGTGTGACAGTTGCCAAAGGGTAGGGAAACCTTCTCCTTCAGGTGAGATGCCATTGCAGCCTCAGGTACATATTGAACCTTTTGAAAAATGGGCTTTGGATTTTGTAGCACCTATTAGTCCTCCATCAAGACAAAAGAAATATATATTAGTTTGCACTGATTATGTTACTAAATGGGTAGAGGCCAAGCCATTAGTTTCTACTACTGAAGTATCTGTAGTTAATTTTCTATTTGAGGATATTTTTACTCGTTTTGGTGTCCCAAGGGAAATTTTTATAGATCGAGGAACTCAATTTACATCAAGGCTATTGGAACAAATGATGGAGAAGTAAAAAATCAGACACAGAAAATCTAATCCCTATCATCCACAAGCAAATGGTCAAGTGGAATCTACTAATAAGGTTATTGAAGGGATCCTAACAAAGACTGTTCATTTGCATAGAAGAGATTGGGCAGATAGGCTTCCTGAAGCCTTGTGGGCCTATAGAACTACATGGAGAAGCACAACAGGCCATACTCCTTATGAACTTGTTTATGGAAAGAAAGTTTTGTTTCCCATAGAGTTCCAGATTCAAACTTTCAAAATGGCAGTTCAGCTAGGACTTGATCTAACAGAGTCACAAAAGCACAGATTGGAGCAGCTTAATGAATTGGATGAGATCAGACAAGAAGAAGTTCAGAAAACAAGTATAGTCCAACAGCAAAGTACTAGATGGCATGATAAGTATATCAAGGAAAAGAAGTTCAAAGAATGTGACTGGGCTCTCTTGTTTGATTCAAGGTTCAAAGATTTTCAAGGTAAATTCCAAACACATTGGCTTGGACCATATGAAATTATGAGGATTTTTTACAATGGAGCAATAAAAATCAAGACAATAGATGCAGAAAAGGTCACTTTTCTTGTGAATGGTCATAGATTGAAGCTGTATCACAAGCCACTTTCAAGAGAAGAATTTATCAAAAGATTCCAGGAAAACAGTGATGTGAAGTTAATGAAGAAGAATTTTTCTTCTTCATCAACTTAATTGAATTTTCTGAAGTCAGATATTTGAAAAAAATAAATAAATAAATAAAAATATAAAAATAAATAAAAATAAAGTATAAACATGAAAACTAATCACTGATTAGCATGTTTATACAGAAAAGATAGAGTGAAAATCGGAATCTTTCTGACACTTTAACTTTTCCATTTTGTTCTTTTTCTGCAAGTAGCTATTACCAGATCATAAGTGCAAATCCATATTTCACTTATGATTCATTTCATTTCATTCATCCATACTCCATTTCATTCCATTCATCCATACTCCACTTCATTCCATACCTCATTCATTCCATGGTCCACCTCATTTCCATCTCAGATTTTTAAATTTGATCTTTTCTGCAATTGAAGAATACACATCAGAAGTTGCAGGCCACTTTTTCACTCCACTTCATAGTTGTGAATCATTTCATTTAATCATTCACTTCACTCATACTCCATTACACCATATTTCATTATCATCCATTCCACTCCATTATTCATTTCATTCATACTCCATCCTACCATATTTCATTATTCATTTCATACAACCTTTCATCATTCCAGCTTCAAACCATATTTCAAGTCTTCTACAGGTACATTCTGTAATCAGTTGGACATTCTGCAGCTAGACAAACATTCTGCAGCCAGAGAGCCTGAAAGCACTGGCTAGTAATCATTTGATTTACAACAAAATGATCCTGCATATCTATGAACAAGCAAAATCAAGAAGGTTATGAAGACTCAAAAAGTAATGATTTTCAGGGGAGAGCAGAGCATATGAAGATCACAAGAAAATCAAAGCAAAGGCAAAGGTATGAAGTGATTATAATGACATATCATGAAAATTTTTAGCATAGTTTAGTTGTATATTATTCAAAAAGTGTTTTAATTAATTTTGTTGATCTTGCCTAACAAATCTCCCGCAAAAACTTTGGATAAAACTCCTTCTGTTCCACCACTTCAAAACCCATATTCGATCATCATTTCCAAATCTAAACGGTTAAAGTGCTAAAGTGATTGGATTAGTCACATCACTAAGCATTTAATGATGATTTTTGAATTCGTTACAAACTATCTCCGCAGTCTTTTCACTAATTGATTCGTTTTCTTCACCTCAACTCATTAATTCATTCCGTAACCACTCCATATCACTCTTTCCCACAGCCAACTCTTAACCATTTTATAGTGTAAAACAGAGGTATCTATGTAACAACCATTGTCACCGTGAAACAGGGGAAACATTTGGGGAGAAAAAACAACTTGTTAACGACCATTCTCACCGAGAGCATAAGGCTGGTGAATTGAAGATTGAAGAAGAGTTATGGGCCTCATCGTGAGAACAGAACCAGTTGGCACTAAATACTTGGAAGGCTATCCCCAAATCCGAGAAATCTTACAACAAGCAGGATGGTTGCAATTCCTTGAAAAATTCAGTGGCTTCCACAAAGAGGTTACTAAAGCTTTTGCAAGATTTTTTAACGGGGCTGAGGTTGAAGTTGGAAATATTAAATTCCCTGTCACAGAGGCTTTTACTGCAGAAGCAACAGGACTGCCTAGACAAGGAGAAAGGTGGTTTAAGAACAGAGAATTCCATAACGAAGCATGGCAGCAGATACTCAAGTCACTAGGTATGGATGTCACTATTTTTAAAAAGGGTATCCCTAGTTCTGCATTAAAGAACAAATGGAGGAACATGTTGCTTATCCTGCAAAAATTCATCACTTGTGAAGGTAGATATGGTACTTTCTATGTTTACCATATTAGGTTGATAATGCATTTCCTAGAAGAACTTAATTTGCCCTATTTCTTGCTTCAAAGTTTAAAGAAAATGGCTTCAAGTGTTCAAAAGAGAATTTAATTTCTGGAGAAAACCTTATACTACCATGGTTTAGTCAAGATTTTGATTGAACATCATTTGAGAAAAATAGGGGATAATTGGGAAGAATTCTTGGTGAGAAATCACTTTGAGGAACCAAAAGAACCTTCACCTGAACATCAACCTACAAAAAGAAGCAGAAGATGGAAATCCTCCAAAACTGAAACTGGTAAAACAATACAAGAAAGTAGTGAAGAAATGATCTCTGAAAAATTAGTTCAGATTAAGAAGCAGATTAAGAAAGAGAGGATCATAAGAAAAGTTGCCAGAGAAAAAGGAGAAGGGCCATCTCAACCGAGGAGGAGCCACAGACTGAGGGGGATACTAAAGAAAACAAAAGTTAAACAAACTGGAGTTATAAACATAGAAGATGAAGAAACACCTACTGAGGAGGATTTTGATGAAGAAGTTCCAGAAATTGATCCTGCACAGCAAGAAATTTACAACTATGTTGAAACATTGGAGAGGAAAGCTTCAGAGAGTAGAGACAGAACCCCTAGGCCTCCATTGTCTGAAATAGATGTGCTAAGAAGAGATAAGTATGAGCTAGAAGTACTTAATAGACATATCAGGACTAAGAATGATATTCTGAGGGAGCAAGTTAAACTAAAAACCAGTATGAACTCAACCCTGTCTCTACAAATGGACAAAGTGGAAAAGGCCAATGAAAAGTTGAAAAAGAGAAACAAAAAGTTAATCAGGACACTTACCAATTTAAGGTTCAAGTTAGTCATCAGAAAGCCCAAAAGGCCTTTAACTACCAGGCAAAGCAGAAGAAGAGGGTTGGATGTTCTTGGAGAGGTCTTTGAGTTCATGGAATAGTTGCATGAGGACATGCAAGAATCTAGCAGTGGGGGTATGTTGAGCTCCAAGAATGTTCTTTCTTCCACCACATTCCACTCCATTTCTTTTGTCCATTATTAATCCCAGGCTCAAATGATCAATGAAATTAGTTAAAATTTCTTTAAGAATGAATATTATGACTAACTTGCTATGTTTTTATGATTTCGTCATTGTAGTGCTTTTTGAACTAGGTCTAGCTACAGAATGCAAACATTCTATAGCTAGTTGCCAATTCTGCAGCCGTCTTCATGTTTAAGTAGGTTCCAGATGTCCTCTCAGAGAAAACCACACATGGTCATATTCCACATCACGCCTTTAGCATTTGTTGCTCTCCATGAAGATTGAACATAATTCTGTACGTGGTTATGCACGCGGGAACTCAAACTAGGAGATAGACTCCTAATAGGACAAGGACAGTCCAGATGTCCTTTGTCATATTACGATGCCACCTTTAGAGGTCTAGTTCGATTTTAATATGGAAAGACAGTAATCCCTGTATTATCTCAAGTTTTGTTATGTAAATTTTCTATAAATGTAGCTCTGGAAACCGAGAGACAAGGTTAGAGTTTTGTTAGATTTTATGGTTGGCTGCTAGATTTTTGAAGTCCGAGAATACTCTGTTTTGAAGTGATTCCTCTTTAATGAAAGAAGCAGCATTTCCTTGAACGCGTTGAGTCGATCTTGAACTAGATTTCGTGCTACTCTGGTGGTAGAGGGCCCCTGCCTCCTGAGCGGCCTTGTTTATACAGTAGATAAGTATTTTAGTCTTGTTTTTATTTCTAGTTTAGGCAAGTTTCTGAAGTTTATGTTCATACTTGTTTACATTAATTATCACAGCTAGAATTACTCTAATAAGCTCTTCCAAAATATCGCTACGATGAATAAGGCATAGCTGTGGTATTGTAGGTTTTAATTGCATTTTCTTTCGTTAATTATCACAGTTGGACTTACTCTAATAAGCTCTTCCAAAATATCATTATGATGAATAAGGCATAACTGTGGTATTGTAGGTTTTAATTGCATTTTCTTTCGTTAATTATCATAGTTGGACTTACTCTAATAAGCTCTTCCAAAATATCATTATGATGAATAAGGCATAACTGTGGTATTGTAGGTTTTAGTTGCTAGTTTACACTAAGTGGCATAGCCAGTCTTACTCTTACAAAGCTCTTCCAAAATATCATAATAATGAGTAAGAAGTAGCTATGGTGTCTTAGATTTTAGTTGTATTTGCTTTCAGTCTTGTGTTTATGTTCAATTTCATTGAATAATACAGCCATACTTGTTCTCACAAACTCTTCCAAAATATCATTCATACTGAACGAGATGGGCTGTAGAATCCCTTAGGTTAGTTGCATGTTAATTTAGTTATAGCACTCCGGAGGTAGAATGCATGTGGTTCAGCTCTGTCATTTCATTTCCAGTTTGATAATGGCTTTTCAGTCTAACATTGTTCACTGTACTTCAAATAGACTAGTGGCACTCTAGTTTAGTTTTAGCTCAATGTATTAGCACTCCAGTTTAGCTGCCATCCATTGCATTTTTAAATTATATTAGTTGTTAAACTCAAATACCACGGTATTCATTATTTACAAAACTTCTTTTGTTCCAACCTCATATTAATACATAATCATTTGGACAGGAGTTAGTATCAGTCTAAGACCTAGAGTATTTTGCAACCTTTTTACCATTTCACAAACAAGCCTTTTCTCAAAAGACCATTCTAAAAAGGAAATCTATAACTTCTGAGTGAGGCCTAGTGGTGTTAAATTGAGTTGTAGAATAGAATTAGAAGCTAGTTTAGAGTAGAAATCTTATTATGCCACAAATCTTCTTTTCCAAATATGTTCCAATAAACCTTTAATCATGGATGAGATGTAACATTGTAAGTTGATTGTTGATTGTTTAGTTAGGAGAACTTCATTTACACTTAACTTGTCCATTTTACAAGCTCTTCCAACACATCTTTAATGAATGAATTGGATAAAGTTTAAGCTCATGTTGTGATTTATTTCCTTGAAGTAATTATCAAGCTTTGCATTAGTTGTTTGCTAGCCATAGTTTAGGCTTTATTCTGTTTCAGTATTTGCATTTGTCATTTTCCATCCATAATTTAGGCTTCACTCTGTTTTTAACCAATAGCTTCTTCTCAACAGCATTTAGTTCTTTCCCTTGTGAACATAAAACCATAAAAAACCAAAAACATCATAAAACACTAGACACAACGTAGTGAGAAACAAATACCTAGGCACATATAGTGCACCACACTTCAGCAGTTTACTAACCCTGGTTGACAATTAACGAACTCAATTTAGGAGACTAGGTTGAGCACAAACAGATGTTGAGCTCCAAGAATGTTCTTTCTTCCACCACATTCCACTCCATTTCTTTTGTCCATTATTAATCCCAGGCTCAAATGATCAATGAAATTAGTTAAAATTGCTTTAAGAATGAATATTATGACTAACTTGCTATGTTTTTATGATTTCGTCATTGTAGTGCTTTTTAAACTAGGACTAGCTAGTTGCCAATTCTGCAGCCGTCTTCATGTTTAAGCAGGTTCCAGATGTCCTCTTAGAGAAAACCACACATGGTCATATTCCACATCACGCCTTTAACATTTTTTGCTCTCCATGAAGATTGAACGGAATTCTATACGTGGTTATGCACGCGGGAACTCAAACTAGGAGATAGACTCCTAATAGGACAAGGACAGTCCAGATGTCCTTTGTCATATTACGATGCCACCTTTAGAGTTATAGTTCGATTTTAATATGGAAAGACAGTAATCCCTGTATTATCTCAAGTTTTTTTATGTAAATTTGCTTTAAATGTAGCTCGGGAAACCGAGAGACAAGGTTAGATTTTTGTTAGATTTTATGGTTGACTTCTATATTTTTGAAGTCTGAGAATACTCTGTTTTGAAGTGATTCCTCTTTAATGAAAGAAGAAGAATTTCCTTGAACGCGTTGAGTCGATCTTGAACTAGATTTCGTGCTACTCTGGTGGTAGAGGGCCCCTACCTCTTGAGCGGCCTTGTTTATACAGTAGATAAATATTTTAGTCTTGTTTTTATTTCTAGTTTAGACAAGTTTCTGAAGTTTATGTTCATACTTGTTTACATTAATTATCACAATTATACTTACTCTAATAAGCTCTTCCAAAATATCGTTACGATGAATAAGGCATAGCTGTGGTATTGTAGGTTTTAATTGCATTTTCTTTCGTTAATTATCACAATTGGACTTACTCTAATAAGCTCTTCCAAAATATCATTATGATGAATAAGGCATAACTGTGGTATTGTAGGTTTTAATTGCATTTTCTTTCGTTAATTATCACAGTTGGACTTACTCTAATAAGATCTTCCAAAATATCATTATGATGAATAAGGCATAACTGTGGTATTGTAGGTTTTAGTTGCTAGTTTACACTAAGTGGCATAGCCAGTCTTACTCTTAAAAAGCTCTTCCAAAATATCATAACAATGAGTAAGAAGTAGCTATGGTGTCTTAGATTTTAGTTGTATTTTCTTTCAGTCTTGTGTTTATGTTCAATTGCATTGAATAATATAGCCATACTTGTTCTCACAAACTCTTCCAAAATATCATTCATACTGAACGAGATGGGTTGTAGAATCCCTTGGGTTAGTTGCATGTTAATTTAGTTATAGCACTCCGGAGGTAGAATGCATGTGGTTCAGCTCTGTCATTTCATTTCCAGTTTGATAATGGCTTTTCAGTCTAACATTGTTCACTGTACTTCAAATAGACTAGTGGCACTCTAGTTTAGTTTTAGCTCGCTGTATTAGCACTCCAGTTTAGCTGCCATCCATTGCATTTTTAAATTATATTAGTTGTTAAACTCAAATACCACGGTCTTCATTATTTACAAAACTTCTTTTGTTCCAACCTCATATCAATGCATAATCATTTGGACAGGAGTTAGTATCAGTTTAAGACCTAGAGTATTTTGCAACCTTTTTACCATTTCACAAACAAGCCTTTTCTCAAAAGACCATTCTAAAAAGGAAATCTATAACTTCTGAGTGAGGCCTAGTGGTGTTAAATTGAGTTGCAGAATAGAATTAGAAGATAGTTTAGAGTAGAAATCTTATTATGCTACAAATTTTCTTTTCCAAATATATTCCAATAAACCTTTAATCATGGATGAGATGTTGTAACATTGTAAGTTGATTGTTGATAGTTTAGTTAGGAGAACTTCATTTACACTTAACTTGTCCATTTTCCAAGCTCTTCCAACACATCTTTAATGAATGAATTGGATAAAGTTTAAGCTCATGTTGTGATTTATTTCTTTGAAGTCATTATCAAGCTTTGCATTAGTTGTTTGCTAGCCATAGTTTAGGCTTTGTTCTGTTTCAGTATTTTCATTTGTCATTTGCCATCCATAATTTAGGCTTCACTCTATTTTTAACCAATAGCTTCTTCTCACCAGCATTTAGTTCTTTCCCTTGTGAACATAAAACCATAAAAAACCAAAAACATCATAAAACACTAGACACAACGTAGTGAGAAACAAATACCTAGGCACATATAGTGCACCACACTTCAGCAGTTTACCAACCCTGGTTGACAATTAATGAACTCAATTTAGGAGACTAGGTTGAGCACAAACATTTTGGTGCCGTTTCCAGGGAAGTGTAACTAGGTAGCCTTGTTTCTTAACTCCCAAAAACAATGATATGCGTAGAGAGAGAGACTCAAGGGGTAGATTCATAAGAAGTAGAAGCAGAAGTTTGATTCCTAGAACACCACTTGTTTCATCAAGATCTAGAGCCAGCACACCTCCAACTCAGACCCACATTCCATCCCTTACTAATCCTAGACTCCCAAAGGACTTAAGATCAGATATTCCATTAGAAAGACCTTCCATTTCATCCACTGAACCTGCCTTAGAAGAAGATTCAAGGACCCCTGCTAGAGACACAAACTTTTCCACTTCCAAAGAAGAATAAACTATGGCAGAAGAAGGGGGAGGAGGAGTCTTTAATGGAGAACACACATTATTTGGAGGGGGTAGAGGTAGAGGTAGAGGAGAAGGAGGTAGAGGTGTAGAAGGAGAAAGAGGTAGAAGAGAAATGGGAAGCTCTTTTGGGTTTCCTATAGTAGATGAAGAAACCAATACAACCATGAAAAACATTTCACCCTCTGTCCTTCCAAACTTCTATGGACTTAAAACTGAAGATCCTGAAACCTTCCTATTTGAATTTGAAATCCTGTGTAGAACTTATGACTACTTACAAGATGCTCGAAAACTTAAACTATTTCCTTCAACATTGAAAGGAGCAGCATTGAAGTGGTTTATGAGTTTGATCAACAGTTCTATTAGGACATGGGAAGACATGAAACAAGCATTTCTAGAGAGGTATTTGGATTATTTTATGCCATTCAATCATAAGGAGGAAGTGTTTAAGATGTTACAAAAAGAAGATGAAAACTTGGAAGATTTGTTGGAGAGATTTCATTACAACATCAAAAGAGAAAAAATGGAAAACTTAGATCAAGACACCTTAAAAGCTCTCTTGTTGAAAAAAATTAGGGATGAATGGTTGGATATCCTTAACATGATGGGAAAAGGGGATATATCTTATCTCACATTACCTGAAATAGCTGAGTTATGTATCAACCTTTCAAGAGGGAAATCTAAAACTGTAAAAGGTCCAAGAGACCCTGCTCTTGCACGGGTAAGTAAGTCTGCTTTTGGAACAGTAAGTAGGGCAGAGATAGGGCATATGCTTGATGAATTCAAATCTGACATCTTAGGGAGTCTTAGTGAACAAATAGAAACCCTTAAGTTACAAAACAAGAAAAAAGCTGAATCTAATGCTTTAGCAATCTTTTGTCCCAGATGTAGAAAGAAGCATGCCTTAAGAGAGTGTCCTTTGGATGCAAAAGTTGTAGAGACCTGTGTCATTTGTTTAGAAAAACATGAGACCAAGAGTTGTCCTTCACTTCCTGGTCTTAAAGCTGTCTTTCAAGAGGAAATTCCTACAAGTTCCACAGAATCTCTCAATTTTGTCTCTAGAAGGCCTTGGCAAGGACCTCAAACACAAGGATTTCATGATCAAATGTATAATCAACCTCCACCAAATTGGAATTCTTAGCAGCAACCTTGGCCCCAATTTCAAAATCAATCTCAAGCTTGGGCACAAGGGGCACAAAATCCCTATGGAAGATACTCTCAGTACTATCAGTATCCACCATATCCACATTTTCCTCAACAACAAAATCCTCAACAAAATCCTCAAAATCCACAACATCAAAATCAACCACTTCCATTACCATTTCCTCAAAAATCAAATCAGTTGCCTGCTCAACCCATACCAAACCCCAACAATAAAAATCCTCATAATACATATATGATAGAAGGCCAACAGTTTCCAACTTATTTAATTACTCCTCTAGATCTTAGTGATGTTCAACTTAGGTCTAGAAGAATACTTGAAAAGAGGAAACCTTCTGTGATTATACAAGAACAAGACAACTCTGAGGAAGATTCTCTACGAGAAAATAAAAGTCTTGAAGAAGACACATCTTTTCAGGACCCAAACATTGAAAAATCAAAACAAAACGAACCAATAATTTCAACTCCTGTATTAGAGCAGTCATCAACATCCACTCCTACACCTCCCTTTCTAGAAAGATTACAAATTGATAGAGG
Source organism: Pinus albicaulis (assembly GCA_034641835.2). NCBI lineage: Eukaryota > Viridiplantae > Streptophyta > Pinopsida > Pinales > Pinaceae > Pinus > Pinus albicaulis. The sequence continues at coordinate 1,271,940,581 of CM076584.1, forward strand.
TGTAGAAAAAAAAATTATGGTGCCTAATTATGATTTCCTAGATGAGCTAAGAAATGTTTGCATTAAGATTCCATTATTACAAGCCATCAAGGAAATCCCAATTTTAGCAAAGACAATAAAGGAGTTGAGCATGAAGAAAACAAAAAAAAGAATAAGAGAGACAAAGAAAATTCAACTGGCAGGAAAAATAGCAGATATCATGATGGGTAAGATTGCTATTCCAAAGTATCTAGACCCAGGAAATCCAGTTGTTAAAATTCACATCAATGGAATTGAGATCCAAAACACACTCATTGATTTAGGAGTAGCAATCAATATCATGAGTAGACAAATCATGGATAAAATGAAACTTCCTAATCTTCTCTTTACACCCACATTATTACAATTAGTAGACAGATCTGTGATTAAACCTGATGGGGTAATAGAAGACATTCCAGTGTCCCTAGATTCTTGGGAGTACCCTGTGGATTTCATGATCCTAACTCCTAAGAATAATCTAGGAGGACACCCTATTATATTAGGAAGACCTTGGTTAGCTATAGCTAATGCTTTCATTAGTTGTAGATCCGGTGATATGTACATCTCGGAGGGTATGTATTTACTACCGAGAATTAAACAAAGCTACTCTTAAAGATCATTTTCCCTTACCTTTCATAGATCAAGTGTTAGATACCTTAGCTGGCAAAAAGTACTTCTCATTTCTAGATGGGTTTAGTGGTTATAATAAAATTCAAGTAGCACTTGAGGACCAAGACAAAACCACATTTACCTGTCCTTGGGGTACTTATGCTTACCGAGTATTGCCATTTGGATTATGCAATGCACTTGCAACATTCCAAAGGGCAGTATTAGGAATTTTTTCAGATCTAATACATGATTGTGTAGAGGTATATATGGATGATTTCACAGTTTATGGAAACACATTTGAAGAAGCTTTAGCAAACTTGGAAAAAGTTTTAAAGAGATGTCAAGAAGCAAATCTTTCACTTAGTCATGAGAAATGTTTCATGATGTTTACTGAAGGTATTGTTTTGGGGCATCATATTTTAGGGGGTGGGATTAGAGTTGATGAGTCAAAAGTTGAAGTCATCTCTAACTTATCTATTCCAAGTTGTCAAAAAAATGTTAGGAGTTTTCTAGGATTTACAGGATATTATCGGAGGTTTATAGAAAAATTCACCAAGATAGCATCTCCACTCTTTAAATTTCTTACCAAAGACTGTGAATTCAAATGGAATTCTGATTGCCAGTTAGCTTTTGAGACCCTGAAAATAAAAATTTCTGAAGCACCTATTTTAAGGGGACCTAATTGGAAGTTACCTTTTCATATTTCAACAGACGCCTCAGATACAGCTCTAGGAGCAGTATTGGGACAAAAAGACCCGATTCCTTATGCCATCTACTATACCAGTAAAAATTTGACTCCTGCAGAGTTAAACTATACTGTAACTGAAAAAGAGTTTTTAGCTGTTGTTCATGCCATAAACAAATTTAGACACTATATAACAGGCTATGAAACTTTTGTTCACACAGATCATTCTGCAATTAGATACCTAATGAACAAATCAATTACTAATGGCAGAGTCATAATAAGGTTATTTCTTTTACAAGAATTCAACATTACCATTCTAGATAGGCTTGGAAAACAAAACACAATAGCTGATTTCCTATCTAGACTCCAAAACATCAAAGATGACACTCCAGTTGAAGATCAATTTCCCGATGAATATCTTTTTGCAATTTCTACTCAGACTCCTTGGTTTGCTGACATTGCTAATTATTTAGTTTCAGGGAAATTTCCTTCAATAATGAATGCAAGAGAGAAAAGAAAAATCATTTATGACAGTGCAAAATATTCATGGGTTGCTAATGAGTTGTACAGGACAGGTCCAGATTTTATCATTAGGAGATGTGTTTGGGAAGATGAGATGCCTGAGATTCTCAAAGCATGTCATGATGAACCTTGTGGCGGACACTTTGCTGACAAGAGGATAGCCTATAAGATCCTTCATTTAGGATATTATTGGCCATCCTTGTTTAAAGATGCTAAAGAGTATGTCAAAAGGTGTGACAGTTACCAAAGGGTAGGGAAACCTTCTCCTTCAAGTGAGATGCCATTACAGCCTCAAGTACATATTGAACCTTTTGAAAAATGGGCTCTGGATTTTGTAGGACCTATTAGTCCTCCATCAAGACAAAAGAGATATATATTAGTTTGCACTGATTATGTTACCAAATGGGTAGAGGCCAAGCCATTACTTTTTGCTAATGAAGCATATGTAGTTAATTTTATTTTTGAGGAAATTTTTACTCGTTTTGGTGTCCCAAGGGAAATTGTTACAGATCAAGGAGCTCAATTCACATCAAGGCTAGTAGAACAAATGATGGAGAGGTACAAAATCAGACACAGAAAATCTACTCCCTATCATCCACAAGCAAATGGTCAAGTGGAATCTACTAATAAGGTTATTGAAGGGATCCTAACAAAGACTGTCCATTTACATAGAAAAGATTGGGTAGATAGGCTTCCTGAAGCCTTGTGGGCCTATAGAACTACATGGAGAAGCACAAAAAACCATACTCCTTATGAACTTGTTTATGGAAAGCAAGTTTTGTTTCCCATAGAGTTCCAGATTCAAACTTTCAAAATGGCAGTTCAGCTAGGACTTGATCTATCAGAGGCACAAAATCATAGATTGGAGCAGATTAATGAATTGGATGAGATCAGACAAGATGCAGTTCAAAAAACCAGTATAGTCCAACAGCAGAGGGCTAGATGGCATGAAAAGTACATCAAGGAAAATAAGTTCAAAGAAGGTGACTGGGCTCTCTTGTTTGATTCAAAGTTCAAGGATTTTCAAGGTAAATTTCAAACACATTGGCTTGGGCCATATGAAATTGTGAGAATTTTTGACAATGGAGCAATAAAAATCAGGACAATAGATGAAGAAGAGGTCACTTTTCTTGTAAATGGTCATAGATTGAAGCTGTATCACAAACCACTCTCAAGAGAAGAATTTGTCAAGAAGTTCCAGGAAAACAGTGATGTGAAGTTAATAAAAAAGAATCTTTCTTCTTCATCAACTTAATCAAATTTTATGAAGTTAGACTTATTGAAAAAAAGAAAAGAAAAAAAAGAAAAAAGAAAAAAAAGAAAAAAAAAAAAGGTATAGACATGAAAACCAATCACTGATTGAAAATCAGAATCTTTCTGATACTCTAACTTTTCCATTTTTATTTATTTTTATTTTTTTTACAAGCAGCTGTTACAAAATCATAAGTGCAGATCCATTTCACTTATGATCCATCTCATTTCACTTCATTTCATTCCATTCATTCATATCATTTTCCATTCATTCATCCACACTTCATCCATCTCACTTCATGGTCCACTTCATTTCCATTTCAGATCTTTAAGTTTGATCTCCTTTCTGCAATTGAATAATACAAAGCAGAAATTGCAGGGCACTTTTTCACTCCATTTCATAAGTTGTGATCCATTCCACTCCATTATTCATTTCATTCACACTCCATCCTACCATATTTCATTATTCATTTCATACAAGCTTTCATCATTCCAGCTTCAAACCATATTTCAAGTCTTCTACAGGTACATTCTACAATCAGTTGGACATTCTGCAGCTAGACAAACATTCTGCAGCCAAGAAGACATTCTGCAGCCAGAGAGCCTGAAAATATTGGCTAGTAATCATCTGATTTCCAACAAAATGATCCTGCATATCTATGAACAAGAAAAATCAAGAAGGTTATGAAGACTCAAAAAGTAATGATTTTCAGGGGAGAGCAAAGCATATGAAGATCACAAGAAAATCAAAGCAAAGGCAAAGGTATGAAGTGATTATAATGACATATCATGAAAATTTTTAGCGTAGTTTAGTTGTATATTATTCAAAAAGTGTTTTAATTAATTTTGTTGATCTTGCCTAACAAATCTCCCGCAAAAACTTTGGATAAAACTCCTTCTGTTCCACCACTTCAAAACCCATATTCGATCATCATTTCCAAATCTAAACGGTTAAAGTGCTAAAATGATTGGATTGGTCACGTCACTAAGCATTTAATGATGATTTTTGAATTTGTTATAAAATATCTCTGCGGTATTTTCACTCATTGATTCGTTTTCTTCACCTCACCTCATTAATTCATTCCGTAACCATTCCATATCACTCCTTCCCGCAACCGACTCTTAACCATTTCATTCGGTAAAACAGAGGTATCTCTGTAACAACCATTGTCACAGTGAAATAGAGGAAACATTTGGGGAGCAAAAAAAACTTGTTAACGACCATTCTCACAGTGAGCAGAAGGTTGGTGAATTGAAGATTGAAGAAGAGTTATGGGCCTCATCATGAGAACAGAACCAGTTGGCACTAAATACTTGGAAGGCTATCCCCAAATCTGAGAAATCTTACAACAAGCAGGATGGTTGCAATTCCTTGAAAGATTCAGTGGCTTCCACAAAGAGGTTACTAAAATTTTTGTAAGATCTTTTAATGGGGCCAAGGTTGAAGTTGGAGATATTAAATTCACTGTCACAGAGGCTTTTATTGCAGAAGCAACAGGATTTCCTAGATAAGGAGAAAGGTGGTTTAAGAACAGAGAATTTCATAACGAATCATGGAAGCAGATACTCAAGTCACCAGGTATGGATGTCACTGTTTTTAAAAAGGGTATCCCTAGTTCTGCATTAAAGAACAAATGGAGAAACATGTTGCTTATCCTACAAAAATTAATCACTTGTGAAGGTAGATATGGTACTTTCTATGTTTACCATATTAGGTTGATAATGCATTTCCTAGAAGAAGAACTTAATTTGCCCTATTTCTTGCTTCAAAGTTTAAAGAAAATGGCTTCAAGTGTCCAAAAGAGAATTCAATTTCTGGAGACAACCTTATACCACCATGGCTTAGTCAATATTTTGATTGAGCATCATTTGAGCAAAATAGGGGATAATTGGGATAACTTCTTGGTGAGAAATCACTTTGAGGAACCAAAAGAACCTTCACCTGAACATCAACCTACAAAAAGAAGCAGAAGATGGAAATCCTCCAAAACTGAAACTGATAAAACTATACAAGAAAGTAGTGAAGAAATGATCTCTGAAAAATTAGTTCAGATTAAGAAGCAGCTTAAGAAAAAGAGAATCATAAGAAGAGTTGCCAGAGAAAAAGGAGAAGGGCCATCTCAACCGAGGAGGAGCCACAGACTGAGGGGCATACTAAAGAAAACAAAAGTTAAACAAACTGGGGTTATAAACATAGAAGACGAAGAAACACCTACTGAGGAGGATTTTGATGAAGAAATTCCAGAAATTGATCCTGCACAGCAAGAAATTTACAACTATGTTGAAACATTGGAGAGGAAAGATTCAGAGAGTAGAGACAGAACCCCTATTCCTCCACTATCCGAAATAGATGTGCTAAGAAGAGATAAGTACGAGCTAGAAGTACTTAATAGACTTATCAGGACTGAGAATGATATTCTGAGGGAGCAAGTTAAACTAAAAACCAGTATGAACTCAACCCTGTCTCTACAAATGGACAAAGTGGAAAAGGCCAATGAAAAGTTGAAAAAGAGGAACAAAAAGTTAATCAGGGCACTTACCAATTTAAGGTTCAAGTTAGTCATCAGAAAACCAAGAAGGCCTTTAATTACCAGGCAAAGCAGAAGAAGAGGGTTGGATGTTCTTGCAAAGGTCTCTGAGTTCATGGAATAGTTGCATGAGGACATGCAAGAATCTAGCAGTGGGGGTATGTTGAGCTCCAAGAATGTTCCTTCTTCCACCACATTCCACTCCATTTATTTTGTCCACTATTAATCCCAGGCTCAAATGATCAATGAAATTAGTTAAAATTGCTTTAATGATGAATATTATGACTAACTTTCTATGTTTTTTTGATTCCATCATTGTAGTGCTTTTTGAACTAGGACTAGCTATAGAATGCAAACATTCTGTAGCTAGTTTCCAATTCTGCAGCCGTCTTCATGTTTAAGCAGGTTCCAGATGTCCTCTCAGAGAAAACCACACATGGTCATATTCCACATCACGCCTTTAGCATTTGTTTCTCTCCATGAAGATTGAACGGAATTCTGTACGTGGTTATGCACGTGGGAACTCAAAATAGGAGATAGACTCCTAATAGGACAAGGATAGTTCAAATGTCCTTTGTCATATTATGATGCCACATTTAGAGTTCTAGTTCGATTTTAATATGGAAAGACAGTAATACCTGTATTATCTCAAGTTCTGTTATGTAATTTTGCTATAAATGTAACTCGGGAAACCGAGAGACAAGGTTAGATTTCTGTTAGATTTTATGGTTGACTGCTAGATTTTTGAAATCCGAGAATACTCTATTTTGAAGTGATTCCTCTTTAATGAAAGAAGAAGCATTTCCTTGAACGCATTGAGTCAATATTGAACTAGATTTCGTGCTACTCTGGTGGTAGAGGGCCCTTGCCTCCTGAGCGGCCTTGTTTATACAGTAGATAAGTATTTTAGTCTTGTTTTTATTTCTAGTTTAGGCAAGTTTCTGAAGTTTATGTCCATCCTTGTTTTCGTTAATTATCACAGTTGGACTTACTCTAATAAGCTCTTCCAAAATATCATTATGGTGAATAAGGCATAGCTGTGGTATTGTAGGTTTTTATTGCATTTTCTTTTGTTAATTATCACAGTTGGACTTACTCTAATAAGCTCTTCCAAAATATCATTATGATGAATAAGACATAACTATGGTATTGTAGGTTTTAGTTGCTAGTTTACACTAAGTGGCATAGCCAATCTTACTCTTACAAAGCTCTTCCAAAATACCATAAAAATGAGTAAGAAGTAGCTGTGGTGTCTTAGATTTTAGTTGTATTTTCTTTCAGTCTTGTGTTTATGTTCAATTTCTTTGAATAATACAACCATACTTGTTCTCACAAACTCTTCCAAAACATCATTCATACTAAACGAGATGGATTGTAGAATTCCTTAGGTTAGTTGCATGTTAACTTAGTTATAGCACTCCGGAGGTAGAATGCATGTGATTCAGCTCTGTCATTTCATTTCCAGTTTGATAATGGCTTTTCAGTCTAACATTGTTCACTGTACTTCAAATAGACTAGTGGTACTCTAGTTTAGTTTTAGCTTGCTGTATTAGCACTCTAGTTTAGTTGCCATCCATTGCATTTTAAATCATATTAGTTGTTAAATTTAAATACCATGGTCTTCATTATTTACAAAACTTCTTTTGTTCCAACCTCATATTAATACATAATCATTTGGAAAGGAGTTGGTATCAGTCTAAGACCTAGAGTATCTTGCAACCTTTTTACCATTTCACAAACAAGCCTTTTCTCAAAAGACCATTCTAAAAAGGAAATCTATAACTTCTGAGTAAGGCCTAGTGGTGTTAAATTGAGTTGCAGAACAGAATTAGAAGCTGGTTTAGAATAGAAATCTTATGATGCTACAAATGTTCTTTTCCAAATATATCCCAATAGATCTTTAAACATGAAAGAGATGTTGTAACATTGTAAGTTGATTGTTTGATTGTCTAGTTCGGAGAATTTCATTTACACTTAACTTGCCCATTTCTCAAGCCCTTCCAAAACATCATTAATGAATGAATTGGACAAGTTTAAGCTCATGTTGTGATTTATTTCCTTGAAGTCATTATCAAGCTTTGTATTTTTTGTTTGCTAGCCATAGTTAGACTTTCTTTTGTTTCAGTATTTGCATTTTTCATTTGCCATCCATAATTTAGGCTTCACTCTGTTTTTAACCAATAACTTCTTCTCACCAGCATTTAGTTCTTTCCCTTGTGAACATAAAACCATAAAAAAAACCAAAAACATCATAAAAGCACTAGACACAACGTAGTGAGAAAAAAATACCTAGGCACATATAGTGCACCACACTTTAGCAGTTTACCAACCCTAGTTGACAATTAATGAACTCAATTTAGGAGACTAGGTTGAGCACAAACAGGTCCATTCAAAATGAAGGAAACAAAATTCAGGCTCCTTTTAGGAGACCCTTTTAGCCTCAAAAAATTTTACAACACCCAAGAAGAAATCCTGATGATCAAAATGTTCAACCTCCACTGAATAATTTTGCTAAAGAAAATAAACAAGGACAAGAAGAGGAGGATGAAGATATAAATCTTGTTTGGGAGACATCACAGTCAACTTGTTTGAATTTGAAAGAGTATGAAGATCAGTCTAGGATAAATATATTTTCAGATGATGAAGAGGCTCATATTCATGTTCAAAATGAGAAAAAGCAGCCTGAAAATCAAACAATAAAATATCCTTTGAGGATAAAAGGGGTCGTCCAACAGCCTCAACAAAAACAAGATGTTGAAAAACATGCTTCCAAACAAAAGGTAAAGGTTAATGATGTTCCTCCATCACCTAACCTTGCCCCAATCATTAAAACTGCTGCAGAAAATAAAGATTTGACTCCACTCAATTTCAGTTTCAAATCAGAATTGAATAAAATCAAGATTCCGATTCCACTCCTTGAATTTTTGAAAAATCCATCCTACAGAGAGTCATTTAAAAGTCTGCTACAACATCTCTTGCTCCCGATTCTGTTAAACTTGAGGATGCACATCCTACCATTTACTTGGGCAGCCATGTCCAAGATCAAAATGACGATAATTCTCCACCTTTCTATATTTCACTCAACATTCATAACAAATTGCTGCATAGCTGCCTATTAGATTCTGGGGCTTCTCACAATAGGATGCCTAAGAAAGTGATGGATGAATTAGGACTGTAAATCACTAAAAAATACCATGACCTCTACACCTTTGACTCCAAAAGGGTCAAGTGTTTAGGAGAGATCAAAGACTTAATGATTCATCTTACCCAACTCCCCCTGAAAAGTATAGTGATGGACATATTGCAGACATACCTTCTATATTTGGAATGCTTATTTCCAGATCTTGGTCTAAAAAGTTAGGAGACACTCTTCAAATGGATATGACATATGCCACTATCCCAATCTTTGGAGGAGAATTTAGAAGATTATATAGGGAATCCTATATGGCTTATATCATAAGTGATCAAAAAAATCCCTCAAATCATCCTATATATGCATAGGAGAAGGAGTTAGGGTCATCCATTTTGCACCTTGCTGCTGATGACAACAATTTTTAGCCCGAAATCAGTAAACAATAGCATCTACAAATCACAAAAGAGCAGAATTTAGAAGCAGAGGAGATCTGGAAATTTTATTTTGATGGAGCCTCATCAAGAGAAGGATCAGGGGTTGGTGTAGTTCTTGTTTCTCCCACTCAGTAGGTAGTGACTTTATCATACAAATTACAATTTGTCACTACTAATAACACTGTTGTGTATGAAGCACTTATCTTGGGAATGAGGGAAGCAAAAGATTTGGGATATGAACATTTAATTGTTTTTAGTGATTCAAAGTTGGTGGTACAACAGGTGAGAGATAATTATCAAGTAAAAAAATCAAAATTGAAGAATTACAGAATGAAGTATGGGATTTGATCGAACACTATTTTTCAGCATTCAATTTGAATTTTGTTTCGAGAGAAGAAAATGAAATGGCAGATTTATTGGCCATAGTTGCTAGTAATTTTAAGGTTCCTCTTGATGCTAATGCAACATATGATGTTCAGATTAAAAACAGACCTTCCATTCCTGAAAATATCAAATACTGGCAAGTATTTTAAGATGATAAAGAAATTCAGAAATTCTTGGAATGTGTGGGGGATTTTTCAGACATTTAGATTGATAATGGACAAGACGCAGTTGAAAGTCAGAACAACAAGTGATTCAAAAAGACTATAGCTGGAAAAGACATTAATGATCTAAAAACAAACTTCATTCCTAAAGGCTTGGTTCCTTTGGAGAGGTTGTTTGAAAATGATGATGCATTTTTAAAACCTGATAGTAAGACAGATGAAGAGAGTATAGTTGATTGCAATATTGGTACTGAAAATCAACTTAGATATGTTAAAGTTTCTAAATTTCTCCCTCAAGAAACTAGAACTAAATATTTCAATTTGTTGAAGCAGTATGCCGAGATATTTGCTTGGTCCTATAGTGATTTGAAGACATATGACAGAAGTATAATGGAGCATAAAATCCCTCTTAAATAAGAAGAAAAGCCTATGGTACAGAAGATAAGACATATTAATCCTATGCTGCTCCCTATCATTGAAAAAAAATCAAAAAAATGTGTGAAGCCAAAATAATTCTGCCTTTAAGATTTTCCAATTGGGTAGCTGATATAGTCCCAGTTCGAAAGAATAATGGAAAAATTATAATTTGTGTTTATTTTCGCAATTTGAATCGATGTTTGCTGAAGGATAACTATCCTTTACCCAAAATGGATCATATTTTATAGAAGGTTGTACGCTAAAAGAGGTTTTCAATGATAGATGGTTTTTCAAGATACAATCAAATTTTAGTTGACAAACAAGACAGGGAGAAAACAAATTTCACTACACCATGGGGAAATTTTATGTACAATAAGATGCCTTTATGTTTAATGAATGCAGGGGCAAAATTTCAGCGGGAAATGGATATTGCCTTTACAGGAGAAAAAGATAGATTTGTAGTCATTTATTTGGATGACATAATAGTATTTTCAAAATCTGATCATGATCATTTAAAGCATTTGCAGAAAGTGTTTGATAAGTGCAAAAATTTTGGTTTGTATTTAAACCCAGAGAAATCATGATTTTCTGTTCAAGAAGGAAAAATTTTGGGGCATATAGTAACATAAAATGGTATTTGCATTGACCTAGGGAGAGTTGAAGCTATAAAAGAATTTGGTTTACCCAGAAATAAGAAAGAGTTACAGTCATTTTGGGGTAAAATTATTTTTATAGAGGCGTTTTGTTCCAAAATTTGTAGAATTAATGAAACATATAAATGTCTTGTTGAAGAAAGATGCAGAGTTCAGATGGAAAGATGAAGCAAAAACTTCTTTCTTAGCAATCAAATTTTCCTTGACTGAAGCCCCAATGTTAATCATCCCTGATTTTGAGAAGGATTTTCTGAATTTTTCATATGCTTCTGAGGAAACTATTGCAGTAGTTTTAATTCAAAAGAACAAGGAAGGCTTGGAGTAGCCAATTTCATTTTTTAGTCATACATTAAGAGAAGCTGAGTTAAATTATAGCTTGGTTGAAAAACATGCATATGCATTGGTAAATTATTTGAAGTCTTTTCGAGTTTATGTTATGCATTCTAAAGTCATTGCTTTTGTGCCAAACATTGCTGTCAAGGACGTATTGTTGCAGCCAGACACATATGGCAGGAGGGGAAGATGGTAAACAAAGATTCTGGAATTTGACATTGAAATCAGACCTACTAAGTTAATAAGGGACAGGGCTTAGCCCGCTTGATGGCAGAATCAAATTTCAAATATCTAAATCTGAACATGGAGGTAGCCGAAGAAACAAATATAGAAGGTAGCTAAACATGGATTGAGATTCGCAATCTCGAAAAAACAAGGATAAGAATAAAAATGAAGACTGTGGATATTCCGAGTTTTGCATCTAAAAATCTACACCACAGAAACCTCCAATCTATCATTGTTACCCTGTATGGAAGGGATACATGGATTGAGATTCGCAATCTCGAAAAAACAAGGATAAGACTAAAAATGAAGACTGTGGATATTCCGAGTTTTTCATCTAAAAATCTACACCACAAAAATCTCCAATCTATCAAATAAAGAAGGTATATCTGATTATCCTAGAATCTTCTATTCCAATTGGTATAAGGACATAGTGTAATTTTTATTAAATCTCAGTTGTCCTCCAGAAATGGAAAAATCAAAGAGAAGGGATTTTAAACTGAAGGCTGTCAAGTACTGTATAATGGAAAATCATCTTTATTGGAAAGACCTTGTAGGAGTTTTATTGAGATGTGTAGATGAAGCTGAAACTCAGAAAGTTATGTCAGAGATACATGCAGGGGCGTGTGGTGGACATTTATATTGGAAAGCTACCATAAACAAAATTCTAAGAGCTAGCTATTATTGGCCAACTCTTTTCTATGATGTTTTTGATAAAGTCAGAGCTTTCACTGAGTGCCAAAATTTTATCGGTAAGAAAAATCTGCTCCCACTACCTCTCATTCCCATTTCAGCAGATGCTCCTTTCCAACAGTGGGGGTTGGATTTTGTTGGTGATATTCATCCACCATCATCAGAGCAACATAGGTGGATTCTTACAACCACAGACTATTTCACCAAGTGGATTGAGGCCATTCCAACCAAAAATGTCTCTGACACAGTGATAATTAAATTTATGTTGGAAAATATTATGTCTATATTTGGCCGCCCTCAAAAGTTGGTGGCTGACAATGAAATGGATTTTAAATCTACCATGATGAATAATTTCAGTCAGAAGTATAACATTGATTTGACTCATTCTACACCTTTTTACCTCCAAGGTAATGGGTTAGATGAGTCATCAAATAAAATCCTAGTAAGAATAATAAATAATATGATGAAAAAAAGCAAAAGAAATTGGGATACTCAGCTAGTTCATGCTCTTTGGGAAGATAGAGTGAGTAGCAAAAGATCAATTGGAGTTTCTCCCTTTCAACTTGTTTATGGTGCTGATGCCGTGATTCCATTATAGTTGGCCCTTGTCATGAATTTTTTACAAGATGAAACTGATAATTCAAATCCCATTCAGAGAAGGATGTTGCAACTGATAGGAGCTCATAAAATCCAGGAATCCCTGATAGACAAATCACTGAAGTATAAAGGAAAAGTAAAATATTTCTTTGACAAAAGAGAAAAACAACAGGTATTCCAAGAATATGATTTGGTATTGCGTTGGGATGCAAGAAGAGAAGATCATGGAAATCATGGTAAGTTTGAGAACTTGTGGTTTGGGCCATTCAAAATTGCTTAAGTTCTAGAAAATAACACATTTCTGCTGAAGCATTTAGATGATGATCAATTAAATAGAGGTCTAGTCAATGGTCATTATCTCAAAAATTTCTTTTTTTTTTGAGTCAGTCATTATTTCCATTGTAAATATCCGGAGTGATGTTTCAATAAAACTCCATGCCTAATGGTATTTGTATCTGTAAATAGAGTCAATTTTTCAGTTCAGTCAATAAAAGTCAGCTTCTATCATTAGATTATGGAATTTAAAAGTCCAGAGAGTTTAAGGTAGTGAATCTACAATCCTTGAAGCATCATAGGGAGGACTTCATCCCCAATAGGAGCCACTCTTAGCACTGCAAATTTTCAAAAAATTTCAAAGTCTAGTCATTATTTTAAGTTGTGTCTTTGATCCTCTCTTGTATCCTAACCTATGGTGGAGAGCCTTAGAGGGTTAAAATGTATTAGTTTTTTTATCATTTTTTAACCAAAATCCAAAATAATTTTGAATCAAATAGTTTGTTTGTGTCATAAAGTTATTAGGGTAAATTTTCTTTTAATAAGTCTTTTAACTGATTTGAGTAGTTAAGATCATGAGTTTAGCTTGAGATGTCTTATTCATTCACCATGATATTTCTATCCAAGGTTAAAGACAAAATTTCAGAGTCATCAGTTGTGTTAGTAATAACACAGGAATAACTACTTTTCCTAGAGAGGCAACTATTTTCTTCAGAAGATCTGGTTTTACAAGCAACACAATAATAACTGCCTTTTTCAAAAAATTAGCTATTGCCTACAAAATTTTTACAAGGAGATAAAAGAAGCATTAATTAGGTGAAACAAACACTGCTTTTTGAATATTGAAGATCTGTTAAAACAAGAGGTGTTACTCACCTGAAAGGTGGTTATTTCTCATTGGAGGATTCATTAAAAATGTTGGCTATTTATTTTGTAAGACTAGTCAAATCTAACGCTACTCATTAAAGTGAAATGTATTAAAGTTGAAGTATGAGTAGCTATTATTAAAAAATGTGATGGAGTGAAAGGTTTAGTGGGATGAGTTGGAAACATATTTAAATCATTTTTTTTTCATGTCATTCTCTCTCACGGTGATTTAGGGCATGAAGTGCTACAAAAAATCGTTTACCCTCGTGAAAGCTACAACAAATTGTTGTTATTCTCTAGCAAAATAGTTTATTACCTTGTGCCAACAGTTAGGGCTTCATGGAGGGTTGTTGTTCCTTGTCTTACAAGTGTGAATTAGTGGTTAGGATATCTGTTAACAAGATTGGCAAGGGTGGTAAGGTTAACCGTTCAAAACTAGCCAATGCCCATTTTTTTGACCATCGTGCTAGGCCTCAGTTTAAAGCAACAGGGTGGTATTGCTTTTGAAAGAAGTTTTCAGGTGAAAATGTGGCAGTGGCTCAAGCATTTTCTGATAAATTCGATGGAGAATAGGTCAAGCTGGGGTCTCGGACCTTCAGGATCACAAATACTATCATTGCAAGGGCTACCCAAACATCAACTACAGGTGAGTCCTGACACAAGAACAAAATTATGCTTAAAGCTTATTCGAATCCATATTTAAAGCTTAAACATAAAAATATTGGTTGGACCCCTACTATTCATATTTCATATTTTAGGCATGAGTGGAAATATGTCATTACCACTGTACAACGTTATATAACCTGTGAGGGCAGGTTTTATACTGTGCATAAATACTAGATGAGGTTTCTAGCTCACATCTCGGGCTCTAAACCTATGAATATACCATTTTTCCTTCATAAATATCTGTTTTCAATGTCTCTAAAAATACAGAGAACCCAAGACTATTCTCTTCACAATCTCTATCACAGGGGTTTGATCAAAACACTGGTCGTTTATCATCTTAGAAAGAAGGGAACCACATGGGAAAAGTTTTTAGAATATGATGGATTTAGAAATATTAACTCAAGGAGAAGGGTAGGAAGGCCTAGAAGGCTAAATACCCAAGAGCAGCAGTCAAGTACTACACCTACATTGACTCCATCACAAGCTGGTCCATCTTTAATACCATCTAGCAGATAGACTAGGAACTCAGCTCGAAAAGATAGGGTTCAAACCACCACTCCTACAACAACCATCAATCCTATACCAACAGTGCAACCAACAAAGGAAGTTTACACTAGAATATCACCTAAGGAGCCACAAAACTTGGGTTATTTTAGGCAGGAGCATGAAAACAAAATCAAACAAAAAGCTAGCTTGCCTGACAAAAATATAATGTCCAAGAGAAAGGAAGAGGTAGCTTACTCTTCAAAGGGTAAACACAAGAGAATAATTATTATGATAGAGGGACCTTTAGTGGAAGTCAGCCCTGAAATATTGAAACCAAGCCCTGTTCTATAGGCTAGACAGGAGAATCAAGAAAACATTGCTACTCCAACACGAGAGGAGCCTACACTTGCACAAGTATTTTCCTCACTCAAAAAAGAGAAAAAAAAGTTTTAGAGAGCATTACAGTAGAATAACCTACCATATCTCAGCTTTACTCATCTATTATTTCTTCAACCAAAGGGAAGAAGAAAGCTATAATCCACTTATATTCATCTTTTGAGGAGGATAGCAGTGAAACAGAGTTTAGTGAGTCAAAGTTTGAAGAAGGGCAGTAGAGAAGAGTTATACATGGGAGAAAGAGGCCTTTATACATTCCAAACCCATACATTCAAAGCCTCACACCAGACCAAAGAATAAGCTCAGACTAGCAAGCAAACTCTTAGCCAACCCTTCTCTTAGGGATGAAATAATAAACGTAGATGAAAGCCTAGAAAATGAACCAAGGAAGAAGAAGATTCAACAGAAAAGAAAGCCAAACAAGAGGGTCACCAAGGCAGAAGCTATCGGGATTTTTGCTTCTATACTAGATATCTGATGATTGAATGAAAAAAACAATGAAAATATGAAGAATCATGTCATTTTTGGCTTATGCACAGTATTTTCAGATATAGTTACCCTTTTCATAAAAGTAGCTATTATTTTCAGATTTTTTATAAGGAGAAAAGGTTGCTTTTTAGTTATGTTTTCAAAAGAATGACACTAAATGATGATAAAGTGAATGAAACCTCAATGGTATTGGTATTTTTCCAAGCGCCATCCATCAAGCTATCTTCCAGATGTTTACTCCTACACTTTTGCAGATAAGGGTCCAAGTGTCATTTTCAGTTGGCAGTTGCACTTTTTGTGGAGGTAGTTTTTCCAAGAAACGAGGAGCACTCAGCCACCTCAACTCAGCCACTTCGAGCTCCATACTGTCATGTTTTGTCTTTAGTTTTATTTCAGTCTACTTTTTTGTTATGTTTAAGGTAAGATCTACTATATGTGGAGGATTGTAATAAATTCTTTGTTGTGAGGAATTATAATCTACTGATAAACCAGTCTACCCTCTGTGTGGTGTTCCTTCACTCAGAACAACATAAGAAAGGTAAATTTTCATTTATCTAAAATATACATAAATATAGAAGGGATAAATACCAATTTGTGATCCTTTTATCTTGTTTCTCTTCTATTGTCATTCCCGTCACTCTTGATCTAACTGAAACCTGCTTGATCAATACCTGCAATCAAAGACAAAAGACAACAAATGACATACATTTATACATTCTATATACCTTAACCAAATTGAACCTATTAAATTTTATGGCAACGCTTCCATTTCTTCATAGCTTGCAAAAACACATAGAGCATGTTGTGGATCATCCGCAAATCCTTTTCTATTTTTATTTTGAATATCACAAAATATCAAAAAAATCCAAAATTCGCAAAAAGTATAGGTTATGGTATAATGTTTTATACTATAGCATAAAAAATAAGTATTTAACAAAAGTGCGTTACCAATTAAGTTTATTATTAAAATTTATTTGGTTTTGTATTATAGTTTGATGTTTAAGTATCGAGCAAGTTTTAAAGTGGAAGCGGCAAAGTGTTGAAGATCGTAATTGGGAGATCAAATACGAGGGCACAAAGAACTCATGCATTATTCAATCCGGCACCCTCGCAGTTGACTTGTTGACCGTGAGGTAAACGAGGATCGACGGTGTGGATGTATTGCCGGGGGGGGGGGAGGGGGGGGGAACCCAAAATTTGTCGCCGTACTTCAGCATCCCCCGCAATGACGTCCTGTGAACAGCTGTACTCCACGTCAGCAACATTACACGTCATTACAGGCATTTAATATGGCTTTGTGCAGTTGTTAAAATGTTTTTTATTATTATTCCATTTTCAAAGTATCTGTTGTTATTTTCCCCCTTTTGAGCTGTATCTCCGCCACCTTTCCGTTCGCTATCTGTTGTCCGTTAAGCCATGGCAAAGCGAGTCTCATTATCTGGTTCAACAAGCCTCAATTCCCTCATGGACAGTGAAAAAGACGTCCAGGATACCACGTCTTCTGTAAACCATTTCTTATTGCATCATCAAGTGACCCTAAATGCTGAGAAATCCCCAGTTTTTTCCGCCGTGAAGAAATCCGATGTCTTGTCCGCCTGTATCCCAAAAGCCCATTTCTTTCCTGAATTTATCTCATGGCTGGTTTCTTCAATGTATCCTGGTAAGTGCTTCATAATGAATTCGCAGGGAGAAAACGTTTTGCAGGTATCGACGTAGTTAATTCGCCAAGCATTATGCTTTCCTGAAAACGAGTCACCACTGCAATTCTCTGAAGATTCATTGGCTCGTTATTTTGAGGACCTTTCAAATGAAGAATTTGATCAATGTATGTCCTACTTGAGATCAAATTCAAAGGAAGCTCAACTAGAAGGAGAAGAATTTATTTTGGAAGTGTTCAATGCTGAGTATAGACCAATTCTGAGTTTCATTGCAGAGATTTTGGGCAAAGACAATGACCATACAATTGATAAATCAATATTGGGAATGTACGCGCTGATGATGAAACCAGGGGTTGTTCTCGACATTCCATCTTTCTGGCAGGAGATTGTAAATTCTCAGTTGATGACATTTCCTCTTACAGGTTTCTTTAAATTCCCGTCATTGATTGTGTATTTATTTTTATATCAAAATGTCTAAGAATTTATGAGTTTGGGGTTGAATATAGTTGACGTTAACAAGCAAAAGCAATCAGTTTTATTTTGGACTGACATGAATAGAAAAGAAGGAAATGAAGCAGGGTTATTTGAGTTTTCTAGTCATTATATGTCTATTGCTTATAGAATTTTGAATGGAGTCCCTCCTCCATGTTTTCTACCAAAAGCTGGGGAGTTTCTACAGTTAGGACCTAGTTGCAGATTCATAGATTGGTTTGTGTTTGAAGAATATTCAAAGATAAGACTGTATGGAGCTAGTATTGAGCCTTATAGGCTCCCGAATTTTGTACCTATGCGGCTTTTCGCCTCGGAATTCATAAGACAGAGCCTTAATGTGGATCAGGTGCACTTTCTTCCCATGAAGAGAGGTTTTATGTATAGATTTCCTATGAGTGTGGGACATTTCGTGGTCAATATGAGGCAAGATTTTGATGAAGTTTCTAAAATTTTGGAAGAGACACATTTGCTACTATGAGAAAAATGGTCATATGATCCGCATAGAGTGATTTCCCAGAGAAGAATTGAGAATGGATATTCTGTGTTTTCTCACGTAAGCAGACCTGATCAGGAGAAGCTGGCAAACCCAGGCGAATTAAATACATCAATAACGAGTATTCAAACACCTGTTATAACTGAAAGGGAAAATAAAAGAGGTAGGGATGATGTTGTTGAAGTAGATGATGAAGAGCCGAGAGAGGAAAAGAGAACTAAATTGGCTAAAGATCATTCTTCAAACTCACTTGGTTTTACCTTCCATATCAATGAAGAAAAAAATGTCCCCTATTATCCTAGAGGCCATGAACTTTACTCAGAGAAGATGCCTTCAGTCAAACAAATATTTACACAGATTGAAGAAAGAAATTAGAGAATAAAAGCTAATGTAGAGGCTCAGGCAGAGCATCATATAGCTGCTGATCAGACTAGGTTGTTGACTGTAATGGACCTTGAAAAGGATCAATTCAGAATGGCTCTAACACATCCAACATGGATGTCCTTTGGATCTTCAAGCAGTTTCAATGAGGTAAATATAACTATGGATGTTAAGAAGATCCCACTGTGGGATAAGATGAACCTTCATATGCAGACTGGACAGTTAATTGTTAATGATTTAACCAAGACTAATGCCACAACGGTTAAAAATGAAAACATGCTTGCAAAAGTTATCAAACAGTTCAGAATGGAAAAGGCCAATTCAAGGACCTTATCAGTTCAAAACGAAGAGTTAAAAAATATTATCATGAAGATTGGTGTGGATCCGAATGACAAGGCTGCAGTCCAGAAGCTCATGAGAGTGCAGAAATAGAGATATCCACCCGAAGAAGAAAGCTGAAGTTACCTGCTGTAGAACATTCAATGGCTGCAGAAGTAGCAGAGGTGGAAAAAGAGAAAGAAGAATTGCATCAGCAATTGTTGCAGAAAAATGAAGAGTTGACTAAAGTAAAGCAGTCTGCTATTTCATTACAAAACCATATTGAAAATCATACTTGTACATTTTTTTTTCCTACAGATAATGCAGAACCTCAAGCATAGATTTTTCAGCTCAGCACAGAATTGAAGATGGCAGAACGAGATCGAAAGCAGGCTCAATCAGAGTTAGAAATGACCACCAAGATCATGCGGGCACTAGAAGATAAAGCGGATGAGAATAAGCAGAAATTACAAAAGGCTGAAGATGAAATTAAAGATCTCAAGGAGAAGTTAAAAGGTAATATCTCACTTATAAAAGCTAAAGATATCATTTGGGGTGAGATTATTTTAGAAATGAAGTCAAATTGGAATTCCCTGAATATAGTTGCTAAAGAGAAAAGCCTCATCTCAGAACATGAAGAGGAGATATTATCTGAAAAGCAGACAACCATTAAAAGAGAAAATTGGGCTAGGAAGTTTATAAATTTTATCAATTCCAAATCAGACGAAGAATTAGAAGATATTGGAATACAAGACAGATACTTTTATGCTGAGGAAGTTAATAAGATGATAATTAAGAATGATCTTCAGAAGGTTGCAGAGAAAAGGTTACTGGGAATCAAGGAGACAGTAAAGAAGTTTGATATATCATTTGAAAAATTGACCAGAACAGGTTTACCTTCATGCTGGACTGAGAAAGGAAATATCATGTCATGGAAGTTTTATGAAGATCAGTTAACATTAGCAAAAAGTAAGGCAGATAATAGGCACGAAAAGACACAGATCTTAAAAGGGGAAACTGTGTTTAACTTCTTGCATAGGAATTTCAATTTTCTATGGATGGTGAAGACTCTCTTTACAGGAAAACCTACACACAGTCAAATTGTGGCGTTCAGGATAGAGTATCAAAGTTTCAAAAATTCCTCGACATCTCAAAATGAGCTATGGAAGAAGTGCAAGAAATTTTCAATGGACTCAACAAAAGAGGTCCCAACGGCTCTGGCTCAACCAAAAGTAGCCATTGATTCAACAACCGCTTCAGGAGCATCTGTTCTCATAGATTATAAGATTTCAAATTCTCATTATGTTATTTCTCAAAATCATGTAAATGTAATAGAACCTTTTTGAGGCATGTGCCTCCGTAACAGTGAGTAGTTCAAGCAGTTAGAATTAGTTAGGGTAGTTAGAATCAGTTTCATTACTGGAAACTGTCTTGTGATACTATATTTAAAGACAATTTCAAGAAAGATGAAGGTTCCGAGTTTTTGAACCTTGAAGCAAAATTTTGTACTGAGAATTGCAAATTAATGAAAGAAGTATGCAAGTTTCTATTATTCTGTTGATGTTGAAAGTTTATCCAGTTTACGTAATGTTTTCATATCTATGAATGAAATAGAGTAATTTGAGCAGAAGGTCTCTTTATACATGTGTATTTAAGAGTTAAACAAACATTAATGTGCGCTCCTCTATTTTAACTTTATCTTCACATAATTCTTCTGGGTTTTAAAATGGTAGATTCTGTTTTAAACAACATATCAGTTTGAAATCCTCTTCCCATTTTCTTCCATTCATTCATTTCAGCATAAGTGGAATATGGAATTGCAGAAACATGTATGGGTTTGATATTTGAAGCTTACAAAATAAATGTTTAAGGGTTTTTAATACAGGGATAGATATATAATAGTTTTGTGACATCATCAGATAATGTCTTGAGCACGGATTCCTTTACACATCAAGGAATTGTTTCTCAAGGTACAACATTAATTGGCGCCGTTGTCGGGGACGAAGATTCGAAGATTTTCCCTAGGTTTTGTTTTACATTTCCTCTGGTTGTTCAGAGAGGAGGAAATAGTAAGCTGTGTTTATTTGAAAATAACTCTGGCTACAAAGAAACCTCACACGAGGTCGGATACCTCTCAGCAAAAAGTTCCTGTTTTGTCTTATCCTGAGAAGCTTGTTTCGAAGAAGGGCCAGAAACCAAAAGTATTTGATACACCAGAAACTACATTGCTCGCACCAGGCAGCAGTTCACGCACTCCCTCATCCAAGAATATTTCCAGGAAATTCATTTTCTCGGAAAAAGAATCCCCACCATCACCCGTTCATTTTCAAGAACCTACATTAGAAGAGAAATTTTTGGAGTTTGTGTCTTTTCCTTTTACAGAAACTCAACCTCATATAGTTTCTATCTCTTCTGCAATCGTTCATACACCAACCCCTATATCAGTTGTTCCACCTCAGTCATCCCCACCTACAACTGGTATTCATTTTACCCCCGCTCAAGGAGCAGCTAACCCGGGCATAAACATGGTGGCCCCTTCTTTCTTGATGAATAGATATGCACCATTAAATCTACCTCAACCCTTGAATGCAATGCCTCAGGAGTATCTTAAACTACTCCCTAGATTTACTGGTGAAGATGAAATAACTGCGGAACAACACTTGCCCTTGTTTTGCACATTTGCTGAGAATTTAAATGTTGAACATTTAGATGTTGTAATGAGACTTTTTGTTCAGTCTCTAAGTGGAGAGGCAAGGAAATGGTTCAAAGGATTGCCTAATGGTTCAATAAATGATTTGGATGGACTAGAAAGACATTTCACCGAGAGATGGGGTGAAAAAAGAGACCATGGTTACTCTTTCACAGAATTCAATGCAATAAAGAAGAAATCTGATGAAAATATGAATGATTTTGTGAAGAGATTTAACAAATTGTATAATAGTTTTCCTGTTGAAATGAAACCCCCTCCTATTGGAGCAAGGGTCGTTTTTGCTAGTGCATTTGAACCAGAGTTCAGTTTCACATTGAGAGAAAGAAGGCCTCCTACTTTGGAGCAGATTCAAACTGATGCCCTGGAGATTGAGGCTAATATGTCTGCTGCGGGTAAAGTTCAAGATAAAGGAAAAGCTAAAGAAGAAGCCTCAGCCCATTGTTTCAGGGAAAATCACCCTAGAGGTTCGTTGGGTTACAACCTCCACAGAGCAGGGGCATGCTACTTAAGAAGGACTCACACAACCATACATGTTCATGAAAAACTAAATAGAGCAGATCGAGGAACTTACCCGTAGGTCCTACGGTTGAAGTAGATCCCGCAGGGTCCAAACCCCCAGCAACCGTCCTTCCTTCTTAACCTGAAAGACAAGAAGAAACAAGCACGAAGAACTGGTTGTACAGCATATATCTACTCTAAATGTTAGTGAAATCCATAAGAAACATTAGATAAACCATCATAAATGCTTAAATAACAATATTCTCATATATGCAAGCAGACACTAACACGTATATTTCGGGAACAAGATGGTACTTCTGTATTATAAATAGCATGTACAGAAATAACAAGTGGAGAGATCACCTGAATCCTTCCACGATCTTCGAGCAGACCGTCGTCCGGATCCGTCCCACCCTTGCCTCGCTAAGATTCCTTCCAAACTAGTGCATACGAGATGACATATAGGAAGATGAGCATCTCCAGGAAACAAAGGTTTCCTATAATGAACTGGGAAGTGCAGGAGGCACGGGAATTCAGACTTGGATAGGGAATACCAACAGAGTATAATATCAATAATTCTCTCTCTCCCTTAGGCCATACACATGAGGTGCTTTTATACTCCCTCAAAGTAGTTTCAACAGTTGGAAACAGTTGGCCACGTGTTGGGGTGGTTGAACTACCTGAGTAACCATCAACCCAGCCCGAAAATAGGGAATTTTTATATATTTTTTCATGATTTTAATGGCATACGTGGAAAAGTGCATGTGGACTCGCGTATACACGCGGAAAAAGCTGGGCATAACTGCGTATGGGGATTTTTACACTGTTTTTAAGTGAATTTGTCCAAGTCCGTAGGAATGGGTGCCCAAAGCCATAAAAGCAATCATGAATCATATGAAGGTGAGAAATGATGCTATAATAGATGCCCCCTAATATATGAGGTCAGAAGGGGTACATGATGGCCGAAATGTATTATGCACATAGAAAGAACTTTGCAAGGACAAGAGAGGACTTCACCAGATTTCGGCCTGCCAAAAACCAATGAAAGAAAACAGAGAGTCAACTCATGCTGAGGCGGGCATACCCATGCTCAGTCAAAAATACATCATATAGAAAGTACTGAATAGATCCAACATGTATACAAGTATAGTTGAACTGAAAGTACACAATGAATCATCTGAGCATGGCCCGGAAATATAAGTCTGAATCAATGTCCAAGTATCACATATAGAAAGCTGATCAAGGATGGTGCAACTGGATGTCTGATCATATAACCAACTGAATCTCCAAGTACCGAATCATAGGAGGTGGAACAAACGGTACAATCACGCAACTCGGGAGCCAACATATAAGATGTTGTTGTACTGAACTGCAACATATAAGGGTGGACGGCATCACTGGCAGAAACTGAATGGACTATCAAAAGTGAACCGAGAAATGTTGATGCAACCCGAGGTCTTCACCGATCACTATGGCACAATTCTACACAATGGGAATAAATGAGCTGAAGTCGACCATGTGAGAAATCGTTGGATTACCGGTCAATGATGTATACCATTAACCAACGCGAGACAACTCACCAATAATGAAAATGAGCGTCAAGGTGCCCCAGTACAATCTAACAAGTGCGAATGAATGAGTTGAAGTCGAACACTTGAGAGAATCTACCAATCAGGAGGCAATGATGAATCCCCACTGTCGATAGTGAAGAGTCTGCCACTGATGACTGCAAACCCTAAGGTACTGACAAAAAGACTCTAGACCTTATTCCCAGAGCAATGAGTCGGAGTCGATGGGAAAAGATCTGCTGGAAGGAAGGTATTAAGGCATCCCACATCAGTCCAGCGCGAGTGTAACCCGCAGGCCAAGATTTGGAAGGAATTGGACGAAGTAGAGTGATGGAACCAAAACCGAAGTACGTTTCCGACATGCACAAGATGAAGCTAGCGCACAGAAGAAACCCTCTGAACCAACCAATAATGAAAGCTGACACAGAGGCAAGAAATCCACCGATAGGGTCAAATGGAAATCAAGGTACTGCATGAATCCCAAGTGTGATAATGTGTGCTGACGTCGAACACAAGGGAAACCACTCAGTCAAAGACCCATGATGATGATCAAATGCTGAGCACAAGGTCACCTATCAATGATAGAAATAGGGCCAGGGTGCGGCTCTAGGTTTGCTCTCAGAGCAATGTGTCGTAGTCGATAAGAGACAAACCCGCCGGCAAGAAGTCAATGGGGACCTTCTCAAACCAGCACGAGAAGAAGACCAAAACATCTAATGTGATAGAACAAGATACGGAAAAGACCGGGAAGGTTGACTGAATAATGAGTCAAGAGACACCGCAGAATGGCTGACTCTGGTTATACTTCCCTTGAACAAAAGTACGACTCGTGATGACCATGGCAGTAAAAAGTGACACTGTATAAGTCTGTTATGCAGGAGGCAGAACAAACTCTCCATATGATTGGAAGAGATAACCAACCGGGGGAGGACTGACAAGTGAAACATGGTAAAGGCTGAACCTAGGTCAAAAAACTAAAACCATCCCAAATGTAGGAAATATATATAAGTATATGTGCTTTGTTCAAGGGTGACAAACTGACTTTGTACTGCCATCAAAACAACGAAGATACATCCCGTTCCCGCTCTTTTTGTTATATTTGATTTTTTTGTCTTTTTCATATAATAAGCCTGAAAAATAATAAAAGAATGCTATGGTACAATGGATAGAACGATTATCAAAAATCAGATGCACTAGTTCCTGGGATTGGAACAATCCTATGCTCAATGCAAGGTGGCGGAAACTGGTAAGCGATACTCAAAGGAATGTTCCATTCATGGGTAAAAGGGTGTCAAGTCGCGATAGCAAAGTGCATGCAATGGTTAACTTGTACAGATAGACAAGGTCAAAAGTTGGCTTAAACATCGAGTCCAAATGAAGCCGGCTAAAGGCCAGGATAAACAAGTAGCCAATATGCAATGCAGTAATACAACTTAACGACACCAGGGAGCCTCTAGGGTAATAGCCAGAAAAATGATAGCGAGGAAGAAGAAGAATGAAGCTTCAACACATAAGTCATGTCGGGACTAAAGAGGACTCCCGAGCCTACATAAAATGCAGCATGGGAAACAAGTGATAGCGAGGAACTAACTAGGAAGCCCATGTAAAGGAAGGCTCTACCACCAAGTCATGATTAAATAATCAGCGAGTGAAATGGGTGTAATACTCATGACTTGATGGGATCGACCCTAAGGCAAGTGATCAGTATGGAGGCTAGTATGCAAGATGCAGCGGAAAGTGGATTTCCTAACCTATATGGCAGTTTTAGTTTATAAAAAAGAGATTTCAAGAAGACCAATTGAACTATCTGGTAACTAAGTCAAACAAACCCTGAATTTCAAGTATAACTTCACCAAAATGCTCAAAGCCAACCATGCCACTCTCGTAGCGGGGCTTTATACGAGCAAAAAGGAAGACAAGAAACTCAATAAATCAACTTAGTACAATAGTATAAACTTGCAATAAAAGACTTCAAAGAATAAAAAAGAGACTCTTCGAAAATTGCAACAAAACTAGTCTACTGAACATCAAGGAAACCAAATGCACCAAATAGGTAAAAAATCAAAATGTGCAACAACACACAAGGAAAGAGTAAATGAGCAGGAGCTCTCTGTTCTGAGTAAACAGAACAGCCAAGAATCTTCAAGAAAAGACCTTGGTACTCAAACCAAAATTGCAAACGTAACAACCAAAAATTTCACCAGCCAAGAGAGTCTTCACACAAAGGAGAGAGAGATAGACATATAAACACTTTAAACACAGTCCAGAGATTAAAAAAAACACTGTAAAAACAGGTCACCACAGGCAGACAAGACCAGAAAAGCTAAAAACCAACATTTCAAAATTTGCCCCCAGGCATACGCGCTTTAACAGTTTGCAACAGGCGTGCATACACGACTATGGCAAAGGAAACCTGCGTATACGCGACCACCTTTGATAGAAACAACGTGTATACGCAACTGTTCACAGACAAAACCGCGTATGCAAAAGCAAATAATTAAAAATAAAAAATATTAAGCCTGGATAAGAAACCAGGGCTTCAGTTTGACTGAGAAAGAGTTAACTAGACTGGAAATAAAAGTTAAAACTGTTGGAAACCTATCAAACAACTGAAACCACCCAACAGGGGAATCACAAGAATGCGATCCCCAGCGGAGTCGCCAGTTCTGTTTCGGGGAAAATCACCCTAGAGGTTCGTTGGGTTACAACCTCCATAGAGCAGGGGCATGCTACTTAAGAAGGACTCACACAACCATACATGTTCATAAAAAACTAAATAGAGCAGATCGAGGAACTTACCCGTAGGTCCTACGGTTGAAGCAGATCCCGCAGGGTCCAAACCCCCAGCAACCGTCCTTCCTTCTTAACCTGAAAGACAAGAAGAAACAAGCACGAAGAACTGGTTGTACAACATATATCTACTCTAAATGTTAGTGAAATCCATAAGAAACATTAGATAAACCATCATAAATGCTTAAATAACAATATTCTCATATATGCAAGCAGACACTAACACGTATATTTCGGGAACAAGATGGTACTTCTGTATTATAAATAGCATGTACAGAAATAACGAGTGGAGAGATCACTTGAATCCTTCCACGATCTTCGAGCAGACCATCGTCCGGATCCGTCCCACCCTTGCCTCGCTAAGATTCCTTCCAAACTGGTGCATACGAGATGACATATAGGAAGATGAGCATCTCCAGGAAACAAAGGTTTCTTATAATGAACTGGGAAGTGCAGGAGGCACGGGAATTTAGACTTGGATAGGGAATACCAACAGAGTATAATATCAATAATTTCTCTCTCTCCCTTAGGCCATGCACATGAGGGGCTTTTATACTCCCTCAAAGTAGTTTCAACAGTTGGAAACAGTTGGCCACGTGCTAGGGTGGTTGAACTACCAGAGTAACCATCAACCCAGCACGAAAATAGGGAATTTTTATATATTTTTTAATGATTTTAATGGCATACTTGCAGTGCATGTGATCGTATACACGTGGAAAATTTCAAGTGAAAAACTGTGATGGGGATTTTTTACAATCGTTTTTTAGTGAATTTGTCCAAGTCTGTAGGAATGGGTGCCCAAAGCCATAAAAGCAATCATGAATCATATGAAGGTGAGAAATGATGCTATAACACCCATGACCAGAGGATTGAAGATATGACTAAGGTCATAAAAAATTTGTCTAATAAGTTGGTGAAGTTGGAAATAGACAATAATAAGCCTGCAAGACAGAATAGAGGGGTTTTTAAACCCCAGTTTAAAAAACAGCCCTTGCAGATTCTACAAAGAGAAAGAAAAGATCAAGATCAGGTGCAAGCACCCTTGTATATAGAGGCAGCTTCATCCCGCTCAGCGGATGATGATGATGAAAAAGAAGATGATGCTCGAATTTCTGCTGTCTACATGGAAGATGATGAAACAGAAGAAGAAACAGAGGAAGAAGGAGTGGAAGAAAATGAAGAAACTGATCTTTCATTCGATCAAGAAGAGATGGATGACTATTGCAGACAGTTCACGGACTTCATGCAATCAGAATTACATAAAAAATACGATTTGAGGTCAAAAAAGAGGTTAAGAACTCAAGATGACTAGGAAAAGGAATCAGAATCAGTACCTACTCCGATGGCGACTCCATTACAGAAAAATCAGATTAAGAAATCAGATAAGGGGAAACAACCCATGAATGAAGAAAAAGAGAAGGAAAACAAGTTGGGGCTTCTCAAACAAAGATTAAGGACCCTAATATTTTGAGAAAGTTGTTATCAAGTTTCGAATCAAGGCCTAAAATGCCACAAGAATCAAGAAGAACTAAAACAAAATCGAACTTTCAGCTTGTCGAAAGAGTTGGAGAAAGTAAAATTCAAGCACTTTCTGAAGACAAAAACACTGTTATAAGAGAAGGAGATTGCAAGAGTTTATCAATTTATCTCGCATGAGTATAGCAAGAGAAAATCTGCAAGAAGAAAACTACAAGTAGTTACCTTCTCTGGCCTGTTGAAGAGGCAGATTCATCTCGTCCTCCTTTATATAATCCCTACTATTACATGATTTTATTTTACATAATCGTATGCTAGACTGCGCATCCCACAACTGATACCAGGTGATAAAAGAGTTAAATTTACAAATCACTAAGCCATACAGGGATATTTATTCTTTTGATTCAAAAAGGGTGAAGTGTGTGGATCTTATTAAGGATATGGTTGTTACATTGGCTCAAATCCCAGCCAAGAGCATTATGATGGATGTGGTAGTGGCAGACATTCCAGCCAGATTTGGTATGTTATTATCTATATCTTGGGGGGCAAAGCTTGGAGGAGTTTTGAAGCTATATTTTACATATGCTATCATTCTTGTTTTTAATGGGGAAGAAAGGAGGTTGTATAGAGAAACTAGATTTCAAAAAACTGTCACCAAGAAAGATGCAGGTAATTCACCTATTTATGGCCAAGAAAAGGATGACCTCTCTTGTTTCATGCTACATGAAGATGCAGAATTTGCTGAAGAATCACAAAGGTAGCTCCCTTCAGCCATTGTACATAAGGAGCTGCATTCAGACAGACTTTGGAAGTGTTATTTTTATGGCGCGTTTTCTAAGGAAGGTACCGGAGCTGATTTCATTTTTGTATCTCCAGAAGGTAACCTTGTACCTTTTTCTTTCAAATTGGATTTTGAGTCCACTAATAATGTAGCTGAATATGAAGCATTAGTCATTAGTCTGCAGACAGCTAAGAAAATGGGAATTCAGTCTATGACCGTGTTTGGTGATTCTGAGTTAATTATAAGACAAATTAAGAATTTGTGTCAAAATAAACATCCCAGGTTAAGAGCATATAGGAATGAGGTTTGGGATTTAATTGAAAACTAATTTGAAACTTTCAACTTACAGTTTGTTCCAAGGGAAGAGAATAGAATGGCTGATTCCTTAGCAGTTGCAGCTAGTACATTCAAACCTCTGATCAATCCGAGACTAAGATATGAAATTGAGATGAGACATAGACCTTCGATCCCAAACAATATC
Source organism: Pinus albicaulis (assembly GCA_034641835.2). Lineage (NCBI taxonomy): Eukaryota > Viridiplantae > Streptophyta > Pinopsida > Pinales > Pinaceae > Pinus > Pinus albicaulis. The sequence continues at coordinate 1,271,970,044 of CM076584.1, forward strand.
AAACATTGGCGGGTTTTTGAGGATGATGAGCAGATTAAACAATTTCTGTTGATGATTGAAGATTTCGAAGATCATGAGATTGATTTGGAAAATGATGAAGATGACTTGGCTGATATGTCTAAGACTCTGAAAAAGAAGATTGGTGATCAGCAAATTATTCATTTGAAAGAAAATATTTTACCAAAAGGTTTGGTACCTCTCGAAAGACTGTTTGATGCTAATGATGTGGCAGTGAATCAGAAGAGAGCACATCAAGATGAGAATGTAGAATATTGCAATTTAGGAACTCAATATGAGCCTAAAATGATCAAATTGTTCAAAGGCATTCTGAAGAAATATAAAGAAAGGTACATAGATCTATTCAAGAAATTTGAGGATGTATTTGCTTGGTCATATAATGATTTGAAGATGTATGATAAGAATATTATTCAGCATAAAATCCCATTGAAGGATGGAGTCAAGCCACATAGACAGAAACTCAGACAAATCAATCCACTGTTGTTGGCTCCGATTGAAAAGGAGATAAAGAAATTGCTGCAGGCCAAAATAATTGTCCCTCTCAGATACTCAGATTGGGTTTCCAATCTTGTACCAGTCAGAAAGAAAAATGGAGAGATAAGGTTGTGCGTATATTTCCGGAACTTGAATAGGGCTTCATTGAAAGATAATTATCCTTTGCCGAAAATGGATTTTGTCTTACAAAAAGTGACTGGGGCTTACAAATTATCTATGGTGGATGGTTTTTCAGGGTATAATCAGGTTGTTGTGGAGAAGGGAGATCAAAAGAAAACTGCTTTCACTACACCCTGGGGAACATTCATGTATGCCAGGATGCCATTTGGCCTAATGAATGCAGGAGCCACATTCCAAAGAGCAATGGATATTGTATTTGTAGTAGATGAGTTTGCGGTTGTTTATCTGGATGATGTCATGATTTTTTCAAATTCTGATGAGGAACATCTACAGCATTTGCAGAAAGCCTTCCTGAAGTGTAGGAAGTATGGATTATTGCTGAATCCTAAAAAATCTTTGTTTTCTCTGGAGGAGGGTAAACTGCTGGGCCATATTGTTTCCAAACAAGGAGTGAAGATTGATCCAGCAAGGGTCGAAGCAATACAGTCAATTCCACTGCCCCGAAGTAAGAAAGATATTCAGAGATTTCTTTGAAAAAATAATTTTCTACGAAGGTTTGTTCCTAATTATGCAGAGATCGTCAAGAAAATAATAGACATGTTGAAAAAGGATGCTGAGGTGAAGTGGGACAATGAAGTGAGGGAGTATTTTCAAAGGATTAAAGAAGCTTTAAAGGAAGCACCTGTTCTAATTAGTCTATATTATTTGAAGCCATTTCAAATTTTCTCATTTGCATCTCCCTCAACGATTGCAGCTGTGTTATTACAGAGAAATGAAGACAAGTGTGAACAGCCTGTAGCATATTTTAGTAAGGTGCTCCGAGATGAATAATTAAAATATAATATATTGGAGAAACAAGTATATGCTCTGGTGAAAGCATTGAAAGCCTTTAGAACCTATATCCTTCATTCTCAAATTTTAGCATATGTTCCTAATTTTGCTGTAAAATATGTTTTAGTACAGAGCGATGTAGAAGGAAAAAGAAGCAAATGGATCGCTAAAATCCAAGAATACGACCTGGATGTTAAACCAACAAAATTGATCAAAGGATTGGGACTGGCCAAATTATTAACAAAGTCAAATTTCCAAGCACTTGGAATTAATTTATTGGAACCTGTAGAGGAAGTCAATGGAGAAAAAGGTGATATTAAGTCGAAGTCAGCAATCAAATATAAGTTCCTCTGCTCAGATTGGTACAAGGATATTATTCACTATTTGTGCTTTCTTTCTTGTCCTCCTTCAATAAGTAGAGCTAAATACAGAGCCTTAAAACTCAAGGCTCAACCTTATGTCATCATCGAAGCAAAGCTGTATTGGAAAGATCCTGCTGGTGTGTTATTGTTATGTTTGATAGAGGAGGAAGTTTTAGAAGTAATTAAAGAATATCATGAATGCTTGTGCGGAGGTCACTACAGTTGGAAAGTAACTACTCATAAAGTTCTTAAATCAGGTTATTATTGGCCCTCTGTGTTTGCTGATGTATATAAAATGGTCAGAAGTTGTCAAAAATGCCAGGTATTTGCAGAAAAGAAAAGGTTAGCCCCTTTACCTCTTCTCCCTGTTTTTGTTGAAGAACCTTTCAGACAATGGGGATTGGATTTCATTGGAGAAATCAATCCACCATCTAGTGGGAAATTTAAGTGGATCTTGACTGCTACAAATTATTTTACGAAGTGGGTAGAGGCAATTCCTACTAGGAAAGAAAATGATCTGGTTGTTATGAAGTTTTTAGAAGAAAATATCTTTAGCAGGTTTGGATGTCCAGTAAATATTGTGACAGATAATGCCCAAGTTTTCAGCTCACTCGGGTTTATTAATTTCTATCAGACTTACAATGTGATATTGTCTCATTCTACAGCTTATCATCCACAGGGAAATGGATTGGCAGAATCTTCTAACAAAACATTGGTAAAAATCTTGAAGAAGACAATAAATGAAAATCAGAAGAATTGGGATTCAAAGCTAGTTTTTTCGCTATGGGCAACAAGGATGACCACTAGGAGATCCACTGGTAAGTCACCTTATGAGCTCGTATATGGTACTCAGGCATTGTTTCCCACCCAGTTGGTGAAACCTGTGATTTCCTTCCTTCAAGATGCTCAAGCAGAACCTAATGCCATGATTAGAAGAATGAATAGTGTAATCGAGCTAAGTGAAAACAGAAATAAAGTTAGGGAGAATTTGCTTACTTATCAGCAAAAAATGAAGACAATATTTGACAGGAAAGCAAAAGAAATCATCTTTCAGAAGGGAGACCTGGTATTGAGGTGGGATACCCGCAGGGAAGACAAAGGGAAGCACGACAAATTTGATCCCTTGTGGTATGGCCCATTCAAAATTAATGAAGTCAGGGTGAATAATACTTTCATGCTGGAAAATCTTGAAGGAGAATTACTAGATATGCCTGTGAATGGGAAATATCTAAAGCATTATTTCCGGCACTAAAGAGTTGTTTCACCATCATTGTATATATCCGGTGTTATCATTGTACATTTTCCATCAAGCAATTTTTGACTCCATGCTCGAGGTGAAGGCACTAATCTGCAGGTTATTAGTGTTTCGTGGAAAAAACACTATCCCCAGGTGGAGCCAGATGTTATGGATCATCCGCAAATCCTTTTCTATTTTTATTTTTAATATCACAAAATATAAAAAAAATCCGAAATTCGCAAAAAGTATAGGTTATGGTATAATGTTTTATACTATAGCATAAAAAAGAAGTATTTAACAAAAGTGCGTTACCAATTAAGTTTATTATTAAACTTTATTTGGTTTTGTATTATAGTTTGATGTTTAAGTATCAAGCAAGTTTTAAAGCGGAAGCGACAAAGTGTTGAAGATCATAATTGGGAGATCAAATACGGGGGTGCAAAGAACTCGTGCATTATTCAATCCGGCACCCTCGCAGTTGACTTGTTGACCATGAGGTAAACGAAGATCGACGGTGTGGATGTATTACAGGGGGGGCAACCCGAAATTTTCCGCCGTACTTCAGCAGCCCCCGCAATGACGTCCCGGGAACAGCTGTACTCCACGTCAGCAACATTACACGTCATTACAGGCATTTAATATGGCTTTGCATAGTTGTTAAAAGGTTTTTTTTTATTATTCCATTTTCAAAGTATCTGCTGTTATTTTCCCCCTTTCGAGTTGTATCTCTGCCACCTTTCCGTTTGCTATCTGTTGTCCGTTAAGCCATGGAAAAACGAGTCTCATTATCTGGTTCAAAAAGCCTCAATTCCCTCATGGATAGTGAAAAAGACGTCCAGGATACCACGTCTTCTGTAAACCATTTCTTATTGCATCATCAAGTGACCCTAAACACTGAGAAATCCCCAGTTTTTTCCGTCATGAAGAAATCCGGTGTCTTGTCCGCCTGTATCCCAAAAGCCCATTTCGTTCCTGAATTTATCTCGTGGCTGGTTTCTTCAATGTATCATGGTAAGTGCTTCATAATGAATTCGCAGGGAGAAAACGTTTTGCAGGTATCGACGTAGTTAATTCGCCAAGCATTATGCTTTCCTGAAAATGAGTCACCATTGCAATTCTCTGAATATTCATTGGCTCGTTATTTTGAGGACCTTTCAAATGAAGAATTTGATCAATGTATGTCCTACTTGAGATCAAATTCAAAGGAAGCTCAACTAGAAGGAGAAGAATTTAGTTTGGAAGTGTTCGATGCTGAGTATAGACCAATTCTGAGTTGCATTGCAGAGATTTTGGGTAAAGAAAATGACCATACAGTTGATAAATCAGTATTGGGAATGTACGCGCTGATGATGAAACCAGGGGTTGTTCTTGATATTCCATCTTTCTGGCAGGAGATTGTAAATTCTCAGTTGATGACCTTTCCTCTTATAGGTTTCTTTAAATTCCCGTCATTGATTGTGTATTTATTTTTATATCAAAATGTCGAAGAATTTATGAGTTTGGGGTTGAATATAGTTGACGTTAACAAGCAAAAGCAATCAGTTTTATTTTGGACTGACATGACTAGAAAAGAAGGAAATGAAGCAGGGTTATTTGAGTTTGCTAGTCATTATATGTCTATTGCTTATAGAATTTTGAATGGAGTCCCTCCTCCATGTTTTCTACCAAAAGCCCGGGAGTTTCTACAGTTAGGACCTAGTTGCAGATTCGGAGATTGGTTTGTGTTTGAAGAATATTCAGAGATAAGATTGTATGGAGCTAGTATTGAGCCTTATAGGCTCCCGAATTTTGTACCTATGCAGCTTTTCGCCTTGGAATTCATAAGACAGAGCCTTAATGTGGATCAGGTGCACTTTCTTCCCATGAAGAAAGGTTTTATGTATAAATTGCCTATGAGTGTGGGACCTTTCGTGGTCAATATGAGGCAAGATTTTGATGAAGTTTCTAAAATGTTGGAAGAGACACATTTGCTACTAGGAGAAAAATGGTCATATGATCCGCATAGAGTGATTTCCCAGAGAAGAATTGAGAATGGATATTCTGCGTTTTCTCACGTAAGCAGACCTGATCAGGAGAAGCTGGCAAACCTAGGTGAATTAAATACATCAAAAACGAGTATTCAAACACCTGTTATAAGTGAAAGGGAAAATAAAAGAGGTAGGGATGATGTTGTTGAAGTAGATGATGAAGAGCCGAGAGAGGAAAAGAGAACTAAATTGGCTGAAGATCATTCTTCAAACTCACCTGGTTTTACCTTCCATATCAATGAAGAACAAAATGTCCCCTCTTCTCCTAGAGGCCATGAACTTTACTCAGAGAAGATGCCTTCAGTAAAACAAATATTTACACAGATTGAAGAAAGAAATCAAAGAATAAAAGCTAATGTAGAGGCTCAGGCGGAGCATCATATAGCTGCTAATCAGACTAGGTTGTTGACTGTAATGGACCTTGAAAAGGATCAATTCAGAATGGCTCTAACACATCCAACAGGGATGTCCCTTGGATCTTCAAGCAGTTTCAATGAGGTAAATATAACTATGGATGTTAAAAAGATCCCACTGTGGGATAAGATGAACCTTCATATGCAGACTGGACAATTAATTGTTAATGATTTAACCAAGCCTAATGCCACATCGGTTAAAGCTGAAAAATGCTTGCAAAAGTTATCAAACAGTTCAGAATGGAAAAGGCCAATTCAAGGGCCTTATCAGTTCAAAACGAAGAGTTAAAAAATATTATCATGAATATTGGTGTGGATCCGAATGACAAGGCTGCAGTGCAGAAGCTCATGAAGAGTGCAGAAATAAAGATATCCACCCTAAAAAGAAAGCTGAAGTTACCTGCTGCAGAACATTCAATGGCTGCAGAAGTAGCAGAGGTGGAAAAAGAGAAAGAAGAATTGAGTTAGCAATTGTTGCAGAAAGATGAAGAGTTGACTAAATTAAAGCAGACTGCTATTTCATTACAAAACCATATTGAAAATCATACTTGTACATTTGTTTTTCCTACAGGTAATGCAGACCCTCAAGCACAGATTGTTCAGCTCAGCACAGAATTGAAGATGGCAAAACGAGATCGAAAGCAGGCTCAATCAGAGTTAGAAACGTCCACCAAGATCATGCGGGCACTAGAAGATAAAGTAGATGAGAATAAGCAAAAATTACAGAAGGCTGAAGATGAAATTAAAGATCTCAAGGAGAAGTTAAAAGGTAATATCTTACTTATAAAAGCTAAAGATATCATTTGGGGTGAGATTATTTTAGAAATGAAGTCAAATTGGAATTCCCTGAATATAGTTGCTAAAGAGAAAAGCCTCATCTCAGAACATGAAGAGGAGATATTATCTGAAAATCAGACGACCATTAAAAGAGAAAATTGGGCTAGGAAGTTTATAAATTTTATCAATTCCAAATCAGACGAAGAATTAGAAGATATTGGAATACAAGACATATAATTTTATGCTGAGGAAGTTAATAAGATGATAATTAAGAATGATCTTCGGAAGGTTGCAGAGAAAAGGTTACTGGGAATCAAGGAGACAGTAAAGAAGTTTGATATATCATTTGAAAAATTGACCAGAACAGGTTTACCTTCATGCTGGACTGAGAAAGGAAATATCATGTCATGGAAGTTTTATGAAGATCAGTTAACATTAGCAAAAAGTAAGGCAGATAATAGGCACGAAAAGACACAGATCTTAAAAGGGGAATCTGTGTTTAACTTCTTGCATAGGCATTTCAATTTGCTATGGATGGTGAAGACTCTATTTACAAGAAAACCTACACACAGTCAAATTGTGGCGTTCAGGATAGAATATCAAAGTTTCAAAAATTCCTCGACAACTCAAAATGAGCTATGGAAGAAGTGCAAGAAATTTTCAATGGACTCAACAAAATAGGTCCCAACGGCTCTGGCTCAACCAAAAGTAGCCATTGATTCAACAACCGCTTCAGGAGCAGCTGTTCTCATAGATTAGAAGTTTTCAAATTCTCATTATGTTATTTCTCAAAATCATGTAAATGTAATAGAACCTTTTTGAGGCATGTGCCTCCGTAACAGTCAGTAGTTCAAACAGTTAGAATTAGTTAGGGTAGTTAGAATCAGTTTCATTACTGGAAACTATCTTGTGATACTGTATTTAAAGGCAATTTCAAGAAAGATGAAGGTTCCGAGTTTTTGAACCTTGAAGCAAAATTTTGTACTGAGAATTGCAAATTAATGAAAGAAGTATGAAATAACTGCGGAATAGCACTTGCCCTTGTTTTGCACGTTTGCTGAGAATTTAAATGTTGAACATTTAGATGTTGTAATGAGACTTTTTGTTCAGTCTCTAAGTGGAGAGGCAAGGAAGTGGTTCAAAGGATTTCCTAATGGTTCAATAAATGATTGGGATGGACTAGAAAGACGTTTCACCGAGAGATGGGGTGAAAAAAGGGACCATGGTTACTCTTTGACAAAATTCAATGAAATAAAGAAGAAATCTGATGAAAATATGAATGATTTTGTGAAGATATTTAACAAATTGTATAATAGTTTTCCTGTTGAAATGAAACCCCCTCCTATTGGAGCAAGGGTCGTTTTTGCTGGTGCATTTGAGCCAGAGTTCAGTTTCACATTGAGAGAAAGAAGGTCTGCTACTTTGGAGCAGATTCAAACTGATACCCTGGAGATTGAAGCTAATATGTCTGCTGCGGGTAAAGTTAAAGATAAAGGAAAAGCTAAAGAAGAAGCCTCAACCCATGACCAGAGAATTGATGATATGACTAAGGTCATAAAAAATTTGTCTAATAAGTTGGTGAAGTTGGAAATAGACAATAATAAGCCTGCAAGACAGAATAGAGGGGTTTTTAATCCCCAGTTTAAAAAACAACCCCTGCAGATTCTACAAAGAGAAAGAAAAGATCAAGATCAGGTGCAAGCACCCTTGTATATAGAGGCAGCTCCATCCCACTCAGCAGATGATGATGATGAAAAATAATATGACGCTCGAATTTCTACGGTCTACATGGAAGATGATGAAACTGGAGAAGAAACAGAGGAATAAGGAGTGGAAGAAAATGAATAAACTGATATTTCATTCGATCAAGAAGAGATGGATGACTATTGCAGACAGTTCACAGACTTCATGCAATCAGAATTACATAAAAAATACGATTTGAGGTCAAAAAAGAGGTTAAGAACTCAAGATGATGAGGAAAAGGAATCAGAATCAGTACCTGCTCCGATGTCGACTCCATTATAGAAAAATTAGATTAAGAAATCAGATAAGGGGAAACAGCCCATGAATGAAGAAAAAGAGAAGGAAAAACAACAATTTGGGGCTTCTCAAACAAAGATTAAGGACCCTAATATTTTGGAGAAAGTTGTTACTGTTTCGAATCAAGGCCTAAATTCCAATAAGAATCAAGAAGAACCTGAAAAGTTGACAAAACAAAATCAAACTTTTAGTTTGTCGAAAGAGTTGGAGAAAGTAAAAATTAAAGTACCTCTTCTCGAGTTAATAAAAACACCTGGTTATAAGAAGGAGATTGCAGAGTTTATCAATTTATCTCAGTCTGATGAAGTGGGCGATATAGTAAATCTGCAGGAAGAAAAACTAGTGGTTACCTTCGGGCCTCATATTGAAGAGGTAGATTCATCCATCCCTCCTTTTTATATATCTCTACTGTTACATGATTTTGTTTTACATAATTGTATGCTAGATTCTGGCGCATCCCACAATCTGATGCCATTGTGTGTGATGAAAGAGTTAAATTTACAAATCACTAAGCCATACAGAGATATTTATTCTTTTGATTAAAAAAGGGTGAAGTGTGTGGGTCTTATTAAAGATATGGTTGTTTCATTGGCTCAAATCCCAGCCAAGAGCATTATGATGGATGTGGTAGTGGCAGACATTCCAGCCAGATTTGGTATGTTATTATCTAGATCTTGGGGGGAAAATCTTGGAGGAGTTTTGAAGCTAGATTTTACATATGCTATCATTCCTGTTTTTAATGGGGAAGAAAGGAGGTTGTATAGAGAAACTGGATTTTAAAAAATTGCCACCAAGAAAGATGCAGGTAATTCACCTATTTATGGCCAAGAGAAGGATGACCTCTCTTGTTTCATGCTGCATGAAGATGCAGAATTCGCTGAAGAATCACAAGGGCAGCTCTCTTCAGCCATTGTACATAAGGAGCTGCATTCAAACAGACTTTGGAAGTGTTATTTTGATGGCGCGTTTTCTAAAGAAGGTACTGGAGCTAGTTTCATTTTTGTATCTCCGGAAGGTAATCTTGTACCTTTTTCTTTCAAATTGGAGTTTGAGTCCACTAATAATGTAGCTGAATATGAAGCATTAATCATTAGTCTGCAGACAACTAAGCAAATGGGAATTCAGTCTATGACTGTGTTTGGTGATTCTGAATTGATCATAAGACAGATTAAGAATTTGTGTCAAACTAGACATCCAAGGTTAAGAGCATATAGGAATGAGGTCTGGGATTTAATTGAAAACTACTTTGAAGCTTTTAACCTATAGTTTGTTCCAAGGGAAGAGAATAGAATGGCTGATTCTTTAGCAGTTGCAGCCAGTACATTCAAACCTCTGATCAATCCGAGACTAAGATATGAGATTGAGATGAGACATAGGCCTTCAATCCCAGACAATATCAAGCATTGGCAGGTTTTTGAGGGTGATGAGCAGATTAAGAAATTTTTGTTGATGATTGAAGATTTTGAAGATCATCAGATTGATTTGGAAATTGATGAAGATGACTTGGCTGATATGTCCAAGACTCTGAAAAAGAATATTGGTGATCAACAAATTATTCAGTTGAAAGACAATATTCTACCAAAAGGTTTGGTACCTCTCGAAAGACTGTTTGATGCTAATGATGTGGCAGTAAATCAGAAGAAATCACATCAAGATGAGAATGTGGAGGATTGCAGTTTAGGAACTCAATATGAGCCTAAAATGATCAAATTTTTCAAAGGCGTTCTGCAGGAATATAAAGAAAGATACGTAGATCTATTCAAACAGTTTGAGGATGTTTTTGCTTGGTCGTATGATGATTTGAAGACATATGATAAGAATATCACTCAGCATAAAATACCATTGAAGGATGGAGTCAAACCACATAGACAAAAACTCAGACAAATCAATCCATTGTTGTTCGCCTCAATTGAAAAAGAGATAAAGAAATTGTTGCAGGCCAAAATAATTGTTCCTCTCAGATATTCAGATTGGGATTCCAATCTTGTACTAGTCAGAAAGAAAAATGGAGAGATAAGGCTGTGCGTAGATTTCAGGAACTTGAACAGGGCTTCATTGAAAGATAATTATCCTTTGCCGAAAATGGATTTTGTCTTACAAAAAGTCACTGGGGCTTACAGATTATCTATGGTGGACGATTTTTCAGGGTATAATCAGGTTGCTCTGGAGAAGGGAGATCAAAAGAAAACTGCTTTCACTACACCCTGGGGGACATTCATGTATGCTAGGATTCCGTTTGGCCTGATGAATGCGGGGGCCACGTTCCAAAGAGAGATGGACATTGCATTTGTGGGAGATGAGTTTGTGGTTGTTTATCTGGATGATGTCACAATTTTTTCAAATTCTGATGAGGAACATCTACAACATTTGCAGAAAGCCTTTCTGAAGTGTAGGAAGTATGGGTTATCGTTGAATCCTAAAAAATCTTTGTTTGATCTGGAGGAGGGTAAACTTCTGGGAAATATTGTTTCCAAACAAGGAGTGAAGATTGATCTAGCAAGGGTCGAATAAATACAGTCAATTCCACTTCCCCGAAGTAAGAAAGATATTCAGAGGTTTCTTGGAAAAAATAATTTTCTAAGAAGGTTTGTTCCTAATTACGCAGAGATCGTCAAGAAAATAAAAGATATGCTAAAAAAGGATGCTGAGGTGAAGTGGGACAAAGAAGAAAGGGAATCTTTTCAAAGGATTAAAGAAGCTTTAAAGGAAGCGCCTGTTCTAATTAGTCCAGATTATTTGAAGCCATTTCAAATTTTCTCATTTGTGTCTGCTTCAACAATTGCTGTTGTGTTATTATAGAGAAATGAAGAAAAGTATGAACAACCTGTAGCATATTTCAGTAAGGTGCTCCGAGATGCAGAGTTGAAGTATAATATATTGGAGAAACAAGTATATGCTCTGGTGAAAGAATTGAAAGCATTCAGAACCTATGTTCTTCATTCCCAAATTTTAGCATATGTTCCTAATTCTGCTGTAAAAGATGTTTTGGTACAGAGTGATGTGGACGGGAAAAGGGGCAAATGGATTGCTAAAATCCAAGAATATGATCTAGATGTTAAACCAACAAAGTTGATTAAAGTATTGGGGCTGGAAAAATTATTAACAGAGTCAAATTTCCAAGCACTGGGAATTAATTTATTGGCACCTATAGAGGAAGTCAATGAAGAAACAGGTGACGTTCAGGCGAAGTCAGCAATTAAATATAAATTTCTGTGCTCATATTGGTACAAAGATATTGTTCATTATTTATGCTTTCTTTCTTGTCCTCCTTCAATAAATAGAGCTAAATACATAGCTTTAAAACTCAAAGCTCAACCTTATGTCATAATTGAAGCAAAGCTATATTGGAAAGATCCTGCTGGAGTATTGTTGTTATGTTTGACAGAGGAGGAAGTTTCAGAAGTAATTAGAGAATATCATGAGGGCTTGTGTGGGGGTCACTACAGTTGGAAGGTAACTACTCATAAAATTTTAAAATCAGGTTTCTATTCGCCATCTCTGTTCGCTGATGTATATAAAGCAGTCAGAAGTTGTCAGAAATGCCAGGTGTTTGCAGAAAAGAAAAATTTAGCCCCTTTACCTCTTCCCCCTATTTTTATTAAAGAACCTTTCAGAAAATGGGGATTGGATTTCATTGGAGAAGTCAATCCACCATCCAGTGGGAAATTTAAGTGGATTCTTACTGCTACAGATTATTTTAAAAAATGGGTGGAGGCAATCCCTACCAGGAAGGCAAATGATTTAGTTGTTATGATTTTTTTAGAAGAAAATATCTTTAGCAGATTTGGATGTCCAGTAAAGATTGTGACAGATAATGCACAAGTTTTCAACTCAATCAGGTTTATTAATTTCTGTCAGACTTACAATGTGATATTGTCTCATTCTATAGCTTATCATCCACAAGGGAATGGATTGACAGAATCTTCTAACAAAACATTGGTAATAATTCTGAAGAGGAAAATAAATGAAAACCAAAAGAACTGGGATTCCAAGCTAGTTTTTGCGCTATGGGCAACGAGGATGACCACTAGAAGATCCACTGGTAAGTCGCCTTATGAGCTAGTATATGGGACTCAGGAATTGTTTCCCACCCAGTTGGTGAAACCTGTGATCTCTTTTCTTAAAGATGCTCAAGCATAACCAAATGCCATGATTAGAAGAATGAATAATATAATGGAGCTAAATGAAAACAGAAATAAAGTTCAGGAGAATTTTCTCACTTATCAGCAAAAAATGAAGACAAAATTTGATAGGAAAGCGAAAGAAGTCATGTTTCAAAGAGGAGACCTTGTATTGAGATGGGATACCCGAAGGGAATACAAAGGGAAACACGGCAAATTTGATCCCTTGTGGTATGGTCCTTTCAAAATTAATGAAGTCAGGATGAATAATACTTTCATGCTGGAAAAAATTGAAGGGGAAGTACTAGATATGCCTATGAATGGGAAATATCTAAAGCATTATTTCTGGCACTAAAGAGTTGTTTCACCATCATTGTATATATCCGGTGTGATCATTGTACATATTTCATCAAGAAATTTTTGATTCCATGCCCGAGGTGAAGCCACAGATCTGCAGGTTCTTAGTGTTTCATGGCAAAAACACTATCCCCAGGTGGAGCCAAATGTTGTGGATCATCTGCATATCCTTTTCTATTTTATTTTGAAAATCGAAAAATAAAAAAAAATCTGAAATTTGCAAAAAATATATGTTATGGTATAATGTTTTTATACTATAGCATAAAAAAGAAGTATTTAACAAAAGTGTGTTACCAATTAAGTTTATTATTAAACTTTATTTGGCCTTGTATTATAGTTTGACGTTTAAATATCGGGCAAGTATTAAAGCGGAAGCGGCAAAGTGTTGAAGATCGTAATCGGGTGATCAACTACGGGGGCGCAAAGAGCTCGTGCATTATTCAATCCAACACCCCCGCAGTTGACTTGTTGACCGTGAGGTAAATGAAGATCGACAATGTGGATGTATTGTGGGGGGGGCAACTCAAAATTTGCCGCCGTACTTTGGCAGCCCCCGCAGTGACATCATGCGAGTAGTTGTACTCCAAGTCAGCAACATTACACGTCATTACAGGCATTTAATATGGCTTTACGCAATTGTTAAAAGGTTGTTTTTATCTCATTTTCAAAGTACCTGCTGTCATTTTCCCCCTTTCGAGATGTATCACCGTCACCTTTCCGTTTGCTATCTGTTGTCCGTTAAGCCATGGCAAAACGTGTCTCTCTATCTGGTTCATCAAGCCTCAATTCCCTCATGGACAATGAAAAATATGTCCAAGATACCTTGTCTTCTGTAAATCATCCCTTATTGTATCATCAAGTGACCCTAAACGCTGAGAAATCCCCAGTCTTTTCCGCCATGAAGAATTCTGGTATACTGTCTGTCTGTATCCCAAAATCCCATGTCTTTCCCGAGTTAATCTCATGGCTGGTCTCTTCAATGTATCCTGGTAAGTGCTTCATAATGAATTCGCAGGGAGAAAACGTTTTTCAGGTATCGACGATGTTAATCTGCCAAGCATTATGCTTTCCTGAAAACGAGTCATCACTGCAATTCTCCGAAGATTCATTGGCTCGTTATTTTGAGGACCTTTCAAATGAAGAATTTGACCAATGTATGTCCTACTTGAGACCAAATTCAAAGGAAGCTCAACTAGAAGGAGAAGAATTTAGTTTGGAATTGTTCAATGCTGAGTATAAACCAATTCTGATTTGCATTGCAGAGATTTTGGGCAAAGACAATGACCATACAGTCGATAAATCAGTATTGGGAATGTATGCGCTGATGATGAAACTAGGGGTTGTTCTTGACATTCCATCTTTCTGGCAGGAGATTGTAAATTCTCAGTTGATGACCTTTCCTCTTACAGTTTTCTTTAAATTCCCATCATTGATTGTGTATTTATTTTTATATCAAAATGTCGAAGAATTTATGAGTTTGGGGTTGAATATAGTTGATGTTAACAAGCAAAAGCAATCAGTTTTATTTTGGACTGACATGACTAGAAAAGGAGGAAATGAAGCAGGGTTATTTGAGTTTTCTAGTCATTATATGTCTGTTTCTTATAGAATTTTGCATGGAGTCCCTCCTCCATGTTTTCTACCAAAGGCCCAGGAATTTCTACAGTTAGGACCCAGTTGAAGATTCAGAGATTGGTTTGTTTTTGAAGAATATTCAGAAATAAGATTGTATGGAGCCAGTATTGAACCTTACAGGCTCCCGACTTTTGTACCTATGCGGATTTTCGCCTTGGAATTCATAAGAAAGAGCCTTAATGTGGATCAGGTGCACTTTCTTCCCATGAAGAAAGGTTTTATGTATAACTTGCCTATGAGTGTGGGACCCTTCGTGGTCAATATGAGGAAAGTTTTTGATGAAGTTTCTAGAATTTTGGAAGACACACATTTTCTACTAGGAGAAAAATGGTCATATGATCCACATAGAGTGATTTCCCAGAGAATAATTGAGAATGGATATTTTGCATTTTCTCACATAAGTAGACCTGATCAGGAGAAGCTGGCAAAAATTAAGTGCGTCAAAAACGAGTATTCAAACACCTGTTATAACTGAAAGGGAAAATAAAAGAGGTAGGGATGATGTTGTTGAAGTAGATGATGAAGAGCCGAGAGAGGAAAAGAGAACTAAATTGGCTGAAGATCATTATTCAAACTCACCAGGTTTTACCTTCCATATCAATGAATAACAAAATGTCCCCTCTTCTCCTAGAGGCCATGAACTTCACTCAGAGAAGATGCCTTCAGTCAAACAAATATTTACACAGACTGAAGAAAGAAATCAGAGAATAAAAGCTAATGTAGAGACTCAGGCGGAGCATCATATAACTGTTGATCAGACTAGGTTGTTGACGGTAATGGACCTTGAAAACGATCAATTCAGAATGGCTCTAACACATCCAACAGGGATGTCTCTTGGATCTTCAAGCAGTTTCAATGAGGTAAATATAACCATGGATGTCAAGAAGATCCCACTGTGGGATAAGATGAACCTTCATATCCAGACTGGACAGTTAATTGTTAATGATTTAACCAAGACTAATGCCACAGCGGTTAAAGCTGAAAACATGCTTGCAAAAGTTATCAAACAGTTCAGAATGGAAAAGGCCAATTCAAGGGCCTTATCAGTTCAAAACGAAGAGTTAAAAAAGATTATCATGAAGATTGGTGTGGATCCGAATGACAAGGCTGCAGTGCAGAAGCTCATGAAGAGTGCAGAAATAGAGATATCCACCCTAAGAAGAAAGCTGGAGTTACCTGCTGCAGAACATTCAATGGCTGCAGAAGTAACAGAGGTGGAAAAAGAAAAAGAAGAATTGCGTCAGCAATTGTTGAAAAAAGATGAAGAGTTAATTAAAGTAAAACAGACTGCTATTTCATTACAAAACCATATTGAAAATCATACTTGTACATTTGTTTTTCCTACAGGTAATGCAGACCCTCAAGCACAGATTGTTCAGCTCAGCACAGAATTGAAGATGGCAGAATGAGATCGAAAGCAGGCTCAATCAGAGTTAGAAACGACCACCAAGATCATGCAGGCACTAGAAGATAAAGCGGATGAGAATAAGAAGAGATTACAGAAGGCTGAAGATGAAATTAAAGATCTCAAGGAGAAGTTAAAAGATAATATCTCACTTATAAAAGCTAAAGATATCATTTGGGTTGAGATTATTTTAGAAATGAAGTCAAATTGGAATTCCATAAATTTAGTTGCTAAAGAGAAAAGCCTCATCTCAGAACATGAAGAGGAGATATTATCTGAAAATCAGACAGCCATTAAAAGAGAAAATTGGGCTAGGAAGTTTATAAATTTTATCAATTCCAAATCAGACGAAGAATTAGAAGATATTGGAATACAAGACAGATACTTTTATGCTGAGGAAGTTAATAAGATGATAACTAAGAATGATCTTCGGAAGGTGGCAGAGAAAATATTACTGGGAATCAAGGAGATAGTAAAGAAGTTTGATATATCATTTGACAAATTGACCAGAACAGGTTTACCTTAATGCTGGACTGAGAAAGGAAATATCATGTCATGGAAGTTTTATGAAGATCAGTTAACATTAGCAAAAAGTAAGGCAGATAATAGGCACGAAAAGACACATATATTAAAAGGGGAAACTGTGTTTAACTTCTTGCATAGGCATTTCAATTTTCTATGGATGGTGAAGACTCTCTTTACAGGAAAACCTACACACATTCAAATTGTGGCATTCAGGATAGAATATCAAAGTTTCAAAAATTCCTCGACAACTCAAAATGAGCTATGGAAGAAGTGCAAGAAATTTTCAATGGACTCAACAAAAGAGGTCCCAATGGCTCTGGCTCAACGAAAAGTAGCCGTTGATTCAACAACCGCTTCAGGAGCAGTTGTTCTCATAGATTATAAGTTTTCAAATTCTCATTATGTTATTTCTCAAAATCATGTAAATGTAATAGAACCTTTTTGAGGCATGTGCCTCCGTAACAGTCAGTAGTTCAAGCAGTTAGAGTTAGTTAGGGCAGTTAGAATGAGTTTCATTACTGGAAACTGTCTTGTGATACTATATTTAAAGACAATTTCAAGAAAGATGAAGGTTCCGAGTTTTTGAACCTTGAAGCAAAATTTTGTACTGAGAATTGAAAATTAATGAAAGAAGTATGCAAGTTTCTGTTATTCTGTTTATGTTGAAAGTTTATCCAGTTTACATAATGTTTTCATATCTATGAATGAAATAGAGTAATTTGAGCAATGGGTCTCTTTATACATGTGTATTTAAGAGTTAAACAAACCTTAATGTGCGCTCCTCTATTTTAACTTTATCTTCACATAATTCTTCTGGGTTTTAAAATGCTAGATTCTGTTTTAAACAGCATATCAGTTTGAAATCCTCTTCCCATTTTCTTCCATTCATTCATTTCAGCATAAGTGGAATATGGAATTGCAGAAACATGTATGGGTTTGATATTTGAAGGTTACAGAATCAATGTTTAAGGGTTTTTAATACATGGATAGATATATAATAATTTTGTGACATCATCAGATAATGTCTTGAGCACGGATTCCTTTACACAGCAAGGAATTGTTTCTAAAGGTACAACAAAGCACTTGACCATAACTGGGAT
Organism: Pinus albicaulis; assembly: GCA_034641835.2. NCBI lineage: Eukaryota > Viridiplantae > Streptophyta > Pinopsida > Pinales > Pinaceae > Pinus > Pinus albicaulis. The sequence continues at coordinate 1,271,987,507 of CM076584.1, forward strand.
ATTTCAAAATAGCTTAGTGAAAATTTTTGAAGTGATAGTTGATCAATCTCCCTCCTTGCATAATGATACTCCCCATGGAAAAATTTATTCTCAAATGATACTTCACACATACATACACATTTGAGAATACATTCAAAAGATATAAGTGCATATATGAGAGAAAGAAAAAATATTTTTATTGAAATATTAGGAGTTGATGACAACTAGTGGATCAGTTCGTCATTAACCTGCTCCAAATTCATTCCATCCTCGTCACACCAAGCATCATCTCAACAGCATAACAATACTTCAACTCTCCAATAATTGAGAATCCAACAACATAAAAATACATAAATTTCTTCTTCCCTTGCACTTAGATGACTGCTCAATTTATAGGGAAATTGTAGGTAGTTTCTCAATAAATAATATTGAATGGATTTCTAATAATAGGCGAAACATGTTTCCAAGTTCAATGGTGATGGATGTGTTATCACTCTAATAATTCCCAAAGTTGTGAGATTTAGATTTTCTATTTTAAAGAATATTAGAGGTAACCATATACCTACTTTTAAGCTTCAAGATCTATCCTTCCTAAGGCTCAGAGAGGGCTCTCTATATAAGACTTAACTTTGTTTTTGTGTTTGATTTTAGGCTAGTTATATAGGGAAAATTGGTTTTGGAGTTTTTATTGGTTTTGGTGAGAAAAATCACTTAATGAGATGGATAATTGTGAATCTATAACCCATTGGGCAGATGGATTCAATGTGTCAAGAAGTAGAATCAGGATCAAGGTCTAAAGTCAAATTTTTAAAGGGCAAAATAGCAGAGTCACTACAGATCTTCAAAGGCTAATTGGTGAAGTGGTTTTAATCGAGATAAAGAGAAATTAAGAATTCTTTGATCCAGATAAGGAATGAAGAGGTAGAGGTCAATCGAAATTAGGGAGAAATTAAGGGTTCCCTAGTCTGGATATCAACAGAAAAAATTAAAATTAAAACCAGTCAATAACCGAGTGCTTTTAACAAATTCCGATATAACAATTCCTGATTTCACATTAAAATTTAGAACACAGTCATGAATGAATGGAAAACATAGGAAAATAGACAGATAACAGTAGAAAGTACTTGACTTCAGTGGCCCAACACATGAATCCAGTAATATGATGCTTTATTCCTTGAAATCCAGTCCTTTGACTTGAGCTTTATTACAAAAACCCTTCAGGTTCAGAATGCTCCAACTATAGAAGTCTTCAGCAATTAATCCACACTGATACTTCAAGTAATGAAGTATTTATTCAAAAGTAATGCAAAATATCCTAGAACAATCATAGGCATTTTCTATGGAAAATAAAATATTTGTTACAAAAATATAGTGACAGCTGGATAACAAACTTGCAAGCTATCCTATTTATTAAAATAAAATATCCTTTTTGTTGGTTTTGGGCTGCAACTAGCCGTTGTGTTGTATTTAACACTGGAAAGTGGTCTTCAATATGTTTTAAATCTTTATCTCTCACCTGATACTCTTTAACTGATGCACTCTACCTCTGATACTCTTTAACCTGTTGTTTTGACTGTGTTACTGCTTTAAAAATATGTTTTTACTGTGTAAAACAACAACTCTATTTTTTCATCGTATTTTATTGCAAACTGTCTTTTTATAGTAAATCTGTGAGATTTTGTTAAAACTCTTCGTCTGGTAATTTAATCTTTGTAAGTTTTATGAAATTCCCATCAGCCTCTATGTATCTAAAAAAGCTTGGCTTGACTACAAAGAGGTGTTTTATCTCATGCTGTAAATAAAACAAGTTTTCAACACTCTTATGTAACACTTTACCTGTGGGAACTCCTTGCCAATCTGCCTTGTTCATTTGATCTCTAGCAAAATCTGTTATCTTCTTGTTGTAATCTTCTTGCTTCATCAGTTTATCATTGATAACAAGAATGTTTGGAAAGCCTTTTTGTCTTAATGTGTCAAACTTAACCATGAATCTAGTTATGGCCATGTCCATGTTTTGACACTTCTCTTCCAACTATTTCATTAAGTTTTTCTTTGAAAGTACCTTTCTTACCTCAAGAATTTTCTCTATCCTGTCAGTAATTCCTATCTCATCCAATTCTTGCTTGTTTTTAGTATTGAGAAACTTGATTAATTCTTGGGCTTCTTCAGGCTTGACACCTAGCTCTTCTTTAGTCTTCAATATTTCTTCTTTGGCTGAATTAAGCAAGTCCTTCTGCTCATAAATCACTTGAATTGATGGCCAAGTATCATTAATTGACTCAATGATCTTGGACCATAGCTGATTTTTTATGTAGGCCATGGGCTCTTTTAAGGTTAATTCTGTTTCTACCTTCTTTAACTGTTCACTTAAACTTTTGGCCTTTTGTTCCTCTGTTTTAGCATTTATCTGTGCTAATTTCTTGGCATCTTCCAAGTTCTTGATTTTCTATTTCAATCTATTGATCTCATTATTCTGTATTGAAAAATATTCCATGGCTTTAATGAGTTTACTGGCCTCATCTGACTGTTGAACTGCTGAAGTGGAATATTTTGTGGCAGAAGTAGTGGAAGAAGTAACTAGCACTGCTGTGGCCAGTGGGAATTTTGGTGCTAACTCTTCTGCTAGAGTTGAAGGGACTGCTGTTGTTACAATGGGAATGACTGTAGGAGGAACACTTTGAGTTTTTGCAGCTTCTTTTTCTTGGACAAGCTTGTCCATCTTAATTTCCATCTCCTTAATCTGTGCTGTCATTTGCAGTATGAGTCTCATCATCTCATATTTTTGATTTGCTTCTTGCACGATTTCTTTAGCCCGTGGATGCTCTATTTGAGGTAGTTTTAGTTGCTTTCTAAGTTTTGCAATATCAAAATTTTTATTCTTTACTAATTCTTCTGCTACTTTCACATTTGAAGGGTCATACCTTACTTCAATCACCAGTTCTTCTAAAGACTTGATTATAGTGTCTTTAGCATAGGAGGAATCTTTTTCAACCCTAAACTGATCTCTTATATTTGTCAAAGTGTTATGGAGTTTTTGGGCACTCATTTATTTTGTGGTCATGGTAGAATAAAACATTTATGATCTTTTCTTGTGAAACTCAATTTTATCCAAGGGATGGACGTTCTCTATTTGAATTTCAATATCAGTTCTCTTGTAATCTGATGCTGTTGTAGGTTTAGGCATGCACTGTTGGCTGTAGCAATGTGATAAGAAATTTCTTATTTGTAGGCTGAAAGCAACCTGTTTTGATTTCCTAGAGTTTGTTTCAAGTATTGTGAATAGATCTCATTTTTAATCTCTTCATTTTCGGCCTTGATCTATTTATATTTTTCTTTGATATCCATGTCTTTATCTTCTACTTGTTGTGATGAAGATGCTTCCATGATTTTCTATTTCTCAATCATCTGAGTGTTAGAAGTAGCAGGTTGTTGCTCCTTTTCAATCACTGTATTAGTCACAATGTCCTTCTCTGGGTTTTCTTCATCTAAAACCTCAATTGTTTCCTTCTCTTTGTCTACTGGATTGATTTTTGGTTTCTTATTGTATCTGAGCTTCAATCTAGTTTCTTTTGTTGTTTTAGCTGTATATGTGCCTTCTTCTCTGATTCTCTTTGTGGTTCTATCCTCCTGAATAGGAGTCTGCAAAGTGTGACTAGTATCACCTTGCTTGACAGATTGCATCAATGTGTTTTCCAACCATTCAGTTTGGTTAGCGAACTTTTCAATTTCAGGCTTTTTATCATGAATATATAGGGTTAATTTGCATTTCACTCTCATCTTACTGATTATTCCATAAGGATCATAGTTCCACCAGAAAATTTCATCAAATTTATACTCTAGCAACTATTTTGCTGCCTCTACACCTGCTTCCCTATTGTTGCATATGAAAGGACCCACTTGGTTTTTCAATTTGAACCGAGTCTTCTTTTTAGCAGCCAAAAAGTTTATAGAATCTGAGTTTAGAATTTGTATTATATACTCTAAGGAAAATACTCTCATTGGCAAGTACTTTGGAAATTTATAGGGAAAGAGGTTTGACCCATAAATTCTAATCTCTGTGTGATTTTGGTAAAGGTACCAATCACCAGTTCTGCTATGCTCTGATAGTTGTAAAAATTTCTTAATCTCATCACTTATCCTTGGCTGTACACTATTTGTAAGGATATTTATCAATGGGTGAATAAAATAGTCTGTGAAATCCACATAAGTGAACTCAGTTGACTCTTTTATGATTAAAGAAGTTTAGAAAATAACTAATAGTGGATTTCCTTCTATATCCAACTTTTGAAGGGCTATTGGGAATTTATTTGCTTGGAAGTAGAGGAACAAATGAAAGAGGAAGGAGGTATATCTGAAAACACCTTCAGTGGGAAGTTTTACAAAATGATCATGGATACTATCAGCTATATACTCAGCATAGTTATAAATGACTGAAGGAGGTTGACCATGCACAAAAGTAGATAGAAAATCAAGTATAGACTCATCAATTTTCTCATCAGTAAAGTAACCAAGGATAACGGATAACATTTAAATAACATGTCTTGATCCTTCAGGAAACTTGGAGGATGAATATGAAGGGTTAATATTTGGGATTTCAACATATGAAGGCATGAATATATGAAATATTTGAAATCTTTTAGGAATTTCTAAATCTAGATAAATATTTATAAGAGATTCTATAGATAATGGGACTACATTAGGATTTGGTTGCAACTGAAGCATTTGGTTTATGGATTTTGCAGTGATAGTGAATAATACTTCTTTCTCAGTATTAAAAATAGCTCTTAGGTTAGGGGAATAGTGAGCTTGACATAGTATAATGACCTATGGACACTGATGGGTATGGGGAACTACATATTTGGGCAAATTTGACTCCCAAATTTGAACTTCATCTCCCTGATCCAAATATTTTTCTAGGCTCTAGCAGTGGAGATCAAGAATATTGAATTCAATTAATGGATCATTTATTTTATAATCAACATTAGCTAAAGGGGTGTGTTCAACATCTACAATAGGAGGTTTTAGTGGATTGATGACAATGGTGCTTTTAGAAGCCATTACTGGATTTGTTTTTTGACAATTTAGCCCTCTAGTTGTTAAAAACTCCGTTTTTAGTTTTTTATACACTTATGTATGCTTAGACTATTTACAAAAGGTATTTTTGGTGTGACAGAGGTATATTTTGAACAATAATAGGTTAAATTATGGTTCCTTCTAGTTCAAACTTTCAATTTCTGCTCCAAAATCAATCTTTAAACCTTTTTACATACTCAGGAAAGGTTTAACAAGGGTTTACTTTATTTTCTTGGATAAAACAGACCTAAAACAATCTAAATCATGCAAAAAGGTATTATGAGATTTTATGAAAGGGTTTGAATCAATCAGAGGATTTTCTAAGGGTCTGTAATGGTTTAAAACAATCAGATTCTGCCTAAAATCAACATACTGTTTTCAGAAATTGTGAATTTTATCAGAGTTTTAAAACAAATATGACTTTCAGAGGCATTAAGGTTATTTATTTAGGCAAACAGGCTTACATAAGGCTTAAATTCACAATCATATCTTTTTTCAGGTGTAAGATAGGTATTTTTCTTGAAAAATACCTGTTTTTACAGGTATTTGACTTGAAAAGGGGTTTCTAGGATGTCGGGGAGCTTTCAGAAGCTTGGTTGAGGTCCTTTAAACATGATTTGGAAGGTCTAAGTGGTTGCAGTAGTAAATTCTGAATAAATTTTGTTGTTTGTGCATGAAAATGGGGTGGCAACATCCTTTCTTTTGTCGGAAACAGTCAAATGAGCAGAAAATGCAGTAAAAAAGGTTTAATATGTATGAATTTGTTGTTTTATAGAAATTTAAGTCTCAAACAGTGTTTGCATTAAATGCAAATCGATTTGAATGGGGGCGGTTTGGCGCGGGGAGGTTAAATACCGCCAAGCGGTTATCACAATGCTAGAGGGTGGTAAATAGTTTCTTTGAAACGAATGTGATATAATGGATTTATGCCACGTGGAGGAGAGATAATGGGTCAATACCGCCCATATCACAAATCCGAAAATGATTAATCATCATGCCATTAAATTTGCGATATGGGTTATGGTTCGTTGGATCGGGCGGAAGGATTGCGAATGTCTAGATTTATTGATGTAGTTGCTGGGTAAATGGGCGTGGGGCTCGGGGTCTTTTATGCTGCGGGGTTAATGTTTTTATGTTAAAACATAGTTTTAAACGCAAAATCTTATTGTTTAAACGAATAGACGGATAGGAGGATTACACAGCGAGTAAGTTATATACAGGTGTATTGTAACCTTTGAGCAAGTTATTAATGTAAAACATATAGTTTAAATCTATGGGGCGAGAAATATATCACGTGGGTATTAAAACCATAAGGTAAACATTAATAAAGTGGGTTTGGGATTTATTTAATATATTACGGGGTGGGGTATTATAAGGAATTAATAAATTAAATTAAAGTTAATATGAAATTTATCAAATGAGTGGAAATACAAAATACCCTATGTAAAGTGTGTTGTAAGTGTTTGGGCGCATTGGTGGCCCCATTTTAGACATTTTACAATTAACACTTAGGATAAATAGAATTTTGTGGGTTTTTTTGAATATTTTTATATGAAATGAAATTAGTTAAGAGGGTTTTTTTTCTTTTCTGAAGCAAAAAATATGTTTTAAGTTAGGGAAAGGGATTTTGTCTTAGGAAAAGTGTGTGATGTTGAGGAAAAGGGTTTTTATGAAGGGAATCCAATATTTAGTGCCAATCAGTTATAAAGCCTTGGGTCCGGTCCCAACAAGAGTCGGAGAAATGCTCTGAGCCTTTATAACTGAAGGTTTTGAATACTGGAATACTTTGAGGGAAGGGAAATTAGTAATTTTCCAGATGATTTTTTATTCATGCCTTTATGCAACTGTTTTCTACCTACCCATCATTTATTCTACCATTTTTTCATTTATTTTCATAGGTGCACTTGAGCTTGCAACCTTAAATCCATTTTTATTTTAAAGCAGGAAACTATATAATTCTAACCTTATTTCATCTAAGGACTCAGATTAAACTATTGAGCTCTTCATTTATTCTCTAACTATCCACTGATTTGTCAAGTTTAAATTGTTTGACAAAATATTTATTCTCTATCTATAAACATGAAATTTAAAGCATTAAAAATTTAAGATTAAGGTATTTAACTCATCATGGATTATGGCATTTTGAACAATCTGCACATAATCATTTATTTGCAGTAAAAGTAAAAAGTAGTGGCATTTTGACTTGCATCACTTTCATGTCTTATTCTTATCTCTTTTTGTGTTTGGGGTCAATTATTTATTCTTTTTCATATTTTTCTTTTCAAGTCCTTTGATCTTTCTTTTAGGACTTTTACCCTCTTTTCATTTTTTATTATTTTCAAATATGGGAAAAAAAATTGCAGAAAGCAAGGTATATACATATTTACAAGACTAATCATAGTCAATTCAAAAATTATGAACCCTATTATTATAGGACCCCAACAGTGGCTCCACATGGGGATGGCATTTCCTGGTGGAATGTCAAGAACTTTGAGACTAGTAGCCTTTGAATTCTAACTGTGCTGACCTTATAAATGTTTTCTGAGCTCTGCAATTATTAATACTTATGATATTTAACCTTTCAAATCTTAGGGAATTCTCTCCAGGCTTCAACTTTGTTAGGAAAATATCCAATCCAATCGAAAATCTGCATTGTTATGTACAATGGATAAAGTAAATAAAGTTAACTATTGGTTATTTTTGAAGAGTGTAGAAATTTATAGGGTAAGTTCCGTAGATCAAGAACCAAAGTTCACTGCTCAAAAATAGATCACAAATCAGTACACTAGTATAATCACGTGGTTAAAACCCTCAAAGAGGGAAACAGTCCACGCCTTGAGCCAATGCGGCCACTTCAGGGAATTTATTAATATAAAAAGAAAAGTTACATATGTTTCTCTCATAAATGGTTACTGGAAAAATGACCCTCCATGCTCTTTAAATAGAGATCATGGACCAATCGAGTGTTAAGCCACGGATCAAGTGCCATTAATATCGAGGTGAGAGATAACCGTCGGATCACTACAAATCATGACCGTCGGATTATAAGTTACAAATGTACATGGTAAAGAAACACACTTTACCTAACTGTACACTAGACTAAGTTGTTCTTAACTATTTCCTATGTGTCAGAATATCCTAACAAAGAGTAGTAATGCTTCAACATTCTACCATTGACATGTCCACCTAGTAGATTTGATCCATCTATCTCTTTCAAAAAGAAAGAATTGTTACCTCTGTAACCATAAATAACATAAGGTCCTTTCCATAGGAAATCAAATTTCCCATGTTTACCTTTCTCTTCTCTCCTTGAATCCCACTTTAGAACTTTGTCACCAATATAGAAATCATCTTCTTTACTCTTTTTGTCAAAAAATTTCTTAATCTTATCTTGGATAACTTGAGACTTAAGATAAACCTCTTCTCTTGTTTACTGCAAGTGAATGGTTTGGTTAATCCTTCTTTGAATTTCATTGGTCTCAACTTGTAATTCTTGGATTATCTTCATTACCGGTACTCCTAAGGAAGATGGAAAAACATCATCCCTTCCATAAACAAGCTGGTAAGGGGATGTACCAATATATTTTTTGGTGGTAAGTCTATCTGCCCATAAGGCATTAACTAACCTCTTGTTCCAATTTTTCTTGTTATCTTCTAGTAATTTCTTGATGATGTTCACAAGGCTTTTATTTGAAAATTCAACAAGGCCATTACCTTGAGGGTAATATGCAGTAGGATGGCCAAGGGTAATGTGGTATTTATGGTAGAAATCAATCATCTTTTTGGATTTGAATGCAACTGCATTGTCAGTGATAATATTTTGGGGGCATCCAAATCTTGAGAGTATGTTGTTTTCTAAAAAGGAGATTATGACAGTGTCAGTGGCTTGCCTAGATGGTATGGCTTCTATCCACTTAGTAAACTAGTCAGTGGCTGTCAAAATCCACTTATGTTGAGCTGAGGATGGAGGGTGAATTTCACCAATGAAGTCAAGACCCCATTGTTGAAAAGGCATTTCTGTTGAGATGGGTTTTAAGGGCAGGGGTAACAACTTTTTCTTTCCTTAAAATATTTTACACTTGTGAAAGGAGGTCACATACCTTTTTACATCCGCAAAAAAAGTAGGCCAGTCAAAACCAGCTCTCAGGTTTTTGTCTGCAGTAGTCTTCCAGTAGAGATGTCCTCCATAGTCACCTGCATGAAATTCTTCTAAAAATTTGTCAACTTCTTCTTTACTAAAAAAATTAAATAAAATTCCACCATGATCTTTCCAAAAGAGTACAGTGTCTATGATACAAAATCTTACTGCCTTTAATTTTAACTATCTAGCTTTTGTTCTTGATAATCCAGGAGGAGCTTGTAAATTTAGTAATACAAATACAATATCTGCATACCATGGTGAGTCTGAAAATGTTTCACTGATCTCTGGAGTCGCCATCTCTTCCTAATCATCTACTTGGGCAATAAAATTAATATCTAAAGCATGACAATTTGATTTAGCCATGAGTTTGGCTAAACCTTTACCTTTTATGAGTTTGGTGGGTTTGATTTCTATGTCATATTCCAAAATTGTGGCAATCCACTTGCCTCTTTTACCATTAGGACCATTCTGTGTTAGAATGTCCTTTACAACTGCATTTGGAACATATGCAATGATGTGTGAATAAAGAATGTACACTCTAAAGTCTTTAATGGCCTTTATGATGTGTGAATAAAGAATGTACACTCTAAAGTATTTAATGTCCTTTACTAAAGCTAGGGCATGTTTCTCCATTATATTGTACTTTAAAGTGGCATCTCTGAGTGATTTGATAAATAAAGCAATAGGCTGCTCATAGTCGTGGTCATTTTTCTGCAGTAAAACTGCAGCAATAGTGTGTTCTGAAGCAAAGGAGAAAATAATGAAATCCTTCTTAAAGTCAGGACTTATAAGGAATGGTGTTTTTATTAAAGGTTGTTTAATTGATTCAAAAGATTGCTTGGCTTCAACAGTCCATTTAAGTACCGAGTATTTTTTCAGCATATTGTTAAGTTCTCTGATTATTTCAGCTATATTTGAGATGAATATTCTAAGGAAGTCAATTTTACCTAGAAAATATTGTAACTCTTTAATGTTCCTAGGAGGACTAATGTTTAGAATTGCCTCTATTCTGGCTGGGTCCATCCTAATTCCCTCTCTAGATATAATATTTCCTAGTAATTTTCCTTCTTCCAATCCAAATAAAGTTTTCTTAGGGTTTAGAGAGATTTCAAATTTCCTGCATTTAAGTAAGACTTTCCTGAAATGATCTAAATGTTCATAATCAGTCTTTGAAAATACAATAATGTCATCTAAATAAATCACTAGGAATTCATGAATCTCCTTTGCAAAGGCTATATCCATAGCTCTTTGAAAAGTGGCTCCTACATTCATTAACCCAAAAGGCATTTTTACATACATAAAAGTGCCCCATGGAGTAGTAAAAGCAGTTTTGGCTTGGTCTTCTGGTTGGACTAGAATCTGGTTATATCCAGAAAATCCATCTAACAATGAAATTCTGGAAGAACCAACTACCCTCTATAAAATGTGATCCATATTTGGTAAAGGGTAACTGTCTTGTAAGGACACCTTTTTTAAATTTCTGAAATCAACGCATAATCTAATTTCCCCTGTCCTTTTCCTAGTGGGAACTAGATTAGAAACCGAATCAGAATATCTGATTGGTGCAATTATTTGGGCATAATACATTCTTTTTACTTATTTCTCAATTAAAGACATCAAAACAGGATTGATCCTTCTTAAATTTTGTTTAAAAGGATTTTGGTCCTCTTTTATAGGTATTTTATGATGTATTATACTAGTGTCATAGGATTTTAGGTCCTCATAACTATAAGAAAATACATCCTAAAATTCCTTAAAAAGAGCTATGTATTTTTCTTTTTCTTCCCGAGGTAAAGCTTTGGAAAGTTTAATCATCTTAGGTTTTAACTATGTACCAATAGTACACTCAATATCAGATCTTAGTGGCTCCATTTTAGGTTTTCTTGCAACATCATTAGAGTCAAATAGATCTTCTAAATGAGTTAAGCCTTTTGGTAAAAAAATATCTTTGAGGTTCAAAATATCAGATTCATCATCAACTAACTCTTCAATCTCTACTTTTTCTAAATTATATATGTCTAATTGACTAAATTTAGTAGGTTTAGCAAAATTTAAGTTATTTACATCTACATTATTTAAATCAATTTCACAATTCTGAAATAGCATTTTGTGGCTTTTTTTGAATATTTTTATATGAAATGAAATTAGTTAAGGGGGTTTTTTACTTTTCTTAAGCAAAAAATATGTTTTAACTTAGGAAAAGGGATTTTGTCTTAGGAAAAGGGTGTGATGTTGATGAAAAGGGTGTTATTTTGAGGAAAAGGGTTTTTATGAAGGGAATCCAATATTTAGTGCCAATCAGTTATGAAGCCTTGGGTCTGGTCTGTTATTTCCCAAATCCAACTTAGGCTGAAGGAAGGCAGAGTTCAGGGTAACATCATACCACGCTCAGTCTGGTAGCTAGCCCTACCAGAACAGGAGACGGCTCTGTCCAGGTCAATCTCAGGAAAAATGTATCAATAAGGCTTGAGATGACTGAAATAAGTGCTAATTTTAGGCTAGGTATATTAATCAAGGAGTTTGATTTGATTTTTAGGCTTTTTGTTGGAAAAAGGGAAAAGCAATTTTTGGGCTTGGGGATGAGGCAAAATTCTTGTAGAGTTCAAGTTGGGGCAGGGAAGGCAATGAATTTGATGTCTTAGATTCAATGAATGGATGGAAAAGACTGCTGAGGAGTTGAAGAGGGAAAGAGAGCGCAATGATCCTCTTCAAACTGACGAAAAACATATAAAACTAAACAAAATTTTAAGGCAGAGCACCAGCAAACTAATGAATTCTACCTTAGTTACTCATTTGTTTAATTCGTATATGAGCGGAAATGTATGGGACATAAACAATAATGAAACTTACAGATACATGGAGAAAAAATCATCAAAACTATGAGCCACAAGGATCCCAACAAGTGTCAGTAAAACTCCTCGGGTCTTTCCTTTTAAGGTAATCTCAAGTGAATATATAATGAGGTGCCAAACTATTCCCAAGTATCCAACCCTGAAAATGTCTCAGAAAATATAATATATAGAACATCCTAACCCCTTACCATCCCTATAGGGGTCGAGCTCATCCTTCTAGGAGCTGTTTCAACCAATTCTAAACATGCAACTGAAATCTAGGTAGACAAACAACTTGCCTCTATATGCTAGGAAACTGATCCATTCACTTAATTTTCACCTTTTAGTGAATGAATCCTCTGGAACAAGTAAAAATGAGCCAAATTTACATCATAGCCATAAAATTACATCAATATAGATCAATAATTACATCAGGAAGTGAAACTAGTCAAACTGGCCGAATTTCTGAGCTGAAAAAGTAAAAATTGGACCAAAATCCTCTACGCGCCACTCCAGAAAACTCAATGCGCCATGCCACTTTGAGCCTGTTTTTGGGGAACTTCCTGAATTCCAACATGAGCTCATGATAGCTCATTGGAAATCCCTATCTGTCTTCTATCCAACCCAAGTGTAATTTTTCAATTTGGAGTTAATTTGCCCCTCCAAAATTGCAATCTCCCAAGACTGGTTCCTGCTGGTGCAAAAGACGGCAGAAAGGCCATTTTTGGAGTGTTTTTTACCCTTAAGACCATCCAGAACTTGATAAAATCTCTCGGCCATTCTTGAGCATGCATAATTTACCATAAAAAATCCAAAAATCTAAATATTTCCTCCAAAAGATCTCTAAAACGTAAGCGCACATCGAGTGGCGCGACGCGTCGGGCAGAAAAACCTGTTTTGCAACCAAAATTTCAAAAAAGACAAAATTTACTCCAAATTTGCTGAAATTTGGATTGAATTTCTCCCATCATGTCCCATGCTCAACCAAGGAAGCTTAGGTCAATATTTGGAGTGGATCAGGCCTTTTTCGCTGTTTCAGTGCTCTTCTCAACCTCGCCTTCAGGATCTTCATCCTAGCTATGCAAACATGTGTGCGGGCCCAATAGTGGTTCTTCATATGTCTAAGCATGTCTTTGTCCCTATTTTCCTTTGCCAATAGTTTCTCCAGATGAATGTTGACTCTCTTAAGGCAAGTCTCCCGCTCAAATGGTGTCATGTCACCTGGTCTCTTTTGGGCCAATTCACGGTCTTCACGGATTTGCCGCAACTCTATAAGTGTCTGTTGATCCTCCAATTGTTTATTCCACTACTCCAAGTAATTTATAACCCATTGAGCTCTCTGTAATTTCTTGGTAAGTGTATCAATCTCAGCTTTCTTTTCCTGGATGATTTCTTTCAGCTTTGAGCTAGGAGACCTCGAATCAACATCGATCAACATAAAATCAGTATCTTTCCTAAGGGGCCCTCATCCTACATAGGCTTCTTTCCTGTGTCCTGTACCTGTGCTGATGTAGAAGGCGAGACCCCTTCCATGACATGTGGAGATAGTACTCGCACTTTTGTCGAAGATAACGAGACCCCTTCCACCTCGGGTGGAGATAGTACTCATCGTGCTGCTGTAAATAAGGCTCTGGTACCTCTCTGATAGGTAACACACACTGGAACACTGATAGGCTCTGTCTCAGGAACCTCAAACTGATGTGAAGGCTCACCTACATCATGAAAAATCTCTGGAGGAGGCTGAGGGGCTGTAAAGAAGTCACGAGAAATGAACTCCTCCCATGCAATGCCCTGAAATCCAAGCTGATGTACCACAATCATCTTGATGAGCGCATAATGATAGATACTGTTATGTTGCTGCTTTGGAGTCTTCTTCTGCACAAGGGTAGTCATCCGCTCTATGTTTCGGCACATGAAGTATGGAATATTCATCAGTCTCACTCTCGTGAAATGCATCAAAAGTCGGACGTGGTATGCATAAAGGCGTGAGAATCTACCCTCGTAACTGAAGTATCTAATGATGAGCTTCATTAATGGTGCATAGGACTCCTTCAAGAATCTGAAAGGAAACACCCTGCTGAGATGTCTCATATAACCAGGCCTGATGTAAGGTTCATAATATGCTCTATCCAGCTGTTGTCTCTTATTCCACTCTTCACCTATGTTTGGTATCCCAGTTGCCTGAGAAATGGTTTTTGGTGTTAAGGTGAAGTTCACTCCAGCAAGATTTACATGACCATCACGCAAATGTAGGACAAATAAGCAAACCAACTCCTGATGATGCTGAACTGGTGCCAACACCACAACATCGAAACATGAATGTTAATGTGCGCGCTATTGCAAGGCAACAATCGAGTCAAGGAAGTGGGCTCTTCTCTGACGTGCCTGCCACTTTTATGAGACCTCCTCGGTACATTTAGCTCTGTGGTTGAATCATTATCCTGCTCATATTCTTGCTCATATGATTAATTTGTTTCTGACATGGTACTTTGCAATGTGTATAACAAGTATATGCTGATATATGTGTGGTGAAAACAAGAGTTTGTCTTTCAATACCAAATGTGCCAAATATGTAATGAGAGACTGTGAGGAAATATTACATTGGGTATAAGGGACTATCAAGTGAAATTTGAGTGGAAGGACAGTCACTTGACTTCTTGGGAACTTTCGGTATTTGGGGATTTTATAATTGATATGGGAGTGGGAGATGGTGATGGGAAATGTAGGTTTTAGAGATAGGAATGAGTAACTTGGGATTATAAGGGAATATGGGATTGAGAATGAATGCCTCTTAGAGATGTAAGAAAATGGTGTATTGATGATTAACATTGATGGGAGAAAAATAACAAGGTAGGGAAGGGAATATGTGGCACAAAACTAGTTTAAAACACCAAGTTCAAACTCTAAGAAAGAAATTTGTTTTAATAAGGTGATAGGGTTTGTGGTTTTGACTTTCAAACTTTCATATTCCTTCTTCCAAACCACATGCAACACCAGCTAAAAATAAATGACAAGAGTTCACAAACTTATTTCGAGCAAAATATTTGAGTCGTTTTGCGAATTTGATGAAGAAGTGGCACAATTCTGTTTGGAAGCTCAGTGCGCCGCGCGCACACCCAGTGCGCCGCGCCTCCTGGATGTGTCGCGCCAGTGAAATTTTCCACAGTGAGATTTTTCCCAGTGCGCCGCGCGGCCTATGTGCGCCGCGCCCTCTCCCAATGCGCCGGGCACGTTGACTTCAGCCCATTTTCGGATTTCACACTAATTTATTCTTCCTCCATGTTTTCACTTTGGCTCTTTGATGTTTTGGTGTGAAAATGGCTTTTTGAATGTGAAAATATCTCATGTATACAAAGGAGTTTGATTCTTTCTTTTGACAAACCCATTTCTGCAATATTTTGAACTTTGACACTTTTCACCTTTAATACATACTTTGTTCTTTGTTTCCACTGATTTTTGAGCTGATGATGAATCTTGTCAACTTTTGCAGGGATGGTTGGCATTATATTTTGGCAAAGGCGACTAGGGCTGTGCCGAAGAATTCCACAACTGAAAAAACTTTGAAAATTACATGGCAATTTGTTACAAAAGGTAAAATGATGATTTTTCTTCAAAACAGAGTTTTGAAGAAAAGTCACAATCAATCATTATAACGATGAAATTTCTTCAGATGAAAACTTATTTTGATCCTCCCTCCGGCCTGCTTGCATTATTAAACATTTTGAAGACGCAACTCGTGAAACCCTAGACCTAGAAAGACCTAAAAAACCCTAAAATAACTCTTTGCTGACCAAGAGACGAAACAGGATTATGAATGACTGTAAAATTGATTTTAATGAACTTCGATAAACAGACCTAAGCCAGCAGGATAAGGCATGAGGGGTATGACTGAGAAGGCCCTTCTGTCAGATGATGGCATGCCCCTAACAGAATGCAGATGAATGAACTGAATGGGACACCTAAAAATGAAATGCAACAAAAGAGTTTTTGATCTCTGACGGAGGGATGTCAAGACCGAGTCTAACATTGGCTCCAATGGGGATGGTAGCTCCAGCTCCTTGGAGGTGCCAAGAATAGCAGATCTTTGGGAGAGCAGACAGTGCCTTCATCCATTGGGCAATGGAGTCAAAACATGAAAACTAACGTTATGCAAACTAAATTTGACTCAAAGTTAAAGCTGAAAACCATAACAAAACCAAACATGACTAAAACCTAACTAACAAACTGGAAAGATGCTCATAACTGAGCTTATTCATCAAACCTACTCTAATTGTTCTTTTCACCCCCCGATCAAGTGAAATGGAACAGCCAATGCAACCATGTAAGCATCCTGACTGCTATTTGTTTTCTTCCCAAATGCTTTCTGATACGCAGGAAAAGAGAAGAATCGAAAGGCAACTCCCATGGAAACTTGGAATCAAGTTGACTGCTGATAAACTTGCAAAGCATGAATTGACTGGAGGACTTCAAGAATACTGCGAAAGAATCTTCATAAACATAGCTATTGATCCCCATTAACACATCACTATTCTGGTCCAGGTAATCTTCATAGCCGGATATTAATATTTTTCTCACATCTGTGCTGGCTTTCTTTGGTGATTGCAGCAAACTGTCAAAAGGATCATGAATTTCATGAATAACCAAACTCTGGAGCTGATTCCAAACAGAACAAAAGTCTCCTTTATAAATCTCCTCATATGAATGCAAACCTTGAAATGGGCTTTGTGATGAAAAATATGTTGAACAACACAATGAAGTCGACCTTTGAACAAGATTATTATCACCATTATTTTCTATCACATGGTCAACCAATGGAGAAAAACTTTTACAGCAAACATCATCCAACACACGAGCAATAGGATCATCAAAAATTTGAGAAGACTGCTGCGATGTATCCATTGAAACTGTCTGACATCCTTGTAGCTGTTCATATTTTTCTTTAGAGATATTATGAAGATTCTGCTTTATAAACTGAAATGCTTCGAAACAAAAGGGTATAGAATCCTCTTGCATCATTAAATCATGTATTTCAACTCCCACACTTTCATCCGCAATCTGACCTTCAATTTCATTTTGTGGCTGCAAATCTGGAGCTAGGGAGAGTTTCGTATCCAAAATGATTTCATCAGTTGCTTCAGGGGAATATTTCTCATTCACTACTTGCTCAAGAATTTCGCTATCTGTCTCATCCTCAACATTAAAACTGAGAGATTGTTGATTTCCTACAGACTGCTCATTTGAAGATTTACTATGCAATTTACCCTTCAACAATTGGAATGATTCAAAACAAAATGGTACGGAGTCACCTTGTATCATTTGATCATATGTACCATCTTCCATGTCCTCATCTGCAACTTGAAAATCAATGGCTTTCAAGGGTTGAAAATCTGAATATGAAAATTCTTGAACAAAGTTTTTATTGCCCTCAAGATGGTCCAAATCAAGACTTTTTGACAGTTGATTTCTGATTGTATGGAAGTTGTCTCTGATGAACTGAAACGAATCAAAACAAAAAGGCAAATATCCTTCACTTACTTCAAAATTTGCTGCACTTTCCTCACGATTGTCATAATTGATATGCATTGGTTGATCACTATACTCGAGCTGCTGAAAGTGAACTTCCTCCTCACATAAACTAGCTGCTGATTTGTCTACAAGATTAGCTTCTGTTTGGAGAACATAATCATCATCATACTAATCAAACTAAGGCAAATCATTAGTATAAAACACATCATCAAGCATACATGTCATATCAACAGCTCTCTCTTCTTAAAGATGATCTATAAAGCAATTACTATGACAACTGGGATAAGAAACAAAATGTTTTGGATCAGCAACTTGTTCTTCTTCAATCAGCAACTTGTTCTTCTTCAATCAGCAAGCCATGGGCTTGAACATTATACTCATTCTTTGTGGTGTTATTTTTCATCATATCTTCTACTGAACTTACCAACATGTCAAGATTTACCTCTAGAGATGTCGATTTCTCCGGATCCATGTTTCTCATCTGTTCTTCCTTCAACCTTGCCCTTCGGATCAAAAAATGAGCCTCTACATTCACTGCCTTGTTCTGCATTTATTGGAGTGTTGCAATATTCCTTTGTCTCAGCTGAAACTCCATTTCCGGATCAAAGGCACCTGGGTAGTGCAAGAGAGCAGATCTAGGAGAAGGTCTTATATCAGTTGGCATCAAAAAATATACTTGGTTAAATCTGGCAGAAAATTGTTGTACTGTCTCCCCTGGCAGTCTTTTCAGCTGGTTATACTCTTCTATAATCAAGAAAAGGTTCTGTCCGAACACCCACCTGTCGAGGAAAACTTTGACGAACTGCTGGAAATCTGAGATGCTCGCATCAGGCAGGGCTTTAAACCAACTCTTGACTTGGCCTTGAAAAGAAAGAGCAAAAAGCCTAATACTAACATCTTCATCATCAACTTCAAAAAGGTCTAGAAAAGTCTCAACATTCTGCACATGTTGCTCAACGTTGACATTGTTACATTCACCATCAAATCTTGGTAGATATAGGTCATAATTTTTAGGAAAAGCATGAAGAACAGAAGGTAAAACAAGAGGTTTATACCTATCTGGGACTGTAAAAGGTGTAGGAGTATATGCAAGAGTTACAGGATCAGTCTTGTTTTCAGGCTCATCACTCTGAAAAGAGTCATCATAAGATGTGGGAAAAGTAAGGAGACCAGGATCAAAGGGAAAATCAACATTTACACTTTTTGAATAGGTTGAGTGAAGATTTTGATCACATTTATCATACAATAAATTCTGAAAAAATTTCAGGACAGCTTCAAGAACAACGAAGAAGTAATTTACAAGGAAGAAAACTAGATCCTGAATACCATTCCACTTTGGATACCTGAACTTTGTGTAAGATCCTTCCATTTTCTCAGAGAAAGAGTTAGTCCTCCAGTGGAGTCTCTACATTGAGTTGGAGTCACCAGGTGAAAGATTTCAGCCTTCTTATGTCTGATCGTTGTCCACCATCAACCATCAGATCTGAACTTGATACAGGTACTGGAGAAATTTTCAAGTCAAGTGTCACGTTCACAAGCTAGACCGGAGATTGACTGAAGCAACGTTTATCTACTTCCGCTAATGCAAAGCAAAAGCGTTTCGAAGGCTACCTGGCATAACTTCAGGCTCCGTCTGTAGCTTATAAAACAATTAACACCAACAAGCAAACCATTTTTTCCCTAGTATGGTCGCCACTATGTTATTGCCCAAATCCACCTTAGGCTGAAGGAAGGCAGAGTTCAGGGTAACATCATACCACGCTCAGTCTGGTAGCTAGCCCTACCAGAACAGGAGAGGGCTCTCTCCGGGTCAATCTCAGGAAAAATGTATCAATAAGGCTTGAGATGACTGAAATAAGTGCTAATTTTAGGCTAGGTATATTAATCAAGGAGTTGGGAATGATTTTTTAAGGGTTTTTTCTGGAAAAAGGGAAAGGCAATTTTGGGCTTGGGGATGAGGCCAAATTCTTACAGAGTTCAAGTTGGGGCAGGGAAGGAAATGAATTTGATGTCTTAGATTCAATGAATGGATGGAAAATACTTCTGAGGAGCTAAATAGGGCAAGAGGGTGCAAGGATCCTCTTCAAACTGACGAAAACATATAAAACTAAACAAAAGTTTAAGGCAGAGCACCAACAAACTAATGAATTCTACCTTAGTTACTCATTCATTTAATTCATAAGAAAAGAGAAGGGAAATGGCATACATAAAAATTAATGAAACTTATAGATACATGGAGAAAAACATCATCAAAACTCAGAACCACAAGGATCCCAACAAGTGCTGCAAAACTCTGGTCTTTCCTTTGCCAAAAATCTGAAGTGAATATACAATGAGGTGCCAAACTATTCCCAAAAGTCCCACCCTGAAAATGTCTCAGAAAATAAAATATATAGACCATCCTAACCCCTTCCCATGCCTCTAGGGGTCAAGCTCATCCTTCTAGGAGCTGTTTCAACCAATTCTAAACATGGAACTGAAATCTAGGCAGCCAAACAACTCGCCTCTATATGCTAGGAAACTGATCCATTCACTTAATTTTCACCTTTTAGTGAATGAATCCTCTAGAACAAGTAAAAATGAGCCAAATTTACATCATAGCCATAAAATTAAATCAAGATAGATCACTAATTACATCACAAAGTGAAACTAGTCAAACTGGCCGAATTTCTGAGCTGAAAAGTAAAAATTGGACCAAAATCCTCTATGCGTCGCGCCAGAAAACTCAATGCGCTGCGCCACTTTGAGCCTGTTTTTGAGGAACTTCCCGAAGTCCAAATTGAGCTCATGATAGCTCGTTAGAAAGCCCTATCCGTCTGCTATCCAACCCAATTATAATTTTTCAACTTGGAGTTCATTTTCTCCTCCAAAACGGCAATCTCCCAAGACTGGTTCCTGCTGGTGCAAAAGGTGGCAGAAAGGCCATTTTTGGAGTGTTTTTGACCCTTAAGACCATCCAGAACTTGATGAAATATCTCAGAAATTCCTGAACATGCACAATTTACCATAAAAAATCCAAAAATGTAAATTTTTCCTCCAGAAGATCTCTCAAACGTAAGCGCTTCGAGTGGCGCGACGTGTCGGGCAAAAAAACCTGTTTTGAGACCAAAAAATTCAAAATTGACAAAATTTTCTCCAAATTCCTTGAAATTTGGAGTGAATGTCTCCCATCATGTCCCATGCTCAGCCAAGGAAGCTTCGGCCAAGATTTTGAGTGGATCAGGCCCTTTTCGCCGTTTTAGTGCTCTTCTCAACCTCGCTTTCAGGATCTTCATTTTCGCTTTGCAAACATGTGTGTGGGCCCAATAGTGGTTCTTCATATGTTTGAGCATGTCCTTGTCCCTATTTTCCTTCGCTAACAGTTTCTCCAGATGAATGTTGACGCTTGTAAGGCAAGTCTCCCGCTCAAACGGTGTCATGTCACCTGGTCTCTTTCGGGCCAATTCACGGTCTTCGCAGATTTGCCGCAACTCTATGAGTGTCTGATGATCCTCCAATTGTTTATTACGCTGCTACAAGTAATTTATAACCCACTAAGCTCTCTGTAATTTCTCGGTCAGCGTGTCTATCTCAGCTTTCTGCTCCTGGATGATCTCTTTCAGCTTTGAACTAGGAGAGCTCAAATCAACATTGATCAATATAAAATCAGTATCTTGGCCTCCTAAGGAGCCCTCATCCTGCAGAGGCTTCTTGCCTCTGTCCTTTACCTGTGCTGATGTAGAAGGCGAGACCCCTTCCACGACATGTGGAGATAGTACTCGCGCTGCTGTCGAAGGTAACGAGACCCCTTCCACCCCGGGTGGAGATAGTACTCGTCGTGGCGCTGCAAATAAGGCTCTGGTGCCTCTCTGATAGGTAACACACACTGGACACTGATAGGCTCCGTCTCAGGAACAACAATCATCTTGATGAGTGCATAATGATAAATGCTGTTATGTTGCTGCTTTGGAGTCTTCTTTTGCACAAGGGTAGTCATCCGCTCTATGTTTCGGCACATGAAGTATGGAATATTCATCAGTCTCACTCTCGTGAAATGCATCAACAGTCGGATGTGGTATGCATAAAGGCGTGAGAATCTACCCTCGCAACTGAAGTATCTAATGATGAGCTTCATTAATGGCGCATAGGACTCCTTCAAAAATCTGAAAGGAAACACCCTGCTGAGCTGCCTCATATATCCAGGCCTGATGTAAGGTTCATAATATGCTCTATCCAGCTGATGTCTCTTATTCCACTCCTCACCTATGTTTGGTATCCCGGTTGCCTCAGAAATGGTTTCTGGTGTCAAGGTGAAGTTCACTCCAGCAAGGTTTACACAACCATCACGCAAATGTAGGACAAATAAGCGAACCAACTCCTAATGGTGCTGAATCTGAGCAATCATCTCACAATACTGAAAACATGAATTATGGTCAAAGATGGAAACATTATCAAGGCAGTTCGCAATCGAGCTGCCAAAGGGCTCTTTCCATGCTCTGCCACTTTTATGAGACCTCCTCGGTACATTTAGCTCTGCGGTTGAATCACTGTCCTTCTCATATTCTTGCTCATATGATGAATTTGTTTCTGACATGGTACTTTGCAATGTGTATAACAAGTAGATGCTGATATATGTGTGGTGAAAACAAGAGTTTGTCTTTCAATACCAAATGTGCCAAATATGTAATGAGAGACTGTGAGGAAATATTACATTGGGTATAAGGGACTGTCAAGTGAAATTTGAGTGGAAGGACAGTCACTTGACTGCTTGGGAACTTTCAGGATTTGGGGATTTTATAATTGATATGGGAGTGGGAGATGGTGATGGGAAATGTAGGTTTTAGAGATAGGAATGAGTAACTTGGGATTATAAGGGAATAGGGGATTGAGAATGAATGCCTCTTAGAGATGTAAGAAAATGGTGTATTGATGATTAACAGTGATGGGAGAAAAATAACAAGGTAGGGAAGGGAATATGTGGCACAAAAATAGTTTAAAACACCAAGTTCAAACTCTAAGAAAGCAATTTTTTTTAATAAGGTGATAGGGTTTATGGTTTTGAATTTCAAAATTTCATATTGCTTCTTCCAAACCATATGCAACACCAGCTAAAAATCAATGACAAGAGTTCACAAACTTATTTCGAGCAAAATATTTGAGTCATTTTGCGAATTTGATGAAGAAGTGGCACAATTATATTTGGAAGCTCTGTGCGCCGCGCGCACACCCAGTGCGCCGCGCCTCCTGGATGCGCTGCGCCAGTGCAATTTTCCACAGTGAGATTTTGCCCAGTGCGCCGCGTGGCCTATGTGCGCCGCGCCCTCTCCCAATGCGCCGCGCACGTTGACTTCAGCCCATTTTCGGATTTCACACTAATTTATTTTTCCTCCATGTTTTCACTTTGGCTCTTTGATGTTTTGGTGTGCAAATGGATTTTTGAATGTGAAAATATCTCATGTATACAAAGGAGTTTGATTCTTTCTTTTGAAAAACCCATTTCTGCAATATTTTGAACTTTGACACTTTTCACCTTTAATACATACTCTGTTCTTTGTTTCCACTGATTTTTGAGCTGATGATGAATCTTGTCAACTTTTGCAGGGATGGTTGGAATTAGATTTTTGCAAAGGCGACCAGGGCTGCGCCGAAGAATTCCACAACTGAAGAAACTTTGAAAATTACATGGCAATTTGTTAGAAAAGGTAAAATGATAATTTTTCTTCAAAACAGAGTTTTGAAGAAAAGTCACAATCAATCATTATAATGATGAAATTTCTTCAGATGAAAACTTATTTTGATCCTCCCTCCGGCCTTCTGGCATTATTAAACATTTTGAAGACGCAACTCGCAAAACCCTAGACCTAGAAAGACCTAAAAAACCCTAAAATAACTCTTTGCTGACCAAGAGATGAAACAAGATTATGAATGACTGTAAAATTGATTTTAATGAACTTCGATAAACAGACCTAAGCCAGCAGGATAAGGCATGAGGGGTATGACTGAGAAGGCCCTTCCGTCAGACGATGGCATGCCCCTAACAGAATGCAGATGAATGAACTGAATGGGACACCTAAAAATGAAATGCAACAAAAGAGTTTTTGATCTCTGACGGAGGGATGTCAAGAATGACTCTAACACGGTCCGAAAAAGAGTCAGAGAAATGCTCTGATCCTTTATAACTGTAGGTTTTGAATACTTGAATACTTTGAGGGAAGGGAAATTAGTAATTTTCCAGATGATGTTTTATTCATGCCTTTATGCAACTGCTTTCTACCTACCCATAATTTATTCTACCATTTTTTCCTTTATTCGCATAGGTGCACTTGAGCTTGCAACCTTAAATCCATTTTTCTTTTAAAGCAGGAAACTATCTAATTCTAACCTTATTTCATCCGAGGGCTCAGATTAAACTATTGAGCTCCTCATTTATTCTCTACCTATCTACTGATTTGTCAAGTTTAAACTATTTGACAAGATATTTATTCTCTATCTATAAACATGAAATTTAAAGCATGAAAAAGTTAAGATTAAGCTATTTAACTCATCATGGATTATGGCATTTTGAACAATCTGCACATAATCATTTATTTGCAGTAAAAGTAAAAAGTAGTGGCATTTTGACTTGCATCAATTTCATTTCTTATTCTTATCTCTTTTTGTGTTTGGGGTCCATTTTTTTTATTCTTTTTGATCTTTTTCTTTTCAAGTCCTTTGATATTTCTTTTAGGACTTTTACCCTCTTTTCATTTTTTATTATTTTCAAATATGGGAAAACAACTTGCAGAAAGCAAGGTATATACATATTTACAAGACTAATCATAGTCAATTCAAAAATTATGAATCCTATTATTATAGGACCCTAACAGGATTAACACATGTATTCAAAGTATGACACCTATAAGCTCTTCTAGAAGGCACTGGACATGTGGAGATTCTAGAAACAATAATTATTTCACTCCCAACACTATAAGAAAAAAGGGCATTGGTGAGGGTCGCAAAATGTCACTACAAGCTCATTGATGACGATCAAAAGAGTCTCTGTCACCAAAAACTGAACGTCACCAAAGGTGGCGTCGCCAAAAGTATAGGTGTTGTGGTGACATTCAAAGTCTGTCACTAATAATGATTTATAATGATGGATATTGACTGTCACCATTTCATGTGAGCAATGGTGACAGACATTAGTCTCCATCACCAAAAAATTGAACTTCACTAAAGGTGGCATCGCTAAAAATATAAGTGTTGTAGTGAGATTCAAGGTTCGTCACGAATAACAATTATGATGATGGATAATGACCATCACCATTGCATATGAATAACAACGATTTATTGTGATGAACATTTTATGACCGTCACTATTAATGCATATATATGGCGATGTTAATTGACCGTCACCATTTCATATGACGAACAATAATTTATGGTGATGAACCTTTCATGACCGTCACTATTGATGCATATATATATATATATATATATATATATATATATATATATATAGTGGTGATCGTTGATTGTCACCATAAGCTCATTGGTGATGGTCAAAAGAGCCTATGTCACCAAAAAATGATCTTCACCATTCTATATGAATATTAGGGCACGATGGAATCAAACCACCAACCTCCTGCTTGTAAAGCATATGATCTTCCATTGAGCTATCACCCTTTAAAAGATTAATATTTAAAATATTATACCTTGAAACTCTATAAATTGTAAATTCTACAACTTTCAATCAATTAAAAAAATTTGTAAATTCTTGGCAAATCTTTTACTAAAGAAGAAAAATACCATCAAAGTTGCAAGTCTCTACCTAATTGTTATGGAAGTTATGAAAAGTAGGTGGAGGGAAAATTAGTTACATATAAGATACTTTATGTTAAGTTGAATACTCAATTAGAAGTGAAAATTTGAAGACATTTATAGCCTATAAATGACCTATAATTATCAAACCTAAAATTTGCAATTATACCAAAGATTGATTTCTCACCTTGTGAATGATGTTAATATGTTGTGGCAGCATAAAAATATTCCTCTTAAAGACTGATTTGCATGCCAAAAAGTAAAAAACAATGAGTACATATGATGCAATTATGAATAATGAGCTACATGCTTGAATTCAACAAGTTATGGAGTGTAGAAAACTAATTTGGAGTGCTTCTCGTTATCGATTTAATTCAAGATGTCAAAATACAATGATCAATAATAATGATTTTGAAATGTAACAACTAAACAAATGTTAAAATTGTAAGCATAAAGTTTGGTTGATATTCATTACAACAAAAAAATATCCAAGGGACTTTCAGACACTTCCAAATCCACACCAAGCATGAGTATCAAAAGATGCAATTTCATTGATACATGGAAAGCACTCTTTACCTCTCAATGATAACTATGTCCTCCCACAAGTACTTCAACCATCAAAAGGGTGTGAAGACAAGAACCTCAAAGAAAAAATAACTACATAATGCAAAAATACACTTCGAGAGTTTTGTACTCAGGTATCCATGTAAATACAAAGCCTAATTACCTCACTGCTTGCCTCTAGACCACACTCCCATGGGCTCAAAGCTTTTAGTTTTAAATGGAATCATCTTAAATTTCATTTGATTCTATACATTAACATTGGTGGATATTACCAGTAAACAGTGAAGTTTAAATAAGACAAATATTATATGATAAAACAACTAACAACATACAAAATGGCACTAAGCTTATGACTCACTTTCTGACCAAACATAATTGTGCATGTTGTCTCTCTTTGATGTCGCGGTTTGGTTCAACCATTATAACTAAGTCCATGCAAAACCTATTCATCACGGGGAAAGATTCAACACCAATAAATAGGCTTATTATTATGTTGAACTCAAAGTCTAAAAGGAGATGGAACTCCATATCTAGAGTATTCAATTGGTGTGTCCTACACTTTAATGTGAAGATTTTTTTTTATTTTTTTTGTTTAATTTATACAGTACATAGTTATACTCTGAAAAGACACATTAAAAAGTTTTCTCATATATGACCATCATCATAAGCTCATTGGTGATGGAGGAGTCACCAATGAGCTTATGGTGGCACCTACCATAAGAGTTCCCAAATTTGTTTATAAATGTTTGATTTGTTTGAGTTTGGGCCAAACCTAGTCAAATCTTTCTAAGTTTGACCAAGATGCAATGAGCTTAATTATGTTTTCCTAAGCTAGTCAACAAGCTTGACCTGGGATTTTGAAAAGGAATTTTGATAGAGATGACTGCTCTGACATATTTTGACAAATTTTCCCTTTCTGTATGTCTAAAAGAGAAAATTTGAACTAGCCTCCTCTTACCACAATGTGGCTAGATAAGTGAGACAAATCAGAACTAATGGTATCCAATAAGAATTACGAGTGAGGGGAATTCATTCTGCCAAAAATATGCTCAAAACTTGCATCTGGCTTCAACCATTGTTTTTTGTGTTGTTGCATCCATAAGCACAAACAAAATTTTGTCATCAATGAAGCTTGAACACTAATATGGGCAATTTTAGCACCTCACTTTTACCAACTAGGCAAGCCACTATTTCGGAATTTATTTTAATTGTGGAGTTTTATGCCAATTTTCTATTGGGTAAATCAAAATCAATATTTTTTTAGACTTTTCCCAATGTTTCCTAGGTCCATGTCTTGTGATTGTGCTCTCCAATAGGATATAAAATTATGAAAACTAATATCTTTGAATCAAAAACTTGTACCATGATATAAATAGGCAACTCATGTCTTCCAATTCATAGGTTACCCTAATTGAAGATCCCTCTCCACATTTTGGCCTAGATATGAAGTTGTACATGCTAACGAGGATTGGTCGTATAGTTTACAATAGTTGAGAAGCCTTTTAAAGGTTGTTCCCAATTTTAATTCATAGGGAAGATATTTTAATTCATTCAACACTGAAAGCTAACAATTTAGGCATGTCAATCAAGCAATGCTAAATCAATTTTTAAAATTTGGCATATGTTCAAGAAAGTAGTATATTTTGTAAATAGTAAATACTAAATATCAAGTATTGTGGGTTAATGACAAAAAAAAAGATACATGAAAAAAAAAAAACGACATAAGAACAACGATGATCCCGTTTAACAAAGTCGGCGTTCACACAGGGTAAGTGGTAACTCAGAATAAATAGGAAGTAAGCAAGCGGCATAGCATTGGAAATATGGTAGAAGAAGATATGGCCTATTCCAAAACCCCTACATATCCTCAAAATCTAGATTTATCCACCATTCTCATAAGCTTCATAGATTTTTTCTAGCGTAAGGAGCCACAGGGCACCTAGGGTATTGAATACCCACTGGTTGACGGTTCGATTCCCAAAAGAAATACACACCCCCTGCCACTGAATTTTGGAGGGTTTTGTTGATAAATTCTCATGCAGGTACCCTATAAAAGGCTACAAGTCTAATCACTACTCCTGTAGGTGATATCAGTTTCTTATGTCCCAATATTAGGGTGGAGCACAAGTTGCCTTATACAAATGACTACCATCCGACTAAAAATAATTGTTCATATTAAGAAGTCTTTAACCTAGATTCTATATGAAATTATCAAGTACCATAAGATAATTACACTAGCAATAGTCAAGTTGAAATTAATGGAATTAAAGGACGTGACACAATGCTTGTACAAATAAATGGTGGTTGGGCTAAGTGGCCATGAGATTTACCATTAGAGATGACTTTAAAAAGAAAATTATACCATGTTGAACCAGAGGTTGGTTATAACTCATATGCATGGAAATATGCAGATATAAATGATGAAGATGATGATGACTTTGAGAAGCACATATTAGAGGAATATTATCGAAACATGCTTGGAGAACATGCACTAAATTTCAAGAAATCCAATAAGTTGAAAGAAGTAGCAACTGCTGCTGCCCGTATAGGTTCCTCCACTGCAAAGCATACTTCAAATGGGAAGAGTTGGAAATTAAGTCATGGTTCTCAAATGGTTCTAAAATATGAGAGGAATCCACATGGATTAGATGTTCCTACTTTGTCAGGTCCTCACATAGATGATGCGGTCCAAAATCTGGGGAATCACAACCATCTTGACATTGCTCTTGAACATGATCCTCATGCATCAACATATGGTTTATTGGAGATAGAAGAGGGAGTTTTTTTTATTTTAAATTCCACCAGTTTATGACACATTAGCGGCTGAAGGTTCTAGCAACATGGATTTGCTCAACCCTTCCTCAATGCCTCTTGCCTCATCAATTAAAACACCAAAAAATTTCACTGGTATTCTGAAACAGTACCAACTCAAGGGTCTTCAATGGTTTGTAAATTTTTATGAACAGGGACTGGATGGCATCCTAGCTGATGAAATGGGTTTAGGCAAGACCATTCAAGCAATGGCATTCTTAACTCATTTAGTTGAGGAAAATAAAATATGGGGATCATGTCTTATGGCTGCACTTGAATGATGAAATTGGAAGGTTCTGTCCTGATTTGATATCTCTCACTTATTGGTGTAATGAATGGATTGTACTCTGAAAAAATATAAATCCTAAATGACTTTATTGAAGGGAAGAAATTTTTCATATACTTGTCACAAGTTACGATCTCCTTGTAAGTTTTAATTGATGAGCATTGAGAAGTACTTAAGGCGAGTTAAATGGAAGTATATGGTTTTATATGAAGCTCAAGTGATTAAGAGTTCAAACAGTAAATGATGGAAAATTTTCTTGGGTTTCAACTATCGAAATCGCCTTTTTCCTATTGGAATGCTCATTCAAAATAACATGGCAGAACTTTAGGTACTGCTTCATTTTATGATGCCAACATTGTTTGATAGCCATGAGAAATTCAATGAATGGTTCTCCAAAGGCATAGAAAACCATGTAGAGCATGGAAGCATTTTGAACGAAAGACAACTTAATCAACTACATGTTGTCCTAATTCCTTTTATGTTGCGTCAAGTAAATAAATATGTGATCACCAAAATGAGTAATAAAAAGCAATTAAATATGAACTCTACATTGAGCTCTCGCCACCAAGCCTTTTATCAGGCTATCAAGAACAAGTTTTTTGTAACCGAATTACTTGATAGTGCGTGAGGTTATATAAACTACAAAAAGGTTGAAAACATCGTGAAAATGTTTATCCAGTTGTGGAAGGTATGCAATCATAAAGGCTTATTTGAAAGAAATGAAGGGCGCATGACACAATGATTTCACAAATAAATGGTGGTTTGGCTAAGAGGCCATCAGATTAACCATTAGAGATGGCTTTAAAAATAAAATTGTACCATGCTGAACCAGAGGCTGGTTATAATTCATCTACACAGAAAGGTGCAGATAGAAATGATGAAGATGATGATGAATTTGAGAAGCACATATCAGAGGAATATTATTGAAACATTCTTGGGGAACATGCACTAAATTTCAAAAAATACAATAATTTTAAAACAGTAGCGGCTATTGTTGCCAGCATAGGTTCCTCCACTGCAAATAATACTTCAAATGGGAAGAGTTGGAAATTAAGACACGGTTCTCAAATGGTTGTAAAATATGAGAGGAATCCACATGGATTAGATGTTCCTACTTTGTTAGGTCCTCACATAGATGATGTGGTCCAGAATCTAGGGAATTACAACCATCTTGACATTGCTCCTGAACATGGTCCTCATGCATCAACATATGGTTTATTGGAGATAGAAGAGGGGGTTGTTTTTAAAATTCCACCATTTTATGACCAATTAACACCATCTCTTAACTTTCCAAACTTTACAGATGTTCAAATAGAGGAGGATTTTTTGAAGGGTAGGCTATATTTGAGATCTTTACCTTCCATGATGGCTACTGTTGGTTGGATAAATTGATCTTGTGGACAAGAACGATCTCCCTAGTGTCAGAAGACAATATAGCAACAAACGAAAAACTAAGTTTGTCTTTCTCTAAATATATTCATTTTACAAATAGATGCTATGAAGGTGTCGATCCTACCTTAGATCCAAATGCTTATTTGTGGTCGTAGTGCTTTTGTCGCATCAAAATCCTTCCGTCACAACAAGAGTTATTTCGTTGCAACAATAATCCTTCCGTCGCAACAAGAGTTCTTTCGTCGCAAGAAAGTGTTGTCTTTTGTCGCAATAAAGTGTCGTCTTTTGCCGCAACCAAGTTTCTTCTTTTGTCGCAACAAAGTGTCGTCTTTTGTCGCAACAAAGTGTCGTCTTTTTTCGACCTTCAATCGCAAACAAGAAAATATTAAATAGCACTTGTATAAAAAATAATTATAAAACATACATATCATAGTGATCAAGGAATCTATGAAATAAACGATCAAACGACAGCTTATTGAAATAAACAATCGAATAACAATTTATTGAGAAAAACAAAACTTGATTGTATTAATCTTAAAATAACAGAAGAACCTTACAACCTTAGCCTTGATGTTTGAAAAGGCCTTCCTGGGGTCTGAAGCAGAAGTCTCCTCTACTTTGATAAGTCTTGCACTCTTCCTCCAGGAGCACATAGAGGTATGTGATATTTCCTCTCAAAAGCTTAGCAGAAAGAAGTCTAAATCTCAACAACACTTCAACTCAATCATACATAAAGCTTGAACTCCCTTTGAGGCTACCCAATGCCTCTTTTTATAGAGAAGATGAGGAGGTTAGGGTTCCACCTTTGAAGGGATAGAATCCTCCTTCAAAGGGATAGGCTCCTCACATCAAGGGATAGTTCCTTAAGGTGAGGGATGCATGAACCTTACTAAAGCATACTCATCCCCAAAAAATCTCATCTAGAACCTTCTAGAATTGACCTCAAATCAGCTTTTTATCTTTACTTTCTCATTTTTTTGACTTTGAGAAGGGTACGCAGGAATTACATGGGAAAACTGCGTTCTAGAACGCAGGTAAGAAGTGTATTACCTACATACCCAAGCTAGGAACGCAGGCAGGCTTCATGTTACCTGCATACCCAGGGTTTCAGAGATTTTTAGGGTTTTTTCTCCAGTTTTGAGGCTTGGAATGAGGAAAAAATGTTGTAAGAATTGAAGAGGAGGCATGTATGAGTGTTAATGAGCTCATACAGTCAGTAGAATGTCAAAGTGACAGTTTTTAGTGCAACAGATTGCCCCCTAAAGTGCGAAGTCTGGAATAGATGAAGATGAAGTCTGTCATATATGAAGAGTGAAGTACTTTATCATTTCAAGGATAATCCCGTGGAAACCCCTGTCGGAACTCGTAAAAACATTCAATGCAAAATATATATGTGTAATCATATCATCGCTGAGGTAGGAATTCCCATACTCAGATCAAAACTAACTATAAAACTGATTTAAACTGTTATGATACATGAATGATTTTCAATACATCAACAATATAGACATATGTAGACACAGCATGGATGCAACCATCTGTTTATGAATAGTCTACTGTATAAATTAATAACAAAAATTCCTCGCAGCGTGGATGGTGGAAACTAGATCTAGGGTCTTGATTTCCGCTTCTCGAACCAGTATGATTCTATCCATGTGAATGAATGTGTCGATGTCGAACATGGTAGAAACCACTTGATTCCCAGTCAATATTGTAAATTGTTAACAAGTGTGAGAGTAACCACCAGTAATGTCAATGGTTCTCAAATTACTCAGTACAATCCATGAAATGTGAATGAATGAGCTAAAGTAGAACATGTCATGGAATCATTCGATCGAATGTCAATGATGCAACCTGTCGTCGAAGGCGAGAAACCTACCATTGAGGCATGTAGATTTCAAGGTACTGACGATTTCTGGATCAACTTCCTAGATAATGAACTGTCATCGATAGAAAGTGATCCATTGTAGGCAAGCCCACAACACGAAATCATAGATCAAGTTTTGAAGAAATATATCGGCAAGGACTGACTCAGGGATGGTCAAAATGGATGACAAATATTTCACAAAGGTTTTTTTGAACTGTCCTCTTGAACATATAACGACACTGCAGATGGTTTGGTAACAATTTACCTAAATCTAATACCCAGAAACTGGCTGAAGACTTTCAATATGGTTTGATTAACTATTAGGCAAAGGATTTTCCCAACCCAGGTGAACAAAAGTGTCATGTTCAAGAGTGGTTAACGATTTTCTGAATAATCAAAATGTAACAAACAGGTTCGTTTTTATCTCTTTTCCCCCACCATTTCTGGCAAGTACCTCTTTATTTTTGACAAGCTTGAGGAGGATAACATTTGCTTGTTTATAAGCTCATCCTTTGGATGAGTCCAACTTAGTTTAAAATTTGAATGCTAAGAAGGAGTGGTTCATTCCTGCTTAAAATTGAACAGGTCCTTTACTGTTAAATTTTAACGAGTCCAGTATAGGAGAAACTCGATGTTTTTTAATTTCAGGGAGTCAGAAGAAAAAACTTAAGAAAATTCCATGGGTGTAATTTTTCGTAAATTTAGTCTCTCGAGCCCGAAAAAGGATAAAATAATGCGGGAGAGAACTCTATCGACCGTAATTAGTCAACATATACCTTTTTTGTAAATAGTCCATTTCAGTCCGTAAAAGGGGTAAACTTATACTGAAGGGACGACCATTAATTTATTTTAATGAGTTCGAATAATCAAGTGCTCGACAATCTTTTCAATTTTCGAGAGTCTGAAAAGGGCTTAAAAGAGGACTCCAATGTTTCGCTTTTTCGTAAAAAATTTTAAAGAGTCCGAAAAAGTGATAAAAGCATGCTCTTTGTTGAAAAATGATTAGTTTTACCAAAAAATCCAATATTCTGCACAAAAACTCGAAACAATTACACATACCTGTTTAAGATAAATAAAAATGTTTTCAAAAATTACCTCTTTAAAGTGAAAAATAAACAAATTAAAAATTTATTTATTCGAAAAAACTTATAAAAAGGACTTTTCTAACTTCATTTTTACTATTTGAATTCAGAGTGAAAAAGTAAAAGCTTTTGGATAAGAAAAACTTCCTGTGAAGATTCTGGGAAATCTATTCGTCGGAATTAGAAACCGTCAGCTCCAAGGAATCTGTATAAATTCTGGACCATATGAGGGCCCAAGTTGATTTCCTGATATGGCTAGTGAACAGGTAGGACACACAGGACCAGTGTTTCTTGTTTGTCGACTACCGGCTCGAAGTCGAACTGGAGGACATATATTTTTTGACTGGTTTGTCCAAGAGGGGTAGAAACTTATCTCTATTCGGGACTAGACCAGGTGGTCAGTCTGTTACTAGTCTCAAAGCAGAGTTTTGCAATGGTTGAGTAGACCCCAAGGATAAACGGATAGATATCATCCGTCCCGAGTTCAAAGTTATTGTCTTCACTGTTATTAGACTGTATAGGAGTGCAACATTACGTGTTGCCAATCTCATGCTGAGGGCATTGAGATTGTTAGATTTATGTCAGCATATTTTCATTGGTTGAACAGCCAACTCTTTGTCGTTAAGGACTTTCATCCACCGGGGTAGACTACCACGGCAACAAAGACATGGCTTTTCTTCCAGGAGAGTAATGGGATGATTCAAGTAAAAATCATTTTCAACACTTTCTAAGTCCTATTTTTTTTTTTGTATTTTAAGCCATCCAACACAAGACGATGTATATTTTGAAAACAAACTTCTATGCTATGATATATCACTATTACCGGCTATCTATGTACATGTTACTGAATGTTGTTTGATTTACTATTTTGTTTATTGCAAATGTCTATTTATCATACTAGAAGCAACTACATCTGCTAATGTATTTAAATGTCTTGGAATATGCTGATATTCAATGTAATCAAATTCACGTTCCAAGAGATGAACTCTTAAAAATAACCGTAACAACACTGGATTTCTAATGGCATAAACTCTGTTAAGCTGTAATACAACAAGTTCAGAATCCAACCTAACAATCAAACTCTAAATTCCAAACGATATGGATTTAGATAATAACTCAATCACTGCACTATACTCTGCAATGTTATTCGTTGTTTGACTGAGGCTTACCCCATGCATAGACACTAACTCGTCAGAGGGTGAATAGATAACCCAAGTTGCGGAAGAAATGTTCCGTGTACTATGAAAAGCACCATCAACAAAACCAATGTAGGTTTGAAGAGATGTTGACATCTGCAATATCAAGAGTAAAACTCAGATAAGCAGGAATAGTGATAAGAACACACTCTAAACTAGAAACGCTTTTCTAATCTAAGACACACCAACAGTAAAGAATCTAATCTAACTAAAAATATCCACACTAAGTTTAAGCATAATACTTCTTCAAATAAATCCCATTTCTGGGTTTATCTAAAGAGACACCATCGAAATCTATCAGCTCATAGGCCCCTTTTGCCAGCTTTCGCTTAACAATGAAAGAACCATGCCACATAGGAACGAATTTTCCAGCCCCTAGCTTATCATTGGCTTGATCGTACACTAAAACTAGGTCTCCTTCTGAAAAAATTATGAGGTCTAACATTTCTATCGTACTAAGCTTTTATTCGTTTGACATGAGCTTCATTTGCTAATGCAGCATTTTGTCGATTCTCATCTAGCTAAGCCAAGTACAAAAAACGCTTCTCCTCTTCAGACGTAGCTTGGAGTAATTCTATGGCTAATTTCAAAGATGAAATTTCGCATTCAATAGGCAACACAACTTCCAAACCATAAACCAGTTGAAAGGGAGTGAAACCAGTTGACGTTTTTACTAAGGTCCGAGATGCCCAAAGTGCTAAAAATAACATGGAATGCTAATTCGACTTATGAATACCAAAAATTCGTCTGATCATAGTGACTAAAACTTTATTGATAGCTTCAACCAGACCATTAGCCTACGGGTAATATGGAGTAGAACTATCGTGGCACAGGCCAAGTTGATCTGTCAGTTTAGTCATCATGATATTCCGAAAATGACTTCCATGATTTGTAATAATGGCTTAAGGAACACTGAATCTAGCAATTATATGATTGAACACGAAAGTTGCAGCAGTCTTGCCGTTTGTCGAAAATGTAGGTGTTACACAGTAATTGGTCACCGTCCCTGAAATCCCCATCTCGCCCATTGGAGGGTCATTTCTATGACCAATAAGCAGTGTCATGCCTTGCAAATACCATCATTACATCCCTTTCCATGGGGACAACATTCCTTCTGTTGATCATTTCCTGAGCAGACCCCTAAAAACACCTATTTTTTCCTTGGAACTGATAGCCCATTATGTCCTCGCGCCAATGAGGAAAATTAACACTGAGCCCACGCCAGTTTGCGCTCGGTCCCAGTTAAGCACCCACGCTAATCTGCTTATGGAAATTTAAAAAAAAAAAGAGGCGAAGTTTCGATTACAACAACTTCATGGATGAGTCATGAGGAGTGGTTTCGACTAAATAACCACGACCTTCCTCCTTTGGCCTCTTGTTTCCACCTTATGGGGAACCTCCCAAGGGATAAGACCTCCCTTCCACTATTGTAGGGATCCCAACCTCCTCCTCTCCTCTATAAATATAGCCATCTTCCATTGATGAAGGGGCTGAATGGTTGAGCCTTCAAGAGCCCTCAATAGCCTAGAGAATGCTGAAAGAGCCTTGATCGTCCTCATAGAGCCAAATCAGTAGCAAGGAGATTATTTTCAAGACAACTGAAGAGAGAGGCTTGTCCCATTCCCGATGAGATTTATCGAGACGTACTCCGCTGTCGACCCACCTAAGGAAGATCCAGCGTCAGAGCGCAGGTTGTATCTTTCTTTATTTTGATTAATGATAAGCGACTTTGGTTATGGTTCCACTCATATTGTTCATACTTTGTGATTATGGGTAGTATCTTCTCTGACTAGTACATAATTGCATATATTGGGTTTTACGATTGTGTGTTTGTCGTGTTTCTTGTATGTGCAGGTGTTCGATCGCGCCAAGCGGGAGAATTGTGATCTGCCGGAGCAAGGGATCGGGAGTGCTATCTTCTTCATGAACAACAGCGTTGGACTTGAGGTAGGCATTTCTTGCAATTTGGTCTATTGTAATTAGGAACTTGTGTCTTAGCGTGATACGATTGTTGCTAGACCCGATCTGGGCTAGTAGGGATCGCCTCTGTCCGCAGAGGGGATTTACCTCTAAAACAAACTGGCGACTCCACTGGGGAGACATCGATTTGAGTTTGTCTTGTATTTTCAGTTGATTTTGGTCTTTTTCTGCTTGATCAACTCTTTTGGTTCACTTTTTTCTGGTGTAAAACCCCTGTTCAGCCCCCAGAGGACCAAATCTAACCTCTGCTTTTCCGAAATTTTCATCTTTTCATGGTTGGCTTGATTGGTGTGGTTTCCACCCTGACAGTCGCGCCCATTGGCACAGGTTTCCAGTTCATCACTCACACCATCCCATGTCTGGCGCGGATTACAGCCAGACAGTCGTGCCATTTCCTGTAGGTGCTAGGGTTTTCCCTTGTTCAGAAGTTTTTTGGGTCAGTACTTTGCTTCTAGGTTAGTTCTAGATTTTGCTTGAAGTGGTGAGTCTGGTCTTGGTTGGGATAAATTCTTTTTTTTTTCATTTTCATGCATTGGCGCTTGTTTTCAGTTAGCAACCCACGCCAATTGGCCATTGGCGCTAGTTTTCAGTGAGAAATTCGCGCCAGTTGGCACTAGTTTCACCTACAAAAGTTGTGCCAATTTCAGGGTGTGTGAAAATTGAGACTTTTTCCCTAAATCCTTCACCAGTGTGTCCTTCCCTTCTGGTCTTTTCTCTGTATGAGCATAGATTACATTGCTTATTGTTTGGAATTTCTTCTCTCCATGATTGCTTGATGTAAAGGGGAATGAATGCCTTGTTTTTATCTCATGCTTTGGAAGTCCTCTTTATGTCTTGTCGCCTTTTGAGGAATTTTGTTACAAAGTGTTTTGAAACAACGATTGCATTCTTAGTGTTTGTTTACATCTCTTTTGCATTCATCCTTCCAATAAGAATATTTGCGTTCATTTAGTTTTCGTCTCATAGTTTTCTTTTCGTTAAAATGCATTAGATCACATTACATTGAAAAATATTCTTGAGATTTACCATTGAACTTAGATCACATTGTTTAATGATTGAAAGCTAAAAATCGCATTGAGTGCATTCTCTTTCGTTAAAATCATGCATTAAGTAGATTCTCATTTCATCGAAAAATGCATTGAGTGCATTCTTATCATTTGAAAAAGAAAAGGGAAATTGTGCATAGTTTTCAAAAGAGAGGATTTTGCATAGATTACATTGCATAATTCGCATCGTTGACTGTTTGAAATTACTTTTGGATAGTGAAAGTCATCTAGTTTGGAAAAGGTTTCGTTTTCAGTATTGCTATTTGTTGCATCATTGTTTGAAGCTCTTCCCTTAACTAGAAAGCATTCATCGAATTGAAATATTTATTTCCTCATATAGCTGCATACAGGAGATTGTCAAATGACATGTGGTAGGGCCTTGAAACCAAGACATAATTGAAGATCAACCATAAAATTTATTCAATCAACCTATGGAAGCATTGAAACTTAACGCTCACATTTTAGTGGTCTAGGCTAGTGACGTGTTCCGACGTTGTTAAACCTAGTAGCTATTGTTCACCTCTTGGCTTTAGACAACACTAGTACGAAATTGTGCTCCCCGTACCGTCGTATATATAAAGGGATACCCCACTAGGTTGCTATCCTTTATCCGTAGGAAGCCAAGTCTACCGCCTTATACCTGTGATACATCGGACACAACATTCGGGGAGATTGCCTGCACGTACGTCAAGTCCTTGGTTGATTTCTCTTTCATTTTGAAACCAAGGTGTATATTGCAGTTCACGGATATCTGGTACACCCTTTGCCTAGAGTTCCAGAGTAGTCATTTCGATATTTTCTGACTCATTAAATTTGAAAATATCATCAAGCACTTGTCCTTTCATGCTTGTTTCCAATCTGAAAGCGATAGAGTCACCTTTTGACTGTTTCTCGACTCTTTAAAGATGAAACGATAGATTTTTGTTTTAATGTTTTAAAAATTAACTGCCCATGAAATATTCTTGGTTAAAGTTAGTTTCCGTAGGGTGTTGTTCTAAAGTTGTTTCTAATGGAAACTTTTCCGGAGTTCACCAACCAAGGAATCCCCTTCGATGGGAATCCTGGTCATTTTCCTCCTTTTGGGAATGTTGGCGCTCCTTTTATGGCAACGTTATCCCTTCCTGGGTTAACTATTGGGTTGCATGTTCGGTTGTTTTCAACCTCTGTGGTCCTGAATGTCCCGACTACTGGTCAATCAGTTCCTCCGCCTGAAAAACATCATGTTGAGTCCAAGGTGGACCTCTCCTCTTCTTCGCCTGTTTTTGTGTCCTCCTCTTCTACTTCGCCTGGTGAAAGTATGGATTCGAGTAAGCAGGTGGCTAAGAAGAAGAAGAAGAAGACAAAGAAGAAGAAGTCAAATAAAGGAGAGGCTAAAACTGCAGTTGTCACTTTGAAAGCATCTCCTCTTGATAAAACTTCCAACCCTTCGCGAAAAGTTAAGTTACCTTGCATGTTGTGCCAGGGAAACCATCTTCTTCGAGATTGCCTTGGCATTCCCAAGGTGCTCGAAGTATGGTCCAACGGTTGTCCGCCGTTGCCTTTGGCTTCCGGGAGTCAATTTGGGGGCATGTCTTCAACTGGTGCTAGTAAGGCTCCTAAGAAGCAGGGTAAGCTCACCAATCCCTGTAAGTTGTGTGGAGGGCACCATGCCATTCAACTTTGTCCATATATGATGAAGCCAAGCGAGTTTTGGACAACTCGGCTGTTTCTGCACCGTGCCTTCTGGCTAGTTACAAACAGCTTTCTTCGAGTCCTCCACCAGATGATCCTATGATTGGTCAAGAGTCATCCTTGGTCAATCCCGCTCCCTCGGAAATTCAAATTCAGGAATCCATTCCCGACCAACCATTGGTCGTGGGATCGGTTGAGCTGGCTTCAGCTATGGTGCACCAGGTCTTTTCCGTTGAGAGTGGACCTCACATCCCTCAGGTTCTTCTTGTTTTTTTGGATTCTTCGGACTTAGAGAAATATTCTCCTGTCCCTATATCTCAAGAAGCTGCTCCTCCGCCTCCTGTGATGGAGGTTCCAGAGGATACTCCACCCGCCTTCGAGATGGAGGTCGTGGAGGATGCTCCTTATTCTTCCATAACACCAGGGGAAGACCATCTCGGTTCGATGGTAGACCCTCCGAGTAGTTTGGTCGCTTCCTTTGACTGGAGTCGATTTGCAAGATACCGCCTTCCGTCTTATGTGCCTTTTGAGATAACGGTACAGGCCTTTGGTTTGGCCGTACCCAACACCATTATAGATGAAGGTGCATTTGTTAGTATTTTATCCTCAACTACTTGGCAAGCTTTCGGTTCGCCACCGCTTGTGCCTGTTATGCAGAATCTGTTGGCATTTAACAGAAGAACTAGTCAACCGTTAGGGATCCTTCCAAGGTTACTTATTACTTTGGGAGGCAAAACCGTCCATATGGACGTGATGGTTGTTCCAGTCCCCTTGGATTTCAATCTGCTTTTGGGGCGCGATTACACCTATGCCATGGGAGCGCTTGTCTCCTCCCTTTTCCATGTGGTCTGTTTTCCGCATGAAGGACGGATCGTGACCATTGATCAACTTTCATTCTTTGGTCCTGATGTGGCAGCTGACCTGCCATCATCCCTTCCTGGTTTTTATCCACCTGTTGTATCTGCCCCATCGCAGGTCAACTATGTGGCTACCTACCCCATGCCTGTGCTCAGTGATGATGCCGTCGTACATAGTGTGCTAGGGGCATTGGGTCCAGACTTCCAAGATGTTTTCCTTCCATCGGACGGGCAACTCTTGGAAGCCATGACTTCTTGTTCATCATGATGAGTTATCTTCAGAGCATAGTTCGTTTTCTTGTGTCAAGCTCCTTAAAAAATTAAACAAGCTTGTTGGAGCAGAGTTCATTTTTCTTGTGTCAAGCTCCTTAAAAAAATGAAACAAGCTGGTCGGAGCAAAGTTCGTTTTCTTGTGTCAAGCTCGTTAAAAAATGAAACAAGGCATTGAGGATAGTTCTTTTAATGTGTCAACCTTGTTAAAACAATGAAACATGTTCACGTTCAATTCGAGTCTTTGTTTAGATCTCGTAAAATCCCAGTTGAGTCTTTCTCTTGATCTCGTAACTTGAACCTTCACTCCATCTGCCTTTCATATGGACGGAATCTTGGGGGGCATGCACCTTGAATTGAGTCACCATGCTGGGGGGCATGCTTACTTTTTCAAGCATAGTTTGTTTCCATTTGAAGCTTGTGTAAAAATGAAACCAGTTTCAAGCATAGTTTATCTTTGTTTCAATATGAAACCAACTTCAAGCAGAGTTTCCTGATTTCAAGCTTGTGTAAAAATGAAACCATTCCCATTTTTCCTCTTGTGATTTCCATCTTATCAACCTGTCTTTGCAAGATGAGCCTTGGTTTTCTCACTCCATCGTCACTATCTACTTGGCCGATCATATGCCTTCAATTGGTTTTCTTACCCATTCCTGAGAAACCGCTGCGATGAGTGGTCTTTGTTAGCCAGCCTCTAAACCTTTATTTTTTCTGAGCAGTTCCACCATTACCGGAACCAATTGCTACCCTTTATACCACTCATTCCTCCAGGAGGAGTCAACTTTTAGCTCTTTTCTGACTCTCTAAACATCAAAAGATTGCCGAGTTTCTTGTCGTTTTTATCTCGTTAAATTGGCTGTGAAACGACATCTACCCAGTATACGTTTACCCCTTTTTCGGGCTGGGATAGATTATTTACGAAAAAAGAATACCCTAGTCTATTGCCACTAGGAGGTTTTCTCAGACATAGTTTTCTACCTTTTCGGATCTGAGGAACTATTTACGAAAATGGACCGTTGGATTTTACTTTTCTGCTATCTTTTCAAACTCTCTAAACATGAAAAGACGCTGATTTCTTCCTTTGTTAGACTCGTTAAACGTTGATGACATCGGATTTAGTCGTAATGACGATATTCGATTTTCTCCTTCCTAGGGCTCGTTAAATGTACTAGGTGGATTCGTCCGAAGGACGGACTTATATTACAAGCATATGCTATCCCCTTCAAGTTTGTTTTAAAAAATAATTGGGGTACTCGCCAGAAATGGTGGGGAAAATGAAATCAGTATCATCGTCGTG
This sequence comes from Pinus albicaulis, assembly GCA_034641835.2. NCBI lineage: Eukaryota > Viridiplantae > Streptophyta > Pinopsida > Pinales > Pinaceae > Pinus > Pinus albicaulis. The sequence goes on from CM076584.1 coordinate 1,272,029,155, forward strand.
TCGGCAGTATGTCGCTCTTGAACATGGCACTTGTCTGCATTCATATTGGGTTGGTGACATCTCATCTCGTTTTCTGCTTGCCTCCGTGGGTTTGGGTAATCCCTTTTGACCTCTCATCTGCTTTTTTCCTTGTCATCATGACCTCAAATCCTTTGATGTCAAATACTTCCAAATCCAATGTCGTGCCGCCGATATGTTCAAGAGAAGTTGACCTCTGCAAGTTTCAACCTTCCTCTGATTCTCATCTGGTCCTGATACACAAACATTATTTTCCTCTGTCTTGCGTCAATGATGTGGGAAACACTATGGCCCACCTTCGATCAAAGTCACTTCCTGTCGACTTCAGCTCATTATCCAGGAAGCCGATCTAGAGACTCCCTTCTGGTACCTTGGAGCCTGCATGCCTCAATGGTAGGTTCTTCGCATTCGACGCAAGGTTTTCATCATTGACCTTCGATCGGATGATTCTGCGGGTGTTCAATGCCAACTCAATGTTCACACTCCGTGGATTGTACCTATAGTACCTTGAGGGCCATTTTCATTATTGGTGGTTCCTCTCGCGTCTGTTAATAGCTTTCATCATTGGCTGGTAATCAGACGATGTTCTTGCATGTTCGACTTCAGCTCACTTATTCACATGCTAGAAATTGTACTTTGTTCGGGTCGAGATGGAGTGCAAGACCCTGGATTTTGTCTGTTGGAATCCAGGCTGCAGATTTTGTGGATTATCATGATTGTTACATGACTCATTGATTGGATGGCTGCGACCATACCTGAGTATATTTATCGATCCTTACTGGATGGCTGTGTCCATGCCTTGTATCTTGATGATTGTATACTATGTTACGGATGGTTGTGCCCATACCATATATCATGTATTTGAGATATCAGTTGTACTTGTCTACGCAGGTTTTTCGATGGCAGTGTTTTCAATTGGACATGTTCTCGTAAAGCATTTCACCCCTCCCTCTCTCTCGGGCCTCATGCTTTAGGGGGCATCTGTTACACAGTAATTGGTCACCGTCCCTAAAATCCCCATCTCGCCCATTGGAGGGTCGTTTCTGTGACCAATAAGCAGTGTCATGCCTTGCAAATACCATCATTTCATCCCTTTCCATGAGGACAACATTCCTTCTGTTGATCATTTCCTAAGCAGACCCCTAAAAACACCTATTTTTTCCTTGGCGCTGGTAGCCCGTTATGTCCTCACGCCAATGAGGAAAATTAACACTGAGCCTGCGCCAGTTGGTGCTCTGTCCCAGTTAAGAACCCATGCAAATATGCTTATGGAATTTTTTTTAAAAAAAGAGGCGAAGTTTCGATTACAACAACTTCGTGGATGAGTCATGAGGAGTGGTTTCGACTGAATAACCATGGCCTTCCTCCTTTGGCCTATTGTTTCCACCTTATGGGGAACCTCCCAAGGGATAAGGCTTCCCTTCCACTATTGCAGGGATCCCAACCTCCTCCTCTCCTCTATAAATATAGCCATCTTCCATTGATGAAGGGGCTGAATGGTTGAGCCTTCAAGAGCCCTCAATAGCCTAGAGAATGCTGAAAGAGCCTTGATCATTCTCATAGAGCCAAATCAGTAGCAAGGAGATTATTGTCAAGAAAACTGAAGAGAAAGGCTTGTCCCATTCCCGACGAGCTTTATCGAGACGTACTCCACTGTCGACCCGCCAAAGGAAGATCCAGCGTCAGAGCGCAGATTGTATCTTTCTTTGTTTTGATTAATGATAAGAAAATTTGGTTATGGTTCCACTCGTATTGTTCATACTTTGTGATTATGGGTTGTATCTTCTCTGACTGGTACATAATTTCATATATTGGGTTTTATGCTTGTGTGTTCATCGTGTTTCTTGTATGTGCAGGTGTTCGATCGCGCCAAGTGGGAGAATTGTGATCTGCCGGAGCAAGGGATCAGGAGCGCTATCTTCTTCGCGAACAACAGCGTTGGACTTGAGGTAGGCCTTTCTCGCAATTTGTTCTATTGCAATTAGGAACTTGCATCTTAGCGTGATACGATTGTTACTAGACCCGATCTGGGCTAGTAGGGATCGCCTCTGTCTGCAGAGGGGATTTACCTCTAAAACAGTAGGCATCGCCTCGGCCCAATTAGTAAAATAATTTACCGCTAGGATAATATACGCATGCTCCCCGGCCGAGTGAAGGTTACATGTAATAAAGTCAATAACCCACTTTGCGAAAGGACCGACATCAATTATAGGGTGAAGAGGAGCGGGTGGCGCACACATTTTACGATCAAATACTTGACAATTGTGGCATTTCCGGACTGCATAGATACAATATTTGAATAACGACATACATAAATAACCAGCGTGCAATATCTTTTGGGCTGTGGCATACCCAGACATATGACCACCACATGCTCCAAAATGGTAGTCATTTAGAACCTTCTCAGCTTCTTCATGAGTAAGACAGTGTCGGAAAATAGAATCCCCTCCATGATGATAGAGTGTATCACCAATAATATTGTATTGTTGGGATTGGAAACGTATTTTCCGTCGCTGAGATCGTGAAGTTTCAGGCCGAAAATATTGGGTTTGGAGATAAACAATAATATCCCCATACCAAGGATCAAGAGTACTGATAAGAAATAAGGATTCGTCTGCAATGGGCTGCTCCACCACAGTTTGAGTATCAGTAGAGGGGAAATCACACATCAGTTCTTCAAAAACCAAAGATTTCTTTGCCTTGGATTTTTCAAATTCCAAGTCAAATTCCTGCAGGATAAATATCCATTTGGAATACTTGCCCCCTAGCAATTGTTTGGTCAAGATGTATATCATAGGGTTACAGTCAGAAATTACTGTGGTTTTGCGTAGTAAGATGTAGTGTTGAAATCTTTGGATAACTTGAACAGCTGCCAAGGCCAATTTCTCCACATGTGTGTATTTGATCTCAGTCGGATTCAGATTTCGACTAAGATAGTAAATCACATGTTCATTGTTGAATTCATCTTCCTGAACTAAAACCATCCCAATGGTGGAATGAGAGGCGGCGAGGTACAAAAAATAGTCCTGGTTGTAGTTGGGAGGATGCAATAACGGTGCATGGGTCAACGTGTGTTTAAGTGCATCAAAATATTGATTAGCGATCTCATCCCAAAAGAATGGAACATTCTGTTTCAACAACCTGGTAAAACCCTTTGTTAGCTCAACGTAGTTAGGAATGAACCAATGTAAAAAGTTTGCTTTCCCCTGCAAACTTTGGAGTTGGCGTAGAGTCGAAGGAGGAGGTAGATTAACAATAGCTTCGACCTTTGACAGATCAACGTGAATGCCTGATTTTGAAACAACAAATCCTAGTAAGTGATCCGATTCTACACAGAAAACACATTTGTGTGGATTCAGCCGAATTCGATAATGCCTACATCTCATAAAGATAGCTCGTAAATGAGTGAGATGGTCAGCCCTATGCGATGAATGAGCAGGTAAATCATCGAGATAAGGCTGCACAATGTGCTTAATGTCATGAAATGCGTAAGACATGGCCCTTTGAAAATTTTCCCCAACGTTCTTCAATCGAAAGGGTAGTTTGCAATAAGCAAATGTTCCCCATGGACAAATGAAAAATGTTTTTGGATGATCAACAGGGATTATGTTTATTTGATTGTAACCAGAAAAACCATCCATAAAGGAGAGCATTTCACTTCCGGCACAATCATCGATAATTTGATCGATATAGGGGGTTGGATAATTGTCTTTAGGACAAGCTTGATTAATGTCCCTATAGTCGATACATACTTGTATTGTTCCTTGTTTTTTGTTAACAGGAACAATATTCGATACCCAATCCATTAACGGAATTGGATAAATGAAACCTGCATGAATTAATTTCTCAACTTCAGCTTTGATAGCAGCAGCTTTTCTCGGATGTATTTGACGTAAACGTTGACGGACATGTTTGGCATCCGGGTAAGTCTTGATTTCATGTACAAAAATTGATGGATTGATTCCTGGCATTTCCTCATATGACCAGGCAAACACGTCATGGAATTCTTGAAATAGGGCTTTATGAGTTTGGATTTCATCGTCCGTACAACAACTACCTATATGAATGTTTTAAATTATTCATGGCTTAACTGAAATGTCAATAGCAATCGTTCGAGAGATATTTTCCAAATTTAACTCAGAATCAGGATTGTGCAATGGATTCTGAGGTTCTTTGACATATTCAACAGTAAAAATAGAAGCGAAATCATTTTCAAAATGATCCAGCTCAGGTAAAAATGAAGATCGATGATGAAGATCTTCCCATGGAAAATTGTCAACAGACAAAAGTTCGCAAATCTACTCATCAGTATGAACAAGATCGGGAAATGTCATGGTGGCTGAGCTAGATATAGAAAGTGATTCCTCAGGGATCCCATTCATTAGATCAGTTTCGGTTGAAGAAGGATCGAAAAGCGACTGTACAGCTTGATATGCAATTTCAAAGGGACTCAAAGGCATCGCGCCATCAAATGAATCCAACTCGAAATCGGAAGGTATGATCTAAGGATCATCAAATGTGATAGTATTTGATGAAATCATATGAATATTTGCAATAGGAGGCGATGCGTTAGGAGGAGGAAAGCAAAAAGTTCCTAGTAAACCAGAATCTTTAATCAAACCTACCCCAACATCCTTGTAAGGGATAACCGTTTTACCGATGTGCTGGATAGTTTCTGTAGAGGCTGGATCGGATGAAAAATAAGTTAACTGGTCTATTGTAACGATCTTTCCTTGATGTGGAAACTTGATAAGCCAAAATACCGATGAAACAACAACAATCATAGCATAAGAACAACTGTGACTCAGGAGAAGGTTGTAATCTAGAGGGGCATCAACCACCTCCACATCTAGATTTACGGTTTTGCCTTCGACCCCTATAGGTAAATCCTGCAAAATACTGAAAGGATGGAACCCTCAGCCATCAATTGCCTTTAGAATCGTCGGAGACTGATTGAGTGTAGGATAACCAAGCGATTTAAAACACTGGATCGACATAATACACATAGAAGCCCCTTCATCAATCATAGTTTGAAAGATCGGTCTGTTTTTGACTAAAACTGGAATCTGGAAAGCCATTTGATGAGGTAGGCGGGGTGTACTATTCTCTAAATCGAAGATTATAAGGTTTGAATCCTAAATATTGACAAATCCTATGGTAGACAAAAGTAATTTACGCTGTGCTGGGCACGATTGCAGCACTTCCAAAGCCGACATTGCTGAAGGGGAAATAGCTAAGTCCTCAACAATGTTGTAATTCTGAGCAGCTCTCGCATGTGGATTGAAAGCTGATTTATGAAGAACACCTTTATTAGGCGGTTTGATTACTAAGTCTGGATTGGGTTTCTCGATCTGTAGCGGATCATAAATGGAAGGAGGTGTAGTTAATGTATTTGAATTAGAAGATTCTTCTTCTTTACCACCAACAAGATTCTTACTACCATAATCTTGCGATTGCGTCGCAATCCTGACATGAGACATCATCATAATAGGTTCTTCTAAGGAATTCGAGGTGGAACCAATCATCTTACTGTCTTGAGTTGGAAAAGGATCCTTCAAGACAACAGGCTGTTGAGAACCTTTAACGAATTTTGCAACCTCCGCTCGATGTGGGAATTCCTTAGTAAAATGATCCTCGTCACAAATGAAACAAGCATAACGAAGCTTGTGTTTTTTGTCATTAGATTCAGTTTTATCTGTTTTTTCTTTTGAATTCTTTTTGTTTTTATTATTATCCTTATTTTTACCACCAGATTTAGATTTTTCCGTAGATGACTCTGCGACATGAATGTCGGTAGAAAATTCAGCGAAATATTCTCCTGTCGGGGAATCAGGTAAAGTTATTATAGGAGAAGAGTTCTTTGAATATTTCTTCTTGCTTTTAGTATTGACTGTACCAATCATACCATCAGGGGCATGAGACCCTGAAGGAGCTGCAGTTATTTGACCTTGTTTTGGAAGATCGGGGATTTTTTGATGTAAAGTACCTGACTGCGTATAGACGAGGTCAAGATAATGAGCTTGAGCAATGACTTGCTCCTCAGTAACAACTCCTGCCTTAGCTAAATCTTTAGTGATTTTGGGTAATAATGATTTAACAAACCATTCCACCAAAATTTGATCCGGAATGTAAACTTTCACTAAACGCCTTCTACGTCGCCATTCGTGAATATGATCAGAAATATACATGGAAGTGGATTGCTTTAGCGAAGTCAATAGTTCCGTGCCATTATCGTATCTGACAGGAAACTGAAAATGAGTTAGGAAAGCAGTTGCTAACTGACTGAAATTATTAAAAGAGCCTCGTGGTAACTCAATGTACCATTTGGCGGCAAGACCAATAAGAGTTCATTGAAAAAGACGTAAGTGAATTGAATCATCAATTATCGAATTAGATGCACACCCGAGGTGATAAGTCATGATGTGGTTTGATGGATCCTCTCCTGACTTACCCTCAAATTTCGGTATATCACTCGAAAACTTATGCAGCATTGGCAGCCAGTACAAATAATAGAAAATTGGATCATTCATAAGGCATGTCAAATCAGGTAAATCCAAAGTTGCAATAAATGGTAACTGACGGTTAGGGTCGCGAAAACCTTGAGTAGCCAAAGCAGTTCTGGGAGGAGGATACCCAGGATAACTGGGAATTGGATTTGCATTAGGAATTGTGTAACCTCTTGGGAAACTTGGATTAACCGGACCAAACTGGGGTTGTTGAGGCTGTTGATAAGTATAGCCAGGGTACGGTTGATACTGATAAGCTGGGTTTTGTGAAACGGGACCGAATTGAGGCTGTCCCTGGTATGGTTGATACGTGAATTGCATTTGACTTGTGACAATCTTACTTGTACCAGCTTTTCCCACAGGTATCTGGGCCGAAGTCTGAACTGAAGGTCCTGACTGGGGTACAGAGACTTGAGGGATTTGAACGGATGCAGGGATAGAAGAAATTGGAGCTACAGATACTCCAGAAATAGGTGTTATAGGTTGAACAGATGTTGCAGCAGTTACAGTAGTTTGAGACGGAGTCTGAGGTGTACTAGGCCCAGACTGCTGAACTGAACCAGGTGCAGGGGTTTGAATAGTAGGCTGGACAGGTTGCTGGGTTGGACCAAAAACCAAAGGCTGTCCAGGTTGAGAAGACAACTGCACATTAGGTTGCATAGGCTATTGAAATTGGGACAAATCCACACATTGTTTGTTCCAGGTTATTGTCCCATAGAAGGTTGAACATAAGGACCATAGCCTGGTTGAACGTAGGGTTGATAAGTAAGCGGTAAATTTCTGGCTCCTTGTACAGATGATTGACCATAAGGCGATTGGAAACCTTGAATTGGGTACTGACCTTGAGGTTGGTAACCCTGAGGCGCGTACTAAAGCTGGGGTTGATAAGGACCCTGAGGAGCATATTGAGTTTGTGGTTGACCTTGGGGTATGTACTGTTGATCAGGAGATCAAGTCTCTTGTAGAAAAATGCTCAAAAATGAAGTTGCTCAGAATTGGTCCAAACCAGAACGAATGGAAAGAGCTTGAAAAAACGATCCTGTAGACGTGAACGTCACTGAAAATCAACGCCATATGAGAAAGATATTCAACTTTGAAGTTTTCCAATTTCAATTAAAAAATGGCCAAAATTGACTTTACAAATTTTTTTTTATTAAAAAAAGAATATTCCACAGAATATTATGGGAATATTTCGTGGAATATTCCACAGGCAGCCAATGAAAGGATGCGACGTGGCCAGCCCGGAGGCCACCACGTGGCCCCAAGGGTCACACGGAAATGGCATTCAAAAGTTTGTTTTGGTCGCGGAGAGGTTCGACCCTGAGTCGGGGCGATGGCAACGGAGAGGCCCGACCAACAGACCACGGTGGTTCTTGTTTAAACATGGGTTGAAAGTTTAATTTAAACCTTATTTTTTGATATGGGCAGGGCCAAACCCACATCGGCACGCAATCTTTGGGACGTGGTCCTATGGACCGGCGGAGGCACGATTTAATATTTGGTTATATAATAAAGTTTGCCGCGCATATAACTCAAAGTTCCTAAACTGAACTCCGGAGGGTGCGGTCACGTGGCCCTATCTCTTTAGCCCTCAACGAACTGGAGGTGAATTCGGCGGACACCCAAATTTAGCGCCGGACCCCATATTTGTCGGAGTTATCTGGCAGTTAGCCAGACTTAGCTGGAGTTATTCTAGGCCAAACTGGCAGTCTGAGTAAATGAGCCATAACTTTGGCTAGGGAAGTCCATTTGGGACGAATTTTTTTATTATTTTGGGGTATTGAAGCATTTTGGAGCTGTTGGGATAGGTTGGAGAGGCATAAGGGTGCTCTATTAGTGATTTTATTAGCGATTTTTGTTGAGAAGCCACCAGGGCCTAATGAAAGATCAGCTGTGTTGGACTATACTCATCCATTGGAGGTGAATGAATAGTCAATTTATACTAATTTCAGTCTTCTGTTTCTGAATATGCAGCTAATTTTTCCTTTTGAGGCTTTCTACACAGTGTATTTCTTAATCTGAGCATTAATGAAAAAGGGAAAAGCCTAATTAGAGGCTTTTGGACCCAGCAGAGGTAGCCCAACAGAGGGGTGAACTACTTAAACAAATGCTTACTGTTATGCTGTGCATTTTTTCTATTATATTTCAGTTTCTACTACATTAAACAATAACTTTTCATAAGTACACTTATCCAAATCGGACTTATAACCACAACTCCTCAGTTTTACTTCAAACCACATTACTTCATTTGCAGAATACTTGAACTTGCTTATTCACACATAAAATTTTGATTAATGAATACTTTTCACATAAACAAATAATTTCATTGATCGGATCTATTTCAGTGTTTACATTTTATTTCTTTAGGCAGATCCAGTTTGTGGGCCAGAAGCTTTTGGTTTCATAATTTCTAGTAAATGTGAAATAACCAGTAAAAGCCCCCTACTGTCAATCTCTGTATAAGAAATAATTTGTTCTCACAATTTCAGATCAGATTGGTATCAGAGCTCTAGGTTTTTCTTAAGAGTTTGTGAAATTTGTGCAAGAAGATTGTGTTATTCTGCAAAATTTGATGCTTACTAGGCTGAAATTGAAAAGAGGGGAAGGTCAATTGGTTAGAGAACAAGTTAATCCTCAACCAAGGAGGGCTAGAGTGCCATTATATCCACCTTCCATTTCATCCTCATTATCCTTAGAATCAACCACAAACATGTCTTCCAGAGAAGGAGAAGTACATGAGGAAATGGATCCCAAGGAAGAAGAAAGAGTCTTTAGAAAAGCTTTCTTGGACATGACTGAGATGGTTAGGATCCTATACCAGGAGAGAAATGATAGGATTGCTGGAGAAGGGTCTAGAAACCAAAAAGAAGAAGGAGATTCTTTAGGAGGGAAGAAAGACAAAGATGAGTCTAAGAAAGGGAATGGAGGAAATGGTGATCCACCATCTCCATCGTCATCCTCTTCCTCCACATCATCCTCTTCAACTTCTTTTGATCAGTCACACAAAACAAAAACATCTCTTAAAAATCCTTTGTTAAAGATTGATGTGAAGTTTGAGTTGCCGATTTTTAATGGTGATGTGAATGCAGAAAAATTGGATAACTGGATTAGACAACTAGAAGTCTATCTAAGAATTCAGAATTTTCATGATGATGACACAAAAATCCAATTAGCCTCTTTGAGAATGGATGGAGCAGCTTTGGTTTGGTGGGAAGCCAAGACCAAGGAGGAAATTAAAAAGCATGGTAAGATAAATCTAACTTGGAATGAGTTTATTACAGCTATTAAGAAACAGTTTTATCCTCTTGCTCATATTCAGAAAGCAATCATGAATTGGCAAAATTTTAGGCAACTTAAGGGTAAAAATGTGCAAGATTATACCCAAGAGTTTAGAAGGAGAGCACTTCTACTTGGAGTAGACTTAGAAAGTCAAGACACATTGTTGAAATACATAGGAGGTTTGCACAGTTACCTTAAACATACTATCCTAATGTTCAATCCTACCAGCTTAGATGAAGTCTGTGTGCAAGCTACACATTTAGAAGCTAGAGGAAAGAATACTTTTGATGAGGGTAGAAACAAGACTTTCAAAGGAAAGAACAAAGAGAAAAACAAAGGAAAAGGCAAGAAAAATGCATCTATCAAACAAGAGGGTGAAAAGGTCATTTGTAAACATTGTTAAAAGAGTGGCCATGAAGAGAAAAACTGTTGGAAACTTCATCCTGAAAAAAGAAACCAGTTTAACAAAAACAAGGGAAAGAAGAAAAATGCAGCTACTACAACTACACCACAAGATTTAGGTGATGATTCAGGTGATGAAACAAAAATTGCAGCCATGGGTTTGAAAATTTTGAAAGGGAAGGAAATTGAAACTCAAGCAAGTGCTAGTTCTTCAAATTGTCATACACAAGCTCCTAATGAGGAAGAAAGAATTGAACTGTTCCATGTGAGGGTAGTGTCAAAACATACCAAAATTGACACACTATTTGACAGTGGGTCACAAGCTAACCTCATATCTGAAGACTTGGTCAAGCAGCTTAAACTTGAGACCATTCCACATCCAAAGCCTTATCCACTTGGATGGATATGCAAGGATGCCAACTTGCAAGTCTCAAGGAAGTGCATATTGCGTTTTGCAATAACTGCACACTTTATTGACACAGTTGAACTTGATGTGGTTCCGCTTGATATATCTGGTATTGTTTTGGGAAGTCCTTACTTGTTTGACAGGAAAGTGATCTTCTATCGCCATGAAAAAAAATATCATATTTTCAAAGATGGCAAGGAGTTTATTGTCAGATCTCATCGCAAGAAGACAAATGTTGCAATGGTAAATGCAGGACAGGTAAAAAGGCTAGTCAATTCAAGCAAGAGTTTTGTACTTCTTATGGTCAAGCCAAAGGTTGATGTGAATCATGAGTCATTTGAAAATTGTGATGCAAATCTTAAATCTGATTTATATGATGTAGTTGATGCACATCATGAGATGTTTCAGGAGCCAACAGGTTTGCCTCCTAAAAGGGAGATTCAGCATGAAATCCATTTACATCCAGATTGTCCTCTTCCTAACATAGGCATGTATCGCATGTCTATTATGGAGAATGCTGAAATAAAGAAGCAGATTAAAGAGTTGTTGGACAAGGGTTTCATAAGGCCAAGCACTTCGCCATGTGGGTCACCGATAGTGTTGATTCCGAAGAAATATGGAACTTGGCGTATGTGTGTTGACTTCAGAGCTTTGAACAAGATAACGGTAAAGAATCGTTACCCACTTCCAAGAATAGATGATTTGTTAGATCAGCTGAAAGATGCAAGATATTTCACTAAGTTAGACTTAAGAAGTGGTTATCATCAAGTAAGAATTGAAGAAAGCGACATTTGGAAGACAACTTTTAAAACCAAACAAGGACTCTTTGAGTGGCTTGTGATGCCGTTTGGTTTATGCAATGCACCTGCAACTTTCATGCGGGTAATGGATGATGTCTTACGTCATTTTCTTGATGATTTTGTTATTGTCTACTTAGATGACATCTTGATTTTCAGTAAGACAAGAGAATATCATGTCATGCATGTCAGTAAAGTACTTGATGTTTTGAAGAAAAATCAGTTATTTCTTAAGATGTCAAAGTGTGAATTTGGAAAGACTTCTTTGGTTTATTTGGGACACATAGTAGGTGGAGGCGCTTTGAGAATTGATCCTTCCAAAGTAGAAGCTATTGTGAATTGGCCTACTCCCAAGTCCATTACAGAGGTAAGAAGTTTTTTGGGTGCAGCTCAGTATTGGAGAAAGTTTATTGCTAACTTTTCTGCCATAGTAGCTCCTATGCATGTAGTGACAAGTGTGAAGCGTGCTTTCCAATGGGGAAGTAAGCAACAAAAAGCTTTCGAATCTTTGAAAGAAAAGATCAGTTCAGCTCCGGTTCTTGCATTACCAGATTTGAGACAGCCATTCGAGATTCAGACAGATGCTAGTGATTATGCCATGGGTGCAGTTCTCTTACAGCATGGTAAGCCTATCGCTTTTCATTATGAGACATTTAATGGTGTTGTTGTGAATTATCCTACATATGATAAGGAATTGTATGCGTTGGTACAAAGTGTCAAAAAGTGGAAGCACTATTTGATGGGAAAAGAAACAATTGTGCATACCGACCATCAGCCTTTACAGTATTTGCAGTCGCAAAGTAAATTGCAGCAGTCACGACATTTCAGATGGATGGGTTTCCTACAACAATTTCACTTGGTAATAAGGTACAAGAAAGGTATTCTCAATAAAGTTGCTGATATGCTTTCAAGGCCTATTATTAGTGCTAGTATTTTTCTTAAGAATGATTCTATTGTGCATGAAAGCTACATAGAACAGTATGCATCAGATGAAGATTTTAAAGAGGTGTATGCTAACTTGAGTAAAGGGAATCATGTTGAGGAGAATGATTATCATTTGCATAACAATTTTCTGTTTCATTTGGGAAAGTTATGTATACCACAGGGAGAGAGATTAAGCATGATGAGAGAAGCTCATTCTTCTCTTATTGCTGGTCATTTCGGTGTAAGAAAAACGGTGGCACATCTGCAGAGGTATTGTTATTGGCCTCGCATGGTAGATAGTGTTACACGTTTCATTAGAGGTTGTTCATTATGTGCTACAAGCAAGCCTAGCAATAGGAAGATTGGACTGTATACGCCATTGCCAATACCTTCTAGACCATGGGAAAGTGTTTCTATGGATTTTGTTGGGGGATTACCATTATCTAGAAAGCAACATGATTATCTTTTTGTAGTAGTTGATCGTTTCAGCAAGATGTGTATTCTTATGCCATGTAAGAAAACTATAACTGCTGAACAAACTGCTGATTTATATTTTCAACATGTATGGGTTCATTATGGCTTGCCTACTTCTATTTTTAGTGACAGGGATTCCAGATTTGTTGGGAATTTTTGGTCCAATCTATGGAAGATGATGGACACCAAGTTGAAGAAGAGTACTGCTTTCCATTCGCAAACAGATGGCCAAACAGAGGTAGTGAACAGAACCATTGTGCATCTTTTGAGAGGGTATTGCAGCAAGCATCCCAAGCTTTGGGATGAGAATTTGCATTACATTCAGCATGCTTACAACCGGGCCAAGCACTCTTCTACAAATACTTCGCCATTTGAAGCTTGTTTTGGATATTTGCCTAAGTCACCATTAGACTTCATTCTTGAGAAGGATATTGCCATTGATGGGCATAGTGACATTGACAAAGCTCGCATGTTCATTGAAATAATTTAGCTCATTCATCAGCAAGTTCAAGAACAACTTGAAAAGAGTCAAGGAAAGTACAAAGAAAGACATGACAAACATAGAATTGATCACAAGTTTCAGGAAGGAGATGAGGTATGGTTGCATATAAGTAAGGATAGAATGCAAGGAGAAGGTAAAAATCTGAAGCCTATTCATTATGGTCCATTCAAAATCCTTAAACAAGTTGGAAATAATGCTTTTCAACTAGATTTGCCTTCATACATGCAAATGTATTCCATTGTTAATGTGGAAAATTTACATTTGTATGAACCTCCTCTTATTGATGATTATGAAAATCATGTTCAGCTACCATCCATAGAATATTTCTCGCCAGAATTTTTGGATGAGTTGAAAGAAGATGCAATCCTTGACAGAAGGACACGCACTTCAAGAAGGGGAGATGTTGATTATCTAAGGGTTGGTTTAAAAGGAAGTAAACCAAGCAAAGCAAAGTGGATGGAGTTGGAATAGGTGAGGAGGCTGTATCCTCACCTTCTTAATAGGTAATTGAAAGCTTTTGAGGGTCCAAAAGCTTCCCATTTGGGAGGTGTGATCAGGAGATCAAGTCTCTTGTAGAAAAATGCTCAACAATGAAGTTTCTCAGAATTGGTCTGAACTAGAACGTCTGGAAAGAGCTCAGAAAAATGATCCTGTATACGTGAATGGCACTGAAAACTGACGCCGTATGAGAAAGATATTCGGCTTTGAAGTTTTCCAATTTCAATTAAAAAATGGCCAAAATTGACTTTATAATTTTTTTTTTATTAAAAAAAGAATATTCCATAGAATATTCTGGGAATATTTCGTGGAATATTCCACAGAATATTTTGTGGAATATTCCGCAGGCAGCCAATGAAAGGGCGCCACGTGGCCAGCCTGGAGGCCGCCACGTGGCCCCAAGGGTCACACGGAAATGGCATTCAAAATTTTGTTTTAGTCGTGGAGAGGTTCGACCCCGGGTCGGGGCGATGGCAATGGAGAGGCCCGACCAACGGGCCACGGTGGTTCTTGTTTAAACATGGGTTGAACATTTAATTTAAACCTTATTGTTTGATATGGGCGGGGCCAAACCCACATCTCCGCGCAATCTTTGGGACGTGGTCCTATGGACTGGCGGAGGCACGATTTAATATTTGGTTATATAATAAAGTTTGTCACGCATATAACTCAAAGTTCCTAAATTGAACTACGGAGGGTGCGGTCACATGGCCCTATCTCTTCAGCCCTCAACGAACTGGCGGTGAATTCGGCGGACCCCCAAATTTAGCGCTGGACCGCATATTTGTCGGAGTTATCTGGCAGTTAGCCAGACTTAGCTGGAGTTATTCTAGGCCAAACTGGCAGTCTGAGTAAATGAGCCGTAACTTTGGCTAGGGAAGTCCATTTGGGATGAATTTATTTATTTATTTTGGGGTATTGAAGCATTCTGGAGATGTTGGGACAGGCTGCAGAGCCATCTTAGTGCTCTATCAGTGATTTTATCAGTGATTTTGGTTGAGGAGCCACCAGGGCCTAATGAAAGATCAGCTGTGTTGGACTATACTCATCCATTAGAGGTGAATGAATAGTCGATTTATACTGATTTCAGTCTTCTGTTTCTGAATATGCAGCTAATTTTTCCTTTTGAGGCTTTCTACACAGTGTATTTCTTAATTTGAGCATTAATGAAAAAGGGAAAAGCCTAATTAGAGGCTTTTGGACCCAGCAGAGGTAGCCCAACAGAGGGGTGAACTACTTAAACAAATGCTTACTGTTATGCTGTGCATTTTTGCTGTTATATTTCAATTTCTACTATATTTGAATTTCTACTACATTAAAAAGTAACTTTTCATAAGTACACTTATCCCAATCAGACTTATATAGTGAACACAACTCCTCAGTTTTACTTCAAACCACATCACTTCATTTGCAGAATACTTGAACTTGCTTATTCACACATAAAATTTTGATTAATGAATACTTTGCACATAAACAAATACTTTCATTGATCGGATCTATTTCAGTGTTTACATTTTATTTCTTTAGGCAGAGCCAGTTTGTGGGCCAGAAGCTTCTGGTTTCATCCTTTCTAGTAAAGGTGAAATAACCAATAAAAGCCCCCTATTCTCAATCTCTGTATAAGAAATACTTTGTTCTCACAATTTCAGATCAACTGTCCTGAAGGTTGATAACCTTGAGGTATGTACTGTCCTTGAGGTTGTTCTCCAAAATAATATGATGCCACAGTTTGTCCTAGGAAAAAATTACCTTGAGGTTGTCCCCCAGGCGGTAACTGGCTACCTAAAGGTTGCCCGCCAGGCAGTAATTGACTACCTTGAGGTTGCCCCCCAGGCGGCAACTGATTTCCCAGAAATTTCCCCCCAGGTGGTAACTGACTACCATGAGGTTGAGGATTCAGAATATTACCAGACATCATAAAGATTTTCTCTACGTTTGACGTTTCAGTTTTAATACCATTAAGACTAGATGATAATTCTTGTTCAATCAGTCGAGGATAACCTCCTAAGAAAGTACTAGAAAGAGCCACTGATACCCCGAAGGAACAGAAGGACCACTGTGTAAGAATGCTTCCGGTGATTGGGAAAACATAGATGACTCTCATGCCATGATAGATGAAGGATAATAACCTTTTGGCGTAGGATGAAATGGAATTCGAGGTGGAGAAAAAGCAAGACTCGGGTTCTCTAAAATTTTTGTCAAAGATAGATACCAAGCGTCAGTTCGAATAGGGCTGTAGAAAATAGATTCATGCTCCCTAAGATGTAAGGATTGAGGGGATTCGGGAAGAGATAACTCTTCGTTTGGACTAGTAAGCTCTTCAATAGAAATGAGGCCAGATGGAAGATCTTCAGTAACAATATTTATTACCCTAGGTGAACCAGGATCGCTAGAAGTTGGTGTAATAAAGCCTGAGGATGTTTCCAAAATAGAAGGTTTAGTTTCAGGCTCAGAAATTTCAGTTTCGTCAGCTAGTTCACTGGAAGGAGAAATACTACCAGTAACTTCCGAAACTGAAATCGGTTCTTGAATGTGTTGTGTCGTGGGTATTTGATGATCAGGATGAACAACTATAGATGAACTTCCAATTTCTGTTGATCTAATTCTACCGCTACTAGATGATACTAGAGCACGCAGCCCTTCAAGCTGACTTGGTGTATATTCAGGGGGCTTCCCCTGAAGTCTCCGGGATTGTCTCGGTAATTCTGCCACGATTAAATATTAATCAATCACACGCAAACAAAGAAAATTTCAATGAAAACACCTAAAGTATGTAAAGAAACAAATAACTGAATCACACGCCTAAAAAATCTAAGAGTTCAAACCACACACAAACAGTATCTTCCCGTACTAAAAACACTAGTTGGTGATGAAATCTAACTTAGTAGAAATTTAATACAGAAAGGGAGGTTGGAAAAGTTACCCCGACAACCTGCTTAATGAAAAAGACTTGCACAAGTTTCTTCACAAAACCATCTCGAGTGAAGATAACCCCCCAGAGAGTCCAAGTGAGTCTAGTCGACGTCTGCTCTAGGTACAGTGAGATCTTTCCTTCACCATCACCTTATGAAATAATCTTAAGCTTATGGACACTAAGGTTACCAACAGTAACAAATACAACTAGGGGAACAGTCTACGATCCGATCCCACGCGCAAGGGTAGAGTAACAAAGCTCAATCCCCTTGAAGGCTCCTCGACATGGTCAATCCGAGGTTTACCAACAAGTGACCCCAGGTTCCTCGACAATGGTTAATTCGAGGTTTACCGTTTGTAATGCGCGCAGAATCTTCTATCTTTCCCAATGAAACAAAATTGATTGTCTCAAAGGTTCGGATATGATCTTGTGATTAACTCCTTTAAGAGAAGCTTCCCAGATTGTACCAATTACAATTGGATTTATTTCCTACCGCAAGATTTATCCACTTGTTTTTTTTACTATCCTGGAGAGTTAATTACTCCCTACTCCAAGATACTAGCCTAAGCTATATTGGTGATAAGAGCCCTAGAAATAAAAAAATTGCTAGTTCAATTTTAATTAGGCGTTGTTTTTATGGGCTGTTCTTTAAGTCAATAGGTATGGAAATGAAACTTTGATGGTGTGAAGACTCAACTTCCAAAAACACTAAAAAATGCACCTAAAAATGATAATCAATTCGTTTTTCTTTCAATGAAATTCTAGCTAAAGAAAGAGTTCGAGAATGAAATTCTTTTAAGAGACAATTCTTTATTTAAACATGAAGAATAAATGGAAGAAAATATTTTTGTTTTTTCAATAAGAACTCAAAACGATACAAATAATCAATGCTCACAATAAATTCCTTTCACTTTCAAGACTAGAAACTATGAAAACAAATTTTCTTCAAAAGAGATCTACAAATTCTTAAAAGCACTCAAAACTATGAAAACTAATTTTGAGATCTACAAAATTTTAAAAAATCTGATTGAATAAAAGCTTTAAATTTTTTTTTTGAGAATGTTTTGCATATTTGTTCAGTAAACTAAGGATTCATTTGCCCAGAATAACAAATAAATCAAAAAACATCCAGATTTGTTTTATAAAAGTGAAATTCAGAACTTAAAACGAAGTTGGTTCGAAGATTTGCAAAGAGAAAACTAGATCTATTTCTCAACAAAGAATGAATTTCACAACCAAGTCAGACTCATCAAAAATATAAAAGATACCAAAGTGATCTAATGGCACTTTTAAGCTTCTAATATTTGGGTCACTACAGAGACAAAGCGAAAACCACTCTCAAAATGCAAAACTTCTAGAAAATCATTCAAAACAAAAGTGCTATGAGACTCTTTCACAAGAGATTTTCGACAGAAAACATACAAATTTGGGCAGACACTAAGGATCCTAAATCAAATCTAAACTAAAACTGAAAGAATAAATCTAAGTTTTTCAAGACTTTTAACAGGGTCTGCAACAATGTGCGGTCCCGAGAAAAATTCAAGAGAACCAAAGAAGATTTCAAAGCTTTCCAAATCAAAGTAAATATAAGTTACCCAAGCCCGTACAAATCAATCAAAAATCAGGAAAACGAATTTTATAAAATAAAAAATAAAGGAAAATCAAAACAAGTTCTCTCCCTAGTGGATTCGCCAATTTTTTGGCCGGATAAATCGATCTTGCGGACAAGATCGATCTCCCTAGTGTTAGAAGACAATCTAGCAACAAATGAACAACTAAGTTTGTCTTTCTCTAAATATATTCGTTTTACAAATAAATGATAGGAAGGTGTTGATCCTACCTTAGATCCAAATGCTTATTTGTGGTCATAGTGCTTCCGTCGCAACAATAATCCTTCCGTCGAACAAGAGTTCTTTCGTCGCAAGAAAGTGTTGTCTTTTGTCGCAATAAAGTGTCATCTTTTGCCGCAACAAAGTGTCGTCTTTTTTCGCAACAAAGTGTCATCTTTTGTCACAACAAAGTGTCATCTTTTTTCGACCTGCAATCACAAACAAGAAAATATTAAATAGCACCTGTATAACAAATAATTATAAAACATACCTATCATAGTGATCAAGTAATCTATGAAATAAATGATCAAACGACAGCTTATTGAAATAAACAATCGAACGAAAATTTATTGAGAAAAACAAAACTTGATTGTATTAATCTTAAAATAACACAAGAACCTTACAACCTTAGCCTTGATGTTTTAAAAGGCCTTCTCGGGGTCTGAAGTAGAAGTCTCCTCTACTTTGATAAGTCTTGCACTCTTCCTCTAGAGGTATGTGATCTTTCCTCTCAAAATCTCAGCAGAAAGAAGTCTAAATCTCAACAGCACTTCAACTCAATCATACATAAAGCTTGAACTCCCTTTGAGGCTACCCAATGCCTCTTTTTATAGAGAAGATGAGGAGGTTAGGGTTCCACCTTTGAAGGGATAGAATCCTCCTTCAAAGGGATAGGCTCCTCACATCAAGGGATTAGTTCCTTAAGGTGAGGGATGCATGAACCTTACTAAAGCGTACTCATCCCCAAAAAATCTAATCTAGAACCTTCTAGAATTGACCTCAAATCAGCTTTTTATCTTTACTTTCTCGTTTTTTTGACTTTGAGAAGGGTACGCAGGCGTTACATGGGAAAATTGCGTTCTGGAACTCAGGTAAGCAGTGTATTACCTACGTACCCAAGCTAGGAACACAGGCATGCTTCATGTTACCTGTGTACCCAGGGTTTCAGAGATTTTTAGGGTTTTTTCTCCAGTTTTGAGGCTTGGAATGAGGAATGAAGGTTGTAAGACTTGTAGAGGAGGCATGTATGAGTGTTAATGAGCTCATACAGTCAGTAGAATTTCAAAGTGACAGTTTTTAGTGCAACAACTACTAATAAAAGGATTAGACATCAGAACTGTGCTAGAATGGGAGAACCTTCCACAAAGTATGAGACTCTTCATGGCTGGTTGAAAGCGCTATCATCATCATGTGACTTAAGCAAAAAAATTTGTCTACAAGTATTTGATTATGATTTGGAAGCATTACCAGCATAGCAAAAATCATTAGACATTCAAAGTATGATTATGTCTGAAATAGGAAAATTACATGTTTTTTATGTGAAGGTATTGGAGAAAGGGGGTAGCTATGAGATTATTAAACGCAAGATACCCAAGAAGCATCCTATACAAAAATATCTATTTATAGTTGAAAGGGAGGATGCTAATAAAATTTCAAAGAACTAGGCCAACATTGTCAAAAGAAACTTGCCAAAACACCATAAAAATTTCTCATTATATCACAGAAAATAATCAAATGATGCTAAAATTTTTTCAAAATATTTCCAAAAGGAGTTTAAGGCTAGATCTGCATGGTCCTCGAATTTGATGAAGGTTGCATCAATTTGCACCAGAAAATTAGCTCGAATATAATGCTATTCTGGAAAAAAGTAGACAAAGAACAAGATGAAATATGGAAAAAGGAAGAGAGGTATGCAACAGAAGCTTTGGAGTGTGAGCAAGATCTTAGAGAAGCTAAAAGGTAACAACAAAGGCTAAAATTTTTACTTTCACAGAAAAATATTTACAGTCATTTCATGCAGAATAAAACAACTTCTCAACCTATTGAACCTTCAATGCTAGTTGTTGGAGCCTCTACTGTCGAAGAAAACCTGGATCAAAACATAGATGATATGAAACCAAGGGATGAAGAAGATCCAACAGAAACTGAATTTAAGAAGAATCCATTAGAGTTGCAAAGAATGCAGCCTCTGAACAAAGAAAGTGCATTTGATGACAAGTGTTTAAAATTTCATGGAGCTGATAGCCTGACATTGGAAGGCGTGGCTGAAAGTTCTAGCAAGATGTATTTGCTCAACTCTTCCTCTGTAGAAATTTATTAATACTGATGTATTACCGGATTCTCCTGATCTAACAATATTTATCTTCTTGCTAAATACAGAATCCTTCCACTGTTAAACTTGCGAAAATTTAAAACTCAATTACAAACAAATGTGAATAAATTCAATTGCACATAACAAAGTTGTTTCACGGGAAAAATTAAAGCTAAAAACCCCAACTATAATATATTATGTATATCAATGGAATCATGTAATAATATCATACAAATCTTAGTACATCAAGCTCTCAGTACAATCAACAATCATTACACACTATCATGCAGAAATTTGCATATCTATGCACCAATTTCTTACCTCCTGACAGCCTGCCTCCACTACGCAATCCCTGCTGAAGAAGACCCCTAAATGAATTCAAATTGGCATTTCCTTGACTGTGCAATCCTCATTGGCATATCCAATGCATGTCAGATGCATTGAATGCATCACTATAGTCACAACAGATAGTCCATATCAACCTTTCACCTATCTATCCACTGGGTATCCACTGGAACTGACATGAAAGTAGTTAACTGCTGTATTTTTTCAGTTGTTAGTGAGTTATTAGTTGTGAATTAATTAAATAATTAATTCGCTTAACTCTCACTAGTGTATATTTTAGTTACACTAGATACAACTAGCTCAACTAAGTTTAACTCACTTAACTGCTTTAAACTGAATAACAACTCCCGTAACTACTCTTACAACTCTGTCATAACTTTTCCACTTCAGTTCTAACTAAGTCCTCCATGAATGAGTCATCAACCACCCTAGGAATTGTGTAATTCCTTCATCCCATTGATTTTCCAAATCTGTTCACTGAAATAAAGTGCTCCAAGAGAATAAGTTGATATTTATTGTCAGATTGTTATTAAGGGTTAATAATAATCGACATGCACCTATTTTTAGATCAACGATCTATAAATAGACTTCGCTCAATATTCTAAAAATAGAATTTCATCTATTTTCCACATTTGACCAACCATCAACAAATAGCATCCTGCAACTTATAGAATATGCTCACCATGTCTAAAAATAGACATACACCTAAAAATAGCCTGTGGGCCCCACTTAGTGAAGGTGCTTAATTTTCACTAATCTCATCATCTTGTTGAATCTCAATAGTCCCTCTCAACAAGATAGGGATTATCCTTCACCCCGATCCTACCTCTATGGTATTCGAATTTGCTCCTACTGAGCACCTTCGTCAGAATATCTGCATCCTGATCTTCCGTAGATATGTACTGAAGCAACATGATCTTCCACTGCACACAATCTCTGATATGATGATACCAGATATCAATATGTTTAGATCTATCATGAAACACAAGATTAATTGAGAGTTTAATGTAACTCTGATTATCACAATGTATCACTGTAGGATCTAAATGTGAACCAAACAAACCGACTAGGATCTTCCTCATCTAGATAGCCTCACATGCAGCTTGACTTACTGCCATGTATTCTGCTTCCGATGAAGTGAGTGCCACGGATCTTTGTTTCCTGCTGTACCAAGAAACTGCTATATATCCGATACTGAAAACCCCTCCTGACGTGCTCTTTCTATCCGTTGGGCTGTCTGCCTAATCTGCATCCGTGAAGCCATGCAACTTCACCTCATCTGTCTATCTGTACCATAAGCCATACTCAAATGTGCCCCTGAGATACCTCAGGACATTCTTTCTTGCCGTCCAAAACATCTTGGTAGGCTTAACCATCGCTTGTGAAAGTCAGTTCACTGCATAGCATATGTCTGGTCTTGTATTAACTAAATACATGAGAAAAACCACCAACTATCGATAAACAGTGGCATCCACTACCTCTACCGATGTAGCATCCTCTTTCCTCCAATTTCCTGGAAGAGGAGTATCCATGGGCTTGTAGTCCTCCATGTGAAACTTACCAAGTATCTCTCGAGCATACTTGCCTTGAGACACAAACAATTCACCTTCTCACTGCCATATTTCCAATCCAAGGAAATAATGAAGGAGGCCCAAATCCTTCATCTCAAACTCCTTTGCAAGATCTGTCATGCATGAGTGTATCAACTGCTCATCACCCGTTAGTATTAAATAATCAACATAAAGAAAAATTATTAAAAGCTTACCCTCCACCATAATTTGGTATAGGTTTGCATCCGCCTCACTCTTGGTGAAGCCAAGTCCAGTGAAATAATTGTCGATCCGTGTGTACCAAGCACGTGGTGCTTAATTAAGCCCATACAATGCTCTTTTGAGTTTGCACACATGCAACTCGCTACTGAAGATCTCAAATCCTTCAGGATTCTCAATGTACACCTCTTCCTCAATGATCCCATTAAGGAACACAGTATTCACATCCATCTGATGAATGTGCCAACCCATTTGCGCTGAGAGAGCAAAGATGGTCCTTATGGAAGAATACCGTGTGACAGGTGCAAAGGTTTCTTCATAATCAATCCCCTCGATCTGTGAGAAGCCTGAGGCAAAAAATATTTCCTTATACTTCTCAACACTCCCATCAACAACTTGATTTACCTTGTAGATCCATTTCGAATCTACCACTGATTTACCCACCGGCATTGGAACAATCTCCCAAGCATTGTTTCTGATAATGGAGTCATACTCCTCCACCATGGCATCTACCCATGTGGGCTCCTGCGCTACTTCTTCAAAAGAAGATGGCTTTGTCACGACAAACTTGCTCATAAGAGCCATGTATCTAGTAAATCGGTCAGGTGACTGTCTCTATCTACAATATGATGTAGGGACTCCTACATTCTCTGCCGCATCAAGATTCAGTCTCTCAGCTTCTGTGGTACACTTTCTTCCAGATCTAATGTTTGGTTCTGCATGAGTGGACTCCTCCACTCCATGAATCTCCTCCTGTGGCTGATCCACATCTAGAGGCTCATCTTTGGGAACAAGAAGTTCCTCCTCCGCCTGCAAGTTTAGCTCCCTCTCAAGCGACAACCTCATGGCTTTCACCTCATTGAATTTTATATCCCGTCACACCACAGTCATTCGAATATTTGGAAAATACACATGATAATTATGGGGTGTTTCTGTGTACTCCACAAATATACCAACTTATGCAGTCGGCTCCAACTTCTTCCCGACGTCCTTTGTCACATGAATGTAAACAGATGAGCCAAAAATATTCAAATGAGAAATAGCAGGCTTCTTACTAGTAAAAGCTTCTTTATGTGTACTCATGCCAAGTACTCTATAAGGACAACAATTTTGCACATAAATCACAGTGTTTCATGGTTCCTCCCACAAGTGCATCGACAGGCCCTGGTCATGCAACATAGCTCGTGTAGCACCCACGATCGTTCTGTTATTCCTCTCCATAACCCCATTCTATTGTGGGTTATGAGGCGCTATGATTTCTCTTCGAATTCCTTCATTGCTACAGAAGTCTTTGAATTTGTTCGAGATATATTCACCACCATTATCGCTCCGTAGAGCCTTCACTTGCTTCCCCGACTCCTTCTCCACCAATGCTTTAAACTCACAGAACTTTGAGAATGCTTTGCTCTTCTTCTGCATGGAGAAGATCCAACATCTATGAGAATATTCATCAACAAATATAACATAATACCTGTGTTTTTCTGTTGAAGCAATCGAGAAAGATCCACACACGTCTGTGTGAATTCTCTCCAGGATCACCGAAGCACGTTTCTCCTTCTCATGAAAGTTGGTCTTCACAAAATTATCCATAGTAAATCCCTTGCACTGATATAACTACATAAGAGTACCCTTGGGAAGTCCAGTAGAAATCTGCTGCAAAGTCTTCAAGGCGCCATGGTGAAGATGGCCCAATATCCTGTGCCATAATTTGCCCTCATCCCGGCTCACCACTTCTTTTTCTTTGCCCATCATTGCAGCGCAACCATCTACCTCTAGCTTGTAGATATTCTTAACTCGAATCCCTATCCTCTTGGTTTGACCCGTTGTTTTATGTCACAGGAAGGCTTTTCCCTTGCTGAAAACAACGTCATAAACTCTGTCTTCCAACATTGTGACCGAGACCAAGTTATTATTCAGACCTAGAACATGCATAACATATTTCAACATAAATAGTTTACCTAACTCCCTCTCACAGGTAATGGTTCCAATGCTGGTAGCACTGTATCTACCATCGTCGCCCATCTCTATATGCATTTGGAGATCCTTCTCCTCCAAGTCACTAAACAACTCCTTGTCTCCCGTCATATGGAAAGACGCACCACTATCAAGATACCAAACTGATCCCATTGCACTTGAAACCAAGCATGTGATAAAGGAGAAATCAAGTTCAAATTGCGAGGCTGAGGCCTCTCCAACTACAGCTCTAGCAACCTTCTTGTTCTTCTTTTTCTGTGGGCAGTTAGTGGCGAGATGCCCATGTTCGTGACAGAGAAAACACTTCACTTTGGACAAATCCAAATTCTTGCCTTTAGCCTTGGATTTTGGATGGGATTTATTCCATTTCCCTTTCCTTGCTTTGGAAACCAAATCATAATTCTCTTCATCGTCATTCTTCGATGAAGAGCCATCCCTGGTATTCCGCCTTATCTCCTCCAACACAAGATGTGACGAAAGTCGCTCCCAATCTGACAGTTTCTCCCGTCCATTGACAGAGTCTTCGTAGTTGTGCCAACTCTTCGAAAGCCCTAGGAGAGCCAAGCTCACCAAGTCATCATCCACAACTATAATCCCCACACTTCCCGGTTCATCCCTACATTGGACAAACTTTGTGAGATATTTTGGAACACTGTCGCCCTTCTCCGTTTTTATTTTTCTAAGCTTATCTTTCAGCGCCAACTTCCTATGGTTGCTGTTGCTTTGGAAAAGATCTGTCAAAGCCTTCCACATTGCAAATGGAGTGGCTTTCCTAAGAAGGCTTGACACAATATGGTCTTTCACACCTTCCAACAGAATTATTCTTGTCTTTGCTACCTTCTTTTTCCATGCGTCAAGTCCTGCAGCATCGCTAGAAGCAGGCTTAGGAACATCGCTATCGATGAAATCCTTCAATCCATTATCTTCAAGCACTACCTCCATCCTATCCTTCCAGGCTATGTAATTTGAGCTACCCTCAAGGGCATACTCCAATCGCAACCCATTGAAAGACATTTCAATGAATACTCAACTGTCGCACCAAGAAATTTCTGCAGCAAATTCGAATTATCCACTAGCACAAAACTCAGTACTTATCCACAATTGCAATCTCCAGTGATTAACACTACTCTGATACCATGTAGAAATTTATTAATACTGATGTATTACCGGATTCTCCTGATCTAACAATATTTATCTTCTTGCTAAATACATAATCCTTCCACTGTTAAACTTGCAGAAATTTAAAACTCAATTGAAAACACATGTGAATAAATTCGATCGCACATAACACAGTTGTTTAACAGGAAAGCTTAAAGCTTAAAAACCCAACTATCATATATTGTGTATATTAATGGAATCATGTAATAATCTCATACAAATCTTAGTACATCAAGCTCTTAGTACAACCAACAATCATTACACACTTTCATGCAGAAATTTGCATATCATGCACCAATTTCTTGCCTCCTGAAAACCTACCTCCACTGTGCAATCCCTACCAAAGAAGACCCTTGAATGAATTAGAATTGGCATTTCCTTGACTGCGCAATCCTCATTGGCATATCCAATGTGTGTCAGATGCATTGGATGCATCACTATATTCAAAACAGACAGTCCAACTCACCCTTTCACCTATCTCTCCACTGGGTCTCCACTGGAACTGACATGCAAGTAGTTAACTGCTGTATTTGTTCAGTTGTTAGTGAGATATTAGTTGTGAATTAATTAACTAATTAATTAACTTAACTCTCACTAGTGTATCTTTCAGTTAGACTAGATACAACTAGCTCAACTAAGTTTAACTCACTTAACAGAGTTAAACTGAATAACAATTCCCATAACTACTCTTCCAACTCTACCATAACTTTTCCACTTCAGTTCTAACTAAGTCCTCCAAGCGTGAGTCACCAACCACCCTAGGAATTGCGTAATTCCTTCAGCCCACTGATTTTCCAAATCTTTTCACTGAAACAAAGTGCTCCAAGAGAATAAGTTGATATTTATTGTCAGATTATTATTAAGGGTTAATAATAATCGACATGCACCTATTTTTAGATCGACGATCTATAAATAGACTTCGCCCAATATTCTAAAAATATAATTTCATCTATTTTCCACATTTTACCAACCATCTACAAATAGCATCCTGCAGCTTATAGAATATGCTCACCATGTCTAAAAATAGACATACACCTAAAAATAGCCTACGGGCCCCACTTAGTGAAGGTTCTTACTTTTCACTAAGCTCATCATCTTGTTGAATCTCAAAATCCTCAATTCCTCTTACCTGATCAATGCAAACACCAAAAATGTTCATTGGTATTCTGAAATAGTACCAACTCAAGGGTCTTTAATGGTTTGTAAATTGTTATGAACAGGGATTGAATGGCATCCTAGCTGATGGAATGGGTTTAGGCAAGATCATTCAAGAAATGGTATTCTTAACTGATTTAGTTGAGGAAAAGAACATATAGGGACAAGGGTTTTTCATATTAGAATTCAGAACTTTATCATCCATTGATGAAAAAGCTTCTTGTTGGTTTTTCTTGTACATCCAAGTTCAATGGTCCTACAAAACCTTGGGATCCTCATTATTTGATTAAATAAATAGACTTAGATACTCTATGAATAGTCAGTTATTCAGCTTACAAGTAAAATATTCAGATCTTCACCTCCTTTGCAAAGCTTTGATCTTGCAAAAATGATTACAGATTCTGGGAAGCTACAAACATTAGATGCTTTGCTAAAATTCCTCTGTGCTAAAAACCATTGAATTCTCTTGATTTCTCAAATGACTAAAATGCTTGATATTCTTGTGGACTACATGAATTACAGGAAGTACAAATATCTTCATTTGAATGGATATTCAACCATAATGGATCGTCGTGACATGGTCAGGGACTTCCAAAATAAGCAATATATATTTGTCTTTTTGTTGAGCACAAGAGCTGAGCACCTGGGAATCAATTTCAGAGCTGTTGATACTATTATATTTTATGAAATTGATTGGAACCCAACTTTGGACTTACATGCCATGGACATGGCACATTAGCTTGGGCAAATGAAGGAGGTCACATTGTACATATTGATTTGCAAGGAGATTGTCGAAGAGAAAATTTTGCACAGATATAGTCAAAAAAATACTGTTCAGCAGCTTGTTGTGATGGGGGTTCATGCACAATATGATTTACTGCATGCTGAAGACATTGTTTCCTTGTTGTTGGACGATGCTCATCTGGAGAAGAAGATAAAGGAGTAAGGACCTATGCAGGGTAAAGATAGGTAGAGAAAGAGAAAGGGCATGCCCAATACAACAAAAGCTATTCGGATCAATGCTAAAGGTGATGCTTATTTAGAGGATTTTGCAGTAGAAAAAGAGAATTTTATTGAACTATATACTGGAAAGGAAGGAACTAGAAAGAGAAAATTTAATTTGGAAAGGAAGCCATCTTCAAAACCTAAAAATGCATAGAAAACTATGAAGGATTCAGAGGTACATCTAGAACAAATTTCTCCTAAACATTTGAGAACAAATGGTGATTCTGAACAGAAAGGAAGAATTTGGAAGAGAATGAAGAAGAGTGCAAATTACGTCTCACAACCAAGAAAATCTGTTGAGAAAGTTGGAGAGGCTGCAAAATCCCCTTCTTTTTTTAATACATGTAATATTAATGCCAATGTAGACATCGCAAAAGAAAATTATTCTCGCAGCTGGTCTTCTCCAAGATAGAAGCCCATTTGTTGGGTTTATCTTAAACCATCATTGCAATGGTATTGGTACTAGATGATCACATTGGCCTTGGTATTATCCAATAAGAAGCATCTAATGGCAAGATTTTGTACAGGTATGATGAATAGTAGAAAGTGGTGGACTTCTATGATTCATATTCATTCTACCTTCTGGTTCTTTGAAACTACTATTTAGTGATACACATATGCCCTATTATAAAGGTGCTTAGTCTAACGTAACTCCTGTGTTCTCAGACTTAAGTATGCACACAAAAATTGAATCATGATAATTTTTGGCATATGAGAGGTTTGAGAGCTATCTGAGGCCCTGATTCAATGTATTATATGTTCTAATATGAATGAAATCTTCCTACCTTGCATAAAATATCAAGTGCTACATTCTATAAAGTTTCATGCCTGTTGCATCAAGCAATGTAAATAAGAGGAACTGTACTCAAGAAATCTAATTTAGCATAAGAGTGATGAGATAGGTACCATGGAAAATTAGGTGACTGCTTCACAAATTCAAATGGGAATTTTTAAGACCAGATATTTAATCGAATATGATTCTCTTCTATGCCATGCATGTCAATATATTGTTACCAAATCCCCTTCATAGACAAACCAACATCTCTGGAAGTGAAACCTTGGATGGTTCAAATTTTCACCTTACACATTGCAGTTTTCTACTTCTCTTTCTTTCTAGAGTTAATTTTCAACATGGTTGGCTTCTTTCCCATGTGCAATTTCAAAACTTGTCCCAAAAACACACCAAGAGAGTATCGACCAAGTTTTGTTGATACAACTTCAATACACCCACTTGCAAGATCCCCAATTGCAGCTATGTCATTCTATGCAGAGAAAACTTGGACACCTGAAATAACTTGTTTGGTGGTCCATAAGAGCACAAAGTGCTACTTCTTTTGGAGACCTATGGTCTTGGGCTGTTACCTTGTTTTCTTACGTATGAGGAAGATGAGCTCTTGATCACTCAAAAGTAGTTTAAGGGAAAATATTAAGTAGGAATTTTTTTTGAAAATATTAATTATTAATTAGAATAATATAAATTTCAATTTGGTTTGTAGGTTTAGTTAAAGTGAAATAGTGTTAGTAATATATGTTCGAATCATGAGCTTTAACAAAATGATTACACTCCCATATTGGGTTAACTAAGCTCAATCCAGTTTTTAAGTTTTGAATTCAAGGCATTCTTATCACCACCATAAAAGTTCTACATAAAAATTTACAAATGGAATTTGATCTAAGGATATAATCATGTTATCAAAAAAGCATAAGGCTTTCCTACCATACCTTTTTTCCTACCATGCTAGCCATGGTGAATTATTAGCCAAAATGGAAAGTAGATTTGGTTTGTTCTTGAAGTCACCCACCCAAGGGATGTGACTTCTAGGACTCATTGAAGAAGTTGATATCTACCACATGACCCTAGCCACACAAACTTATAATTTATTTCAATAACAAATATACAAAGAGTGCATGTTCTGTTGTACTATTCCAATCTTTCCCCAAATCCAAAATATAGCTAACAATAGAAGATAAAGAAATATATGAAGAGAGAGTACCTGAGGAAAGTAATGTTGAAGTAGTGGCTAAGTAGAGTTGTGGTTGATCATATCTGTGCTACATGGAAGCCCCATCAATGACCATAGGAACAACAACAATGGGGTTTGGAGCTAGAGTCGTCAAGACAGTAGGGGAAACCGAGAAAGTTGCAAAAAGGACTAGAGGAGTCGTCATTGTTGAAACTTGAGACAGTAGGGGCAGTCGAGACAATTGAAGAAAGGATTGGAGGAGTCGTTGTCGTTGGGACAAAGCCTTTCTCTTTCAAGTTGGAAGACGAGGGCTTGTACTTTCCGTTGTTTCCATGGAACCCTAGTGGTTATTTGCAAAATCTAAATGGGATTCCATCAGAGTCTCAAGTCTAAAGAGAAGTGATGCCTTGATGCTAGAGTTACATTTCACCCCATAAGTCATCTCTAATATCTAGATTTACCAATACCCTTGCCACCTTCATCTCCATAAAGTCTTTGAAAGTGAGGTTGATCTCCAAGTATTCCTCTAGCTTGTTTCCAATTTCCTTGAGAGCTTGCTCCAAACAATACTATACTTTTAGTCCTGGAAACAAAACCCAAATAGGGACCTTGTCTAGTCTCTCTTGAGTAGGATCAAAAAGAGGGGTCCAATGCTTAAGCATGAAAGGGGTGGACTCAATACTGGAAACCTTATTTAGAGCCCAATGAAACTATTCAGATTTGTTGAAAAATAAAATGAGCCAACCTCTTACCAGTATCTTAAAAGTTGTCAGCAGGTTGATGTGAGCCCCCTACTCCTTTTTCATCCATTCTGATATTGTCTTCCTACTAAAATGCCAGCCACAATCGCAACCCACCAACGCAAACTAAGACATTTAAAAAACTTCATGGATCTCGATCCTATCACCCACAATGAAGGAGAGTTAGCCCTAATTTTATTTCATGGGGGGAGGGTTCTTTGATTTTCTAGTAGCAGATCGAGGGCCCAACTCAAGGGAATGAGTGGGATTTTGTGAGGGGGAGGATTGTGGTCAAGGGAGGAGCTGTCGATGAGATATTTGAGGGGACTATGGGAGAATAAAAAGGAATGGAAGCAAGATTTCCGAGTGGAGGAGTGATTTCCAAAAAACTAGAAGGAAGAAATCATTCAAAACTAAAAAGTAAGACAAAGAGAACTAGAGGCAAGGAAGAAGAAGAGAGGCCATGGTTGGAAAGGGTAGTCAAGTGTGTCGATGGTAGTAGAATACTGTCACAAAATTAGGGCTCTGTAATGGACCCATAAGGAGCAACACATGAGGAAAATAACCCCAAGGATAAAACCTTGACTGGCGACCCATAATAAAGTGAATCATTAAAATTAGACAAGACAGGGGGGCATATATGGAAATAAGAAACCCTTTGAGGAATGCAAACCCAGACTAACAAAAGAGTCCATAAAATCAGCTACGCTAGTGTGAGGCTAAAAATCTCCTGTTGTACCCATGTCGCTGCTTCGAATAGAAACCCATCAATGAAAACCCTTTGCGAGCGAATCTCTAGAAGGAGGAAATATCCCATCAGCAAGTGAAGCCACACAACACTCTACCATGCTTCCTTCAAGCCCTAATCTACCAAGTGGAGCCACAAAACCAAGTGGAGCCACAAAACCCTATGCCATGCTTCCTTCAAGCCCCAATATACCAAATAGCATTGGAAAAGTGTTGCCTTCTCGCACTGGGTCCTCCCAATAATCATCCACTAGGATATCTTCCATGATAGTGACCCAAATTGAAGAAAAACACAATTAAAAAACTGGAAACGAGTTGCAGCCAAAGGGAAAATAGTATTGATGGCAGACTATAAAAAGAGGGAAAATGCTATGAGTTGCAGCCAAAGGGAGGTAAGTTGAACCATGATCTTATAAAACACCTGGAGGGATGTGCAACCTCGATGTGGGAGTTTTTTTTTTGAGCACAGAGAGAAAGGTGCCCTAGCTACGTAGGCTGAAAGACTGCAACTTCCTCTATCAAGCCATGGCTCTCCTTCCAATATTTTACAAAGTATAAAACTGTTTCACGACTTCTAATATGGCTCTCGTGGCTTCTATCAAGGGATCTTGAAAATAAAAAGAAGTAATTCAAGGAAGAATTGAAGAGAAAGAAAAAAAATTATAATTATTTTCTAAGCAAAAGAAGACCAAAGGAAACAATGTGAAGCCATCGCTGCAGAGAAATAAAGTAGTTGCACTGCAACTGCAAAAAATATCAAAGAAAATAAAGAAACAATTGTTTCCCTCTCGAAAAATATCAAGAAGGAATTATCCTTTAAGTTGTCTTTCAAAGGAAAGGAAAACAAATTGAAACATAAGTATCTCTTGCAGGCAGAGGTGCAGAAACAGAATTGGACATGAAGTGCAACGAAATGAAGAGGGCACAACCACATTGAAATATTCCTTTATAAGTGGCACAAGAAGAAACAAGTTCTCAAGATATGATTAATTCTTAACAAAAAAGTGGGAAAATGGAATTTTCATACATTTATGTAAGGTTTCATTAGGTAGATTTAGAATTCTATTTTCTCCACCAAATATTACCAAACTAGAGAACTTTTAAGCATTTAATTTTCTAGCCTTATCTTTAACTTTGCAGAATAACTAATTGGGAAAGAGAATGAAAAATTGGGAAAAGGAGTTTTAAGAGTATAACCTGATATGTTCTTAGTGCTACTTGATATGTTGCATCATTCTCCTCTCTTGGCTGCTGGTTTGATAACCTTTTCTCTTCTTCTTTGTAATGTTCCAAATCTGGAAATTAAGAAATATTTGACAAAATATTGGTTATGAAGCATCAAAAAATCTCATAAAATATTTTATAATGCATATCCTTCAGTAAATACAACAGAAGAAACCTTATACAACATTTTCTAGGCAAAAAGGTGGGGAAAAGTGATGATTTTGGCCCTAAAATGAGCGTATTCAGAAATATGCGTACCAATAAGAGAAATGGAGGGAGGTTATTTTAGATTAGGTCACGAGGGACCTATTATCCGAATTTCAGCTAAAAAAAATAATTCTAGCTAAGTTAAATAGTTCCTCCTCCCCAAATTAGGCTTAAAAACCCTGATTTCCTATGACTTGGAGTATGCAAAAATTACTGAATCTTCTACAACGTGATTTTCTGAAGGGATTAGCTGATTTTATGCATTAAATTTAGTATGGAAAATTATAATTAGATTCAAATTATTTAGGCTAAGAAAAACAGATCTTTTCATAAAGGAAAGCTCCAAAAGAAGTGCTGCAACACATGAGAAAAGACTACAGAACTATGAAAACGTTATTTTTAGAAATATGAAGCAGTGTTTTATTGAGCTTCAGATATATAACATATCAGAGGTCAAAAAGATAGATCTAAATGGGATTTATATGCAAAAATTCCTTTTAAGTACATTCCCCTTGGGGATCTCAGCTGAAAGTGAAGGACACTGAATAGATCTGAGATCTACACCATGGATCTGCAGTAAACTTCAGAAATTTCTAAAGAATACATCACACATCAGATCATATATGAAATATGAAATGGATTGGTTGGCCAATCCACGGATCACCTCAGTGAAGGAAAGAAGCCCTTTCACCAGAGATCTCTCCTCCAAATTGCTAGCAAATAAACACTGCAACTCTGCCTACAGAATAACGCAGTTTTTGAAGCTAACTACGCTGATGAAGTGATGCACACTTTTTCCTCCTACTAAGATAAGGATATGGAGCTCAAAAAACTATTACACTCTTGCCAATGGTTTAGATAACTTCCCCACTGAAAAGATGCAATAGAACTCTTCAGATCTGAATAGATCTGATTCCACTTGCTGTAGCTCACATGGACAACTCAACCCACAATAGAAGCAGTGCTATAGATGTAAGGTGAAGCTTGGCCAAAATTCCAGATAGTGGATCAATGCAACACAATATCCTCCAAGAGACCCTCAAGGAAGGAGGAAGAATTCCTAAATAGGAAATTCCTCTCTCTAGCTAAACAACCAAGAGAGTTTGAGTTGCTCAAGCAATCTCAAAATTAAAATATCATCAGCAACCTCTCCTTGAGCCTTTCCCTTCCTTATATAAGATGAGGATGTGTAAAACCCTAAACCACCTCAAATGAATTAACCCCTTTCACATTGGATCCTCCTTCTAGAACTGCGCTGGGTCTTCAAAGTGGTTCAATGTATCTGGACTGCTTAGTGATTTGGTCCTGTTGACCCGGTCAAGTGCCTCAATCCTATTCACACACAAGTGGATTTTATTAAGAAAGCCCTGATTTGTCTCTGTTCACATTGGCGCATTGATTTATTTTTATGTTTTAGGAGTTTTTCATGCCCTCCTTTACATTTTATTCATCAATAAATAAAATTAAAACAAATTGAAATATTCCTATTAGCTTGGACTAATTAGGAATATTACAGTCCTCCCCTCCTAAATGTTGCTTGTCCTCAAGAAACTGCAAGGATAGAACTGAAGGATGTCCCCTCCTCCTACTGTAGCATCCACATATGATGATTTTCCCAAAATAATGAGATGTTGTGTCAACAATGAATCTCCATATTGCCTCTCCCAAGCATGTAAATTAGCTGAGTAAATATCAACATGAATAAGTAGAGTACTCAAGAAGGAAATAAGGTGTTGCCTAGAGTCTCCCTTGAGGCATGGAATCTGAAATGTATTGGGAAACAACATTCCCATGTGGATCCTCCATCCCCAAGCAATCATCCACACCAAGTGAGTCACCTCCCAACATGGCAACTCCTGAAAATGTTCCTCCACCTTGAGCTCCTGCAAAATAGGTGGGCTGAAAATCTGCACATGGTAGACAAGATAGCCTACCCCATGTTGTTCTCCTCTCCACTTAAGATAAGTCTAGAGTGAAAACTGATCTTGGGCTGTAAGGATATTGCCCTTAAGTGGCATCATGAAGACTAGATCTGCAAGGATCCTCCCTCCAATGCTGTAAAACCAGTTAGCCCAAAATGTTTCATATGTGATGGATAGAAGATGATCATCATAAGATATCCCATCACACACATGGCTCACCTCCAAGAGAGACACGTGTTTGGTTATGGTGGCCATAACTCTTCCCATGTTCCCATTAGAACATGCACTGCAGAAAATGTGGGAATCTACTTCCCAAAAGGACACATCCAAACCATCTGCCTCACTCAACATCATGTCTCCCATCAAGATAAAAGCAATATCAGCAAATGAGAACATGATTATCACCATCATGAAGAAAATACTGAAGGTTCTATGTGATGCAAGAGAGTACCAATAGTTTCCCAAGTCTTCATAGCGCAATTTTACATACTGCTGCTTTAGAAGAATGCATGTCAAATTTTTTCTTGTTACATGGTTAATCATATAAATCAAATGAACATACATGTAAGAAAAACATCTTTGCCCAAGGCCACATAAGATATGGCTGTCTCCATCATATAATTTAGCCCAATGTAGACCATGGAGCTCAATGAATAGCTTGCCCTCTTATGGAGCAATGCACTGCCAAAAGATGGTAAGAGGATGCAAGCAAAAGCTCTCACCATATGTTGGAAGCAAGAAGACACATGGATCCATGAATGAATCCTCAATAATAGTTTGAAAAAATCCCATGAAGGGGAATGAGCCAAGGGCTGTATGAAAGTTCTTCTCCTCCTACTTGGAAACCCCAGTCAAGAAAAGCACACCACAATAATAGATGTCTCCATCTACCACTCCATCTTCTTCACCTCCTCTTTGCTCACCAAGTGCATCGAATGAGAAGTGATCCTGGGAATAATCCATCAATCAATTCCCAGATCCAAAGTGACAACGCTGCTGGCCTATGAAAATAGGCTCCCATCAACACATAGCTCCAATATTTGACATGCATAATGTCAAAGGCATTTCCCATAATGTTGCTACATATGAGAAGTCCTTCCCATGAAGAAATTCCTTCTTGAACATCTAAGGTCAAGGAGTAACCCCTTTGCACTATGATAGTGCCATCTTCTACTCCTGCAACATCATGAAAACTGTGAGAGC
Organism: Pinus albicaulis; assembly: GCA_034641835.2. Classification (NCBI taxonomy): domain Eukaryota; kingdom Viridiplantae; phylum Streptophyta; class Pinopsida; order Pinales; family Pinaceae; genus Pinus; species Pinus albicaulis. Next base: position 1,272,065,209 of record CM076584.1, read on the forward strand.
AAATCTGCCCTTGCTCTCTCAAGAACATCCCAAGCAACAAAATCTTTTGCTGCCTCCTCATACTTCCATCATCCAAATCATGTAGCGAAAGCATGGCATTTGACATGAAGAATGTTATGCCAACACAATGTGCCCATACTATTTGCTGCCCCATGATGCAAGTTTTCTGCCACATACCCTTAGAAAGAGAGTGATAACCAAACTCTTTCAAGAGAAACCAGCGCAGCCAAGCCTCCTGCTGCCTGGTGTCATAGATATGCAAGTAGCTCTCCAGCTTCTTGCTCTCCATCCACATCCACTCAACCATTTGTGGATGTCTCTTTCCACCCTTCATCCTGGTACTCCTCCCATGAGGGCTACCATCATCCCAAATCAAATTCCTGCATTTCATGGGATCTTGAAATACAATCTTCCTGAGGATCAATTTAACCCTATGAGGACCCAAATAGGTGGTAGGAAAAAACCTCCCATAATGATGTGAATGGATCAAGAAATGTCCAACACAGTCATGAGAGATGTTATCCATCCGAAGATGTCCTCCATCTACTATCTGCTCCTGTGAGAAGGGAATATCCTCCTCAAACTGTTGAAGAAATTTTCACTCCATGATGTGCTGAAGTGCACCTCCAATGAATCCTTCCCATGAGGTCTTCTCCTCATGCATGGCCTCCCAAAACCAAAGGGGCCTTGGATTTTCTGCAAGTAGAAGTTTCTCTTTGAGCAGGGGTGTGCTCATTGAGAAAGGGTCATCTGGAAGGGAGAAAGGGTTTCTCACTTCAAGATGTCTACCATCCATCATTCTAGCCTTTATTGCTTCATGAATGAAGCTTCCATGTGAATGCTCCAATGAGGAATGGTTCCTCTCTTCTTCCTCACTGCTTTGGCACAACACAGTGCAACTATGTTGCTCAAAATCAGCAGCATGCAAAGATGTAGATCTCTTCATACAATGTGCTAAAATGACAATAGATGGATTTTTAACCATACCTCGGTGAGATGTAGAAGTAAGAGCTTCTTCTGCAACTATGTAGTCTTCCTTCATTACTGAACATGAAGGCTGATCTTCCAAGGTTGTGCTAGCGCTGGTACAAGTCTCCACCCTCTCAATCTCCTTGAGATCTTCATCAATACCCTTCAGGGTCTGGAAAAGGAGCAGGGATATCTCTTCTTCTATCATTCTTTCAAGTGGTGGAGGCATGCTCTTGTTTGTTATATACAATGCATATTATTTGTGAGGGTAGGAAATGCATGGGTCTTCCTCTCCTTCTTGAAACCTTTTGTAGGTCTCACTGCAACTTTCTTCTCCTTGAAACCCTTTAAGAGTCTCGGTGCATCTTCTTTCTTCTTTCTGATTTACCTCTTTGGAGAGGCCCTTCTTAGATCTAAAATTTGATGAGAGTAATCTCATCCTCTCCATCATTATGATATCTATTTCTTCTCTTCTCTGATACTGCTGTAAAGTTCCCTTTCCAGGAGTATCAAGATTCTATTCCAGAGATTGACTGTAGGGGAATTTACTGGATATGTCATCTTTGAAAAAAGGATGAGATCCAGAGGATACTTGGCCATATGAAAAATCTGTCTATAGATCTTGAAATATTCCTCCTCTAGGGATTCATCACTTTGGCTTGAAGCCACAGGCTGAGCCAAAGATGTTGCTCTGATACCACTGTAATGTTCCAAATCTGGAAATTAAGAAATATTTGACAAAATATTGGTTATGAAACTTAAAAAAATCTCATAAAAGATGTTATAATGCATATCCTTCAGTAAATACAACAGCAGCAACCTTATACAGTGTTTCTGGGCAAAAAGGTGGGGAAAAGTGATGATTTTGGCCCTAAAATGAGTGTATTCAGAAATATGCATAAAAATAAGAGATAGGGCAGGAGGTTATTTTATATTAAGTCACGAGGGACCTATTCTTCGAATTTCAGCTCAAAAAAATAAGTCTAGCTAAGTTAAACAGTTCCTCCTCCCCAAACTAGGCTTAAAAACCCTGATTTCCCATGACTTGGAGTATGCAGAAATTACTGAAGCTTATATAGCGTAATTTTCTGAAGGGATTAGCTGATTTTATGCATGAAAATCAGTATGGAAAATTATAATGAGATTAAAATTATTTAGGCTAAGAAAAACATATCTTTTCATAAAGGAAAGCTCCAAAAGAAGTGCTGCAACACATGATAAAAGACTGCAGAACTATGACAACGTTATTTTCAGAAATATGAAGCAGATTTTTATTTAGTTTTAGATATATAACAGATCAGAGGTCAAAAGAATAGATCTAAATGGGATTTATATGCAAAAATTCCTTTTAAGTACATTCCCCTTGGGGATCTCAGCTGAAAGTGAAGGAAACTGAATAGATCTGAGATCTACACCATGGATCTGCAGTAAAATTTAGAAATTTCTGAAGAATACATCACACAACAGATCAGATCTTAAATATGACATGGATTGGTTGGCCAATCCACATATCACCTCAGTGAAGGAAAGAAGCCCTTTCACCGGAGATCTCTCCTCCAAACTGCTAGAAAATAAACAATGCAACTCTGCCTGCAGAATAACACAGTTGCTGAAGCTAACTGCACTGATGAATTGATGCAAACTTTTGCCTCCTGCCAAGATAAGGATCTGGAGCTAAAACAACTATTACACTCTTGCCAATGGTTTAGATGACTTCCCCACTAAAAAGATGCAATAGAACTCTTCAGATATGAATAGATCTGATTCCAATTGTTGAAGCTCACATGGATAGCTCAACCCACAACAAGAGCAGTGCTGTAGATGTAAGGTGAAGCCTGGCCAAAATGCTAGATAGTGGATCAATGCAGCACAATCTCCTCCAAGAGACCCTCAAGGAAGGAGGAAGAATTCCTAAACATGAAATTCCTCTTTCTAGCTAAACAACCAAGAAATTTTGAGTTTCTCAAGAAATCTCAAAATCGAAATATCATCAACAACCTCTCCTTGAGCCTTTCCCTTATATAAGATGAGGATGTGCAAAACACTAAACCACCTCAAATAAATTAACCCCTTTCACATTGGATCCTCCTTCTAGAACTGTGCTGGGTCTTCAAAGTGGTTCAATGTATCTGGACTGCTTAGTGATTTGGTCCTGTTGACCTAGTCAAGTGGCTCAATCCTGTTCACACACAAGTGGATTTTATTAAGAAAGCCCTGATTTGTCTCTGTTCACATTGGCACATTGATTTATTTTTATGTTTTAGGAGTTTTTCATGTCCTCCTTTACATTTTATTCATCAATAAATTAAATTAAAACAAAATGAAATATTCCTATTAGCTTGGGCTAATTAGGAATATTACATTCTTCCATCCTTGAATTTATCAAAGCTGAGCCTTGTTCATCTACTGCTTTCTGTAAGATCTCAACCAGTTCTTGGCGAGCTATTGGGCCTTCAATCTAGTTCAAACAAGAAGATTGCCTTATAGAAGGAAACAAAGATAACTTGATGACTATTAATGGTAGTGATAATGTTCTTCAAAATTCCTATGCAAAAAATTTGAAGTGGACTGAAAAACAACACTAGCCTTGGTGAGTAAATCATGGAAGAAGAAAAATATTTACAGAGGTGTATTGCTATAAAATACGTGTACAGGTGAAAGTCATGCATGCCTTCCAAATAAGATGAAATACAAGAATTTGATGTATATAGGGGCTAGACATGATGTAAGGGGAGTTAGAGAAATTACATTCAATAAATTCCTTTGATAATAACAGTTGATCTTATTCATAGTATGTTCAATTGATGAAATGAGGGCATAGTTTAACCAGGGATGACAGTAACAATAACATATATTTAGTAAACATATCACTAGATAAATAGAAAATCCATGCAATATATGGATCTCCAATGTGGACATTATATGGGTATAGATATTAGCAACCTTTTTCATATATTATTCAAGACCCATTTCATGGGAATTAAAAGACATACTATTCAACATTGTGAGGTCATATAACCTGTAACACACCCTTGCTAAAATAAAGTTCTGAAAAGGTATAAAGGCCGCAAAATGGAATATAAAAAAGAGTCACTGCACAGTTGCAATAAAGGAAGAAAAATGGTCAGGTATTTGGCCTTCCAAATTCTACAACTGTTGGGATTCCAGTGACCAGAAACCACTTGCACACACACACATCCAAAAAGGGTCATACAAGCATAAAATATATGGTTTTTTGTAATCTAAGCTTCATTCAAGCATAAAAGCTTTTTTTTTCCATAATCTAAGCTTCATTCAAGCGTAAAATCTATGGTTTTCTATAATTCAAGCTTCATCTACAATGTCCCTATGTAAAATTCTGTGTATGTGCACCATTTTATGTTAATTCCATGTATCTGATCTGATTCTAGCTCTGTAGACTAGAATAAAAGGGAAAATATTGGGCATGGAGAAACTTTGTTTTATAACACCTTGCAAAACAAATTAAAGCCACAAGTTGAAAGCTCTTAAAAGTTGAATACAAAATCCATAATTTTTGAAACCATAGGCACATTAAAGTTCAAACCATTTGGTATCTCAGATGTTCAAGTTCCTTGGAAAACAATCCTAATCATATCACTCAAGTTCTTGAAGAAATTTCACCAATACACTTGGTTGATGTTTTACACTAGAATAAAGTACAAGGAAAAAGGAGAAGAGATAGATAAAGCTTGGATAACTAGAGAGAGAAGGGCTCAAAGATAAGATGTATATATATGGTAAATGGTAGAAGAGAGGGTCAAGGAAGCCCATCCTTACCTGAAAGGAGGCTAACCAGATTAGATGGTATGTAGGATATCCAACTTACAATGAAGGAAAATACAAAATTTCTCAATCAGATGATGGCTTTCATGTCCCTGCAATGAGACTTTGTAAATATCCCGAGTAGTAACCCAACCTGGTAGTGCAAAAATTCCTTCTATGTTAGCTAGAGGAACCAGTTCTAGCCCTATTACTTTAGCATCAGTGCTATCAAACTCCACTTTCATCCAACAAAGTCTACTTAAATTAGAAATGATGTTGGAAAATATGAATTTTTATGGAACTATGAATATCAAAAGGCTTGATAATTGAATTTGGAACTTAGAAATATATACTAAATTTCCATGGTTTTTTCAACTCATAGAAAATCTCATTTTCTAGGTTGGAGATGACAAGTTGTGCCTTGTTATGATGGAAATATTTTTGCTAGCTGAAAAGGCACCGAGGAATACTTTTCATCCTCAATTATGAAGGATATAGACGAATATTGTGGAAGAAGTTTCACCTAGCAAGGCATGAATGTGAGTTAAGAATCTAATGGCAGAGTCTTAGGAAAAATCTAGGCAAAAAATTGATGATTATATAGTTTAATTCCATAAGTACAGAAGTCTATTGCATATTTCCTAAGTCACCTAACATATCTCAGCCACTTATGAAGATGTTTCAAACCTATCCCTCACTAAGAGGGTGAGGAAGTGAGGAAGGAAAGGATCTAGTAAGGGTCAAAAAGATAAATAAGACTTGGGGTGCTATAATCAACAAAAGTAGGACTTAAGCCATATCAAGTGCTTCAACTACAACAAACATATGAGGCTTAAAAATTCCACCAAGTTTCTAGGATGGGGGAATGTGGGAGTCAACAAAAATACACGAGGGACATGTGGAAGCACCTCCAAAGTTTGCAGAAATTCAGTGAGGACAGGCGGACATACGGGTATCTAGCATAAAATTCTCTCTCCAATATATATAACAGTGAAATCCCAACAATAAAAATTAATTTCATGCAAATTCATCATTACATAAGTGACAATATAAATGCTAAAAGGTAAACAATAAATAGTAGTAAATTTAAATTTGTAAATGATATAAACATGATTCAAACTCATATTCAGTAATCAAAATATATTTATTCATAAATAATAAATGAAATTGAAACCGATATATCAATAGTATATTCACCATTCTAGAAAATATAGTATATACAGAAGTCTGAAATAGTAAATTGAAATTACTCAAACTCAAAAATAGTAAAGTGAAAAGTCAAAGACTCATTTTGAGGTCATTCATATCTAGAGTCAACACTTGAAAGTTAAAACATAAAATTAACAATGCACAAATAATATTTAAAACAAAATGAGTATCATGGGAGGGTTTTTTTTATATTTTTATATTTTATTTTTAGATTTTATTTTTTCATTTTTTAAGCCTTTATAGGAAAAAATTGAGGGGGATGCCTACAAGTCCCTCTTTTGGAGAAACACATTTCTCACACTGGGGAAACATTTCTCCTTGTATTTCACCTCATTTCCCCAAGCACCCCCCGCCCTCCCTCCCAAGAGGATCAAAAACATGTGTGGCACTCCCCCATGAAACACTATGATGCTTCTCAATGTACCGAGAAGAAAGAGAAGGGTAAGAAAAAATAACTGAAACAAATTCCAAGAAGCGTTGAAGATTTAGTTGTGGATGAGTCAACTACTAGGTTTAATACAACCTTTACCATGGTGTCATCCCTTTCCATCAACATAATGTCAGGTGTTGGGTGTTATGTTAACAGTGAAGCCTCTAGACACATCCCCAAACAAATGATCTCTCTTAAATAGAAAGAACATGATAACAACATGAAAGTGGAGTTTGATGACAATGGAAAGTACCCAATAGCTAGATTTGGATCCATCCCATTACATGTGCCAAACAAAGAATTATTGGATCCACATGAGGGGTATGTATGACTAAAAAAATGCCTTTTGGTTTCTTTTCTAGCAAATTTGAAGTAGAGGGTTGTTTTTTACCATAAAAAATTAATCATTGAAAATCTAAACCTTGATTCAAATCAAGTGTTGGCTGAAGCAGTAAAGGAGGGTGATCTTTACAAACTCCTAGCAAATCCTAGAAGCAGAGAGACTTTTTTACCAACAATGGAAATCTATGTGAGCTCTAGCACAGTAGATTTAGTCTTGTAAACTATGGTTCCCTACCCCTTTTGAAGAAAATGATGGTTGGATTCTATGACTTGAAGGTCAAGGAGATACAGAGGCATGTAAGGGATGTGCACTTGACAAACATGCCAAGGTTGCCTTCCCAAGAATCAAGCATATATTTCAAGGGATTCTTGATTTAGTTCATTCAGATATATGTGATTCATGTCATCAACTTTGTAGAGAGGTAATATTATAGTTTTAGCCACCAAAAAGTAATCATCAAACGTTTGATCCTTGATTCTAATCAAGTGTTGCCCAAATAATTCAAGGACGGTTGCCTTTACAAACTGATAGCAAATCCAATGAAGCACATATATTTGTTGACTAGTAGTGACAATCTATGTGAGTTTTAGCACAAAAGATTGAGTCTCTTAGACTATTGATCCCTATTTATTTTTGAGAAAATGGTGGATGAATTGCACTGGCATGAGAGTTTGACATGATGGACATTGGACTCCTACATTGTCTCTTGGGTCTAGAGGTCTGGCAAGGTGTAGGTGAATTTTTCCTTGCGCAAGCTACATAGTTGAGATCCTAAAGAGGTTTCACGTGATATATTTTAAACCCATGACCACTCCTATGATTCAAATATGAAGTTGCATGGTGACTTCAGTTTTGGTAATCTTTCCTTGCATAAAAAGTTAATTGGATCTTCTATGTATCTATCTAACATTAGAGTTGGACCTAATATAAATTTTTCAATGAACACCTTGAACCAGTTCATGGTTGAGATGAGGAGAACAATGAATTCACTAGATTGCTACAAAACATGTGCTGCAATAACTAAAGGGCATGGTATATTTTTGTTCAAGATATGTGGAATATGCTAAGTTTATTTTACATGGATTTGTTGATTCTGACTTGTCAGGAGATGCAGGTGGCAAGAATAATGTTGTAATGTTGTTTCAATTAGGGTTCAAGAGTGATATCATAGTTCAGTAGGGGGGGGATTTAGTAGCATTAGTTAAGCTCAAACAAAGTATAATAGAGTACATGGTAGCTAACACTGCTAATTGTTGAGCCATCTACCTTAGCAAGATGGTTACAGAGCTGACATTCAACGTGTTGGAGTTGGATCCTACTATGATATATTGTGACAATCAAAGTTATATCAAACTCTCTAAGAATCAAATTTCCATTACTGCTCTAAACACATTGATAACCAAAGTGGGATTTGAATTTTAGAGAATCCTGTGTTCCACGACTGCTCCAAGCATATTGATATCAGGTACCACTTTATCCGAGATATGGTACAATGAGGCACCGTAAGGCTCTATCACATTGGGACTGATGAGCAGGTTGTATATATTCTCACAAATCCCCTGGTGAAGGTCAAATTCTTAACCTTCCATGAGAAGCTTGGAATATTGGACAAACCCTCTTATGAGGGTTCCGCTTGAGTTGGACTTGAGCTTTTGGAGCTTTGGGGGTTTGGGGATAGCTTCTTGGAGCTATAAGAAACCATAGGGTTAGGTTTGCCTTACCTTGTTGGTGTGCTATTTCCCCACTTTTACGATACTGAGTTGGTTCACCCTCTCTTGATTTATGCCCCACATACATCCTATCCATGTAGTCTGAGACTCATGGAAAGTACCTCTCATCTAGCCAATGGGTTAGGAAATAAGGATAGAGACCATAGAATTACCGATGGACGCATCGTGTATTGCTGTACTCTCTATGTCTAGGGTGGGTTGTGTCCAAAAAATTTATTTGGGATCAAGTCTGGTTGAATTTTTTACCTCTAAACTGACTTTGGGATAGTGGAGAGTGGCAAGGTATTTATGACTCACTCTCGATCAAATCTTCTTCATTATTTCTTTTACAGCAGAGCAGAGCCAGAAAAGTAAAGAAACAACAGGATGACATAGGATGGCAAGATGATATATGATAGTACATGATGGTACTGGATGACACGATTGCACAGTTTGACAGATGGGTGGACAGGTGGAGTTCTCCCTAGTTGAGAGCAAGTGTTAAATTTGGAAACTAGGGCTAAAATCCACTTTTCACTACTCATATGATGGAGATTATATTTTTTTTGGATTCCTCTTTTAGAGAGGTGCAATATTGATCTAAATATCGTCTTTTTTGGATGAGCAGAAGTTGGATTTTGAATTTATTTTTCACACGTGCAAATTGTCAAGGTCATACATAATTGTAATGTAGGATCACAAGTCCCAAAATATGTGTCACACACCCTCATTGATGGATATAAATATGAGAGACTCAAACTTCATTTTGGATATCATATCCTCACACATTCTCTCTCTTTCTGATTGGTTCGTACACCCTTAGGATACATTCTCTCTCCTACGCACGTGTGAAATGGTAGCTGGATATTTCAGATTGTTTAAGGATTTTTGTAGCAACGTTGACCTTGGGTCAACTCTCAAGTTTTGACATCAATATTTGGGAAAAAATCTTATTTTTGGAGGCTGAGTTTAGTGGCACAGAAATCAAGGAAATTTGGGTCGTTTGACCGCAACGTTGACTAGGTTTGACTGAGAAGTTGCAGACTGTTTTGGGCAGACTTTGACTGTTTCTTGATGCCAAGTTTGAGTGGCTTTGACCGAACTCCATTAGGAGACTTTTTTCTACTTTGAACAACGTTGACTTTGTTGGCTAGGGAATCCTGTTGGCTGCTAAAAATTGTACTTTCTTTCTTTATTGAATTTGAAGAATAATAAGAATATTTGATCAAAGGATTTTCCATGCATTGGGTTTTTTCCCTAGAATCCACCAAATTATTGTGTCCTCTTGTCTTGGCTTGTCTTATGGTTATTTATTTATGTTTTATCATCATTTATTGTCAATGTTAATGGCCAATAAGAAATATTGAAGTAAATTTCTCTAAGCATAGAACATAACATCGTTAACCAAAATTAACAAATTTCCAAGATTGAGACCCTGGGGCATAAGAGATAAGTTTAAATTGTTGTTCAGCCACAATGCTATACTAGAGTTGGTGTAGTTTTAGTATTTATTTAAGCTAATCTTTCTAGTTCATCCCGGTTCATTAGTGTAGCAAAGTGAAAATGAATAAATTCCTTCATTATATATCTAGAAATTGTGAACTTGTTGTGGCATTTTTGAAAGGATCTTGTAAAAATAAATTTATTTGTTGAGGTTGGAAGCTTAGAACCAAATAAAAATTGAGGGAAAATATGTGAGCCAACTAAAATTTAGAATCAAGTTCAGTTTCCAAAACATTTACAAAATAATCCAATGTGTGATTGAAATCGTATTGTATTTGTCCATTTTTTTTCTCTAAGTGGATGTTGAAGAAGCACCTTTCTTAATTTCTTTGTTTATTTTGTGTGCATACCTAATCAAATGTCACAGAAAAATTTCAATCCATTTATTATTTAATTAAATTATGTAGTCCAGAAAACAATCCTTATATAGAGGTTTCATTTAATTTGCAGAATATTAACCCATTGTGAATTGAGTCAATTTCTGGTTTGATGGAGGCCTAGATTCCCCACAATCGTAAATATTTGATTTTGGTTTAAGGACCTATGCATATGTTGTATGTAGAAGAGGTTTGATTGCACACTAATTGGATATGAGATGTTTCTGAACCTAACCTGATAATTTCTAATAAATTAATTGAACAAGTGCTATTACAATTTAAAATCAAACCCATTGGTTAAGATCTGAATCGGAAACTAGAAAACCAAAAATAAACATATGAAAATTTTCAGTGACATAGGAAAATTATATTATTGAAACATAAATCTGAAAATTTGTAAAGAGAAAGGAAAAATACTTTAGCATTGATCCATCTAGCAAGACTCTTATTGTTAATTTTGGGTGACCTCTATTTCATATGGCCATAGGACATTCGATTTACTCATCAAATTCAACACATTCTTGCTCTCTTTTCCACTTATTTCTTCATTGTTTTTAGGGTCGGAAAGGCACATGTCGTCTTCATTGATGTAGTCATTATCACCCATGCCTTCAGCTTCGTATTATTCCATGAAATCCTGAACATACAGCTTCTTGAAAACCTTGTTGCGCTTGTCTAGAAGTATTTTGAAGTTGCTAAGAGAGATGGATGGGCCATCGCTTAGGGGTGTGGGGAATCTTGTGCAGATTCCTTTTATGGAAAAAAATCACAAGATTGGAGGCATCATGGATCCTTTCTTGACTTCAACCAAAGGTATTGGCTCATACCTACTACAACATGGTCGCACCCTTCCTCCTTGTTCCCTGGACAAACACTGCAATGCGAGGGAAATGAAAATTTTGATATTTGATAAAAAATGATACTTTTATATGAAATGCGCTGTTTTTCATGGAGGATTGAAAAATAGTAATAAAATCAGGGGCATATATGAAGCATAGAAGCCAACTTAGGGGTGAGTTGGAAGGCATGGTCGATGCACTAAGTTTTTTCTTTTTATCGTAGGAAAAATTTCAGTAAAATTTGAAAAAATATGAATTTGTGGAAGTAACCATAAAGGTTGAAAATGGTGGTGATCTATAGATCATGTCCTATATATATATATATATATATATATATATATATATATATATATATATATATATATATATATATATATATATATATATATATATATATATATATATATATATATATATATATTTTATATATAGATCCTGTCATATAGATCAAGTTATATTTTCTATATTTTTTTTTCTAAATAATTTTTGTATTTCTCTATAAAAAAATAGATTTTTTTATAATGTTATTTGTGTGTTGAGTGGTTATGTTTGATAGATTTTGTATTATAATTTTGAGTATTATGAAATTACTATAATTTTATTTATATATAAGGTTTGTAAGAAACATAATATATTCAATATTAGGAAGAAGTTGTACAGGGATTGCATTTGCTATGAGTTTTTGGTGTTCACTCTACATTAGACTTATGTAATATCATGCATGTTATTAGTATAATTGATTACTATTTTATCTATATGTTTGTATTTGTACTATATTTGAGTGATCTATGCTTGTTTCTTATTCATCTCAATGATTTTAGTTATATTGGTATAAATAGATGTTAATAATATGATAACAAATGTGATCCCCACTAAAATATTTAACATGTTACGCGCTATTAATGGGAATTATTATATGTCTCAACTGAGACATCTTGCCCCTATAGGTGGAATATGTTAGAAAATTAGATAACAATAGGTCATATTTAGAAACATTTCATTAACCTTGAGTCTATCATAGAGCCAACACAAAATAATGGGAAATAATTGTCTAAAATCTTTGAAATATGGTAGACTAGTTAAATTAGGGTTTAATGACAAAGGGGATAGGGTTTAACCTACAAAATTTCTTAAAGTGACTTGAATGCTTCTAACTGTTACCCTAAATTTTCCCTAAGATTATTAGGGATGTTAATCATTCTTGGAAATGGCTTGGGAAAGTTAGAAGGTGACATTAAGAAGAGGTGCATGAGGAAAAAAAGTGATTTAATTGGCTCTTGGGAAAAATGGAAAAGAAAAATTACTTTTAGAACTTTGTTTGGCTATGTTAATGTACAATTTATATCTCAAGAGAGATGAATTTTTCAATAAGCCATGATAGTAATTGGAGTAGTTAAAGACTACTCAAACAATGTCTAAGTGGAAAGAGGAGGATATGGTGTACTTAGCCATAATGGGGTATTAAGCTCCCATTACTAAGCTTGACATTTTATTTTGGGAAGAAGGTGGTGTTGCAAGTCAAAGACCTTACAATTACAAAAGCACTAGACTAAGTTTGATATTAGAACAAATGATGACATTGTTGGGTAGAGAATATTTCTTGAGTGAATCTTCAAGGGGTTAAAATCATGTGTTCTAATTGAGATAAATCCTTGCTTGGAGGGAAATGAAAATTTGAAGGTATCCATGATAGGGATGAAAATCAAACCTTTTGTGTGATTCCCCCCCCCCCCAAAAAAAAATATCCCATTCATACAACAAAAATATTAATCTACCCTAGTGTTAAATTGATCGTTGCATTAGGAGATGGTGGTGGCAACTAGAGCCATCTTAACAATAGTAGAAAAAGGAATACACAACCAATTTTCCTCGATGGCACAAAGGGATGTTGTTAAAATGTATGGTTCTAGGATTTTGTGTGGATTTGATTAGACAAATTGTGTGACAAGAAACAATATAGAACATACTGCCAGGTTCCATTGATATCAAATATATTTTTCTAGAGAATAACCATAACCATTTGAACTACAATTGACCTATAAGGGCATGAAAGCGATGGAGTGTTAAGGTGTGCTAACACGTGCCAGACAATGCTAATGCATGCTATGCATGCCAAGACATACCAAGTGGTAAGGCATGCCAAAATGTGTTAGACACCACATGTTAGGGAGTGTCAAGGAAACACAATAGAGTATCGATTCAAAATGAAAGGAAATAAATGAATAAGAGGGTGTGTCAAGGAGTGTCAGCGATTGTCAGGCATGCCAAGGAGGGAGTGACAAGGAATGATAGGCAGTTCCAAGGCATGTCAGGGAATTACAGGGCATGTCAAGAAGTTCCAGGGTGTACTAACATGTGCCAGATAATGCCAAGACATGCCATGTGCAAAGGAATGACACAATGTGTTAGGTGTTATGGTATGATAATATGTGTCAAGGAGTGTCAAGCCAACAAAAGGGAAGACCAAGTTAAAATGCAAGGAAATAAAAACATAAGAGGGTTATTAAGTGATGACCTTGCCTTTTTGAGAGGGGCATGCTAGGCACAACAACACTAGTGACAATACATGTTATGGGACAAGTGCTAGCATGTATAAGTGTTAAATCATCCTCTATTACTTCTATATTAATTGCAAATATTTGATCTCAAATAAATTTAATCTTAAACCATGCCAAGGCATCCTAACACATGCAAGGGCATCCCAACGCATGCCAAGAATTGTTAGGTGCCACCAAGTGCTAAGGGCCAATGTTTTCCATGGATTTATACTACCATGTTATGGAGTAGTAGGGCATGCCAGGGAGTGTGAAGGTGTGCTAGATACTGACAATTCATGCTAGGGACTGTTAGGGAAACATAAGGGGAGTACTAGGTCAAAATGCATGGAAATTAATGAATAAGAGTGTATGTTGGGGAGTGTTAGTGAGTTCCAAGTGTGTCAAGGATTGAGTGTGTTAAGATAAGTTCAAAATAGGAATGATAAGAGGTTAGTATGTAGTTGCACCAGGGAGTTGGACAGAGCAGTTTCAAACAAAGGGAGACGTTGGGCTAAGCGCAATTTTTTTTTCCAATGACTTGGTTGTGTTCCCAAGTCGTAAAAAAAATAAAGTCATCTATGAGGGCATGATAGCTAGGGAGTACAAAGGTTTGCTAGGGAATGCCAGGAAGTGCTAACATATGCTAGATAGTTCAAAGGCATGTTAGGCATGCTAAGACATTCCAACTATTAAGGCATGCTAAGATGTGTCAAGTGCCCGGGTGTGCCATCATGTGCCAGGGAGTGTTATGGAAACAAAAAGGAGAACTAGGTCAAAATGCATGGAAATGAAAAAATAAGAGTGTGTGATAGGGTTTTTTAGTGATTTTTAGGTGTGTTAAGGAGGGTGTGACAAGGTATGTTAGGCAGTGCTAAGGCATGTTAGAGGCCAGGGCAACATGCCAAGATGTGTTAGGTTTTAGGGTGTGCTAACACATGCCAGGGAGTGTTAGGGAGTGTTAAGGAAACACAAGGGAAAACTAGGTAAAAATGCATGGAAATGAACGAATGAGTGTGTGATAGGGAGTGTGAGAGAGTTATAGGTGTGCTAAGGAGTGAATGAAAAGGTATGTCAGGTAGTTCCAAGGAATTCTAGAGTGCCAGGGCGACATGCAATATGTGTTAGGTGCCAAGGTGTGTTAATCCATGTTAGGGAGTATCAAGGAAACACAAGGGAGCACTAGGTCAAAATGCATGGAAATGAATGAATAAGGGTGTGTGATAGGGAGTGTCAGTGAGTTTAAGGTGTGCTAAGTAGGGAGTGACAAGGTATGTTAGGTAGTGCTAAGGAATGTTAGAGTGTTAGGGAAACATGCCAAGATGTGTTAAGTGTCAAGGTGTGCCAATGCATGCCAAGATGATTTAGGGACTGTTAGGGAAACATAAGGGAGTACTAGGTCAAAATTTATGGAAATGAATGAATAAGAGTGTGTGACAGGGGGTGTCAATGAGTTCCAGGTGTGATAAGCAGGGAGTGACAAGGCATGCTAGGCAGTGCCAAGACATGTTAGAGTGCCAAGGTGGCATGCCAAGATTTGTCAGGTGCTAGGGTGTTCCAATGCAAGCCAAGGAGTGTTTTGTAGTGCCAGGGAAACACAAGGGAAAACTAGTTTCAAATGCATGGAAATGAATGAATAAGAGTGTGTGACAAGGAGTTTCAGTGAGTTCTAGGTGTGCTAAGGAGGGAGTGACAAGGTATGGTATGTAGTTCCAAAAAATGTTAGACTGCCAAGGTGACATGCCAAGATGTGCTAAGTGTCAAGGTGTGTCAATTCATGGCAGGGAGTGTTAGGGAGTGCCATGGAAACACAAGGGAGAACTAGCTCAAAATGCATGGAAATGAACAAATAAGAGTGTGTGATAGGAAGTGTCAGTGATTTACAGGTTTGATACAGAGGGAGTGACATGGTTATATGATAGGCATTACCAAGGCATGCTAAAGTGCCAGGGGATGTCAAGGACTGGTAGTGTGTACTAGGGAGTACCAAAGCATGTCAAGGAATGTAGGGGGTTCTGACACATGCCACATAGTGCCAAGGAATTCTAAGACATGCTAGGTGATATGGCATGTCAAGCAGTAAACTTTGTTTCTTAGTTGTTTTACATCCATGGTTGGATGTGAGCCTTGTATCGGTAACTTGTTAAGTGGGATGAGTTGAGATTAGACATGAGTAGCCTAAGATGAGTTATAGGTATTTCTTAGGTGAAAAAGGCATGAGTTGAATTTCCAAAACATATGAGAATTTGGGTTTGGCCTTAGAATCTTTGATGCAAAAACACTCAAGTTACACAACACATATACTTTAATGCATAGTGAAATATACACACATAAGGGAATCAACTAGTGCACATGATCATTTTTAACTTTTACAAAAACTTCTTCATTATATTAAAAACTATAATACAACAAGCTAGAGCTCCCATACCAGGGATCGTGGTCCTTTACAATCACGTTGGTACAAGGAATACAACTAGGGCTTGGTGTTAGTCCTTTGAAAACCAATCTATCCTAAACAAGACAACACCATGACCTACTTGTTGATGGTGGCCACACACAACCCTTTCAGTCCATGTGTCTTGAACAAATCTAGCAGGTCCTCTTGCCTCCCATTATGAAAATCCTCAATTTTCCTTTATAAATGAGCTCAACTCCTTTAAGGTTATTGAACTTAGCTCGAAAAAATCTGCCCTCTAGCCACCTCCCTTATCCTTTAAGGTCTGCAAGACTTAGGCTCTTTGATCAGTTGTTCACAACTCTATTTTTGAATAGCTCGTTTGTCTGCCCACTTTTTCCATAGTATTTCTCCAAGATGACAATTCTAGGGCTATGGAGGTTGCCTTTCTTTTCAATCAATCAAACCTCTGAAAGATAGTGAACTAGGGCTAGCTGGCTGATCTGAATGGAATGTATTAGTTTTGTTGTGCTAAGTATCCAAACAATAATTAAGTTGTGAGCATAAGGTTCAAGAAGTTTGCAGGTGAAACAAACTTTTTAAAATTAGTTAAACAGATTTTTATGTGAGGTTAAAGCATGTAAATTAGCTTGTATAACATTTTTCAATAGTAAATGGCAGAGAATAAAGCATCACATGTGACAATACTAAGCAAATTGATGAAGCAGTTCACCCCTCCTAGGCTACATCTGCTGGTCCAACTCCCAATGGCATGTACCTCATATTTTATTGCTCAAAAATGGTAATTACATGTGATAAAAAGCCTCAAATGGCTATGCTATTTGTGAAAACAGCTTCAAAATGCTTGAATTAGTCAGGAATGACTATTCATTTTCAAAAAATAGAGAATGGATGCTCAATACAATGAAAACACCCTAGTGGCTCCTTGACCTCTCTTGAATAAAAACCTACGTGAAATGATCGCTGATGGCTCTAAAATATATTACAATGAGTTCAAAATGTCGAAATTAGCCAAAAATGACTATTCATTCTCCAAAAATGGTCAAAATCCCCAAGAGTTATGATCAAACAGTAATTTTCCCAATCACACCTAGGAAAGCTCCTCCAAAACTGGAGGAAATATAGTTAGTGCCGACAAAATTGGCACTAGCCTCTGAATTTGGGGGTCCGCTAGTGGAACTGTTAGGAAGACTTCCGATTAAATTTAATGCAAGTGACATGTGATCACATGCCACTTCCTCTTATGGTTTTGAACTCCATTGTTGATGTTGGAACTCCGCATTACGTGGTTCCATAACCTGCCACTTTAAGTCGTCGCTCTAATCGTCCAACTCCTGCATATGATCACCGTTTCAAAATTGCCTCTAGTTTTCATTGAATGTTATGGTTAGCACATGGGTCATGGTTCTAGGTGGATGGACGTATGGTTGGGGGGGCTGGCCTCCTAAACCCTCACCGTAAACACTTTGACTCCATAAAACAAAGCGACATCCAATATAGGTTAAGAAGCATTGCGTAGGTGGATTGGTAAATGGTTTATGCATGCAGAGAGGAGGTCACAGGTTCGACCCCCGTCGACTCCACAAAATTTTAAAATAACCTTGTGAGGACACGTGGCAGTCTGCGGCCTTGCCATGTGTCACTCAGTCATTCGCCAATATATAAACACATTCAACGGCCAGATCATGAATTCGTACCATCTCATCCAATGATCCACAGAGTGCCATGTGGCACCACCACACTGTCTTTGAAGAAAATGGAATATTCCCAGAATATTCTGTTGATTGTACCTGCAAGCTGGATGGGCATCCAGTCACCAATTTTTTTTCTGTTTGGGAAAACGAATAGAACGCAATATCTTCCTCATACGACATCGGTTTTTCGAACCGTTCATGACACCAGAATCACAATGATGAAAAATTTCCGGTCACTAAGGTTTGGACCTGTTTCGAGCACTTTAATTTTTGAGAATTTTTTAGCAATGGACATGATCTCCTGATCACTGGCTTGCCCAATGGACTGCTATTGTTGTTGTGTACCAATTTCTTTGTTTTCCAATCTATGAAAATATCTAAACTACTCCTCTTATCATCCTTCTAACAATATATAAATGATTGAACTAGGGTCACAAATCACCCACTAATAGTTCATTGACTAATTGTTTATAGGCTTCTTCAGAGCTCTGTCCAAAACTCTGTGGAAAATCCACCAAAATCAACTAATCTTCATGTCAATCCATTCTTCATATGGCACATTTCTTCTACTTAATATTCTACTCAGGTTCCACCCTCCTTTAGATCTTATATCTCCACACATACTTCTGCAAACCATCTTATATTTTTGTGGTATATATTACAAAGATAAACCTCACTCTAAGGGTCACAACCCCTCTTCTTCTACGCAGATTTGTCACAATATTAAGGGCATACCTTATGGACTAAACATGATAGGAAACCACCCTAACTATGGCAGTATACTTATGTTCTATTTTCTTTAGAGAAAACCATATACACCCATAGAAAAAACAACAACTCTTGCGTCCATAAGAGACTCTGACTGACTCATATGGATCCATATATTTTGGGCATTTCTTTGACAGAATCTTGACATGAACTTCAGATCTCTATGACCGTCAAACTAGGGTTACCTCAATCAATATTAAGCATGTGGCTACTTCTGTTATGGCCCTAAATTCCAATACATTCCCTCCTCCATTTGCGTTGGTATTTTTCACAGACCTTTCTGCCTACTAACCACAACAAGACAAGGTCTCAACCCTCTCTGCTATTTCATAATTTGATGTGGCCTTCGCACAGCTACACCACTGAAATCACATGCCCAAATTTTCATGAGAAACCTCTCTTGAGCTTGATATGCCAGAAGAGAACCAATAATATGCCATCATACTTCCTAGCTCAAACCCAATAAGGTATGTGGAATTATTTTGAACCCTCACATAATGATCTTGCTCTTGGTGGATGATCATGGCATCCCTTTAGCAGCCACGGAGTGTTGGGGAGTGTCATGGAATCACAAGGGAGAACTAGTTCAAAGTGCATGGAAATGAACGAATAAGAGTGTCTGTTAGGGAGTGTTAGTGAATTCCAGGTGTCCCATGGATGAAGTGTGTTAGGAGAATTTCATAATAGGAATTTTCGAAGACAAGCCTATGATTGCGATAAGGGGATGGAAAAATTAGTTTAAGATAAAGGGATACTTTGGGCTAGACACAACACTATTTTTTCAATGACTTTGTTGGCTTCCCAAGTCGCAAAAACAGTAAGGCTATTGAAGAGGGCATGACAACTAGGGAGTGCCAAGGTGTGCAGGGAATCCCAGGAAGTACTAACAAATGCTAGAAAGTTCCAAGGCATGTTAGGAATTCAATATATGCTAGGTTATAGGGTGTGGCACAACACATGCTAAGGAGTGACAAGGAAACAGAAGGGAGGACTAGTTTCAGTTGCATGGAAATGAATGAATAAGGGTGTGTGATAGGGAGTGTTAACAAGTTCTAGGTGTGCTAAGGAGGGAGTGATAGGGTATTCTAGGAAATTCCAAGGCATGAAAGAGTCTTAGGAAAGAATTCCAATATGTTCCAAGGAGTGTTATGGAGTGTTAGAGAAACACAAGGGAGAACTATGTCATAATGCATGGAAATGAATGAATACGAGTGTGTGACAGGGAGTGTCAACTAGTTCAAAGTGTGCTAAGGGGGAGTGACAAGGCATTCTTGGAAGTGCTAAGGAATGCTAAGTGTTAGGGCGACATGCAACCAAGATGTGCCAACGCATGCAAGGAAGTGTTAACTGGGTGTGCCAAGGAAACACAAGGGAGCACTACATCAAAATTCATGGAAATGAACATATAAGATTTTGTGATTGGAAGTGTAGAAATCATACAAGATGCATGTATATTACCGAACTCCCTTGATCTAACAAATTAATCTTATGTTAAATATAGAATCCTTCCACTTAATTCTTTGTGGAAATTAAATCACCAATTGCAAAACACATATGAAGCAAATCAATCGCACATAAAAATAGTTGTTTAATGGGAAAGCTTAAAGCTAAAACCCCCAACTATCATATATTATGTATATAAATGGAACATGTAACAATATCATACAAAGCTTAGTACATCAAGCTCTCAATACAATCAACAATCGTTACACATTGTCATGCAGAAATTTGCATATATATGCACCAATTTCTTGCCTCCTGACAACATGCCTCCACTGCGCAATCCCTGCTGAAGAAGACCCCTGATTGAATTCAATCTTGCCTTGCCTTGATTTCGCAATCCTCATTCGCATATCCAATGTGTGTTGTATGCATTGAATGCATCACTATAGTCACAACAGATAGTCCGTCTCACCCTTTCACCTATCTCTCCACTGGGTCTCCACTGGAACTGAAATGCAAGTAGTTAACTGCTGTATTTGTTTAGTTGCAAGTGGGTCTCTAGTTGTGAATTAATTAAATAATTAATTCACTAAACTCTCACTAGTGTATCTTCATTTAGAACTAGATACAACTAGCACAACTGATTTTAACTCACTTGATTGAGTTAAACTAAATAATAGCTCACATAACTACTCTTCCAACTCTGCCACAACTTGCCACTATCAATTATAACGAAGTCCTCCATGCATGAGTCACCATCAAACCCTAGGAAATGTGTAATTCCTTCAGCCCACTGATTTGCCAAATTTGTTCACTGAAATAAAGTGCTCCAAGAGAATAAGTTGATATTTATTGTGGGATTATTATTAAGGGCTAATAATAATCGACATGCATTTATTTTTATATTAGCGATCTATAAATAGACTTCGTAAAATCTTCTAAAAATAGAATCTCATCTATTTTTCCAACTTCGTCAAGCATCTACAAATAGCCTCCTGCTACTTATAGAATATGCTCACCATGTCTAAAAATAGACATACACCTAAAAATAGCATGCGGGCTCCACTTAGTGAAGGTGCTTAATTTTCACTAAGCTCATCATCTTGTTGAATCTCAACACTCCCTCTCAACAAGATAGGGATTATCCTTCACCCCTATCCTACCTCTATGGTATTCGAATTTTCTCCAGGTGAGCGCGTTCGTCAGAATATCTACATCTTGATCTTTCGTAGGAATGTATTGAAGCAACGTGATCTTCCGCTGCACACAATCTCTGATATGATGATACCGGATATCTATATTCTTAGATATTTCATGAAACACAATATTAATCGAGAGTTTAATGCAACTTTGATTATCACAATGTATCACTGTAGGATCTAAATGAGAACCAAAAAAACTGACCAAGATCTTCCTCATCCAGATAGCCTCACATGCAGCTTGACTTGCTGCCATGTATTCTACTTCTGCTGAACTGAGTGCCACGTATATTTGTTTCTTGCTGTACCAAGAAACTGCTGTAGATCCGATACTGAAAACCCCTCCTGATGTGCTCTTTCTATCTGTTGGGCTACCTACCCAATCTGCATCCGTGAAGCCATGCAACTTCACCTCATCCATCTATCTGTACCATAAGCCATACTTAGATGTGCCCCTGAGATATCTCAAGACATGCTTGCCTACCTTCCAAAAGAGCTTGGTAGGCTTAACCATCGCTTGACTAAGCTGGTTCACCGCATAGCATATGTTTGGTCTTGTATCAACTAAAAACATGAGGGAACCCACCAATTTTCAATAGACAGTAGCATCCACTACCTCTGCCGATGTAGCATCCTCTTTCCTCCAATTTCTTGGAAAGGAGTATCCATGGGCTTGCAGTCCTGCATGTGAAACTTACCAAGTATCTCCCAAGCATACTTTCCTTGAGACACAAAATGTTCACCTTCTCGCTGCCATATTTCCCATCCAATGAAATAATGAAGGAGGCCCAAACCCTTCATCTCAAACTCCTTGACAAGATCCTCCTTGCATGAGTGTATCAACTACTCATCACCCGTAGTATTAAATCATCAACATAAAGAACAATGATTAAAATCTTACCCTCCACCAAAATTTGGTATAGGTTTGCATCCGCCTCACTCTTGGTGAAGCAAAGTCCAGTGAAATAGCTGTCGATTCGTGTGTACCAAGCATGGGGTGCTTGCTTCAACCCATATAGTGCTCTTTTGAGCCTGCACACATGCGACTTGCTGCTGAAGATCTCAAATCCTTCAGGCTACTCAATGTACAATTATTCCTCAATGATCCCATTAAGGAACACAGTCTTCACATCCATCTGATGAATGTGCCAACCCATCTACGCTGAGAGAGCAAGGATGGTCCTTATGGAAGAATACCGTGTGACAGGTGCAAAGGTTTCTTCATAATAAATCCCCTCAATCTGTGAGAAGCCCCGAGCAACAAATATTGCCTTATACTTCTCGACGCTCCCATCAGCAGCTTGCTTTATCTTGTAGATCCATATTGAACCTACCACTGATTTACCAACCGACCTTGGAACAATCTCCCAAGCATTTTTTCTAATAATGGAGTCATAATCCTCCACCATGGCATCTACCCATGTGGGCTCTTGCACTGCTTCCTCAAAGGAAGATGACTTTGCCATGATACACTTGCTCCTGAGAGCCATGTATCCAGTGAATCAGTCAGGTGATTGTGTATTTTTGTGCTGTGATTTAGGGACTCCTACATTCTATGCTGCATCAAGCTTCAACCTTTCATCTTCTGCAATACATCTTCTGCATGTTCTAATGTTTGGCTCTGCGTGAGTGGAATCCTCCACTCCATGATCCTCCTCCTATGGATGATCCACATCTTGAGGCTCACCTTTGGGAACAAGAAGTTCCTCCTCTGCATGCAAGTGTAGCTCCCTCTCAAGCGAAAACTTCATCGCTTTCTCCTCATTTAGTTTTATATCCCATTGCACCACAGTCATCCTACTGTTTGGAAAATTCACATGATAATTATGGGGTGTTTCTGTGTACCCCAAAAATATCCCAACTTCTGCAGTCGGCTCCAGCTTCTTCCTGGCGTCCTTTGTCACATGAATGTAAACAAATGAGCCAAAAATATTTAAATGAGAAATATCCGACTTCTTACTAGTAAAATCTTCTTCAGGTGTACTCATGCCAAGTACTCTATGAGGACAATGGTTTTGCACATAAACCGCAATTTTGCATGCTTCCGCCCCTAAGTGCATTGGTAGGTCCTGGTCATGCAGCACCCAAAATCGTTCTGTTCTTCCTCTCTGTGACCCCATTCTACTGTGGGTTACGAGGCGCTATGAGTTCTCCTTGAATTCCTTCTTTTCTACAAAATAATTTGAATTCATTGGAGATATATTCACCACCATTATTGCTCTGCAGAGCCTTCACTTGCTTCCCCGACTCCTTCTCCACCAATGCTTTAAACTCACAAAACTTTGAGAATGTTTCACTCTTCTTCTGTATGAAAAAGATCCAGCATCTACGAGAATAGTCATCAACAAATATAACATAATATCTGTGTTTTGTTGTTGAAGCAACCAAGAAAGGTCCACACACATCTGTGTGAATTCTCTCCAGGATCACCGAAGCATAGTTCTCCTTTTCATGAAAGGTGGTATTCACAAACTTACCCATATTACATCCCTTTCATTGATCTGACTATGCAATAGTACCCTAGGGAATTCCAGTAGAAATATGCTACAAAATCTTCAAGGTGCCATGGTGAAGATGGCCCAATATCCTGTGCCATAATTCACCCTCATCCCGGCTCACCACTTATTCTACTTTGCCCATCATTGTAGTGCATGCATCTACCTCCAACTTGTAGAGATTATTAACTCAAATCCCTATCCTCTTGTTTTGACCCGTTGTTTTATGTCGCAGGAAAGCTTTTCCCTCGCTGAAAACAACGTCATAACCTTTGTCCTCCAACATCACGACCAAGACCAAGTTCTTCTTCACACTTGGAACATGCATAACATATTTCAACAGAATTGGTTTACCTGACTCCCTCTCAAAGGTAATGGTTCCAATGCCAGTCGCACTGTATCTACCATCGTCGTCCATCTCTATATGCATTTGGAGATCTTTCTCCTCCAAGTCACTAAACAACTCTTTGTCTCCTGTCATGTGGAAGGAAGCACCACTATAAAGATAACACACTGATCCCATTGCGCTTGAAACCAAGCATGTGATCAAAGAGAAATAAAGTTCAAATTGTGAGGCAAGGGCCTCACAAACAGCAGCTCTAGCAACCTTCTTGTTCTTCTTTTTCTGTGGGCAGTTAGTGGTGAGATGCCCATGTTCGTGATAGTGAAAACACTTAACCTTGGAAAAATCTAGCTTCTTTCCTTTAGCCTCAGATTTTGGATGGGATTTCTTCCCCTTCCATTTCCTTGCTTTGGCAGCCAAAGAAAAATTATCATCATCATCATTCTTCGATGAAGAGCCATCCCTGGTACTTCGCCTTATCTCCTCCTGCACTAGATCCGACCAAAGTCACTTCGAATCTGGAAGTTTCTCCCATCCATTAACAGAGTCTTGATAACTGTGACAACTCTTTGGTAGCCCAAGGAGACCCAATCTCACCAATTCATCATCTGCAACTGTGATTCCCACACTCCCTAGCTCATCCCTACATTGGACAAACTTCGTGAGATATTTTGGAATACTATCACCCTTCTCCATTTTTATTTTTTTGAGCTTATCTTTCATCGCCAACTTCCTATGGTCACTGTTGCTTTGGAAAAGATCTATCAAAGCTTTCCACATTGCAAATGGAGTGGCTTTCCCATGAAGGCTTGACACAATATGGTCTTTCACACCTTCCAACAGAATTCTTCTTGTCTTCGCTACTTTCTTTTTCTAGGCGTCAAGTAATTCAACATCCATCGAAGTGGGCTTAGGAACATTGCTATCGATGAACTCCTTCAAACCATTATCTTCAAGCACCACCTCCATCCTATCCTTCCAGGCTATGTAGTTCGAGCTACCCTCAAGGGCATGCTCCAACCGCAACCCATTGAAAGCCATTTCAATGAATACTCAACTCTCGCACCAAGAAATTTTTGCAGAAAATTTGAATTTACCACCAGCACAAAACTCAGCACCACTTCAATATTGCAATCTCTAGTGATTAAAACTACTCTGATACCATGTAGAAATTATACAAGATGCATGTATATTATCGAACTCCCCTGATCTAACAAATTAATCTTATGTTAAATAAAAAATCCTTCCACTTAATTATTTGTTGACTTTAAATCACCAATTGAAAAACACATATGAAGAAAATAAATCACACACAAACACAGTTTTTTAATGGAAAATATTAAAGCTAAAAATGTAATATCCCAAAATGGGAACTATCAGCAAGGCATGACTGGAAAACACATTTTCCAGGAATGGCTGCTACAATATTTGAAACCATCACTTGGATCCCTTATATCTGAGTATCTAAGTCCTAAATCCAAGAGGATATCAAAAAAAAATCCTTCTAGGTGGGGCAAACAGGCCTCCCATGCCTAGTATGGCTTGATAAGTGCCTAATGAGGGACTGCAGCAATGTATAAACACAGTAATGGATATGAAGCATAAAATAAGCTCATAGGACATGTTAAAAACACATATCCATCAATCACAGCTACATAAGCAAACTTTACTTCATTTTATGAGCCAAAAGTTGGGGGAAAGTAGCAATTCATGCCCTAAAAAGGTTAATTTCATAGATGAGCATAAAAATAAGGGAAATTGACAGTGGGATCTCATATCTTAGGTCATAATAGACTTAAATATCAAATTTCATCCCAAAAAAATGACTCAAGATATGTTAAACAGATATACCACTCCCGATATGGCTTAAAAATGCCCAATCCCCATGACTTAATTACTGCAGAATTTATTAAAGCACAGGAAGTGCGATTTTCTGAAGGTGATGTATGAAATATGGTATGGAAATCAGAAAATCAGATCTATATCATGATTCATACAATGTGTAGTGGATAAACAGAATATTTACAGAAAGAATCCCTCAAGATTGAGGGGCTGCAACAACATATTGAGACTGCAAAGCTTGACAATGTTATTTTATGGGCTGAAGAAGCTGTCTATTACATTTCAGATCTAGAACAAATATATGTACAAAAATATAGATCTATATCATATATGTACACTAGATGAGTTCCTATACAATTTCCCCTTGGGGTTTTGATCAAAACATGAAGGTACAGGAGTAGATCTGAGATCTAGAATTACAATTCTGCAGCAATATTCAGGAATTATGCAATAAATAAATACATAATTAAATCATATCTGAAACAAACATGGATGGTTTGGCCAATCCATGGATCACCACAGTGAAAGGGAGAATCCTATCACCGGAGATCTCTCCTCCAAATAACAGTCAAAACACCCTGCAACTTTCCTCTTGTAGATAACGTAGTATGGAAGGGAAAACTGCACTGTTAGCTTCAATAGTGATCAAGCCTAATGCCTTGATCTGGAAATGCTGCTCTGATGATCCAATACACTCTTCCAGGAGTTTAAAAGATACACTCACTGAGAAGAGGCACTAGATTTGCCTAGATCTGAATAGATCTAGCTTCCACTGCTGCAGCTTACAAAAACAATAAAACCCTCAACAGGATCTGAATTGTGGTTGGAAGATGAATCTTGGCCCAAGCCTGATAGTGGAAAAGATAGAACAAGTCTCCTCTAAGAGCTACTCAAGAAAGGAGGTGGGATTCCTAACCAGGAAGACCCAAGTGCTAAACAACACTATTCTCAGTTAAACAACTAGAGAATGAGGTTTTTCTAAACAGGAAATACCTTCAGCAATATCAAATGATCAACCCTCTCCTTGGTGTCCTTATCCTCCTTTATAATTTGGAAATCTTGTCAAACCCTAAACCACCTTGATGATTTAGCTCCTTTAACATGAATGGCCTCCAACATGAACTGTGCCTTTATGAGATACATTACATGTAGACAACGCTGTGGATTTGGTCCTGTTGACCCAGTCAATTGATCCAGCCTCTTTCACACTTAAGTGTGTTTATGAAGATAGCTCAGATTTAGCTTGTTTCACATTGAGAATTGATTTATTTTGCTTCTTAGGATTTATATTGATCCTCCTTTACAATTTCATTCATGAGACAGATAAAAGTAAAACAAAATTGAATACTCTTATTAGCTTGGGATAATTAGGAATATTACAGTCCTCCCCCTTCAAAACGTTTATTGTCCTCAAGCAACTGCAAGGTAGAGAAAAATTTCTCCCTTCCTCTTCTTGTGGCCTTATCAATGGATCCCACCATGGCTGAAAATGATAGGCAATGAATTTGTCCTCCAATGATTCCCTCCAAGTGTAAGATAAAAAAGTGTACATCATAAGAAAATGGAAGGTACAAGTGGTGATCTCCTTGTTGCTCAATGGCCTCCTCAAGGTAGGAGTGATGACCAACATGGGGAATCTTATTCCCAATTAGTGATTCCATCACCCATGCTATCATCCAAATGAAACAATCATCAACCCGTTGTTTGTGCAATGTAATGGGGCTGCATGGAGAGATTAGTTTTCCTCCCTTCATTTGTTTCTCTCTCCATTTATGATAAGTGTGGAGCTGTTTATGTCTTTGGGCTGAAACAATATGGCCTCGAAGTATGGCCCAAGCTACCCCATCACATAATTCAGCCATGAAGTGCCTCCTCCAAGCACTCAAGTTCTCCAAATGGCTCACTCCATATGAAGAAAAGAGTTGAGATGTGGCAATCATGGTTTTCCCATTGCTCCTCATGAAACATACAACATGAATAGTAGGGAGAATCATACTCCCAATGGGCATATCCATCACATATCCCACTCTCCAAACAAATATTCCCATGTACATAGAAACATCAACAATATATGGAAACAAAGACAATTGAAAACAAGATGTCACATGACAACTGGAAAGTGGATCATAGTTCCTCTCATGGAACCAGCGCAATGCATCCTTGGCCTACATAAAACCAACCAGTAAAAAGTGATTTTCCATCAACTTGTTTTCTACCACAATCATTTTACAAGATAGCATAATGAAAGTACCAAGTGGTTTCAATGGTGCACACCAAAAATCATGTCGCTTCCCCCACAAACCACCAATGAGATAGCCAATCTCAATGCTACAAAAGGTTGCAAGTACATTATTATAAAATATGCAAGAAGGAACAACTCTTCTTGATACATCATGCTACTTAAACAAGGAAAATAAGTACAATAAAAAATGTGAAATTATACCTCCTCCATCATGCACTTGAGATCTTGAGCTAAAATGGCTCAACTGGAAATTCTCCCTCACCTCCAAAGAGTAGGGAAGTGGCTATGACATCCTCTTCATTACCATCCAGGCTATGCATCTCTCCATATGCTGAAATATGTCATGCTGGATGCCCTCCCAAGTGAACTCCTCCATCAACTGGAAATATGCATCAAAGTTCAGAGAAGAGAAGTCCTCATGTGCTGCATGTAGCAGCTTCTCCTTGAGACTAGAAGATCTAGTCAAGAAGATCCTGCCATAGGAATAGATGACAACATCATCCACTATGTATCTATCATCTCCATCCGGATCATCAAGAATAATGCATGCACCAAGATCCTTGGAGTACTCTACCAGAAGTTGAGACCTCCAATAGGGATCAATCCTCCTCAGAGACAGCGCTAGTGATCTAGCATATGAAGCTATCCTCATGCTACTGCCTGCTACCTTGACATCCCTCATGCCAAAGTCATCCTCCAAACTCCTCACCTCCATAGAATCCAAGAATGGTGAGCCAAGAGGCAAGATGTATCTCACCAATTCTAGCTCTAGTGGCCTCCTAGGTGGAATGCCTCCATGTAGCGAGACATTAAAATATGAAGTGGACTGCATGTATGATTGGGCTGATTTGTCCCTCCCTTCTCTGCGCAGTGCAGTCTCCTTCCTTTGTGTATAATTCTTCTGAAATATATAAGGGTGAATGCTCATCATCCCTTGATGCTGATCCTCCTTCTCTTCCTCTCCTTCCGTCTCAAAATCCACCAATGCTACTGCATGTTCCTTCAGAATTGTGTTTTGGTTCCCACATGTTGAATCATTTGGAAATCCTTGTAAAGATACAAGGGCTCCTTGGATGGAAGCAATGGCTCCCCCTTCACCTCCATGTGGTGATGGATCTTCTCCCTCCATCCTCCTTGCAAGAAATGTGGGCTATAGATGGCATTGTGGATCTTCCTGTGTGCCAGAATGCTCACACCCATCATGAGAATAGTTAGGGCTTGTTTCAAACCCTTCCAAAAATATTCTACAATCCTCCCCTTCCATCTCCTTGAGATCTTCTCTAATACCTTCCAAGGTTTGGAAAAGAAGTAGGGAGACCTCCTCTTTCGTCATTACTCCTTCTCCTCTTTCTCTCAACAAGAAAGTAGGCATGTTATAGCATTGTAGATCAGATTTTGTGGCTGAATTCTCACACATAGCATAAGAAGTATTGGGGCTTTCTTCATGAGAATAACTCCTTGAGGGATTTTCATGTCTTCCCCTTCTCATTCCCCTGATTTATTCCTTCAATTCATGCATGGCTTGAGAGAGAGTGTTAGAAAAAATATTCTCTTTGTCCTCTGTGTAATATTTCTTCAGTATTCTTTTTTATTCTTCTGATATCTAGATCTCACAAGAGGAGCCAGAGATCATGCTTTGATACCATTGTAATATCCCAAAATGGGAACTGTCAGCAAGGCATGATTGGAAAACGCATTTTACAGGAATGGCTGCTACAATATTTGAAACCATCACTTGAATCCATTATATCTGAGTATCTAAGTCCTAAATCCAAGAGGATATAAAAAACAAATCCTTCTAGGTGGGGCAAACAGGCCTCCCATACCTAGTATGGCTTGATAAGTGCCCAATGAGGGACTGCAACATTGTATAAATATAGTAATGGATATGAAGCATCAAATAAGCTCATAGGACATGTTAAAAACACATATCCATAAATCCTAGCCACAAAAACAAACTGTACTTCATTTTATGAGCCAAAAGTTGGGGAAAAGCAGCAATTTATGCCCTAAAAAGGTCAATTTCAGATATGAGCATAAAAATAAGGGAAAGTGACGGTGTTATCTCGTATATTAGGTCATAAGAGACTTAAATATCAAATTTCAGCCCAAAAAAATGACTCTAGCTATGTTAAACAGATCTACCACTCCCGATATGGCTTAAAAATGCCCAATCCCCGTGACTTAATTACTGCAGAATTTACTGAAGCACAGGCAGCGTGATTTTCTGAAGGTGATGGATGAAATATGGTATGGAAATTAGAAAATTAGATCTATATCATGATTCATACAATATACAGTGGATAAACAGAATATTTACAGAAAGAATCCCTCAAGATTGAGGGGCTGCAACAACATATTGAGACTGCAAAGCTTGACAAAGTTATTTGATGGGCTGAAGTAGATGTATATTACATTTCAGATATATAACATATCTATGTACAAAAATATAGATCTATATCAGATATGTACACTAGATGAGTTCCTCTACAATTTCCCCTTGGGGTTTTGATCAAAACATGAAGGTACAAGAGTAGATCTGAGATCTAGAATTACAAGTCTGCAGCAATATTTAGGAATTATGCAGTAAATAAATACATAATTAAATCAGATCTGAAACAAACATGGATGGTTTTTCCAATCCATGGATCACCACAGTGAAAGGGAGAATCCTATCACCGGAGATCTCTCCTTCAAATAGCAACCAAAACACCCTGCAAATTTCCTCTTGCAGATAATGTTGTATGGAAGGGAAAAATGCGTTGTTAGCTTCAGTAGTGATTAGGCCTGATGCCTTGATCTAGAAATGAAACTTTGATGATCCAACACACTCTTCTAGGAGGTTAAAAGACACACTCACTGAGAAGAGGCACTAGATTTGCCTAGATCTGAATAGATCTAGCTTCCACTGCTGCAGCTTACAAAAAAAATCAAACCCTAAATAGGATCTGAATTGTGGTTGGAAGATGAAACTTGGCCCAAGCCTGATAGTGGACAAGATATAACAAGTCTCCTTCAAGAGTTACTCAAGAAAGGAGGTGGGATTCCCGACCAGGAACACCCAAGTGCTAAACAACACTATTCTCAGCTAAACAGTTAGAGAATGAGGATTTTATAAACAGACAATACCTTCAACAATATCAAATGATCAACCCTCTCCTTGGTGTCCTCCTCCTCCTTTTATAATTTGGAAATCTTGTCAAACCCTAAACCACCTTGATGATTTAGCTCCATTAACATGAATGGCCTCCAACATGAACTGCGTTGTGCCTTTATGAGATACATTGCATGTAGACAACGTTGTGGATTTGATCTTGTTGACTCAGTCAATTGATCCAACCTCTTTCACACTTAAGTGTGTTTATGAAGATAGCTCAGATTTATCTTGTTTCACATTGAACATTGACTTATTTTGCTGCTTAGGAGTTATATTGATCCTCCTTTACAATTTTATTCATGAGACAGATAAAAGTAAAAAAAAATTGAATACTCCTATTAGCTTGGGCTAATTAGGAATATTACAAAAAACCCCAACTATCATATATTATGTATATCAATGGAACATGTAACAATCTCATACAAAGCTTATTGCATCAAGCTCTCAGTACAATCAACAATCATTACACACTGTCATGCAGAAATTTGCATATCTATGCACCAATTTCTTGCCTCCTGACAGCCTGCCTCCACTGCGCAATCCGTACTAAAGAAGACCCCTGAAAGAATTCAATCTTGCCTTGCCTTGACTGCGCAATCCTCATTGGCATCTCCAATGTGTGTTGGATGCATTGAATGCATCACTATAGTCACAACAGATAGTCCATCTCACCCTTTCACCTATCTCTCCACTGGGTCTCCACTGGAACTGACATGCAAGTAGTTAATTGTTGTATTTTTTCAGTTGCGAGTCTCTAGTTGTGAATTAATTAAATAATTAATTCACTAAAATCTCACTAGTGTATCTTCAGTTAGAACTAGATACAACTAGCACAACTAACTCACTTAACTGAGCTAAACTAAATAATAGCTCACGTAACTACTCTTTCAACTCTGTCACAACTTGCCACTATCAGTTATAATGAATTCCTCCATGCATGAGTCACCATCAAACCCTAGGAATTGTGTAATTCCTTTAGCCCACTGATTTGCCAAATATTTTCACTAAAATAAAGTGCTCTAAGAGAATAATTTGATATTTATTGTGGGATTATTATTAAGGGCTAATAATAATCGACATGCATCTATTTTTAGATTAGCAATCTATAAATAGACTTCACCCAATCTTCTAAAAATAGAATCTCATCTATTTTTCCAACTTGATCAACCATCTACAAATAGCCTCCTGCCACTTATAGAATATGCTCACCATGTCTAAAAATAGACATACACCTAAAAATAGCCTGCGAGATCCACTTAGTGAAGGTGTTTAATTTTCACTAAGCTCATCATCTTGTTGAATCTCAACATGAAGTGTTAGTGAGTTCCAAGTGTGCTAAGGAGGGAGTGAAAAGGTATGCTAGGTAGTGTTAAGGCATCCCAGAGGCTAGGGCAACATGCCAAGATGTCCTAGGTTCTAAGGTGTACCAACATGTGCCAAGGAGTGTTAAGGAATGATATGGAAATACAAGGGAGCACAAGGTAAAAACACATGGAAATGAATGAGTAAGAGTTTGTGAGCGGGAGTGGCAAGGAGCTCTAGGTGTGCTAAGCAGAGAGTGACAAGGTATGCTAGGTAGTTCCAAGGAATGATAGAGTGCTAGGGTGGCATGCCAAGATGTGCCAGGTGTTAGGGTGTGCCAATGTGTGCTAGGGAGTGTTAGGGAGTGTCAAAATGCATGGAAATTAATGAATAAGAGTGTGTGATAGGGAATGCCACCGATTTCTAGGTGAGTTAAAGAGGGAGTGATAAGGTTATATGTTAGGCAGTGCCAAGGTATGCTAAACTGCTAAGGCATGTCAGGAAGTGATAGGTTGTGTTATGGTGTGTAAAATCATGCCAAGGAATGTAGGGGATGCCAACACATGCCGCATAGTGCCAAGGCATTTAAAACATGCCAGGTGCTATGGCATGTCAAGATGTAAATGGTTTTTCTTAGTTGTTTTGTGACCACAGTTTGATGTGATGAGCCTATTCTTGGTAACTTGTTAAGTGGGATGAGTAGATATTGGACATTAGTAGCCTAATATTGGACATTAGTAGCCTAAGGAACTCCTCAATATTCCTCTACCAATGAACTCAACTACTTTAGGTTACTGAACTCAGCTAAAAAAACTTTTCCCTTTATCTACCTCCTTTTTCCTTTAATATCTGCAATACTTATGGTTTTCGTTCAGTTCTTCACAACTCTGTTTGTGAACAACTATTTGGTTTGCCCACTTTTTCCACACTCTTAATCCAATATAAAAAGTCTAGGGCTATGGAGGTTTCCCTTCTTCTCACTGGCCCAATCCTCTACAATATAGTGAACAATGACTAGTTGGCTACTCCACTTGACTGCTACTTTATTCCTTCAAAATATGAATTTCCTTAGGCCCAATACACCTACCCTTCTACTGATCTTGTTTTCCTTCACAATTACAAGACTTAGGGCTCTTCTTTGAAAGTCGTAACAATCCTACAATTGTACTTGGACTTCCATCAATTTTCCCAACCACAGCCAATTATTTTACTGATATAGTGCCAAAAACACTTCCCTCATCTAGGGCTCTTCAAATATGCCACCTAATAGTGATTTGAGTCCTCTCAAAATCACTACTGTTGTGTACCAATTTCTTTGTTGTTCAATCTATGAAAAAATTTGAACTACTCCTCTTATCATCCTTCTGACAATTTGTAGATGACTGGACTAGGGTCCAAAATAATCCACTAACAATCCATTGACTAACTGTTTATAGGTTTCTTCAGATCTTTGTCCAAAACTCTATGGATAGTTCACTAAAATAAACTCCTCTTCATATCAATCCATTCCTCATATGGCACATTTCTTCTGTTCAATCTTCTACTCAGGTTTCACCTTCCTTTGGATTTGTTATCTCCACACATACTTTTGCAAACCATATTCCAAATCTTTGGTGTATATTGCAGAGATAAAGATCTCTCTAAGGATCACAACCCTTACCAAACATTCCTCCACAAACTTTTGAATATCAGATTTAAGGCCATCCCAAAAAAATTCTTTCTTCACCCCGTGGTAAGTTTTTAAAAATCCTGAGTGTCCTCTTAAAGGAGAAGTGTGAAATTCCAAAAGAATATTTTGTTTTAGTTGGGAATTCTTGCAAATATATAAGCGATCCTTGTACCACAAAAAATCATTTTTCCAACTAAATGCATCAGATGTACTAGGATCTTGCTGCAACTTTTGAATGAGAGTCCACACTTCTTCATCCTTCTTCCATTCATCCCTTGCTTCGGTTAACTAATCTGGTTGGATAATAGAAATGGCACAAACCAATTCTTCCACCTCTTCATCCTTTCTAGAGTACCCAACAGCATTAGCTTCTTTGTATATGATTCAAATTTATAACCCACATCTTGTGACCATTTTGTCAAGCTCTTCAAGATAAGCTCCTGTTCCAAAAGTGTTACACTTGTTGACCACTTTTGTCTTTTGTGTTGTTCTTCCATTTAGGGTATCACATTTCTTTAGCACAGTATTGCCATATTTGACTTCAACAGTTTCATGAACATTTTGGATTGGTACCAAGAATGTATTGAGCTTTTCTGTACAAACAAATACACCCATTTCCTGAGGCATCACATTCCACAATAAAGGTTTTTGTGAAGTCTGGCATAGCTAAGACTAGTGCTAGGCACATTGCCTCTTTAAGATGTTCAAAGGCCTTAGTTGCTTAAGGAGTCCATGAAAATGCATCTTTCTTCAATAATGTTGTTAGAGGTGCTACTATTTGTTGGTGTCCGGATGTGAACAATATTCAAATCCTTTTTCCACATAAATTATCAACCTGAGGACGTTAGTTATTTCAATACTAACGAAACAATATATGCAAGAGAAATCAAATAATTTTTTTTTAGATCACATGTTTAATCAATGGACACACAAACTATTGTAACAACAATTAAAATAGATTGCAAAATTAAAAGACATTCACAGCAATTTAAGAATTATACTGAAACAGCAGTAACAAAACCAACTAAGTGTGAAACCAACAGAAAGAAAGGTAACACAACACCTGATCAGAAGAGTGGGCCCAACTCTCTGATCAGGGTTGTAGCAAGCTTCAAAAATTACAGGTGAAAAAGAAGAGTATTATGCATTCAATTAATTGTAGAATATACTATTACAAAATCTGTATGTATTGGGCTTAACTTCGATTCACAGCCCACAGGCTCTCTTTATGCAACTGTTCAGGAAATCACAGATTTCCTCTAACAACTACATATCTACAGTTATAAAATTCGTTACAACAACAAACTAATTTCCAGAAAGAAAAACATGAAAAATCATGAAATGTTGTTGCAGTGAAACA
Organism: Pinus albicaulis; assembly: GCA_034641835.2. Classification (NCBI taxonomy): domain Eukaryota; kingdom Viridiplantae; phylum Streptophyta; class Pinopsida; order Pinales; family Pinaceae; genus Pinus; species Pinus albicaulis. The sequence continues at coordinate 1,272,100,835 of CM076584.1, forward strand.
AAGTCTGTTGCGCTGTAGTAGCAAGTGAAGGAAACATTGGAAATTAGGATCTTCTCCCCGACTCATAGCTGTAACCTTCCTGCTTTTTCTGAATCTGTAAAAATATCAGAGTTAATATTTGAAAAAGGTAAAACCTCCCTTAATATTACTTCATTAATCAAATATCCCATGTAAAAGAGGAGAAAGGGATTTACCTTGTGTGTTTAAGAATAATAATGACACAAAGAGATAGAAAGGTGGGCAAAAATGGGAGAGAAAAGTATACAAATCCGATACCCAACATCTCCCCCCAACTAGTCTATCTGCATGTCCTCATGCAACTCGTGGTCTCCTCAGATCTGGGTTAGAATGACTGTGATTGGCATGAAGCTGCATGAGATCATATTCTTCAGCCATTTTCGTCCAAAGGGGTTTATAACCTTCTATCAAAACAACATCCTTCCACCAATCTGAGTCAACGTTGTATGCAGGAGTATATTTCTCGGCTAGCAACCAAATAAGGGGAAACTAAAACCTCAGCCCCATCTATCTGACCCCACAGGTCTGAACACATGCTACAAAATGTGGAATCCTCTCTAGAGCCCGTGCAAAGTTAGGTGCCCCAAATGGTTCTCGTCCCCAAATGGTTCTCGTCCTCTGACGGCTAAGGATGACAACATACACCTCCTCTGACAACTGTCCAGCGCTTCCTTATGGAACATTGTAATCTATCTGACACAGAGGTCAGCACACCATTTCTGGGTTGCCAACATGTGTTCTCTATGCCCCTCAATCTGTAGAAATGTGTAATGCTTGCTATAAATGTTTGATGACTGGACATGCTCCTTCCTCATCATTAGCGGCTTTATGACTTGGTTCTCTTCAAACGTATCACAGGCCTTTCTCCACTTAATTTGATTGATGGTATAGGAGGTAAAATCTCTTAAATGAATTTCCCTCACGAATGGAGCGAGGTTAAAAGACTGATCATGCCTCAAGAAGTACCCATGCATGTAGAGATCTCACATTAAGTGTTGTCCTATGATATCATGAATTTTTAAGATACGGAGAAATTGAATGGGGTCCTCAATCTCGTGCCAAATATCCTTATATATACTTCAAGACAAAAGAAAATAAATTGTTCGTGAAGGAATAAGGCATGGCTATGTGCAGCAGATTTGAAGGCCATTACCTGCTATGCCAGGGAGAACATCTTCTCCTTATCTGATTGCAACAGTTGCACTTGTTCTTCCAATTATTCTATTATGGCCTTATGTTTAGCTTGCTTCAGCCGCGCCTTATCTAACTGTTCGATATATCCTGTAATGATCCCGACAGCCTGCTCTCATACCCTCATTATCTCTTTCTTGTGTCCATTCGCATCAGACTGCCACCTTTGGATCTCAGTGGCCAATAAAAATTCCTGGCCTTCAAACAACTGTTCAATCAGACCAGTCTGCGTAGCTACAGAAACAACCTCAAATTTTGGCTTTATTGCCTTCCACTTGTAAATTTTTACCTTCTTTTTAAACCGAGAAACTTGTTTATTTAACTCCCGAACCTCCCTCTTCAATCTCATGATTTCATTGAACTGCAACTGGTACCTTTTCTTGAGAGGTAGCCTTCTCTTCTCACACTGTTCAATCCATTACTGTTTAACAAGAATTTCAGTTTCTGGGCCTATAATAGGCTCAGGAGGCGGCGGAATGCTGTCGGTATTACTATTTGGTTCTTCTGTTAGGTCTTTCTGGCTGGGCTCCCTATCTTCAGGGGCTTCTTCCTCTATATTCACTTCAGGGACTCCTGCCGTCTGGTCAGCATTTCCATTGACCACTCTGTGTTCCAGTGCTTCCATAGGAACCCCATCTTCTTTGCGAGCCTCTGAGTGCCCTAACAGAGATTCAATAATGACTGGGCCGACATTGGCCATGTCTTCTCCTAGGTCAAAAAATTTAAGCACTGGTGGAACAACTATTTCCTTCATTAATCGTTGGGGTGAGAGGAATCCCCTCGCCCCTCTCGGCATCATGGACTAGAATGAAGAGTAGGGAGTGGCTTCCTCATCCTTTTTTCTAGCTTGAGCCATATTTTGATGCATTATTACTTCAGTCGAGGTCGACGCTGGTTTTTGTGGCACAACGTCGATCCTGAGGGATGTTTCCCTTCTATCCTCCTGTCCTTTATGCATTATTTCATCTTCTAAGGTCGGTACTGGTTCTTTTGGGACAATATCGACCTCGCGGTTTATTCCTTCTCTATATACCTATTCCTCATGAATTTCTTCTCAGTTTCCCTATTCTAGCTGAGTCGAGGTGGTTCTTGTGTAACACCCCCGATCGTTTCAATATCCATATCTTCTCGGGCAGGTGATGTTGTTTCTTGCAAAACATCATCACTTTCCATCCCTTTGTCTGCCAATTCACTTCCCTTTTCTTCATTGACAAAATTCGACGACTGTTTGACAGTCTCGAATTCATGCACGATATCCATAATTCCTTCATCTGTGGGCTCCTCAGGTGAGGTTGGTTCTTGTGTGGTAGCCTCAACTATGTCACCAATTATCTCCTCTATTATCATTTCTTCATGTTCTTCCTGATCAAACTCCATTTCCACCTCTTCAGGTTCCTCCTGATCAACCTCCATTTCCATTTCTTCGGGTTCCTCTTGATCAATTCCCTCCGAATGTTCTTCTTCTGCTTAAATATCCAGAGAGACTGGTTCCTCTTCTCTAGCAGCAATAACGATTGTTATCTCTTCTTCTGAGGATCCACAGTTTTTTTACCAGGAGACCTGAAATTTGTTTATTGCATGCATGACCAGTAAATGCACCAATCCATGGTTGGAGAGTACTGCCGGCATCTGGCGTGAACACCGAGCAGACTCTGCCATGTGCTACAACTGTTTTAATAGGAAGAAGGGCATATTTAAGGAATGCACCTGAGCCTGTGGAAATCGAAGGTGAGTTAGAATTTTAAAATGGTATTTAAACAGAGTTGTGGCCTGACCTTCGCAAGTTATGTATTTCATTACAAAACCTGTGACTTCGTTCCATGGATACGGCATAGTCTTGCGCTCATATCCTTTTCCCATTTGAACGACGGTTTCTACTGTTTTCAAGAATAATTCAGGAAAATCTGGAAGAGAAACTCTCCTAGAAAACCATTGCTTCCTTTGTTGTCTCAGCACACTAACTTTTGCAATTATCTCTTCTGTGGCAGGAATTTGCAATCCTCTGACCCGTGAGCCATTGTCATCCAAATTAAGTGCAAACTCCATTGTGATTTCCTCGTCAAACCCCTACAATTAGTCGAAATAGGTATCCAAACCTGCATTGACAAAGATTTTCCATACCTCTGGATTACTGCGGATCGAAGCCTTATTTTCAGGTTCATGCTGCACAACCAGTCTACCCATACTATGGGGACTGTAACAACACTTCTTAGAACAACAGACCATTGGACAGAATAATGGATGCAAAATTTGGAAAAACAGCATGGTGAAAATGAATGGTGGTAATAGTAAATATGGATGGTAATTCTCGGAAACCGAGAAAATTCATGAAAAATTATGGTAAGTGCAATGAATAGAATGGTAATTATTCTGTATGAAATGGAAAGGATGTCTACGGATCCCAATGCATACTTAATAATTATACGGGGTATTGATAGGGATCGTAAGGTGTAACACACATGGTATTGTAATAATGACTTACAAAGTCATCATTACGCCATCATTAAATTGTGATGACACTCCCCCTCAACTTTAAAATTTTTCTTCTGCGGCATTAAAGTATTCACATGGGATATTTAATTAAATCGGTAAAAGTCACGTGGAGGCATACCTGGTGGCCTACCTGTATGAAGTGACAGTTGGTAGGATGATGACACAGTTACAATGATGCGGTTGGAGTAACAACATTACGAGTAGTAGCATTCGGAGTAACAACATCTGGAGTAACAACAGTGCGAGTGGCAACATCCAGAGTAACAACATCTGGAGTAAAATCATCACGAGTAGCAGCATCCAGAGTAACAACATCTAGAGTAACAACAATGCGAGTAGTATCATCTGGAGTAACAACATCTGAAGTAACAACAGTGCGAGTAGTAGCATCTGGAGTAACAACATCTAAAGTAACAAAAGTGCGAGTAACAACATCTGGAGTAACAACATCTAGAGTAGCAGCAGCGCGAGTAGTAGCATCTGGAGTAGCAGCATCTGGAGTAGCAGCAACGCGAGTAGCAGCATCCGGAGTAACAATAGCGCGAGTAGCAGCATCCGGAGTAGCAACATCTAGAGTAGCAACAATGCAAGTAGCAGCATCCGGAGTAACAACATCCAGAGTAACAACATCTGGAGTAACAACATCATGAGTAGCAGCACCTGAGTAACAACACCCTGAGTAGCAGCTACTGAGTAACAACATCATGAGTAGCAGCAACCGAGTAACAACATTAGGAGTAGCAGCAATCGAGTAACATCACCCTGAGTGGTAGCAACTAAGTAACAACATTATGAGAAGCAGTAATCGAATAGCAGCATGAGGAGTAGCAACAATTGAGTAACAACATCATGAGTAGTAGCAATCGATACTTTAAAAAAAAATCTTTTTTAAAACATTACTCCTTAGTAGTAACTCCTGCAAAAAGACAGCAAAATAAATAGTAACAATATAATTCTTTATTATTTATTCCTTTTTTTAAAATTTATATATATATATATATATATATAGAGAGAGAGAGAGAGAGAGAGAGAGAGAGAGAGAGAGAGGATGCAGAGGAAGAGTTCTCTGCACTTATAACCTTCAAACCAGATTTCTCATAGAGGTGTTTGATAAAAGCATCCTTAGAGGCTAGGCGGTGGTATAATCTCAGGCGATGTCCATTTTCTATGAATGAAGCACGTGTATCATCAATTGTGACTATCCTGACTATTCCATTATCAAATACAAGGTCCAACTCGTAAGGTCCCATCCAGTGAGTGCAAATCTTTCCCTTAAAATCCTTAAAGAGGGAGTCATAGAGTAGTGCCCAATCTCCCCTCTGAAACACCTTATTCTTGATAAACTTATCATGCCATTTCATTCTCTGCTGCTAAATAGAAGTAGTTATCTGGAAAACCATTGAGCGTATTTCATCTAGTTCATTGAGCTGAGCCAGTCGGTGTTTCTGGGCATCTGACAGATCCGAACCAACTTCAAGAGTTGTTCTAAGAATACTTATTTCAAAATCTATTGGAAACAAGGGGGATTTCCCATAAACCAACTCAAATGGTGAAAACCCAGTTATGTTCTGTACGCCCAGAAACCTTCAAGCAACTTCTGGGCCCAATCCAGACGATGGTATGCCACAGTTTTGGTCAACATATTTTCCAATGTCTTGTTTGTGCTTTCTACTTTTCCATTCGCCTGGGGATGGTATGGAGATGTCACCCTGTGTTTGAATCCATATTTCTGCATGAGATTTTCTATCCTGTGTGATGTAAATTGTGCTTCTCCATCTGAAACAATCTCTCTTGGGGTACCGTAACGAGAAAAAATTTCTTCAAATAGGAAATCCGAGACCACCTGCTCTCTTTCTTTCGCAACAGCTTTGGCTTCTACCCACTTAGTCACATAATCTATGCAGAACAAGATGTGGACCTTTTTCTAGGAGGGTGGGTTAAAGGGTCCAAAAAAGTCAGCTTCAACCCATTTCTCGAAGTTAAAAGGGGACTATTGCCTTGCCAAGGAATTTCATCAGCCCTAGGCAAGAAATTTTGCCCATCATTAACAACCTCCACACCTCTGAGATAATTCATATTGGAAAGATAGAAGGCTAGTAATATCCATTTTTGAAATGCCTTGAACTATTATTTTTTTAAATTTCTTATGAGGTCATATAGGTAGCCTTCCAATACTTCATAAATATCATCCTCGGATACACGACACCGAATATGCTTATCGCTCTTTTGTATGAAAAGAATTTCCTGCAATCTGGAATAGCATTTGTGATGAATAATTTTTCACTGTTCCCTGTATGACAAATGAGGAGGCACATTCCCTGTAGCAAGATAGTTAGAAATATATACATACCATAGAGGTTTAGTAGAAACTACAAAAATATTTTCATCAGGAAAACTATCTTCTATAGGTGTGCATTCATCATTGTTATCCATTCTAGATAGGAAATCAACAACTACATTATCTTTTCCTGGTTTGTCTACTATTGTAATATCAAATTCTTGAAGAAATAGAAACCATATTGTAATATGACTAGGAGTGATAGGTTTATTCATCAAATACCTGATTGTTGCATGATTAGTATGTACAAAAGTAAGATACGTGGTGATGTAGTGCCGGAACTTATTGAAAACATAAATGACAACCAGGAATTATTTTTCAGTCACCGTGTAATTTAGTTCAGCAGGAATTAAATTCTTGCTAACATAATAAATTGCATACGGTGTTTTTCCTATCTACTGTCCTAAAACAGCTCGTACTGCTGTCTGAGAAGCATTAGCATGTATGTGAAACGGTAATTCCCAATCAGGTCCTCGAAGGATTGGAGCCTTGCAAATCAGTCCCTTAATTTTTGTGAAAGCTGCTTCACAATCTTCAGTCCACAAGAATTCTGCATCTTTTGTTAGCAATTGAAAAAGTGGATGTGCTACCTTAGAAAAAATTTCTATGAAATGTTTGTAATAACCATCACAACCAATAAAGATATGTACTTGTGTGGGTGTCTTTGGTACCAAGAAGTTTAATATCACCTCTACTTTCGTTGGATCAACTCGAATTCCGACAGCTGAGAGAAAATTCCCCAATACTATCCCTTCTTCCCTCATCATATGGCATTTGACTGTACTCAAAGATACACGGGTCTATTTACACATTTTGAGTACTTTCTCCAGATTTTCCAATCCCTCTTCAAATGAGTTTCCATATGGAGTAAAATCATCCATATAGATTTCAACACTATCATCGACCAAATCAGAAAAGATCCCCAGAATTTCCCTCTGGAAGGTAGCAGGGGCATTAAACAAGCCAAATGGGAGGACCCTATATGCAAAGGTCCCCCATGGACATGTGAAAGTCGTTTTTATCCTAGTCTTCTGGGGATATCTGGATATTGTTATAACTACTGAATTTGTCTAGGAAGGAAAAGAACTTCTTCCCAGTCAGGGTGTCCAGGACTTGGTCAATGAATGGCAAAGGGAAATGGTATTTTTGAGTTGCCTTATTTAGCTCCTTGTAATCTATGTAGATCTGCCACTTACCATTCTTTTTAGCAACAATAACTAGCGGGGACACCCATTGGCTATCTGAGATGGGGTAAATGAAACCTACATCCAATAATTTTTGTAATTCTTCTTTGACAATGTTCTTTAGATTAGGATTCATCCTTCGTTGGGGTTGTTTTACAGGGCGAAAATATTATTTAATATAAATATGATGAGTACATACATTAGTAGGGATCCCCTTCATGTCGGTATAATCCCAGGCAAAAGCTTCATGATGATCTTGAAGGAATTTTAAAAGCTATTTTGTCTGGGATTCAAACAGATTAGGGTTGATATTAAGTGTTTACCCTAGTTCAATTTCGATTGGAATACTATCATGGGATAAAGTGACAGGAATGTCTTTAGTTTCATATTCTAGCTCAATTTTTTCCTACTTTTCATAGCTCATAGAAGATTCTAAAATTCGGCGAGTTGAATTGGAAACAGAACTAGGATCATTTATAAAAGTGTTGATGGCATCGTCCTCAGTTTCTGTTTTCAATTGAAGGGACTGCCGAATAGTGAGAACTAGTATAACTTCTTCATTTTTAGGTTTAGGCTCTTTTATTGATAGAGGTTTCTGACCGATTAATAATTTGTCAGATGGGCTAGGTTTTGCAGGAGGGTAGAGAGTAATATTTTTTTCTAACAGTCCTATTTGATATGATCATATGCCCAGATCGACAGCCGATGTAAGCATCTGCAGTTGCGATCCAAGGTCTTCGCAAAATCAATGGGTGACCTCCAACTGAAGATCTTGTTTGTAACACAAGGAGATCCACTGGGTAGTGCCATGAATCCACCAAAATGGTTACATCTTCTAGTTTCCCTACTGGTTCAATTGTAGACCTATCTGCTAGTTCCAAGATGGTAGGGGTTGGCTTGACATTTCTGAGACCTAATGTGTTTATTGTTTTGGAGGTAATGATATTGATAGAAACACCCAAATACACTAGTACATTTGGGATTTCTACCCCATTAATTTGTACTGTCAGAATTGGGTTTCCCGCGTCTCCATATTTCATAGGCATAGTCTTTCCTAGCATGATGTCGGACAATCTACCCATCACATGAATAGTTAACAGATCCCTTGGTTTCTTCCCAAGTTTCTTACAGCAATACTCTTTGAGAGTTTTTCGCATATATAGGTACATCCCTCATAGCTTGTAGCAAGGGTATTTTAACAAAGATATTTTTCAATTCCCCCAGGAAATCAAACTATGCTTGAGGATTTGGTTTATTCAAGGTCAGTCTTTCAGGATATGGAGGAGAAGTTGAATGACCTTGATCAGGAACAGATTAGGGAGGTGTCTGGTTATTTATGTTTTGGTCTAATTTATCCCCAACTATCCTCTATTCTGGTTCTGTAACTTCACTTTCAATCTATTCTATAATAATAGGTGAATTGGGAGCATTTACTACCCACCCAGATCGTTAGTTTATTTCATTAAGTCCGACGGTGGAAATGCTATAAGTTGGAAGGTTAAGAATATGTATTTGTTGGACCCCTTTATTATTAGGATTTGGATTGGGCTAGATAGGAAGCTAGGGTCAAAGGGTTGGATTACGAGGAGGTACATTAGAGGGAAAATGAAGTTGTTGTTGAGGCATAGATTGAGGAAACTGACCAGTAGGGGAGGGTCCACGCCAACTCTGATTCCATGAAGGATTCGAACTAGCTTGGGGAACCCATTGTTTCCAAGGGGGGTATTGATATTGAGACCACATAGATGAAAATGGTGCAGATTGGGGACCCATATTAAAATTATTAAAATACTAATATGGGTCCTGAAACACACCTGGATTCATAGCTGGTGGTCGAGGTTTCCGTGGCTTTTTCAGCCCCATAAAGTACAGCTGGTCTATCACATTTTCTTCACCCGCTCCTCTAAAAACCACCTTCAGTCCAGGAAAGGAAGGACACGAGTTAGTTACATGATTCTATTCACAGATTGTGTAGGCTTCCATTGTGTTTAATGGGCATTCTTTCAAAGGATGCTTCTTTCTACACTATGGGTAGAATATAGCCATAGTCTTCTCCAACTCTATCTGTTTCTTTTTTGCTTGCAGAGTGTCAATCTGGGCGATTAATGTGCTAAGGATATCGGTCCTTAGATTATCCAGTAGGTTTTCAATTTCAGCATTTGTAACTCCTCCACCAGAAGTTTTTAATGACAAAATTCCTTGTCCACTCCCTGCAGCCCCCCATGAAAACTGAATGTAATAGTCACAAATGGTGTTGAAGTCTTCTTTTGAAATGTCCCCCTTTCCTACTATGTTTAGAAGCTACAGAGAATCTTCCCTAAGCGCCCAGAGAAGAATGATCTTCATAATATCCTTATCCAGGTCACTATGGCCTGACCTCTGCAATATATATTTGAATAATTCCACACAGTCTTCCATGTTCTCATCCTCTTTCTGTACAAACTTGAAGATTTCCTCCTTAATGTCACGGGATTTACAGTAATATTGGTATTTCTCCAAAAAGGCTTCTTTCATTCCTTCCCATGAGGTAATGGTTCTCCCTCCTAAACCCATGAACCATCGCAGAGATGTCCCTTTTAGGGTAGTAAGGAATATTTTTAATTTCTGAGCATCAGAGATATAATCATACCCTTGACATACAATTTCAAATTCAAAGAGGAATTTATTAGGGTCTTCCGAAGAAAGCCCATGAAAATTAGGTAGAGTTGTTAAAGGGATGGGCTTCATCAGTGCATCACCTATAATGTTTCCAATTGGAAAATCAATAGAAGAACTTGTAGGTGCCGTAAATATCCTCCAATATTCACCTGGGATTTAGACTGGCTATGTAACTGGTACTTGGGGTGATTCAACAGCAGGAGGCCTCACATCGCTCCCTTGGTCTCTTGGTGATGAAAACCATTTTAGAGGTTCTTCTTCCCAATTAAAATTGCACAGTTCTTCTGATCCTCTGCTTGCTATTTCTTCCCCTTCTACTGATAGTAGGGATATATCCTCCACTGGTACCCTATTTATTTCTTCTCTCACTGTTGAAAGAATTTCCTCTGGTACCGTGGCTGGAGCTGGCTATTCAACCGACTGCCCTTCGGACCACATCTGAACCCTTACCCTGACAGCAGTGCGAGAGGATGCTTCAGATCTAGTATTTTCGATGATCTCCTGAATATACGTCTTCCTTCCCAAATCCTTTCCTTTCTTTGGGGGTCTTCGTCTTCCCCTCTTATTCAGATCTTTTTTCATACAATTAGTGAGAGGAGTTCATCAAAGTAACAAAAAGTGCTTAGGACCTAAAAAAATACAGATAATTTCCTCTCTGGGACGAGAGAATAGGTTCAAAACAAAAAATCAAATAAGCAGAAAATAAAATCAAAGTTCAGGACCTGAAGTAAGGCAATCAAATACCCTCCTCGGGACGAGAAGTTGTCCCTTTCAGATAATAATAAAAAAGCAGAAAAGAAAAATTGAAAACTATGCCTAGGACTTAGAGCAGGGTAAAAAATGCCCTCCCTAAGGTGAGGGATCAATCTTAACAAAAGAAAACAAAGAAAAGGATAAAAAACACACTATGCTCGGGACTTGAAGCAAGGTAATAGATATTTTCCCCAACACGAAAGATCAAAAATTAAAGAAAACAGTAAAAAACAAAAAAACATAGAATACTACGCTTTACTTGAAGTAGGGCAATAAATTCCCTGCCCAAGACGAGAGATCGACCCTTAGATCAATTGCATATCGTGTTCTTGCACCTTGTTAGACTTCCCCAACAACAGAACCAAAATGTTTGTGTCCAGATGTGAACAATATTCAAATCCTTTTTCCACATAAATTATCAACCAGAGGGCGTTATTTATTTCAATACTAACGACACAATATATGCAAGAGAAATCACATAATATGTTGTTAGATCACAGGTTTAATAAATGGACACACAGACTACTGTAACAACAATTAAAATAGATTACAGAATTAAAAGACATTCACAGCAATTTAAGAATTATACTGAAACAACAGTAACAAAACCATCTAAGCATGAAACCAACAGAAAGAAAGGTAACACAACACCTGATCAGAAGAGTGGCCCAACTCTCTAATCAGGGTTGCGGAAAACTTCACAAATTATAGGTGAAACAACAGACTGTTGTGCATTCAATTAATTGCAGAATATACTGTTACAAAATCTGTATGTACTAGGCTTAACCCTAATTTACAGCCCACGGGCTCTCTTTATACAACTGTTCAGGAAATCGCAGTTTTCCTATAACAACTACACATCTACAATTATACAATTCATTGCAACAACAACCTAATTTCCAGAAAGGAAACCATGAAAAAGCCTGAAATGTTGCTGGGGTGAAACAGAGTTTATTGCACTAAAGCAGCAAGTGAAGACAGCGCTGGAAATTAGGAGCTACTCCCAGACTCATAGCTATAACCTTCCCACTTTTTCTGAATCTGTAAAAATATTGGAGTTAATATTCGCAAAAGGTAAAACCTCCTTGACTATTACTTCATTAATCAAATATCCCATTTAAAATAGGAGAAAGAGGTTTACCTTGTGTGTTTAAGAATAATAATGACACAAAGTGATAGAAAGGTGGGCGAAAATGGGAGAGAAAAGTATACAAATGCGGTACCTAAAACTATTCTCCCATAATTCTTAACAAAATTGCGATAATACCCTATTAACCCGAGAAATCCTTGCAACTACTTTATGGTTGTGGGAACTTTCCATTCCTTAATGGCTTTAATTTTTTTAGTGTCTACCTTAACACTCTCGTGAGATACAATATGACCCAGATATTCCACCTCTTGTACTCCAAAGAAACATTTGGATGTTTTTGCATATAATTGTTTCTCCTCCAATAGTTTGAGCACCCTGTCAACATGTTGAACATGATCCTTCCAAGACCTGTTGTAGATTGGTATGTCATCAAAAAATGATAGCACAAATTTTATAAGGAAGGGTTTGAAATTGGAATTCATCAACCCTTGAAATTTAGAAGGTGCATTGTAAGGCCAAAAGGCATGACCAAAAATTCATAATGACCCTCACGAGTTCAAAATGATGTTTTCAGAATATCTTCAGTCTTCATTCTAATTTGATGATATCCTGAACGAATATCCAACTTGGTAAAATAAATTTCTCCATGTAATTCATCCAATAATTCATCAATCACAGGAATGGAAAATTTATCTTTAATAGTGAGCTTATTGAACTCCCTATAATCCGAACACATGCGCCATGATCCATCCTTCTTGTGCACTAATACTACTGGAGCAGAGAAAGAGCTTTGAATAGGTTGAATGATACCAGCCTCTAACATTTCTGCAATCATACATTCAATTTCACTCTTTTGGACATAAGGATATTTGTAAGGCCTGATGTTTGGAGGAACACTTCCTGGAATCAAATGAATAGCATGATCATGATCACAAATAGGTGGGAATCCTTTGGGAGTTTCAAACACCTTGGAATCATTATCCAATACATTTTGGATATTTGGAGAAATAGATGATTTTGATGCTGGAACTTCTAGTGAGCATAATTGTGCAATTACCCCTCATTGTTCTTTCTTCAGAATCTTTGTCATGACATTAGAGCCTATTATCTTTCCTGGCTTCTCTTCGATACCCCATAATTCAATTTCCTATCCTTCCGAAAAAAAATTTCAGATTTTTTTTTGAAAATTAAAAGCTACCGTCCCCAAATATTGTAACCATTGTACTCCTAGTACAACATCAGCACCTCCCATTCGCTAGCTTGATATTATGGCATTTTCCCCATATCTTCAATACATATTCCCCCATATCTTCAATACATATTCCCCCATGGCTAGCTTGATATTATGGCATTTTCCCGAGAAATTTATAGTTCCTCCATTTGCAACCATCACTTGAAATTCTGGTGTTGGGTATAGGAAACAATTCAATTCCTTGGCTACCTTACAAGGAATAAAATTATAGGTACTACCTGAATCAATCAACACTATTACCTTTTTCTTCTTGATATGTCTTTCTATCTTGAGAGTTTGAGGAGTGGTAATTCTTGCCAATGCATTACACGATATGGTCAGACTCATTTCTTCTTCTTCTAGGGTTGGTTCCTTGTGTATATCCTCTTCTTTTGAAGTTTCTTGTTCATTTTCTTCCTCCTCTTCACAATATATGTAAAATAATTTCTTCTTAGCATACTTATGAACTTTAATGTATTTGCTATCACAACTATAGAAAATCCATTTTGATCTTTTTTCTTCCAATTGTTGTGGTGTCAACCTTGTAGGTTGTGGAAGTCTAGGAGTAGCAACACTTCCATCTTTATAGATGTGAGTGGAAGGATTCCTTGTCACCATAATTTTACATTCAATTTTTCTTGCCAACCTAAATTCCTTCTCCAATGAATCAGTTTTCCAAATGTGAACTTCATGTTGGATGTTATCCTTTAAAGTCCCTATGAAGACATCAATCCCTTGTTCCTCTGGAATATATGTTACCCTTATATTAAATTTTTGGAAGTCCTCAATGTGCTCCACCACTGAACCCTTTTGTTTGAGATTTATCAATTTGCTAAAGAAGGTGTTTCTCTTTGTATCCTCATAATGTGCTATCATTTCCTCTGTAAAAATTGACCAAATGACAATTTTTTTATGGGAGAAAAGCCATCGATACCATACAAATGTATTTTGTTCTAAATGTAAAGTTGCAATGTGTACCTTTTGTGTGTTTTGCACATTATTGAGATCAAAATATTGCTCCATACGTAGTATCCCTGTTACGGGATCCTTTCCATCAACTTCCTCATATCCATCTTTGGAATATGGTGGTTCTTCAATCCAACATTAGAGTTAATGAAATCACGATTAACATTTATTTGGTTCTCATCATGAGTTTCCTCTACTATCTTTCTGCCATTAGGAATATTTTCTTGTATTAACCTTGTCATAAAACCTTCCATGAATTATTTTAGATCATTCTTCATGTCTTCCATGTTGTCTTTCATCTTATCTTCCATGTCATCCATCATAGCTTCCATACCAGCTTCCATGCCATCCATCTTAACTTCCATGCCATTCTTCAAACCATCCATCTTAGCTTCCACGCATTTCTTCAAACCATCCATCTTAACTTCCATGCCTTTCTTCAAACCATCCATCTTACCTTCCATGCCTTTCTTCAAAACTTCCATTTCATTTTTTGTTGCTATTTGCGAGAGCGAAATTTGGTGCACTTGCTCTTGTAATTTTGATATGTCATGTTGCGTTTCTTCCTCTTCATGAGTCATAGTAGAGACTTCTGAAGGTTTAATGGGTGTTGAATTATTTTTAGGTGTCATTTTAGAACCCAATACTAATATCTATGCTTCAATATGCCCTTGGAATTACTTCAAATTATTTTTTCACACAAGACTTATGCAATTCAAAAAACAAATACACACCTTTTTCTTGCTTTTGAGTAGCTTGATATTGAAAATGAATTATCTCTGTGATTTTGGAGCTTCAATATCTGAAATTTAGCTGTTTAGTAGCCCTCTGAATCTTCTTTCGAATGCCATAGGTCTGACCTGATTTGGATTCTTCAAGTCAAATTTATTCCCAATCTTCCACAATGACCTAATTATGGACTAGTTCAATAGAATGAACTTGTACGATGTGCCACGTGTCACTTTTTCCTCCTTCGGACCTGAAATTGATAAAAAGGAAACTAAAATCTCTGTACTTATGGCCACTTTTTACAGAATTCCAATATGATGCCTAGAGAGAGAGTGATGACGATTTTCCCATGGTCACCTCTTTGAGATGAAATTCAGAATCCTAAAACAAGCCTAATTTCCACAGATCATATCTCCGAAAATATTGCGAACCAAGATCTGAAATTTTTACAGGAAGTTCCTCAGGATTTCGGCTTCACTTTATAACAATTTAATATTTTGAATCTTTGTAGAAAAAAAGTTATAGCAAAAATTCCACGATGGCTTGTTTAGGTGAAATTCAGGAGCCTGAAAAAACCCTAACTTCCATAGATCATACCTCTAAAAATGGTGCGAAACAAGATCTAAAATTTTTACACAAAGTTCCTTAGGATTTAGGCTTAAATTTGTAAACATTTCAGCTTCTGAAATTTCGTAGAAATTTTTTTATAGAGAAAATTCCACGATGACCTGTTTGGAGCAACGAAACCCTAGAATCCAAAGCTCCGATACTAAATGTTATGAAGCCAGCTCCAAAAATAGAAGAAAATAGAGATCAACGCCTTAGAATTCAGCCACTTCGAGAGGGAAACCTCCTTTACATTACATAAATGAAAAATTCTTGGATGATACAAATGAAAAAACCTCCTTCTATATATAGGAGTTCATGGGGTCATAATATAATCCTAGCCAACCTAACAATAATAATGTAAGGGCACAATAATAGCAATATTGGGGTTACAGGGGTAAAACAATAACAATAAGGGGGTTACACTAACAACAATATGGGTCTACACTAGTAATATAGGGACCTAACACGCCAAGGATGGAGAGACCAGGTATGTTAAGTACTAGACTCTAGTAAGGCATGCTAGGGAATATCAGGGCATGTCAAGAAGTGCCAAAGTGTGCTAGGGAGTTCTAGTGTGTGTTAACATGTGCCAAATAGTGCCAAGACATGCAAGATATTAAGGCATGATAGGATGTGCAGGGTGCTAGGGTATGTCAATATGTGTCAAGGAGTATCAAGACAAAAAAAAAGAACCAACCTAAAATGCAAGGAAATAAACACATAAGAGGGTTAATAAGTCAAGACTTTATCTTTTTCAAAAGGGGCATGCTAGGCACACTAATAATAGTTTCAAATACCTGCCAAGTTCCAATGTGTGCCAAGTGCTTATGTATGCAAATGCATGCCAAAGTGTTCCAGGGCAAGCTAGGGACTACAAGGCATGCCAACACATGCTATGAGAGTGTTATGCTATGCTAGGGCCTGCCAACATGTGCTTGGGTGTACTAGTCATGACAATATGTTCTAGGTACAAAGATGATCTAATATATGTGAGGTGCCAAGGAATGTTACTGTGTTCCAAAGCATGTTAATGTGTGCTAAGAGTGTTGAGGAGTGCTAGATCTCTCACATTAATATAATTTACAAAGCTTGACTATGTATTAAATAATATAGCTTCTACACACACTAGTGGAACTTTATCTAAAGGGAATTTGTTAGATAATAAACCTAATAGAGATGAATAATGTATTAAATCATAGGAAAACTATATTCTCATTACTTGAGGGAAATGATACACACTAATTACTTCTTAACAAATTTACTGACTCTAACCAGTATATGGCCTTGGAAACATAATGAAAACGACTCCACAACAATGGTATTAAATCATTATCTTTTGACAAAAAATATAGTAACATGCACATAGTGTCATCAAAAACTCATTGGAATGATCAATTTTGACAAACATTTTTCGATCGCCACCAAAAGTAACCAAAAATAGCATTGGTGAGGGTCAATAAAAGATCATCACTAAAAGTGTCACCAAAGAGAGAATTAGTGATGGGCCTTTAACAACCCTCACCAAAAGTGTCACTGAAAATGGCTTTGGTGGAAAACCTTAAAGGACTGTCACTATATGCACTTATAAAAAAAAAAATTAAGGATCGTCACCATATGTGACATTGGTGACGGACCTTAAAGGTCCGTCACAAGCATGACCCTCACCAATGTCCTTTTTTCTTGTAGTGCTTCAATACTTCGATAATATGCCATGTTCCTTGATCAAGTTTAAGGCCATTCCTTGAGAGTTTTTCTGCAACCTGATTTCATTCCCTATAGATATGATGACATGAGAAAAAATCAAATAAGTATTTTTATGTCAAAGCGTCATCCAAAAGAGGAGAAAGAGTGATTTTTCGACCCGACCAAGTGTTGTTTATCCAATTTACCACCAACATAGAATCCCATTTTTTTTAGATGTAAACATCCATTTTCAACGAAAAACCATATCATATTTATGTAATCTTGCAACTTAGTTTGGTTATTTGATCCAAACCCAAAAGCCATTCATACATGAAAATGATGATTCAAAATGATGTTGAGGGTGAAACCACCCCCACTTTTCTGACTGGAACCAATGGAGGCCCCATAAAAAAAGGCCCATGGTTTTGAATGATCCGTATTTTCCACTTCTATGACCCTGACTTATCTAACATATTTATCTTGCAGAAATTTACTTAATAGTGCCATTGCTTCAGCTGCTATGTTTATAGGGACACTATGCTTATATTGACTAATGGCCAAATTCCTTGCTAATCACACCCCCAAAAAATGATAAAATGGAGGGCTTTAAAGAATCAAGGTGAGGGATTTAAGATCCAAGCCTACCAAACATCCTTCACATTCATACCTTCCCACTGTCCTATTTTACCTTTTGCAAACCTATAAGAAGATCATACTTGTTGAAATAAAGGGAAAGTGAGAAAGAGATGGGACATTTTTTCTTCATAAGACCTACAAATAACACACCATCTTTGTCCTTGCATCAACCATTTTTGGAGGACATCCCAGGTAGGGCCCTTATTCTCAATTATACACTACATGATTTTTATTTCCTTTGGGGGGCATGTAGTGTATAATTGAGAATAAGGGCCCTAAATTAAGATCTTCTGGCCTTTTATCTGAACTTATAGCGATATATCCCAACTTGGGTGTGTAGATGCTTAAAGGATAGAATTCCAAGGAAAAGTTATGGTAGCTTTCACAAAACCTTTTCTTTGGTCCCTTTCAAGAGACGAAAATTGCATGCCTTGCCCCATGTCCAAATATTCCAATATACTTATGATTTTTTTACCAAAAATACTATGGTTTATATTGTTTTCAAAAAAACAAGTGTCACTCAATGTGAACTTTCCTAGCTTCAAATATTGAAGTGGTACCAAAACACAAGTTCGATACTAGTCTTAAGACTAGTTAAAAACCATAAATTCCATAGCCTACATTTCCAAAATTATAGTGATTAAAAAACCTAAAATTTATATCAAATTTATTTTTCTATGTCTCAAAATATTGAAAACTTCAAAGTCTAAAACACCATTGAAAAGGGTTATATAAAAAATTACAAGATGAATTATTTGAGACTAACTTCAAGACAAGTCAAAAACCTTAACTTTCATATAATATATATTAGAAATTATGGTGAACCAAAACTTGAAAGTTTTACCACATGTACTTCAAGATTTTTTCTCAAGCTATGGAAAATTTTGTAGTGTAAAATGTCACTAAAATTGAAACTTCCAATATGACATGTTTGAAGGAGCAAGACCTCAGGATCATATGCTATGACACCAAATTTTAGGCAACAAACAACTAAATAGTCTAGAAATATAAATATAAGTGACTCCATCCCTTTAGAATCATATATAAGAACAAAATATAGGCCTCTTCAATGGGGAAACCAATTTTTAAAATAGAAAAATGTACGATATGGGATGATTCTAAAACTAAGTCTCATTGGTATATGTATAAGAAACAAAGGGTACAATTAAAATTAAAGGGCCTACCCAATAACTTTAATATAACAATATAAATGAAAGAATTTAATATATAGGGATATATATAGGGATTTACATCGGGATTTGGAGGGATTAAAATTTCAGTTTTCATATGAAAAAATAAATCAAGTTTTCAATGACTACTCTATAGCTACAAGAAAAAGAATAAAGGATGCAAAAGTGTTGTTTCACAATCATCAAGGACAAAAAACAAGGTCTGAAAAAGTCTAAAATTTGGACCCTACCTGTAATTTTCCGGCCCTTGGTCGGGCAACACCACTCAATAATACTACATATTAATAATAAAATTAATCTACAGAAGCATGTGCATTAAATTTTTTCCATAATTTAAACTGTGCCTATATAATTTAAAATGAAACACTTAACATGCATTTAACATCACAATAATTGTAAATAAATATTCATAGTGGGATAAATAATTCATATCAAGAACATATAGAAATCACCCAATTAAACATCATTAACAAAAAAAAATCACATTAATACACAATGAAAATTTAACTCAAAAAGCACCAAACCCTGGCTAGGGTTTACATGAACATAATATAAGTAAATACAACACATGGTACTCAATAACCACAACATATATTGTTATGCAACCAACTCAAAAAATAGAAGAAAATATAGATAAACAACTTAAAAATTATCCTCTTCGAGGGGGAAGCCTCCTTCACATTACATAAATGAACAATTCTTAGATTATTCAAATGAAAAACCCTTATTTCTATATATAGGAGTCTAAGGGGTCACAATATAATCAAATCTGACATAATTTGAGGGCATAACAATACCATTAGTGGGCTTCTATAGGGCGCAATAATAACAATATGGGGAATACATGGGCACAACAATAATAATAAGGGGGCTACACTAAAAATGAAAATAAGGGGATACACTATTATTATAGGGACCTAACATGCCCCTCTCCTTAAAAAAAGTGTTGTCCTCAATGCTTGATTAGTTCTCAATGCTTCTATATAAAGTTTTCATCCTTCCATGTGGAATGTTCAGCAAGTAAGTTCTTCGACTTGATGAGATACTCTAAAATTGATTGATTTCATAGCTGTTGAATTCTTGTTTCTGTGACTACTTCAGGTTCCAAAATGATTTTTCCTTCCTCATAAAGTTCTGGAAATATTGTTTGAACTAGGAGCTTGTCACCTATAACCTTCCATAAGCATGAAACATGGAAAATTGGGTGCACTCGGGAAGATGCAAGAAGCTCCAATTTGTATGCCATAGTACCAATATTTTGCAATACCTTGTAGGGACCATAATACTTTCTTGATACTTTTTTTATCCTACTTAGATTGATTGAGGGACATTTTTTTGTATGGTTGTAGCCATAAAAATACCCATTTGCCTACATCAAAACTTCTTTCACTGCGATCTTGATCTGCCTATTGTTTCATTCGATTCTGTGCCAAAGTGAGGTTATCCTTTAAGAGTAGAGATATTATTGATGCTCGATGTGATCTTACACTTTTTGAACCTTAGAATTTTCTCTTAAAGATGATGTGATGGAGGGTGATGATATCCATAAAGTGCCATAAATGGGGACAA
Organism: Pinus albicaulis; assembly: GCA_034641835.2. Lineage (NCBI taxonomy): Eukaryota > Viridiplantae > Streptophyta > Pinopsida > Pinales > Pinaceae > Pinus > Pinus albicaulis. Next base: position 1,272,121,173 of record CM076584.1, read on the forward strand.
TTTTGCTGCAGTATGGAAGGAAGTGTTATACCACCATTTAGCCAGAGGTAACCACTTGACCCATTATGTTTATTTATCAGATACAAAGCAATGAATATATCCTTCAAAATAATTGTTCACTATATCATTTTTCCCATTAGATTGAGGATGATAAGATGAGCTATGAGCTAATTGAGTACCCAGACAAGATAATAATTCTGTCCAAAATTTCCAGTGAAAATGGCATCTTTGTCGCTTACAATAATCTTTGGGTTTCCATGTATCTTTTGAATTCTTTCCATAAATGCAGTAGAAACTATACTAGCTTTAAATGGATGTGATAATGAAAAAAGTGTGCATACTTGGTAAGTCTATAGACTACCACCATGATGACACTCTTTCCTTCGGACTTGGGTAAACCTGTGATAAAATCCATTGAACCCTCCTCCCAACGTTGACTTGGAATGGATAAAGGTTTAAACAAACCCAGGGTCTTAATTGCCTCAACTTTATTTTGTTGGAAAGCCAAACATTCCTCCACAAAATTTTTAATATCATATTTAAGGCCATCCCAAAAAAATTCCTTCTTAATGCTATGAAAAGTTTTTTAAAATCCTGAGTGCCCTCCTAAGCGAGAGATTTGCATTTCCAAAATAATATTTTGTTTGAATTGGGAATTATTAAAAATATATAAGTGATATTTGTACCATAGTGAATCATTTTTCCAGGTAAATATATTAGATGTATTGGGATCTTGCTGCAACTTTTGAATGAGTTCCCACACTTCTTCGTCATTCTTCCATTCATCCCTTGCTTCGGTTATCCAATCTGGTTGGGTAATAGAAATGGAACAAAGCAATGCTTCCACATCCTCATCCTTTCTTGAGAGTGCATCTACAACAACATTTTACTTCCCTTTTTTGTAGATGATTTCAAAGTCATAACCCAACATCTTTGTGACCCATTTTTTCTACTCTTCTGAAGCAAATATTTGTTCTAAAAAGTATTTAATTAGACTATTATGATCTGTGTTTACCTTGAATTTTCTTCCCATTATGTAAGGTCGCCATTTCTTAAGTGCATGTAGTATTGTGAACATTTCCTTCTCATAAATAGGTTTGTGTAAATACTTTCCTTTGATTGATGACTTTCAAAAGAAAAAGGTCTTCCTTATTGCATTAAAACAACACCAATTCCATTTCCCAAGGCATCACATTCCACAATAATGGTTTTTGTGAAGTCTGGTGTAGCTAAGACCGATGCTTGGCACATTGCCTCTTTAAGATGTTCAAAGGCCTTAGTTTCTTCTAGAGTAAAAGAAAATGCATCTTTCTTCAATAATGTTGTTAGAGGTGCCTTAGTATTTCCAACATTTCCTTCTCATAAATAGGCTTGTGTGAATACTTTCCTTTTATTGGACGACTTTCAAAAGTAATGGGTCTTCCATATTGCATTAAAACAATACCAATTCCATTTCGTGAGGTATCAAATTCCACAATAAAGGTTTTTTTTGAAGTTTGGCGTAGCTAAGTCCGATGCTTGGAACATTGTCTCTTTAAGATGTTCAAAGGCCTTAGTTTCTTCTGGAGTCCAAGAAAATGCACATTTATTCAATAATGTTGTTAGAGGTGTTTCTATTATCCCATAATTATTAATAAACTTGCGATAATACCCTATCAACCTGAGAAATCCTCGCATATGCTTTATGGTTGTGGGGATTTCCCATTCCTTAATGGATTTAATTTTGTTAGGGTCAACCTTAACACCCTTATGAGATACAATATGACCCATATATTCCACCTCCTGTACTCCAAAGAAACATTTGGAGGTTTTTGCATATAACTGTTTCTCCTCCAATAGTTTGAGCACTCTGTCAACATGTTGAACATTATCCTTCCAAGGTTTGTTGTAGATTAGTATATCATCAAAAAATAATACCAAAAATTTTCTAAGGAAGGGTTTGAAAATGGAATTCATCAAACCTTGAAATGTAGAAGGTGCATTGGTAAAGCCAAAAGGCATGACAAAAATTCATAATGAACCTCATGAGTTCTAAATGTTGTTTTCAGAATGTATTTAGTATTCATTCTTATTTGATGATATCGTGAACAGAGATCCAACTTGCTGAAGTAAATTTCTCCATGTAATTCATCCAAGAATTCGTCAATGACGGGAATGGAAAATTTATCTTTAATAGTGGAATTATTGAGCTCCCTATAATCTGGACACATGCACCATGATCCATCCTTCTTGTGCAACAATGTTACTGGAGCAAAGAAAGTACTTTGACTAGGTTGAACTATACTGGCCTCTATCATTTCTGCAACCATACGTTCACTTTCACTCTTATGGGAATATTGATATCTATAGGGCTCGATGTTTGGATGAACACTTTATGGAATCAAATGAATAGCATGGTCATGATCATGAATAGGCAAGAGTCCTTGGGGAGTCTCAAATACCTTAGAATGATTGTCCAAGACTTTTTGGAGATATAGAGAAATAGATGATTTCGATTTTTGAACCTCTAGTGAGCATAATTTTGAAATTACACCCCGTTGTTCTTTCTTTAGAAGCTGGTTTCCATACGATACCCCTTAATTTGACTTCCTTTCTTTCCCCCCAAAAAAAAAATTCTTGGAAATTAAAAATTATCATACCTAAAGATTGTAACCATTAGACTCCTAGTACAACATCAACACCACACATTGGAATTGAAAGCATTGGAATATAATTCAATACATATTCTCCCATTGATAACTTGATATTATGGAACTTTCCAGAGAAATTTATAGTTCCTTCATTTGCAACCATCACTTGACACTTTGGTCCTAGATATAGGAAGAAATTCAATTCCCTGGCTATCTTGCAATGAATAAAATTATGGTTACTACCTGAATCAATCAACACTGTTACCTTTTTCTTCTTGATATGTCATTCTATATTAAGAGTTTGAGGAGTGGTAATTCCTGCCAATGCCTTACAAGATATGGTCATATTCAGTTTTTCTTTCTTTGGGGTTGGTTCCTGGTGTATCTCCTTTTATTTTAATATTTCTTTCTCCTTTTCTTCCTCCTCTTCACAATCTATGTAAAATAATTTCTTCTCAGCACACTTATAACCTCTACTATATTTTCTATCACAACTGTAACAAATCCCTTTTTCTACTTTTTCCTCCAATTGTTGTGGTGTCAACCTTGTGGGTTGTGGAAGGCTAGGAGGAGAAAAACTTCCATATTTATAGTTGTGAGTGGTAGACTTCCTTGTTGCCATAAATTTTCTTTCAAATTTTATTTCCATCCTGAATTCCTTCTCCAATTAATCAGGTTCCCAAAGGAAAACCTCATTTTGGATTTTATCCTTTAAGGTCACTGTGAATACATCGATCCTATGATCCTCTCAAATATCGTTTGCCCTGATATTCAATTTTTTGAAGTCCTCACTTTTCTCTGCCATTGAACACTTTTTTTTGAGATTTATCAATTGTATAAAGAAGGTGTTTCTCTTTGTATCCTCATAATGTGCTATCATTTCCTCCATAAAAATTGACCTAATTACAAGTGGTTTATGATAACAAAGCCATCGATACCATACAAATTGATTGGGTTATAAATATAAAGTTGAACTGTGTACCTTTTGTGTATGTTGCACATTATGGAGATCAATATATTGCTCCATCTATAGTATCCATGTTATCAGATCCTTGCCACTCAAACTTCCTCATATCGATCTTTGGAATATGGTGGGTCTTCAATCCAATGTTAGAGTCTATGAAATAATGATTAACATGTATTGCGTTCTCATCACGAGTTTCATATAATACCTTTATCTCATTAGGAAAAATTTCTTTTAGAAAATTTTTAAAACCTTCCTTCATACCTTCCATGTCTGCTTTTAAACCATTCTTCAAATCTTCCATGTTGCCTTCAATTTTTGCTTCTATACCATATATATTAGCTTCTATGTATGATTTTAAGCCATTCTTAAAATCTTCCATGTTTCCTTTCATTTTTTATTCTATACCATCCATATTATCTTCCATATAATTCTTCTAACTATCTATCTTAGTTTCCATTTCATTTTTGGTTACTCTTTGCGAGAGATAATATTGTTGCACTTGGTCTTGTAATATAGATATATCATGTTGCATTTCCTCCTCTTCATGCGTCATAGTAGAGATTTATGAGGACTTAATGGGTGTAGAATTATTTTGTTTGGAAGGCATATTATAACCAAATACTGATATATATGCTTCAATATGCCCTTTAAATCAATTCAAAATTATTTTTCAAACAAAACTTATGCAAAATTGAAAAATACACCCTTTTTCTTGGTCTTTAGGAGCTTGATATTAAAATTGTTTTATCTCTGAGAATTCAAATCTTCAAGATCTAAAATTTAGTCCCGTGGTATCCCTTTGAGTCTTCTTCCCAATGCCACAAGTTAGACCAAATTTGGATTCTTCAAGTTAAATTTATTCCCAATATCCCACGATGAACTGATTATGGAATTGTTTAGTAGATCGAACTTGTATGACATGGAACGTGCCCCTGTTTCGGCCTTCAGCCCTGAAAAAATACAAAAGATATTAAATTCCGTGCAATTTCAGCCACTTTTTATGAAATTCAAATATAGTGCTCGTAGAGGAAGTTATGATGATTTTACCAAGGTCATCTATTTCAGACGAAATTTTGGAGCATGCCAAAACCCTAACTTCTTTGGACCATATTTCCAAAAATAAAGCAAACCAAGATCTGAAATTTTTACAAAACATTTCTCAGGATTTCAGCTCCTAGTGGTAAAAATTCAGCTTCTGAACCTTTGTAAAAAAATGTTAAAGTGAAAATTCCAATATGACATGTTTGCAGCAGTGAAACCCTAGAATCCAAAGCTTCAATACCAAATGTTATGAAACCAACTCACAAAATAGAATAAAAGATAGATCAATGACTTAGAAATTATCATCTTCAAAGGGGAAGCCTCCTTTACATTACATAAATGAACAATTCTTATATGATTCAAATGAAAAACCTCATTTCTATATATAGGAGTCTAAGGGGTCAAAATATATTTAGAGTCGACATAATGTAAGGGCACAACAATAACAATAAGGGTGCTACACTAACAATAACAGTAAGGAGATAAACTAGTATTATATGAACCTAAAAGATACTTGAATCAGGGTTTATAAACAGATTCCATAAATTTACGTAAAAATACATAGACAATATATCATAAAATAGGGTAATTATATGTAATAAAAGAGTCGATTGGTTGCAGGCTCTTCACGTTCATCCCTGTCATAGATAAGGTAGCTCATTATCTCAGCCACCAGCCATCCCTGAGCTAGGTCATCAACTCCATAGGAAAAAAATTTCTAATAACAAACAAAACTATAGCCTCAACACCCACCCTAACAACTGCAATATCCAACTACATGCTCATATCTCTATAATTGGCACCCAAGTGGTGCAACTCGAATTCATTGACGATGGCCACCTTATAGGGTAACTTACAGTTGGCTAGACCAATAATCACAAACAATTCCAGGAGCTCTGATGTTTCCTGGTGTCCAAGTGCTGAACAACCAAACCAAAATCCCCATAGCTGGTTGTAAAGACTCAATAAGGACTTGCCAACTATCTCCAAATGAGTTCCTAACCAGAACTCCATAACACCAAGCCATAAACAGGTCCAAAAAATCCTCAGAGCACCAACGCCTTGGAGCTAACATAGGGGCTCACATAATATATGGAAGCATCCATAGGACACATTTAACTTAATAACCACACCCCAACTAGTTCTAGAGTCCAACCCTAGGACTCATTGGCCATCAATAACCAAGACTAAATTTCCTCCCCATCAAACCATAATTGGCTAAATAAAAATTATGGAATAATCATACTAATCCCTATAACAATAACCTACACTTATTTTCATATGCATGAACCAAACTGGCCATGTTGCACTTCTCTAAAGCCATGTGGACCCTAGAGCTCACCATTAACTACAAACTCAATTGTCGCCTTTTATCTCTGGAGTCACACCCCCATACTATTACTGTGGATCGGTCTCAACAACCAGCCTTATTTTTATTATTATTAAAATACTAAATTAAAATATAATTAAAAATAATATATAAGGCCTCACGTCGTTTACAGGCATATCCCTCCATGCACACTGAGCTCATAATTTATTTATTATCACTACATGGGCACAAAGGCCCCATAATATCATTTCAAATCACCAGCCTATTATTCAAATACGCCTGAATCACGAGCCTATTAGTAAAATACGCTTGGCTCACCAGCCTATTAGTCAAATATGCCTGAATCACCAGCTTAAATATCAAAGTATATTTTATTACATCATGAATTGTAGGGGTATTACATTCCTCCCCTCTTTATTTTATGCAATGTCCTCAGTGCATGATGTATCTACGATCTAAATATGCTACCACGGACTCTCGCAATACATGTCCTCTTCTTTGGATTCCTCCTAGGGGCTTCCTCCACACTTTAAGTACCCCCTGCACATCAACTGGATCAGGAGGTTCTTGCCCCACGCCAATGAGGGTGCACTTCTGGTACCACCAAAATTACACCTAAAGGACATAAAAATGGAGTTAACATCAGAAAAAATTAATTTTAAATTTATATAAATATACACACAAATTATCACTTTAGAAAGAGAGATAATTATCATACGCATGCAACATTATCTAAGCATAAATTTATATTTTCCTGTAATATAAAAAATACAAAATATTTTTGTGCCATACAGGCATCCCTATGCCTTAGCTATGGAGCACGATTCCTGCACGTCAATACTACATACCATCCGGGTATACAATTTATGTATCTAACTCCTACGCACACTCATCTCATAGTCTCACTAACTGTTTTTGTTGTTCACAATTTCTATATGCAAACAATCTCTCTACTAATTTTTGCTTCAACCCCTTTGGATATAATTGTTCTTATTTATTTGCCTTCATTTAAATAACAATTAACATGTTCTGCTGACACAACTATTGTAAATATCCCTGCTACCTAATTTCCAAATCATTTTCAATTTGTTAAAATCATTTTAAGCTTCCCTTTTCACCTTTTTTTTTTCCTGCTCAAGTTCAAGAATTCAAATTTCCAAATCCATGCCAAGCTACCTATTTTCTTTATTGTGGATATTAATCAAAGCTTGAACTTCTAGACAATTCTATTCAACTATGTTTCCAAAGTTGTATCAATCTGGTTATGACCTTTGACAAAACCTTGCCACAATTTGTCATTAGTTTTACCATACACCCAAGATGGTCCTGTCACAACCTTCTAGATGACCTGCCATCACCCGTGACATACTTGTTACCATCAAGTTATAACACTTGTCAAATCCTTGTATTACCTATTATAAAAACTATTACAAAACCTATTGTAGAATTGACACAACTTGTTATATCCTGTAATACACTCACCACTTACCAGTGACCATTGAACTATTGTAACATTTATGCCTATTATACCCCTATAACCTACCTATGACCACCTATTACATCTTGTTACTCACCTGCATTCATTTCACCTGTTGTAACCTTGTTTAGAATCAACTAGCATCTATGACCTATCTAACCACTATAACCCATTGTGTTGGTTATAACCCTATCACATCCCATGAAATCCCGTGACATCCTGATGGTGCTTATGATCATATCCTATTATAATTTTTTATATTCTTGTCACCTCCCTATGAAATCTTGTCCAATAACCTAAAATATATCCTTAGGAAACTTATTATATCCCTCGTGTCTTAGTATATTACCTACACTTGGATATACCACCTACATCTCATATACTCTATAATAAAACCTGTACAAAATCCTTTCATAAGGTACCTACATTTAATTCATGGAAACCTTGTAAACTTCCATACCTATAGATAATTCTTGTTATCAAATTTTCAAATCTCATCAGGATTTTGTACCAATTTGCAACCATCTTGCCGCTTTTACAATAATTTACTTGTGTCAATGCACATCTATATTATTTCACCATGGACCACCCAACAACATTTTGACCAATATATTTACAAAAACCAATCCTGAGTTCTGTGAAAATTAACAACAATTTTATTCCCATTACATCAAAAATCGATCCATAATATTTTATTCTTATAAATTTTAACTCATAAGAATATATCTCACTATGCAAGAATAAAATATGTAACAAGATAGATACTTATCTTGCAAGATTCAATGAAATTATGACTCCATGGCTATTTGATCCATAAAATAGAGACACATAGGCTCTTGGAGCCTCCAAGATCCCAAAGCTGCTTTGGAGTTCACATAAAAAAATTGATGCATCCAATTTTACATTATTAACTAAACCACCATACCTTAGTTGGTTATAGAGTCCAACAAAGGGCTCACCGACCAATCAATCAGTTACATATTCCATGTTTAGGATTCAATGACTCTACTCAAACTGAGTTCCCTCTAGAACTCCATAGTTTCCACAGCTATAAACTAAAACTCTAAGCTCTCAGAGCCACCTCGGCTCTCAAATGGGATGCATCAAATCAAATGTGATTAACTGAGAAATCACACTTATGCCAGTTTTAGAGTCCAACCCAAGGCTCATTGACTAATCCACCATTGAATCATTCATTTCCTTGAGATGTTACAAGGTCTTCACATATACTTATTTATAAGATTTGATGAGTTGTATTCATGAGCATCCACATTCCCATTATCGGGTATATACTTAGTACCCTTTACTGGCTAGGATACTAAGCCACAACAAGCTCGAAGTTGTTGCTTCCTCAGGCTTCCAAGTACCATTATGGCCCTTGAATAATATTCTTTGCATTCCAACAGATTACTTCATCTTTTCTTGTTGCATTTTCCCTTCTAGGCTTAGACATCCCTTTCACTGAATAACAGTCCTACAGGTGATCCATATTTATAAGGATTTCATGTTGGATGTGGTGTTTGATTATCTTTCTAATTCAAAGGTCTTGTTTTAGTTGCGTTTGGATCCTAATTCCCGATGCGGGGGTAGGGGGGGCTTCCCCCCACTATTTTTTCCTGAGGGGTCTACAGGGGCTGGGGGGAGGGACTTAATGTTCGAAGCCCCCCCTGGCATGGGTTTTGGGATAGCAGCCCCAAAGCTAAAAATAAATGAAAATTTTCCTTGTAAAATATTGAAATTTCATAGTCAATCTAGGTCGTTCATTAGGCAGATGATCTGACGGTAGATGTTATGTTTAATTTAGGGTTTTTTCCCTAGAAGGAAGCTTCTCAGTTTATATGAGGGAATTGTATTGCGTATGTGCATGATTATTCTGAGTGAGAAAGAGAGAGGACATTATGTGAGAGCAAGGAGGAAATTATAACATATCTGTTGTAGGTTGTATCTCTTTAATTTGTTGGATAATATGAATGGAAGGACTAGTTGTTTCTCCGTGGACGTAGCCCAAATTGGGTGAATCACATATATCTATGTCTCTCTTGTTCTATGCATTTCTGTATTTGTGTTTTCGACATATTTTGTGTATTTCATTGCTCTGTTAACTAATTTCTTACATTCCATGTGAAATATGTTTGTGGTCCCATTAGGTCTACTCCTTCATAAGGTGGTTGTCCTGACAACTGCATAATCATTATCATAAAAACCAAGATTAGTTTTCAAACATTAATTGCATCAACATTGTAGCAAACAACTATCAAATGTCATGCAGTTATTAAGCACATGCTCACTAGATTATGTACATACACTTGCATGTATATATATGTATGTATATATGTATATCTATGTATATATATATGCATATGTATGTATATGTATATATATGTGTATATATATATAAATATACATACATGACCATATATATATATATATATATATATATGGTCATGTATGAAACATAATTTAGACATCATATTCACTTTCATAATACCTAACAAAAATAGAAAAGGTTAAAGAATCGTCCCATTCGATTTCTTCCTCCGTAGAAGTCCATAACATGGATATTTATTCAAATTTATTAGCCACCTGCTCTCTTCATACCTGTTACTATGACAACTATACCTGTACCCATTTCCATGTCATACTAGAAAATATTTATTCAATCTTTCTTGCACAAGTCCCCTATTATTGTTACAAGTCATCATGGCCCTATAACCTTCGAGGACATTTTCCTCAATATATCCTACCCAGATCTTGATTTTAGTATCACCAACATGTTCTTATATTCATTAGAGTTTTGTTGGTTATTTACTTTCCAATTTCCGACTCCTAGGCTAAAAGATATGCCCTCAAAAGTTTTTGACAAGATTGTTGCCTTTCCAATACCTGTAGCTTTTGGTAAATTTTAGTCCCAAATTCTCATCTTAATTTAAATTTTGGAGTTTCTGGAATTTTTTCCTCGTCAATAACTCTCTATTAACTACTTTTTTGTGTCATTATAACCTCTAGGTGTAATTTATCTCCTACATAATGATACAACCTGTTAGGCCCCTTTTTTCCTTGTTAGGATACCTATAGCTTTCTCTCATAGTTTCTCAAAATACCTGACACTATTTTTAAATTTTGGCTGGATAATTGAGATCTACTCATTTTTTTACTATGAATTGTCATATGTCAAAATTTGTCTAACAGGCTGAAAACTGTGGCCCTCTAAAGTTAAAGAATTTTTTTCCAATTTGTCTATGCCTGAAAACTCAAAAAAAATCCCACTGTCTGCAAGCTTGTAACTTCCCCTTTTCCCATAGATGGTAACCGTTTGTGGCATAAGAACTGGTTCCAAGTCTATTTTAATCATAGGACCAACTAATATTTATATATTATAAAAACTACATGCAACCCTACCACTAATGTGCTCAGAGTTCTAACCAAGCCCCATACATCCACACCATAGAACAAACCATTTACAATATAAAAGTATCCAAATATGCATAATTTGTGTGGAGCCTAATCATTATCATGTGCACCCTCCTTTATATATATATATAATACCACATGCAAAATATTGCATATATGATAATTTCAACTCCATATTCAAACCTTCTTTGTAGGTCGAAGGTTCCATATGCAAGTTATATCCACCATTTAAACATTTGAGTAATATTTTGTAAACATACCACCTCCTTTGTAACTTGAATTATGTCGAAGGTTTGATATGCGTTCGACGAGACTAGCTCAATTCATACACATAACTATATATATGATTGAGGGGAGTGTATATATATAAAGGTATACACCACCATACACCACCTGAGAATGCATATGACGGTGGAAACAAAAGGAGGGAGGTTCTGTCATATATATATGTTTTACGCACGTTGCAGGGAAAAGTTCCATGACATAACCTCCCTCCTTTTATTTCCACCATCCCATGCGTCTCAGGTGGTGTATGGTGGTGTATGCCTTTACTAGGTGTTGAATTGGGAGAAAGATTGAGGGTAGTATTTCGGTGGCCCTTGATGACCCACATTGACCATACATTCAATATAAAAGCACAAATGGATTCTATCCACTGACCTATTCTATGGCTTATATCATAACATAAAATGAACCTACCAACATTATATTTATGTAACTCTTGAATGTGTTGTGTACCACTTCATGTGTCATTTGAACCCTAGACACCACTTTTGGATTTTGTAAATATTTGAACTTTCAACATTGTTTTGTTCCATGCCTTCGACAAGAGGGAGGTACACATAATTATAACCCCCTTATTTTTAACAATATTATATGAAATATATGTAATCACCACACACACACATACACGCACACACAAATCTATATATATATATATATATATATATATATATATATATAACAAAAATTATGTGAATTCCTACTCATAACAAACGTGTTCCCCCCTTTCGTCCTTTGACCTTTATACGATCATATAGAAAATTTATATAATGGGTCCCTCGACCACCTTGTAGGCATACAACGCGCCTAAAATCCTTTACGTGCATGGCATATGTAACCTTGTGTCAATTATGTTATAAAATGTTGTAAACACATTTTATAAACGCACACACACACACATCACCACACCTCCCTCATCCTTCGTCCTTCAATCCAATATTTCTTATGCATTCGGCGAGAGGTTTTGTCCCATAACATAATTAAAACAAATCATTGTGATTTATTACTGTGTCAATACACCTTCCCTTACCCTTTTATGCATAAAATACATAAAAATCTTAATGTTGTAAGAAACATTATAAATCATGTGTTGCTTTATATTTTACACACACATATTATATCGATATGGATATGCACTTGGGTTGGGGAATATAACCTATGTAGTACATTAGATCAACATACACTACCATATATTTAAACATGATTTATACATATATTTTTGAACCTTGGAAACATACCCACGTTATACAACCCTATAATTTAACATTCACCCTTTTATCATGGAGAGTGATGCTTGTGCACGAATTATGTCCCCCTCAAGGAAATGATCGATTTTTACAGTCGACCTTATAATTAACCTAATTTATTATTACTAAGCCTTACTTGGAGCCTTTAAACCAATCCTAGAGTGAATTTTTACCATTCACATTTTGAAAAGTTTTGTCAAACACCTTATAGGAAACTTATATTTTCCTTAATTTTGCACATAACTTAGTTCAATCAACCTAGAGACCATAAATTTATCACAAGAAGTTCTATTAACCTCGTTTTATACCTTTGACGACACCTGTTCTAGACCAAATATTTTAACTAGTTCCACAAAACATTATTTCATCAAACACATGTATGTAACTCTTCAATCTGGCCCCAAATTCAACCCAAGTAAGCTTGAAAACTATCAAAATTTTGACCTGTAATTCCTTTAAATTTGGCCACATAGCCTATGATGGCACCCGTGTCAAAAATTATAAAAATTTTCTGTTCACTCCACCTTTGACACTTTCAGTAATTACTTGGTGGGAAACTTGTGAACCTACAAAAAATTGTCTCCAGCATGTTCCAATGTTGAAACTAAGCTTTGATACCACTCTGTAATGTCCCCGCCCCTTGGCCGAGAAATACTATTCAACAATATTGCATAATTATAATTAAACTAATCTACAAAAGCACATGCATTCATTTTTTTCCACAATTTAACCTTTTCCTATATAATTTAAAATGCAACATTGTATGTTATATACATACATTTAAAATCACAATAATTGTAAATAAATATCCACATTGGGATAAATAAATCATATCAAGCACATCTATAAATCATCCAACTCAACAAAATTAACATAACAAATTCACATTAATGCACAACATAAATTTAACTTAGAAGCACCAAACCCTGGGTAGGGTTTGCATGCACATCATAGAAGTAAATACAACACATGATACTCAAAAGCCACGAGAAATATCTGAATCAAGGTCTATAATCAGATTCCATAAATTTACATAAAAATACACAAAGAAGATATCAAAAAATATGGTACTTATTTGTAATAAAGGAGCTGATTGGTTACAGACTCTCCACATTCCTCCTAGTCGTAGACCGGGTAGCTCATAATATCAACCATCGGTTTCCCCCGTGTAGAGGCAACACATCCATAGGAAATAATGGTCCAATAACAACCAAATTCTTGGCCTCGACACCAACCCTAATAACCAAAGTCTCCAACTACAACCTCATGTCCCCTAACCGACACCCAAGTGGCATAACTCAAATCCATCGATGACACCCACCTTCCAAGGTGACTTACATTGACCAAGATAGTCTCCCCTTGCAGCTCTAGGAGCTATAATGATGCATAGTGTGCTCCAAAACAAACTTTATTTTTATTTTTATTATAATATTTAATTATATATAATTAAAAATCCATGCTCTAAGGCCTCACAACCTTTACAAGCATATCTCTCCAATCCTGGCCCACAATCTATTTATTATCGCTACATGGGCATGTAAGACCCATAATACTTTTATATTTACCCATAACATGGGCACGTAGGACCCCTGTTACTTTTATATTTAGGCACGTAGGACATATACGTTTACACATTACATGCACATTTAACCCCATACGTTCCCCCACTTGGGTCTAAATACATTTAAACCCATATATGCCCCTCTTGGGGTCATATTAACTATGTATCAAAGATAAAATGAGGATATGGAGTAATTGTGGTTCATCAATTAGAGAAGGAAAGGACCACTGAGACAATTCCAAAAAGGTATGTGTTATTCACATCCTTAATATTTCATTTTTTTATAATACTTAGATGTACAATCCTCCAATATCTTGGAAACCCCATATCTAGTCAAATTATAAAATGAAAAATCAAATTCCACAAAATGGAAGTATCCTCCTCAAAATCAACCTTTTCCTTTAGAGTCTCAAAAATTGTCTTAAGGACCATGCCCTAACCCTCTAATATCTTAGAGAATTCAAGGACAAAAACAACAAAGGTTTATTCCACCTCCTACAAACACCTACCCAACCTAAACAATCACAAACACCTACCCAACCAAGAATAGACATGTTCAACTAGTTTATAACAATGACATGATAAGATTACTTCCATCCTCATTAAATTCATTGGAATTAAGTGAGTTAAATATTCTCTTAAGAAAAAATTTGGAAGCCCCTTTTCCTCTGCTCATTACTAACCAATAGACACGTTGCTTTAAGAACAATAAAACCAATATAAAAAGTAGCAAACCTCTCTGGCATAGAAAACCCCACTTTATTTTAATAGGTTACAAGAAAATAAAATATATAATTAATCTTAAAATTAACTTATAAGAGAAGTAAAAATACGTGTAAAGTTCCCTCTTGTATAATATATAAAATATGTTCTCGTTTTCAATAAAAGCATCAAGGAACTACACATAAATATCTATTGAAGTAAGAAAATAAATCCCCCTACCATAATTTTTGTAGGGAAGCTTATCGATGTCAAGTTGAGAAAAATATTTATGCCAAGATACTTTGACCTAGGTAGCCTTCTTGTATATATCTATATAAATAAGTGCTTGATCTAGAATATGTTGATAAATTTATGGCCAAAAGGAAATGTAATGACCAATGATACTATGCTTATGTTAAACTTGAGAGAATTATTGATGCATACAACCATTTTTCTTTAGCTCATAGATAGGTCTACTGTTAATCTAGAGGGAATGTTAGAAGATGTCACAGTTTCAATAGATTCACAAAAAATATCCAACAAACTTTATAGCTCTAGAGATCAAGGTAAAACTCAATGGATATTCCACCATACTTGGTAGAACATGGTAAGCTACAATAAATGCATACATTGGGTGTGAAATACGAGATGTGGAAAAATTCCTCTCAAACTACATGAGAATTTTGTATCTTAGCTTTATCCATACTAAAGAATACAATGGTAATGAATATGATGAAGAAAACGATAACACTTCAACAAAAAATAAGACTTGTTGGGAAGGTTTACTCATTGCTAAAATGACCATTATTTAAAATAATGGATATTGTTCATACCAAGACTTTGACAATAATAGTAAATTAAGCCATATCCATGAACAACAATGATTAGAAATACCCTGAATTTGAAGTTCTACCTCTACATGAGATTAAAGTGACATGCAAGGAATTCATCCTATTATTTATAAGAAACATATATACATCAAGGATAATAATTTTATAATAGGGTAGTCACAAATTAGGATGAACCTTGTACTGAAAGATATATTTAAAACAGAACAAAAAAAATTAGATGTAGGTTTCATTTATTGTATCTTACATAGTGAATCAGTATCTCCTTTAGTTATTGTTCCCAAGAAAGAGAGAAGTGGAGTCCAATGCGGACTATAGAGAACCTAACAATGCCACTAGAAATGATTATTTACCCCTTCCATTCATTGAAATAGTGCTAAATGCCTCATTAGAGAATTTTTGAGGCCTAAAATGGGCCTCGAAACAAAAATGTACACCAAAAATCAACTTTATAAGAACCAATATGATTCAAGATGATGATGTCAACCATGGGGGATGATTCACCATTTTTGCAGAAAAAAAGTAAAAAAAGATTAAAAATTTGAAAAATACTAATTTTTCAACTCATATTTTTAACTTATCTCCCTACGGTTTTACTCAAATTTCAAGTGGGAGTACTCATTGGATGCGAAATTTGATTCCTCATCCAAGGAGTACCCATGTTGCATACTTCTGATGGACCCTTCTCCAAGAAAATTGAGAAATAAAATGAAAAAAAGTAATTGCAATCACATTTTCCCATGTATTTCTCATTTTTCATGTAGTGGGGTCTATCTAAGTATGTAACATGGGTACTCCTTAGATCAAGGAATTAAATTATGCATCCAACGAGTGTTCCCGCTCAAAATTTGAGTAAAACTATAGGGAGATAAGTTGGAAACACGAGTTGGAAAAGTAGCCATTTATTTTTTCCCTCTAAAATTTGATAATGTAATATAATATTTTTTACATTATTTACATTATTACATTATAATATTCCTTAGGAGGTTTTAGACCTTAAAATTTCTGTAAGGTATTTATGAAGAAATATGTGGAATCCCCATCTTTTCTCATCCATGGGATATGCATCCATTAATAAGCATCCCAAATTTCATCTCTTAAGAAAATTTCCCCATAATAATATTTAAATAGAGCTTCCCAAGGACTAAATTGTTAAAAAAAACATGCATATTGCAAATTTGAGAATGTAGTGGAATAAAATAGCATCAGTTCTTAGAAATCCAAGACAACTAAATTCCCATCAAGAAAATAAAAAATACCCACAAATAAAATACATAATACACAATTATCTATAATAGAGAATTTTGGATTCACACTTATACTGAGACGGGGGAGGGATGAATGCTAGTTTCAATTTCTTACCTACTGAAACTTTAATGAGTCATAGCCAAACAATATCATATATGGAACATGTTGTCACCAAATTGAGTCCTGATGGGCTGCTTCAATGGTCAACTTGGAGTAACTATTTCAGACCACTTGCAACTGGAAATTAGCCTATCCAGTCTGAGAGGGCTCTCTCAAAGGAAAAATAAATGATTTTCAATGAAGTTTAAAAGCATATGGCTAACTCTGATGGTTTCTTTTTGAGTGTTTATGTGTTCAAAGTAGGTGAATGATGGAAGGAATCACTACCATTGGGCATGGAGTCAGTGTAAACCTAAATTATAAAAAAACAAATGTCATGGAAGCCATGGCAATAATATTCTTATCAAATCATACATGAAGGACAAAACAACAAACTACATGCATACATGAAATTGGAACCCATAGACCTTAAAATGATGCTTTTTGAGGAGGGTAAGAGGCATTTTGAACCAAGTTTTCCTTATCATCCTTCATCATATCAATTTTCAGACCTATAGGTGAAATTTTGAAGAAAATGGGAGAATTTTGAATTTTCTACACTATAGGTGTTTTTGTACCGCCCACGAGGCTTGAAGCCAAAAAAGCGCTACAAAATTTCTGAAGTTGAATTTTTGATAAAAAGAGTGGTTAGACTTGAAATTAAAATTTGGGAAAATTTTGTATTAGCTCTTTAAACCTATCAAATAGATCCACGAAAATAAAGAGAGCTAATAGGTGGCAGAAGTTGGTGAATTAAATTTGCTACCAAAAGTTGCTACGAAATTGCCTTGTTTTCCCCTGTTTTTGCAGCAAGTTAAATTTTGAAGAAATATAAGTTTGAAATGATGCATTAAAAGTCAACTGATCATATGGAGAGGTCAAATATGGTTAGAAGAATATTTTCATAGAGGTTTGGTCCACGAAGTTGTCCAACTCATCTTTAGATTATCAATTCATCATGGAGATATCCTATCATGTGTGATCGAAGCAGCTCCTTAAAAGTAGGGAGATCTGTTTCATGAAGACAGTGAGGACTTTTATGTTTTGGTTATGGTTAGTTTTATTAAATCACATTATCCCTTTCATTGTAACTAGGTGCTCTTTCAGATAAGTGTAATAAATAGGTAGTTGAGTTTTGTTAGGACTCCAACTCCTAAAGTTAGTAGGTGTCAGTTTTTAATTCCAGATATATAATTTATGGTTAGACTAGGTGTTAGCCAAAGAAACTAATGATCTAGCCTTGTTTCCAGGTTCGATGTAAAGATTTGATGCCTATTAATAGGTAGTAGTTCGATGAATGAAGTGTTGGAGAATATTGTATTGCAAGGCTACTTTGTAAAATCTTTCATATTCAGTAATATACGATGGATATTTTGCCTTATTCACCTAAGATTCAAATGAGGTTTTCAATGAGTTATATGTCTTATATTTTTCATGTTTAATATATGCAATTTGTTTATGTCTAATTACTAAGAACTCATGGAAACCATGCTCTGACTTCCTTTAGATGTTAAACTGTTGTTTCTTCCTGTGTTGTGTATGTGTACCATCTTTTCATTGAAAATTTCATTTGCCTCAATTTCCACAAGAAGGATTATTTCATTGAATTTTCTGATGTTGACTCCATTTTCCCAATGGTAGCAAGTCCTTTGTATTTTCAAGCTGCAATCAATCACAATTAAGCTATATTCATAGAGTTAGCCATCTAATAGAGTTATCATTTAATAATCATAAGTTACCTTTGAGAGAGCCGTCTTTAGCCTCTCTTGGGCAGAAGAGGCTAATATTCAGTTAAAATTTGGTTGAAATAGTTACTCTAAGTAGTCTGGTGGAGCATCCCATCAGTACCAATTTAGAGATAACAAAACACAAGATATAAATGAAAATTTCTTTATAAAAAATATTTGTAGGCATGAAATTACTGATACAAACTATGTAGGCATGAACCTACTCTTACAAATATCGTATGGGAAAAAATACAAGAGACACAAATCCCCATGCCGCAACATTTGTAGCCACTGAGCTATAGGAGACACCAATCCCCTCTATTACAATATCTGTAACCACCAACCTACAGGAGACACCAATCCCCTCTACTATAAGATTTGTAGGCACAAACCTATAAGTGACACAAATCCTCTATGCTACAAGATTTGTAGGCACCAGCATACATGAGACACTAATCCACTCTACTACAAGGCTTATAGGCATAAACCTATAGGAAATACCAATCCCCTCTACTACAATATTTGTAGGCACCAACCTATAAGAAAAACCAATCCCCTTTGTTCTAATATTTGTAGGAACCAACCTATAGGAGACACATATCCCCTCTATTGTAAGATATTCATAAGCATCAACTATTTCATTGAGTTTACTTCGTACTTATTTCTTCACTGGGTATATTAGCTACTTTTTCTTTCACTAGGTCTTTTACTTGCTACTTCTACCTTCATTAGGTCTTCTTGTTGCTTCTTCCTTCACCAGCTTTGTTTCTCCCAAAATTTGTTGTTTTTGGCTTCTTCTTAAGAAAAAAACTTGTACAATATTCCATGTATCCAATTTTCAAATACAATTTTAAATTTTTTACATAAGGAACTTCTTTATGAGTCATCAAATCATTGAAAATTTAATAGTCTAAAAGGCCCAAAAAATAAGCTATATCAAAACACCAAATTAACATGTTTGAAGTTTATTTTAGGAATATTTAGTAACCCTAACTTCCAAAGGGAATATCTCCTAACTAGTGATCTAAATTTTGAAATTTATACAAGTACTTGGAGATCTCCCCCTTATCTCCTTTAGATTTCACAGTCTAAAAAGCACTTGGAAAAAAAATTATAACAAAAATGACAAGCTAACGTGTTTGAAGTATATTCATGGAGCATTTAGAACTCTAAATTCCTCAGAGAATATATCAAGAATTATAGTGAACCAATTTTTTTCAATTTCTACCACAAGTACCAAAATATCTCTCCTCTATTTCCTCATGACTTCATAATCTGAAACATCTTAGAAAAAGGTTATAATGAAAATTCCAATATGACCCATTTGAAGTAGATTTTATGAGCATTCATGAACCCTAACTTTCTCAGAGTATTCTACAAAATTGTAGCAAAAAATATTTAAAAATTTGTACCATAGGTATATGGATGTCTCTCTATCTCCTCCAAGTTTCACAGTCTTTAGTATCTTAGAATAAAATTTATAGTGAAAATTACAACTTGACATGTTTGAATTGGATTTCAAGAGCATTAAGGAACCCTAAATTCCTTAGATCATATCTCCAAAATTGCAGTGAATCAAAGTCTTACATTTCTACCATAGGTGAATAAATATATCCCCTCTACCTCCTTTAATATTCATGATATAAACCATCCTGGAAGAAGAATTATAGTGAAAATTTCATGTTGACCTATTTGAAGTGGATTTTAGGATCATTTTGGAACCCTAAAGTCCTTAGATCATATATATGAAATTGTAGTGAACCAAAGTTTGATATTTCTACCACAAGTACATTAATATTACCCCCTCTATCTCCTACAAGTTTCACAATTTGAAACATCACAAAATAAATGTTATAGTGAAAATTCCAAGATGACTCATTCACTACACAAATCACATTTGTTCTCCACATTTAAGACCCAAGAGTATTCCCTAGCTTATGTTGTGCACCTCATATATATTATTTCTTGTATGGTCTTCAAAATCAATCATATGCCTTTTATATATGGTGTATCTATGTTCAGTTACGGGGATGAATTGTTAAATTGGTTGGGCCGACCTATATTATTTTGGCTTGGCTAACCCATAATTTTTAGCCTGGACGATTTGACAGAATATTTCATATATCCTCATTCTTATGGAGTTATGTGGGGTTCCATATATTATTGTAAAGTTCATAGAATAAAATATTCAACCATATATCTTATGCTACGATTTGAGCTAAGTATTTAGAGTGAAAATTCCTTAAAAGGTAGGATATAAAAAATACACATCAATAAAAAATTGGGAATCTAAACAACATTTCCAAAAATATTCATCTTATCTTGGACATTTGTATTCTCCCCTTATATTTTACATAAATAACGACAATATTTCCAACAATCTCCCCCTTTTTCATTTATGGCAACCCTTAGTAAATTCTACAACAATATTGTAGTAGTTCCTAACTTTTAGTTGGGCATGCATATCGGTATCTCCCTAACTTTGACATTACCAGTCTCCCCTATATTTTACATCAAGTAAAACACAATATTCAATAATATCCCACTTTTTCATTAATGGAAACCATAGAAATTTGAGCATTGTTGTTGAAGAACTCCCCTTGTCTGTAATTTCTCCCCCACCTCAACAACAAACCCTTAGGGTATTTCCAATACATTTCATCATCCAAAATAGAATACTTTATTGATTGAAATTTCGAAAATCTTATCTAAGATTTCCCCATCCCAATGTGAAAGGGTTACTCTCCCTATCTACAACTTATTCCCTTTTATAAAACTTCTCCCCTTTTGAAATCATTGGAAATGAGATACTCCCCTTGAGTTTGTGCTTTCTTTACTAATGATTTTGGAGTGATATCACTCCCATATAATACTTTTCTCATTTAAATTCATTACAGACATGTGCATTACTTGAGATCCTAGTTGCTTTTGCCACCAGTCTTCTTGAACTTACTTTCCTTATTTCAAGTCCTTTAGAATGAAATGTTAGATCATATCCCTGATAAAAAAATTATTTACAATTAGAAGTGTTGGGTACTTTAATTGAGTGTTAAATTACTTAGCATTAAAATTTCAATCCAAGTTCATAATATTGTGAAGTACACTTGCACAATATATGTTAGGAAAATAACCTTCAATTTAAAAGAAATTCTAATCTAATGAAAGGAATCGTAAGACTAAAATTAAAATGAAATATTTTCATGAAATGATATCCAAATAGAGCACACATACTTTATGAAAAGCATCAAAAGAAGAAACTCATGAAAATCTTATTTTATTTTGTAATGAAAGTAGAAAGAAAATTATTCTAGGAAATCAATAAGACTTAATCTAAGGAAAGAAATAGAAGTTTAGATAATTGATTCTAGACTAGAAATAAATTAATTTCTAATTTATGAAGAGTAAAAGACAATTATAATCTATGCAATTATATACTATAAAAGACAAGTACATTCTATGCTTTGAAAGGAAACCAAATTCTATACTATGAAATCATTTAAAATCTATTTTATGAAAACATTTAAACTCTATGCTAAACTCCATTACATTAAAACATTTAAACTCTATTTTAAGGGAAATAAAGACATATTTATTCTATGCAAATAAACATATTCTATTCTACGAAATACCGTTTTTAAATTATAGGAACAAAGCATCAAAGTGAAAACTATTGATTATGGAAGCTTGTCTGAATGTACAAAATTCATATTTCATTCATGGTTGTGCACAAATTAATGTCTTGTCTATAAATTTGACATTAAATAAAATTATATATCCTCCCTTAGAGAAATTATGATGGTTCTATTTCCCACCATGTTTATCATAAGAAAACTCACACAAAACAATATCTTCATGCTCGTTCTCATCATTTTTCTCATCAGAAATTTGGTGTTCTTTGCACTCTTGCTACCTGTTCTCTAAGAATCTCTGACGATAACCACTAAGATTCAGAGAAATCCCATATTCTTAATGTTTTTGGGAATAATGGGTATAGTATATCTCAAGGCTTTAAGGCCTTTCAAAAATCTTAAAAGGGGTTAAGAGGTAAATCTTCTCGGTTGGAGCCTATCTCCAAGGTTCATCTCCCTTTTATCCAAGGGACAACGGAAAAACTTTCCCATGTCCTTATGAGAAATAATGTCTCCTCTTCGTTCAAACCCCTATGTACTATTATAAATTATCTCAGATTTTTCAAGGACCCTATTGACCCTAAATACATGAAAGGTGTTTACATGGTTCCTTGTTCCTATGGTACTCCCTATATTGGGGAAACAGGTCAATCCATTAGGAAAATAATCCAGGATCATGTTGTTGACATTAGACACAATCATTCCCACACATCTGATCTTGCAGAACATGCGAAAAAAACGTGTCACCATGTATGCATTGAGGACTCCAAAGTCATTTCCATGGTTGATCACTTGCACCATAGAAAGCTTAGTGAAGCTATTAAGATTGAAAGGCATGCTAAGAATCTCAACAGGGATGATGGTTGGAAATTGAGTAAGAGCTGGACTCCAACTCTCTCTCGATGATTTTGAAGCTCCTGTCGCCTTTGTTCTATTATGTTTTCTTCTTTTTGTTGATTAAAAAAAAAATCAACTCCTATAATTATTTAAAGCAAATAAACCCCTATTATTTATAAAGCAAATAAAATTTCTTAAAAAAATTATTATTTATAAATCTTCTCTCTCTCTTTTTTTAGCCTTAAATTTAATCCCATTATAATTAATTTTTGAATCATTTTATCAAAATATTATTATTCATTAACCTATTTAATAAAAAAATTGAATCTTTTTATTAAAATATTATTATTCATTAACCTATTTAAAAATAATAATAATAATAATAAATTTCTAATAACTAATTAACTAATTAACGACTAGTTGCCAGTGACTAACTAATAACGACTATATTGGGCAATTATGCATCCACACTATTTATTCAATAAGGTTGATTATATTTTCACCTTGTCCTGAGGATGAACCACATTAGATGCTTCGAAATGTCGAACAAATCCTAATGACGTGATCAATCTGAGAGACATTTATCTACGGTATGGATCACAAAAGTCTTGGATCTAAAATAATATTATACAACGAAACAATAGTAGCAAAAACGATTAGCAAATGTTTTTTTTTTTTTTTCAAATTTTATTCAAGTGCTTGTATATACAAAAGAATAAGAAATAAATGAGTAAAATACAATCCAAAAATGAATTGATCAAAAAGAAGAATAAACGAAGTACTAAAGAAACATTAGAGGAAACAAATGTAAAGAAGCTAAATTATACTCATACTCAATAGGGGTCCCTCCTAAGGCATACGAGAGGTGAAAAATCAAAGAACTTGTTGATCAAACATGGATTATTTTCATGAAGGCACAATCATAAAAGAAAAATTTATTAATATAATAGTGCATATACAGTCAAAATGATCTTAACTTAAATCCAAATATAATAACAACATTTGATTGTATGGTTCACTTCCTAGTGAAGCATTTTATAATGTTTTAAAATAACAACCCTAAGAAACTAATTGGTAGAAGCTAGAGCTATGAATTGACATCTCAGTCTTTGATTTCTATAAGAACTCTAATTCACACGATTCACTCTCAAGGAAGAGAATAATGTGGATATTTATCTTCCAAACACATCATCATCCTTTAAATATTCTCATTTATTTAGGATCATGATCCCTTGCTATAGAATCATGCTCGCTTGATACTTTGTTCTAGTGCCAAGTATTCTGAATACACCATGTCACAGTTTGACCAAAAGTTTGAATTTGATGTTACAGTTAACCTGTGAACTTTCGTTTGTGCCCAATAGGTGGAGAACCATATAGGAACCATTTGGAATCTTCTCATGTGCTTTAGATGATATTTCTTCCATGTAATATATTAAAACCTTGGATTCAACTATAAAATATTAGTGAGGTTTCAAAATGTGTTAAATTTTGAAACTCATGCAAATTAAGCCAAATTTACAAATAAAAGCATATATAATTTAAAGAATGCTATAACTTCACCTTATTTATTATTTATGTGGCTTTTATGGCCATTTATTTCAAAATGATATTGTAATGGTGTAAGGATAAGTGGCAAATGAGTGAAAATCAAGGTAACAAATTGTCAAAATGATGCAATTCCTATGGCTCAACATTCCCCCATGCTTAGGGTTTTTCATGTCCTTATGCACTTGTTGGTAGCTAAATTACAAAATTGTAGTAGCACTAATATTTTAGAGTGTCTCAAACGATTGAACTAAAATTTCCAAGTTTCTCTTGAATCCTTTCTTCTACATGACAACTCACCATCTAGGTTTCTTCATCAATATTCTGGCCTTTAACCCTTTAATTTTCTGTTGGAGCAACCTTTTCTCCTTATTTAGTTTTAAATCCTTTCGATTTCAATGATACATGAATTTGAAAAAAAAATCATTGTGTTCTTTGAGCAATTGATTTTCTCCTTTACCATGTTTTTCCAACACATCAATTTCAACTATCTCCTCCTTTAATGTAATAATAATTTATTGTTCCACATGAAAAGGAATATTATCATCTTGTACATGGATATTAAGTATTGTAACATCATTATTGAAGGTATTTTAAAAGAGAGGATTTCCCTTATCTTTATGTGATTCTTTCTCCAAGGATTCAAAATAATCATATGCTTATTGTCGAATGATATATAGCTCTATACTCTTTTCTTTTGGAACTGATGGCACTAATGGTTTTGGCTCCTGGATATCTATAATCTATGATGAAGAAAAATTACTTTTTTCCAACAAGATCCTTGTAATTCTTTGACACTTATTTCTATGCTTTGCCTCCTTTGGTTCTTGAGAAATTTTCCTCTAGTGATATTCTGCTTTTTAGGTCCAGGTGAAACAATGACATTTGACTTCTTTCCTTTAATTGTTTTGTCATTCTTTGGTACATTTACATATTTCTCTTTGATATTATTTTTATTTTTAGGTCTTCCTCTTGATGGTTTTGCTGGGGTCCCTAGCATATTTGAACCCTTTTCCATTTCGGTTGTATCTAGATTCTCCTTTAGTGGATATTCTGGTGTGGTTATTTGCTAATTTTCTTCAAAATTGATATCCCATGTCTCAACTAGATCATTGTTCTCTATCTCTTGTATTGGTACCTATCCATTTCTTATATTATCCTCCTGAGGGTTATGGTTTGAAGGAATCCTACTTATCTTGTTTTTAATTCTTGGAACCATTTCTTCATCTGAGACTTCGAAAAAATTATTTATGAGAAAAAATCTTTCTAGTTATCATTTCAGGCTTTTAGTTATGCTTCAACAATAATTTTGACTAGTCCATGATGATATCAACATTCCTGGAATTCCTTTGAACATTGAAATTCATTTTCTTTAAGCTACTCAAAATATAATGAGGTAAATTTAACTCTTTACCCTTTTCAAAGTGCATTAACAATCGAACATGGTAAAACAAGATGACTCCATATTTTCCTTCACATGTAAGAATTTTTTACAAAACAAAGAATAGATTTTCCCATTTCATTTTAAATATAGATACTGGAATACCTTTTCTAAATGTCAATATGTCCATGTTTGGATTTTTCAAGAATTATTTCCATGAATCATCTTTAAGTTTATAAATTTGAACCAATTATCATTGATTCTTAAGAGTCCCTTAGCTTCTACTAATAATGACTTTGTCATATTCAGTTTAATGTCCCCAATTTTGGCTTCAACTCCATCAAACGTCCTTGAAAATGCACTTGTGGCCTCAATATCATAGAATTTAAAATTTTAAAATAAATTCAACCATCCAAATTTCATCAATTTCTTTCTGACCTTGGGATATGCAATTAGGAACTTCACTCCTTTAGGTTCATGAAAAATTATGGCACCCATGATTGTAAGTGAAGTTTTTACCTCATAATCACACTTCAACAATTGTTACAAGGAAAGGTGAGAGATGGATCAAATGGCTTCACGAAATGAACAAGGAGGGTGATGGATAATAATGGAAGAAAGGTTATTATAAGACTATATGGTGATAGTGAAATAGGACTCTCCCATAATATTTACCCATAATCGCTCATTTAAAACTATTGAGCTATGATATTTGTTTATTTTTTCATTTACCGAATGGGATAAGGAGTCTTTAGGATATTATAGAGTGAGGTGGAATATGGATTTATGGTTCCATCATTAGGATTTTAGACTTCCTATAAGCCTTTTTTGAGATTTTGTTGAAATTTATGATAAACTAGTCCATGTATTTACCCAAATTCCATAGTTTAAACTTTAATAAATTGACTAATTATATGTGATGTTACCTTTGAGGTTACCTCAAACTTGTGCCTTTGAAATTGGATTTCTTATAGGTCTAAAGGAAATCCTTGTCTTCTTCTTAGAATGAATCAACTATATAATGTTTTTCTAGCTACAAAATGTTACCAATCTTAGATATTTGTTCCAAATTCTTCAGGGAAATTTGTTGTTGCTCATGATATATTGTTAAAAGAGAAAAAAAAATCTTCAAACTAATTAGTTTGAACTAAAAAATTTATTTTCACAAGGGAAAAGAGAATTCCAAGTTGCTAAGATTCTTGGTTTTCAACTAGGATTTCTTGCATACTTTAAGCCAACAATGTTGGTTTTCATAACTATGCATTCTTTATTATTATTATTATTTTTTTTATTTTTTTTTTCAAGGAAAATAAATCAAATATCATTTGGTGGTAGAGGAGAATAATCTCCTCTTTCCACCAATTTCAACTCATACTTTTTTTGAAAACTTTAAACAAATTCTTCTCTTGTCAAGGGCTTATGATAGAGTTTTAATCTATGCCCATTCACAAGAAAAGTAATTCCTTCTTCATCAATAGCCTTGATCCTTAATGCTCCATTGCTAAAAAAAAATCTATCTCAAATGGGCCTAATCAATGTCTTTGGAATTTCCCTTGAAAATATTTAAATCTAGAATCAAAGATAATGGCTCGATCACCTAGTATGAGTTTTTTGACCTGGATAAACTTGTCATACCATCTTATTATTTTTTGTTGGATTATTCTTTTCCTTTGAATGACATATTGTCTAATCTCATCGAATTCATTTACCTGTGCTAATATTTGATTTTGGGCTTAAGAGAGATCTAGCCACAATTTTTCTACTATCTTGTATTTCTCCAATTGGAATTCGATGGGAAGTAGAAATTTATTTCCATAAACAAGCTCATAACTGAGTATGACCAGTGGTATTTATCAATTTAGTTTGGTATACCCAGTGTGCTTCTGGAAGTCTATTTCCTAATATCTTCCATGTAGAGGCATGGTCTTGGTCAGTATGGCCTCAAGAAATTTGTTTGCGGATTCCACTTTTCCATTAGCTTGTGGATGATATGGATTGGATTTGTGATGCATCATATTGTATTGCTCCATAATATTATGCACGAGCTTGAATGTAAATTTTGCACCCTGATCTATCACAGTTTCTCTTGGTACACCAAAATGAGTGCAAATATCCTCAAAAAGAAATGTAACAAAAACATTTTCAGTAGAAAAATTTAGTGGCTTAGCCTCTATCCATTTAATAACATAATAAATTCAAACAAGAATGTACCTATTTTTCTTGTATGTAGGATTAATGGGTCCAACAAAATCTAGAGCCAATTTCTCAAAAAATTATATTTATACCTGTGGTTGTAGAGGAATTTCATCAGATTGGACATGTTTCCCCATCCTTGTACAACTATCACATCTCTTGACATATTATTTGTCCTCCTTGAAAAGAGAATTCCAAGAATATCCTTAAAGATCCACCTTAATTCCAGATCTTGAAACATGATGTCCCAAAAAACATTCTTCATTAAACATCATAAATAATTTTCAATTATTCCACATATATATATTTATTTCTTGATCCATAATTGCGTACAAGTATATATGGATGTTTTTATTTTTTATGGGAATACTTTTGAAGAAGCTTTAGAAATATTAGAAAATTTCCTTGTTATATATATATATATAACAAGGAAATTTTCTAATATTTCTAAAGCTTCCTCAAAAGTATTCCCATAAAAAATAAAAACATCCATATATACTTGTACGTAATTATGGATCAAGCAAGAAAAATTACCCAATACTACTTTTTGAAATGTAGAAGGTGCATTGCACAATCCAAAAGGAAGTACTCTACAAGCATATGTACCCCATGGACATGTAAAAGTTGTATTATCTTGATATTCTAGTGTAATATGAATCTGATTATTTATGTTGAAACCATCAAGAAAAGAGAAACATTTATTTCCTGCTAATGTATCTAAAACTTGATCAATGAAGGGTTATGGGAAATGAAAGTTTTAAAGTTTCTTTATTCAATTCTCTATGATCTATGCAAACTCTCCACTTTTAATTTTTATTTGGCACACCAATCAATGGTGAGATCCATTGGCTATCTGAAATTGGATAAATAAAGTTTACATTGAGAAACTTTTGTGTTTTTTCTTTAATAATCTCCCTCTGATTAGGATTCATGCTTCTCTAGGGTTTTCTTACAGGTTTGGCATTCTCTCTCTCTCTCTCTCTCTCTCTCTCTCTCTCTCTCTCTCTCGTGTGTGTGTGTGTGTGTGTGTGTATATATATATATATATATATATATATATAATGCATGCAAGTATGTGTATTGATTCCATTCATGTCTATATATTCCCATGGAAATGCAAAGAAATGTTTTTGCAACGTCTTAATCAATTGTTCTTTTTGAAATTCCTCCAAGTTATTGTTAAGCCTCCAAAATTTCCTTCTTTTGACAACTTTATCTTTCCTTTTCACCTATTTTGTCATTTATTCCCATCTCAGTACACCTCTTCCATGATTTAAGAGTCATTTGGGCCATGCAAATACATTAATAAGGTACAATTCCATTATTACGTCAAATTTATTAATCTTTCTTTATAAAATTGGTTTTCTTAGACAAAAGATACCAAATTGTGCATATTATTTAGCTATTTAACATTTTGCAACTGAATCAAAGGTTCTATAGTTTCTCATGTGTAAAAAAATAGCTAAAGTGTATGGGAGGCTGCCAATTGTTACTGAGATGGTGATCCACCTATTAGCCACAGGTGGAAGTTCACAGGTTTAGCATATCTATTAAGTCAAACCCTCGGTCAATGCAGTTTTGGCACACTTGTAGAAATTCAGATATCAAGTGATCGATGTTCAATGATGAAGATTTAAATGATAAAAGATGATAATGTGCTTTCTCATGATTTGCTTCTCCAATAGTGAATCGTGAGAAGGAAGAATCCTATTTTAATTAATAAAGTGAGATGCCAATTCAAATTCTAGTTATTAGGAAGCAAACTCTTGAAGTTGTTAATTCTAAAACTCTATATAAATGCTTCATTTGGAAGCAAATCAAAGTTCAGAAGTTTATTTTCATATACAAACTTGTTATATTTGAAACCTTGTTTTACACACTTCATATAATATAAATCTCTGTTGTGGCATTGATGTAATCTCTGCTGGTGATTTTAATTTCGTGATTTTAAGTTTCCACTTCCTCGTACATCTTAGGAGGCCCCCCTGCAAAAGTGAAAGATTAACAATATAGTTTTTCATTTGGTTTTTTTATGCTTTTTTTGCATGCACTCATATTAATACTCAGACTTACTCAAATTTAAATTCTTTTTTTCCTAGTTTAGATCTTATATTGTTTTTTACTCATTTGTTTTCTTTTATCTTCCACAGGTCAAGCGCTTGAGAAAAATAAAAATAACCAAAAAATATTTATTCAAATGCTCTTTAATTCTCTTATTATCATATTTATAGATAGTTGATAGTTATGATTGGTTCTAATTTGGTATGCACACATCAATAATCTCAATAGGCTTTATGCATTGTAATTTCAATTGTTTGCTTCTCCCTTTAGAATGAAGTTTTTTTACTTTCCTATAACAAAGTTTGAATGATTTATACAGATCATATTTAATTTCAAGTCTCATAGATTAGATTTTCTTTTAAGTTCAATCGATTAAATTTACTTCCAATTCTGATAGATTATATTTATTTCCAATTTCAATAGATCATATTTATTTCCAAAGCTCGATAGACTAGATTTACTTTCAAATCCAATAGAATAAGTTTTTCTTTTATGTTCAATAGAATATAATTTCAAAGATTTCTTAGTATAGAATTAGAATAGTCTTGATATGAATTAATTTTCTTTTTCAAGCTATGAATTTGATGCTTTATTAGATATAGTCTTTGAGAAATAACATGTTTGTGTGCTAATTTATATCTCTTCATGAATAGGTTTCATTTTATCCTTACAATCATTTCCATAGGTTCATTTCCTTTTCGATTGAGAGTCAATTTCCTAGCATATAGTGTGCAAGGGTACAAACCTCGATTGACAATTTAATGCTAATTAATTTAACTCACAATTAAATTACCCAACATTTTTGGCATCATTGTCGTGGAAGTTACATAGGTGTTCACTTTCAATTTAGGATGTATTTCTACTTACATAACTCTATCTAGAAGGAGTGGTAAGACAATGGTTAAGAACATATGCATCACAATTGTGGGGTTCTTCCTAACCAGAGATGTTGCAAAAGTGCACCTCATAATAGTTGCATTCATTCTTTAGATGCATAATTAAAGATCCATATTAAAATAATTAAGGATGCATGTATATAGAACAATATTCCATGGGTAGATTTTTTAGAGGACATAGTTCAATCCCAAAATCACCAACCACCCCTGCTAGACCATGTAGTGACACACCATCTTCCACCACAAGCATTCCATATTTTGCAGGTATATTGAGACTCTTTCAAGTACAAATATTGGAAATTTTACCTTGAGAATCACCAAATTCATCTACAAAAGAAGTGGTAAAAGGGCCTACATCTACAATTGAATGAGTTATTTTCTTTTCTTCAACAGGTGAACAACTCATTGGAAAAGAGTTAGAATTACCTAGTGAGGAAGAAGAAAAATTTTCCGAAGAAACATTGATAAAGGAACTAGAGGAAGAGGAATTATTTGAATAAAATCATGTTGAGGAACCTTTTATAAGTTTTGAAGAATATACAATGGAAAAATGAGAAGTAAAGGTACATAATGGAGAGGAAAAACCACGAATTGGTGGAGGTAGAGGAGGTATAATACCACAAGGAGGTGGTAGAGGGGGTTGAGGTGGAAGAGGGGGAAGAGGAGATGATGGAGGTTTTCATGAAGAGTAGGATTCTTTTGGATTTCCTATTCAAGATAGTGATACTATTACTACTATGGAGAATATTTATCCATCCATTCTTTGTAACTTCAATGGCATGAGAATTGAGGATCCAGAAATGTTTCTCTTTAATTTTGAGGTACTATATTGATATTATGATTATTTTCTTGATAATAAAAAGTTGAAATTGTTTCCTACTACATTGAATTATGGGGATCTCAAATGGTTCATGATTCTAGGAACTAATTATATAAGGACATGGGATGATATGAATAGAATATTCTTATAAAAATATAAATATTATTGCATACATGATGAAATTAGAGAATAAGTCACTTAGAATGACTCAAAAAGAATATGAATGCCTTGAATATTTAGCAGAGATATCTACATATAATGTTAAAAGAACCAAATTTCATAATTTAGGATTTGAAACATTAAAATATCTCTTACTAAAAGCTATAAGGGATGAATGGATTGATATTCTTAACGTAATGAGTAAAGGAGATGTGTCTCAATTATATTTTCAAGATATTTGTGAATTGTGCAAGAATATTTCAAGAGGAAAATCAAAATATGTCAAGAATCCAGGAGATCCAGTTATGTCGAGAGTAAGTAAATCTGCAACAGGAACGGTAAGTCGAGAAGAACTTGGTAATTTGCTTGATAACTTTAAAACCGATATTCTTGGAAATCGTAGTGAAAAAATTGATATGCTAAGAGTACAAAACAAACAAAGAGATGAAAATGCTGCTTTATCTATTTTCTATCGTAGATGTAGAAAGAAGTGTTCATTATGGGAATGTCCTATTGGTAGTATTGAATTTTTTGTTATATGTGTAGAGCCTCATGCTACAAAGGACTTCCCTTCAATACAAGGACTAAATTTTTTTTACCAAGATGAATTTGGTACAAGTAAAACATAAAAAAATTGTTATGTTGCTCCTAGAAGACCTTGGTATCCTCGTCAAATAGGTATGGCACAATATCCTAATGCATAATTTAAATATTATGCACAACCAAAAAGTAATTGGATCACATCCCTACCATGGAAAAATTTTCCACCTCAACCATAAAACTTATCTTGGTCATAAGGATGGAAAGGTTCTTATGGTAGAAATCCCTAGTATCCTCAACCTTTCCAACAATATCCTCAATACCAACCTCTATAGTATTCTCCACTCCAACCTCCATAACCTACCCAACCACAATTCAACCCTCAATTGATTACAATTCAACCCCTTCCATTACCATCCACTTTATTTCCTCATAAATCAAATCAGTTACCTGCACAACCACTCCCTAATCCCAATAGTAAAGTT
Source organism: Pinus albicaulis (assembly GCA_034641835.2). Lineage (NCBI taxonomy): Eukaryota > Viridiplantae > Streptophyta > Pinopsida > Pinales > Pinaceae > Pinus > Pinus albicaulis. The sequence continues at coordinate 1,272,154,292 of CM076584.1, forward strand.
GCTCAATAACCCATTTCTAATGATTAAGCCCGAAATTTTCAAGGTTATATGATAGAGCATGTAGATTTAAATGATGTACAACTTAGATCTAGTGTAGTTTTACAAAATAAAACACCCATAGTTGTCATTCAAGATTATAAAGAGGAGAAAACTCTTGAATAGGAGCAATCTCCTAAACAAGAAAATACTCTTTAAAATGGAGATATTCCTAAACAAATAGATGAAAACAAAATAAAACCAATTCCTACAATTCCAATTACCAATAAACCCTATATTTCCTTACAAAATTCTCCTTTTCCGGAGAGATTAAAAATTAACAAAGGTACAGAGAAGAAAATAGTTTTACCTGATTATAACATGATAGATGAATTAAATTATATTTCCATCAAAATTCCATTTCTTCAAGCTATGAAAGAAATTCATTTTTTTTCACAACAAAAATAAAGGAGTTGTGTGTTAAGAAACCTGGAAGAAAAAGAAAAGGAATTCAAAAAGTACAACTAGTAGGAAAAATTGTAGACATTATGATGGGAAAACTATTAATTGAAAAATACTTAGATCCAAGTAGCCCCATTGTAAAGATTCATATCAATGGAATTCAAATTCCAAACACTTTGATTGACTTAGGTGTATATATAAAAACCATGACAAAGAATACTATGGATGAATTAAGATTAACCAAACTTCAATATACTCCTACTTTATTGCAATTAGCAAATAGTTCTATTATCAAACCTGAGGGTATATTAGAAGATGTATTTATATCGATAGATTCATGGAGTATCCTATCGATTTTATGATATTAACTCACAAAATTAATCTAGGATACAATCCATTGACTCTTGGTAGGCCATGGTTAGCTACAACTCATGCATTCATAAGTTGTAAGCATGGTGATATGTTCAATTGTGATGGAAATTCTACTAAAAAGTTCACATTATATCCACCAACAAGAGAAATAACTAAAATATAGAATGAATAATGGATTGAAGAATATGATGAAGAGTATGAATATATTCAACATATTTTAATTGTCTCACAAAATGATGAGGAACATCATTTAATGAGTTGAATGAATAATCATGATTTTTCTTCATATTGTGGGTAGAATTATTGTGTACACATGTTAGATCAAAAATTTCAAGAGGAATGTAGTATTCAATACTTTTCATCTCGACAATATAAAATATCATTAAAATTAATGAAAAAATTTGGCAATTCTCTAGTAGAAATTTCTCCACGTAAAACATTAAACGTTAACAATAACTTGAAAGAATTTCAAAATAAACAGTTCATAACGATGCTACAAAAAAATTCCTCCGCATTTGCATGGGAATATAATAACATAAAAGGAATCAATCCAAACACATGTATGCATCATATTTATAGACAAGAGAATGCCAAACTTGTAAGACAACCCCAAAGAAGGATGAATCCTAATCTAGAGGAGACTGTAAAAGAAGAGTTACAAAAATTGCTCAATGTGAATTTTATTTAGCCCATTTTTGATAGCCAATGGGTTTAACCCTTGGTTGTTGTGCCTAAGAAAAATAGAAGTGGAGAGTATGCATAGATTGTTGAGAACTAGGCAAATAAATTCTAAAATATCATTTGCCATTACCTTTTATTGATCAATTATTGGATACAGTAGAAGGAAATAAATAATTTCTCTTTTCTTGATGTTTTCAGCAGATATCATATTCGACTTGCACTTGAAGATTAAGATAATACAAATTTTACATTTCCATGGGGTATGTATGCTTGCATGGTACTTCCTTTTGGTTTATGTAATGCACTTTCTACATTTCAAAGAACAATATTAGGTATGTTCTTGATCCATGATTGTGTAGAAGTTTATATGGATGATTTTATTGTTTATGGGAATACTTTTTAAGGAGCTATGGAAAAAAAGGAAAAACTCCTTGTTAGATGTAAAGAATCTAATATTTCATTAAGTCATGAAAAATGCTTTATGATGTTTAACTAATGAATTATTTTGGGCTATCATATTTATGGTGCTGGAATCAAAGTGGATTCATTAAAAGTTGAATTTCTCCAAAATTTCAGTACCAACATGAAAAATATATGTTATAAGTTTTCTTGGATTCATAGGTTACGATAAAAGGTTTATAGAAAAATTCACAAAGATCTCTTCACCACTTTTCAAATTACTCACCAAGGATTATGAATTTCATTGGAATTCTGATTGTAAAAAAGATTTGAATTGTTGAAATATAAAATTTTTGAAGCACCAATTTTAAGAGGACCAAATTGGTCCCTTCCATTTCATATTTCTATTGATGCTTCACATACAATCCTAGGAGTAGTATTGGGAAAAAAATACTTAACTCCTTATATTATATATTATACAAGTAAAAATTTGGTTCCTGCAGAGTTAAATTATACAATCAAAAAAAATGAGTTTTTAGTAGTTGTTCATGCCATTAATAAATTTAGGCATTACATCATTGGGTATGAGAATTTTATTCACACAAATCATTCTACTATTAGATATTTATGAACAAACCAGAATTGCAGAATTGTCGTGACGACTTTTATTGTTATTATTAGATATCATAATATTTGAATGGTGTGAGATAGTTGGGAATAGGGATCCCAAGTGGATATGTAAGGTTTTTGTTTAGTATAAAAAATCATTCATTCTTCATTATATAAATAAGAAGTTAGATTATTATGAAAGATGAAAATAAATTAGGCAAGGCACATAATGAGACAATTATTCTACACATGTGTTACTGGTATAAAAATAATCAGAAGCTCAAGAAAAACCACAATATATTCAAGGGATTATAAGAAAATTTTCTAATCAAGAAACCAAGATGGCCAGTGAATGTAAATAGCAAAGGAATACAGTCAAATTTGGATGTTTTGGTTCAATCTTTAGAAGAAGTTCTCTCAAGAATATCACTGCAATTTTGGATTTTTTTTCAACCACAGGTGCATGAGGACATGAAAAACCTTGAGTGTGGGGGAATGTTGAGCCTCCAAATATGCCTTCTGTAACAACCCTGGTGAAAATTCCATGTAATAAAATTAAAAATAATAACCACGGTTGATGGGACACTTATTCCAAGTTTAATGTTGGAAAAAACATCCTAGTGGGTGTTCATTTCAGTTATTATGGCTAAAGGAAATTGGCAAAGGAAAAGGCTTTGGAAAGGAAAAATGGCATATTTTGCACATTTATTTATGAAAATAATGGAAATTAGGAGGAAATGGAGATGAAAGGTCATGGGTTGCATGTGAGGATGAAAATGAAGGAAAATAATGGAAAATAAAGAAAATAGAGGCCTCATTGATAAAAAGGCTTCTGAGGATCAACTAGAAAGATTTTTCTCACACTTATGGCTCTCATTCTATTCCCTCTCTCTCATACTCTTGGATGCTTAGATTTTCTTGGATAATTTTGGCATTAGACCAAGAAAGACAAAAAAGCAGGAAGAAGGAGGAAGCAAGCAAGGAGGAGCAGGAATCAAGCAACTACAACAGGATCCTTGGCAGGTATCGATTTGCATGTGTGTTTTCCTTGCTCTGGCATGCATGGTATTACATGTGGTTCTTTTTGTCTTGGCATGGGTTTATTCTAGGTGCAATAGTGTTTCTAGCCTAGACTTACCATTTTTGGATAGCTATGGTGTTGTGGAGTTCTCATGTTTTGGTTTAGCTATATTATCGAATAGATTTGAATCTTAGTGAGGTGAATATCCGAATATTATTATTATTATGATACAAAAACGGTTTATGTGTTGCCTCGGTTTAGGGCCTAGTGATACGGGTTTGGATGGCGGTAAATCTTGATAGGTTTTGCATCGGTTTAGGGCCTAGTGATACGAGTTTGGATTGTAGTAAATCCTAAGAGGTGTTTCCTTGGTTTAGGGCCTAGTGATCTAGGATTGGATTGTCGTAAATCTTGAGAGTTGGTTTCCCTTGATTAGGCCTAGGAATCCTTGCCGATGAATGGCGGGATATATGATAAAGCCTAGAGGGTGGTGTACTGGTTTAGGTCATAGTGACCCCTTATTCAGATCATGGGTTATGGTAAAGCCTGAGAGACTAGGAGATATGAAAATTCCTCACGGTGTAGGTGGAGAGAATCTAGTGATATCCATGCTTGTGTTGGCATAATGATCGGGTGTAGATCATGGTAAAACTAGTCATGACATGTTTATTGTGTTTTCCTAGTGATTTGGAATGGATCACGGTAAATCCTGATTTGTATTGATGAGGGTGAGGTGGTTTAGCCTCGGGATTCCCTGGTTGATTCTTTCGGTTTGAGTCCCACATTCCTACTTGGAATATGGCATGGGGGTGATTGGCTGAATAGAGATTTGGCTCAACTAATCTATGGTTGGGTGGAACGTGGAAATCTCGTCTCTAGTTGGTTTGTACATTCAGTAATGAAGAGCTCATTCATTTGGTATTTGGTATGAAAACATATTGGTTTCCATGTGGATTTTATTGTTATTGTATCTTTATTTGGTTATTGTGCTGGTTATAAGCATGTATTTGATTAGTGATGATGTATGGATCTATCCATGTTTTTACTTGTAAATGAATGCACAGTTTATATATGGTCAAATAGATTGTATTTTAGCTAATGATGTAAGGGAACAATGCTTCTTAGCGATTCTCAGATAAGTGTGAGACCCCTATGCTTAAATATTTTGTTTACACATGTAGATTCAATCTTTGTGACATGTTTGAAAAAATTGTTGTCATGTCTAGGAGGGGTCTAGATGAGTTCTTGTTGATGTGATGTCTTCTGTAACATTGTCATTTTGTTACTTATCATCCCTTAAATTTTCATGAAGTTATGGGCAGTGACCTGGGATTTGGGCCTGAAAACATGGCTCAAATCCTGGAGCTGCATGCACAGAACTGAGCATTTGGGGCCCTAGTCATTGGCATGCATTGTTATGCCTACATCTATAGCATCCTAGCCCATGGAATGCAGTGTTATTCCTATGGCTATGGCTCAAAAGGGGTTAAAATGTCAGTGTGACCCAGGGGTAATAGGCCTGAATGGTTGGGTTACCTCCTAGGGTTATTGTGGTTATTGTACAAGGTATATAGGTGGTGTTTTATGTGATTTCCACTTCCTTAAGGTCACATAGGGGGTTGAATCTCATTATAGTAGACTCTCATCACATGTTTACCCTGGTTGGACGTTTACTTGGGTAGATGTGGGAAGGGGGTGTTACAGAGTGGTATCGGAGCGTGGGTGCGCTCTCATAGGGCAGTGTCCAGTTTATGTTCTCTTTGAGTGATGTCTAGTTCTTATTCTCTTTGGTTGATATCTGATACCACATAGTGGTATCAAAGCATCGTTGCGCTCTCCTTGGGTGATGTTTGGTTTCTGGTCTCTTTGTGTGATATCTGATACCATAGAGTGGTATCAGAGCATGGTTCAACCCTTGGAATGGATGGGAGGTGTGTTGGCCATGCTTTTCTAGTGGTTTTATATGTATTTCTCATACCTATGGTGTATGTGCATGTTACATCCGTGTTGTGTTGGCCATGGTGTCACCATGGAAGTGATGATGGTGTTGTTGTCAACATGTTGTCATGAGTATATGACTGGTTATGTGTTGCTAATGTTTGTGTATTATTGTACGCTTTCTTACATATTGTTACATATTGTACATGCATTTTCTTGCTTATGCTAAGGTTACATATTGGTAATGCTTCAGTGTTATTCGTGCATGCTTGCCTGTGATGACATATGTTGAACATGTATTGATCATTCATGATTGGTTATACATGTCAAGTGGGTGCATATGGTCAAGTTTGCATTGGTTTGATTGAGGTTGTTGTGCATAAGGTCATTGTATGCAATTAGGTAATCATGATGATATTGGTATGTTATGATCCTAATGTGTTGGGTGAGATAGAGTAGGGGATGCATGTCATTAAAGTGACATTGAAATAATGGACTTAGGGGAAGATAAGATTGTCATACAAGTTGGTATGCTTGGCATGCAAGTATATGATTCATGGTTGTTGTAAGCATTAGGGTTACTTATATGTTTGTCATTCTATTATTATGGTTACATATATGATATATGCTAGTTGATCAATGTAGTCATGTGCATTATGGTTATGTGTATGCCTCTCATTTTATTGATGTTATGGTAGATGTTAGTTGACTAGCGTGATCATATGTACATGCGTTGGTTAGTCAAGCATTGTATTAACTTGATGAATATGTTATATGTTGTTGATGAATATGTTATATGTTAACTTGTAGTTAGCTTGATGATCATGTTATATGTTGTTGATGAAAATGTTATATGTTAACTTATTGTTGTTATATGTTAGTTAACTTGATGATTAGGGTTATAGCATTAAGATATCGATGTTATATGTATCATGCTAAATTGGATTGGCATATGCATATGGTTAGGGTTACGAAATTCAAGTATGAATCAACTTATTTGTGGCATTGTGTTGTACTAATCTAGGCTAATTGTACATATGTGATTTTTATACATGAACGATAAATGTTTATGAGCTTATGATGTAAACATGTTAGCTAGTTACTATTATAGATATCATGACATTATTTAGGTTTGAGTTGATGTGTTGTGAATTTATATCATGCTAATATATACTGATTGTGCAGATAAGATAGCCTCGCCTGAGATACATTGAGGTATGAGTTTGCTTATATCATATACTTGGTGCTTTATTGTTTTTAGTGTTTGATTATGTCATCTAGTTGATCTACTTAGCATGGTATGTTTGCAAGTTGTTTGAATTCTTGATTATTTCCATGATATGATTATATGTGTCTGTAGGATTACATGAAGGAATGATTGTGTTTTAAGATGGTTGTGCTAACACATATGTGTTGAGATAGTCGGTATGTACTTGAGTGTAAGTAGGTGATAGTTGTAGCATTATGTATTATGACCGATGAATGTGAGTTGATTGTTGATTATGACATGGTTGTTAGTCTTGGTAAAATTTGATTTCGAATTAATAGATATGTTGTCTTGATGTTTGGTACATATGGATGACATGTGTGTTCAGTTACAGGTCAGTGTGCTTGACATAACAAGGTAAGGTAACTGGTATATTTTATGTTTATATTATACACTGATAGTTATGTGTTTATGGCGATATGATGCAGGGGATTGCATGGCAAGATACTGCCATGAAATATTTGAAAAGGCTCGAGTTGATATTTCCCTTGGAACCTTTTAGAACCCATGGGACTGAGTCATGGTGTTTGTTGCTAAGTCTTGTTCTTTTGGTATTTTTGTGATTTTTTGAGCTTGATTTTTAGTTTTGTTTATGTCTGGTGTAAGGCCTTGCCACTTTGTCATGGTGTTGTATTTCTTTTGGTTTTTCATGGTTTTATTCTTGTCATTTCTTGCTCTTGCATTTTATGTTTTGAGAGTATTGGGAATTGGTTGGGGAAAGAGGAAAGTAATGGAGCTCGGGGAGAGTTGTGTGGTACCCAAAAGGTAATGAAAGACATGGATGAAGCTCAGTGCATGAGTAACCACAACAGAAGGTAAGAATATGGCAGTCGGTTGGATTGATTGAGTCCATTAAGGTAAATGGACAGTGGCAGAATAGACACGAGAAAGGTAACACGAAAGGTAAAGTGAATGGATCTGATGTGTTAGATTCCTTGGCTATGTTAGGAATTGTTTCTCTTAACATTTTTCATGTTTTGCATGAATAAAGGAAGTTCTATTAACCTATACCTTATGATATATAGAAATTATGTTGTGATCATGATTATATTGATGTTTATATATGTATACATGTATGTATGTATGTCATATCTGGCACGGTCATCATGGATCATGATTATATATATGTATGTATCTATGTATCTATGTCACTGCCTGATAGGGTTTCCAAGGATCATTCTTGTGGAGGAATGATTGCTTATGCAAGTGAATGACATGAAGAGGTTCTTGGCTATGAGTAATCAAGTAGCAGAGTAGTCATCAAAAATCTATGAGGTCAGTATTATGTGGACATGAATTGATATTATATGCTTGTACTATGCCTATGTTTATGTTATGGATAGGTAGTGTTCAGGGGTACATCAGAGAAGTGAAAGTAGTGTGATCTGTGACATGCTAGGATAAGCATGGTTAGTAGAAAGACACTGGAAGCAATGTTGCTTGTGGGGTTAGTGTGTGGTCTTTGGATGTGTAGTACTATTATTGTGTATATGTTGTGCATGTTGTATATTCAGTGATTGTACCTATGGTGATTAATACATGAACATATATAGTATTTTTTACATATTATGTTGTATATATGTTGTATATATGGTGTTGTGTGTATATTTCATATGCAGTGCTTGGTAGAAATGGTGTTATGTACATGTTGGATATGTGGTGTTGTGTACATATTGTACCGTGTGCATGTTGGAGATGCAGTGTTGTGTGCATATGGTGTTGTGCACATGTTAGATATTCAGTGTTGTGTATGTGTAGTGCTATGTACATGTCATATATGCAGTGCTACGTACATATGGTGTTGTGTGTGTGTTGTGCATATGGTGCTATGTACATATGGTGTTGTGTGCTGATTGTACTTGTTGTGTTGTGTGCACGTGGTGTTGTGTACATGTTGTACATGTGGTGTTGTGTGCAGGTGCTGCTGTGTACATGTCATGCATGTGGTGTTGTGTACATGTCATGCATGTGGTGTTGTTTACATATGGCATTGTGTACACATTGTATAGGGGGTGTGGTGTGCATTTGGTGTGGCATACATGTTGTGTAGGTGGTGTCGTGTACATGTGATGTTGTGCACACGTTGTGCAGGTAGTGTTGTGTACATGTGGTACTGTGTACGTGTTGTGCCTATGGTACTAGTATACATCCGGTATTGTGTGCATGTCATACATCACACTGTGTTATGGGATGTGGTACTATGTATGTGCATTATGTAGTTGTGGCATCGTGACATGTGTATTTGTTGTGTTGTACTCTATATATGTATATGTATTGGGTTGTGTTGTACACTAGATGTAGGTGTAGGTGTTGTGTTATATTGTACACTGGGTGTAGGTGTATGTGTTGTATGCCGGTGTAGGCATATGTATTGTGTTGTATTGTACACCGGGTGTAGGTGTATATGTTGGACGCCGGTGTAGGCATATGCATTGTGTTGTATCGTACACTGGGTGTAGGTGTATCCATCATATACCAGTGTGGGTATGTGTATTGTATGTGGGTATACGTGTTGTGATGTACACTATGTGTATGTGTACGTTATTGAAGAGAAGCAAGGGCATTGGGTGCTTTCCGAGTGTGGCAACCGATCCAGTGTGTGTACAAAAGAAAAAAGGGAGAAGTAAGCACCGATGAAGGATAAGTATCGATATTTTATTTCGGTTCTATTATGCATGTGATCTAAGATTCCGACTTATTATGATTACATGTGATTTACGATTTTGGTTTATGATGATTATATGTGATATATGATTTTTACTATGATGGTTGTGTTTTGAGCTAACTAGATGTGATATGTTTATACATGAAGATTTGATAAAACAACTAGTTTAACATGTTGTGACAGTAAGTAAACAAGATTGCAATTGTACCTTATTGACAAGCTACCAATGATGTATGATTTGAGTTTATTTGAATCTATTTTGAGGCTAATGGGGATTTTGTGCTCGGTACAAGAAACATGGAATGCCCAGTTGGGTAGTTGAAATTTATTGCAAGAATTAGCAGCAACAATAGAAGGAATTGATACATGAATCAATATGCTGGTGAAGAAATTCAGTGCAAGGCCATTTTGGGACATTGGTACCCAATAGTGTCCATTGATTTCCATGAGCATGCAATTGTAATATCCCAAATTGGGAACAACTACACTATTGGGAATATCTTGAGTTATTACCAATGTGGAGCTCCAAAAAATCATGAACATGACAACGTAGAATATCTCATTAGATGAAAAACAACATCTCACCAGCAGATGAAAGAACCTCAGCAAGTATATGGCCGATATTCTCCTTCCCAAGTGGGGAAATGCAGCAATATATGGATTTTCTACAACAATAACAATACCCTAAGGTATTCCAAAGTTGGAGAGTAGTAATAAATCAGCTTTAACTGATGCTAGATGAAAAATCCTTCATTCTAAGCAACAACAGCAACTTTACTTCACTTCTTGACTCAAAAGGGTGGGGAAAAGCAATGATGTATGCCCTAAAATGATTAATTTCAGGGATGTGCATAAAAATAAGGAGGTATGATGGTTGGATATTCTAGCTTAGGTCATGTGCAACTCCTATACCGAATTTCAGCCAAAAAAAATAACGCTAGCTAGGTTAAACAGTTCTCCCACTCCCAAAATGGCTTAAAAATGTTGATTTCCCATGACCTAGAGTATGCAGAATGTGACTGAAGAATATGCAGCATAACATATGAAGGAATTAGATACAAAAAAGTATGAACATCAGTAAATCAGACCTATGATATGATTTATGCAATATTTCAGAGAAAGACAGCAGTTTTACATGAATCAAGGCTTCAGAATGAGACACTACAACGCAAGAAAATGCAGAAAGAGATTGACAGCGTGATTTTCATTGTTGAAGCATGCAATATATTACAACTCAGATCTACAGCATATCTGTACATAAAATGTTAGATCTATTTCAGATCTGTCAACCAGAAATGCTCCTTTATACACTCCCCTTGGGGATCTCAGCAAAACATGAAGGTACAAGAGTAGATCTGAGATCTAAGTCCCAGATCTGTAGAAGTATTCAGAAAATTATGAATAATAACATATATATCAGATCAGATCTGAACTAACATGGATTATTTGGCCAATCCATGGATCACCACAGTGAAAGGAAGAAACCCTTCACTAGAGATCTCTCCTCTGTAAATAATGCCAAGTCACCCTGCAACTCTGCTCTTGAAAATAATGCAGTCATGGAAGAGGGACTACGTTGTTGGCCCTGATAATTCTTTGGCCTACTTCCAATGTATGGATTTGAAGCTCAACCCACTAATGCACTCTTCCAGGAGGTTAAAAGACATACTCACTTAGAAGAGGCATCAGTACAAGCTAGATCTAAGCAGATATAGTGTTCCACTTATTGAAGCTCACATGGACAACCCAATCCTAAGCAGGACTGCGTTGTAGATGCAATATGAGGCTTGGCCAAATGCCGAATAGTGGACTAGACAAACAAGACTCCTCCAAGAGCTGCTCAAGGAAGGAGGTGGGGATCCTAAACAGGAAAACCCCAAGAGGTGCATCTCAACAGACAAAACCTTCAGAAAATAATAACATCAACAACCTTCTCTTGTTGTCCTCCTCCTTCTTTTATAGGATGAAATCCTTTTCAAACCCTAAACCACCTCAATGAGTTAACCCCTTTCACATGTGGAGCCTTCATCTAGAACTATGCTATGTATCCATGAGGTTCATTGCACCTAGACTGCGCTATTGATTTGGCAAGGTTGACCCAATCTTGTGATTTAAGCCCATTCACACCTGCAAGAGATTATTTACATGGCCTAGATATGTATTTTTTTACATAGGCATTGATTTATTCATGGTTTTTAGGAGTTTTACATGTCCTCCTTCATATTTTATTCATAAACATGAAATGCAAGATAAAATAAGGAAAAATAAGATATTCCCATTAGCTTGGGCTAAATGGGAATATTATAGTCCTGCCCTCCAAAATGTTGCTTGTCCTCAAGCAATTGATAAGGTGAGTGCTGTAAGACTTCTCCTCCATTGGTGACATCATCAAAGATCAAGCTCCCATGATAAGCTAGATGCTCACCAATCCAAACCCCCATGAATTGTTTCCCCAAATTCAATATGAGATGTGAAAAATTCATCCCACAAGAAAACAAGATCTCACGTGAAACACCCATGGGTTGCCTAATATCCCCTCTGAAATATATGACACAAGACACATGGAGATTTTTCAGCTCATTAGGCACATGCATACTTCCCATCCTCCCTCCATAAATTCCCATAAAAAGTACAAGCATGTCATCAATGTATGGGAGCAAAACAATGTACAAACAAATAGCAAGGTGCACATATGGAGGTGGGTCATAGTCCCACATGTGGAACCAGCGTAATGCATCTCCTACCTGCATTAAACCAAGATGTGGTAAGTGGTATTCCCACCACTTACTTGCAGGCCATGCCATCTCACTGTAACTGAATGTGTGAGATATGTTTGGTGCCTTAGGAAAGCACCCATCATGAAACAAGATCTCCCTTTGTCCACTAAGGGAGTGGCCAAGTACAGAAAGTGTTGTGGCCCAAAATTTTCCATGAGATTGACAAGATAAAACCCTCCTCCTTGGATTCATGGCCTGCATAAACAAGGTGGAAGAATGCATATAATCAGAAAAATAAACTTGTTTCACCTGAGCATATTCTTCACCAATAGTCCTCCCCATCAATTTGGACTGGTGCATAGATCTATCTCCTCCCTCAAGAGGGAAAAGAGAAGGCTGAATTAACTCTCCAACAGAGCTATGTTTCTACCCCATCTCCACAAGGTTCATGCATCTTTGAAAATGTTGATAGAGTTCTTCTTCAAAGCCCTCCCAATAGTATCTCCTCAAGATGGTGTTGTTGAGCTTCATAAGATACTCCTGGCTGTAACGGAACTCCTCATAGGCCCATTGTAGTAACTTCTCCTTGAGCTTGGAGGCTCTACATAAGAAGATCCTACCATGATTATAGATGACTCCCTCAAGGATTGAACAGCTCCCCTCATGCAACCAGTCATCCAGAATCATGCAAGTATGAAGATCCTTGGAATATCCTACCAGCAGTTGGGATTTCCAATAGGGATCTAATGTGTTCAACAATGACAGCGCTGATAATGTGCCAAATGAAGTGGATGCCATGTTGCTTCTCTCCTCCTTTACATCCTCCATGTTCAAGGTGTAATTTGGAAGGCCATATCTCCCACTCTGCTCCTTTTTGTCATCTCCCATGCTAAAGGTGTGAGATGGAAGGTTGCTATCCCTTCCTTGCTGCCCTCCTTTCTCATGCACATGATTCAGAGAAGAAGGAAGCTCTTGGGAGTTAGTATTCCATGGAAGGCTATCATCTGTCCAAGGCCTCTCTGTTTTGGCCAAAGCATGCATGTGAGACCACCATCTCTCTTCCAGCAGGGAAGAGTGTTCTTCAAACAAGTTTGTCTGCTGATTCAAATCTTGCCTCCCATGCTTCATGATGGTGTCATTTTCTCTCCTTGTAGCATATCTCCTTAATGCAATTTGAGAGGTGAGGATAGATATTGAAGTCAAAGGAAAAATTCTCTCCCTTTATTTGTACCTCCCCCATACTCTCAGCGCTATAGCATGGTCTCCTAATGCTCTCTTCCTTCTAGGATCTATGGAAGGAGCATTAATGCATGAAACATCTCCCATTAAATCTGAATTAGGTGGTCTTCCAGGGGGTACACCACAAGATAAAGATGTCTCATGGCTCATTCCCATGTTAACTACCGATGGGAACATAATATGACTACTTCCATTGCACAAATCCATATCTAATTGTTGTGTGGAAGTACCAAGATAAGGAGAGGTTGGAGCAACTCCCCCATCTTCTTCTTCATTGCCCACCTTCTGCAAGATTTCACAGTCTAAGGTGCTTCTTTGTTTTGTCTCCTTTTCTATCATCATAGACACATGCTACTCATATTTCCCATGAATAAGATCCTGGGGACCTCGCAGAGATGCAAGGGCCCTCATAGTGGAAGCAATAGCTTCAACTCCATATTTCAACAAAGTTAGATTCCTTCCTGTTGTCACACCGTTGGAGGAACCTTTCAGTTCTACTTATTCCTCCTCAACAATGGAGTATGCCCCATAAATAAGAGATCCTTTTTCTTGATCTCGCATTGATTAAAGGACATTCATGACTTCTTCTTGGGAAGAATGATCTTGCTGAAGTAAGGCCTTTGCCCTTGGCAAATCATGTAGCAGATCTTTACCCCTCCCAGCAATGTTTTGAAATGGAGTTATCTTCCTAGATATCCTCCCTTATTTGAGTCAAAAAAACTTAGGGAAGCCCAAATGCTCCTTGAATCTTTTAGACCGAGATTCATATTCTCGAAGGTAGTCACAAAGGGTCTCCTCCTCTAGTGTCTCTCCCTATTTTTATCATCTTGCAAAGAATGCAGGCATGCTGCAACGTTGTAGATCAGATTGTGTGGCTGCATGCTCACACACATTAGATGAAGTAGTGGGGTATCCTCTTGTGAAAACATCCTCAAGATATTTGCTGATATTCCAATCCTCACTCCCCTGATTTCTCCCTCCAACTCATGCAAAGCTTGAGAAAGAATTTTAGAGAACTCTACTCCTTTTATTCTTTCATACAAAGGGGTTTCAATGGTGTAATAATTTTCCTTCTGTCTTCTTCCATGATAACTTTGCTCTTTGTCATTGAGAGGTTATCCTTCCTCTGAAGACATATTGGCTCCAAGAATGCACAGGCTGTGCCAAAGATCTTGCTCCGATAGCATTGTAATATCCCAAATTGGGAACAGCTACACTATTGGGAATATCTTGAGTTATTACCAATGTGGAGCTCTAGAAAATCATGAGCATGACAACGTAGAACATCTCATTAGATGCAAAAAAACATCTCACCAGCAGATGAAAGAACCTCAACAAGTATATGGCCGATATTCTCCTTCCCAAGTGGGGAAATGCAGCAATATATGGATTTTCTACAACAATAAGAATACCCTAAGGTATTTCAAAGTTGGAGAGCAGAAAGAAATCAGCTTTAACTAATGCTAGATGATAGATCCTTCATTCTAAGAAACATCATCAACTATACTTCACTTCTTGACTCAAAGGGGTGGGGAAAAGCATTGATTTATGCCCTAAAATGATTAATTTCAGGGATGTGCATAACAATAAGGAGGTATGACGGTTGGATCTTCTATCTTAGGTCATTTTCAAATCCTATACCTAATTTTAGCCCAAAAAAATAACACTATATAGGTTAAACAGTTCTCCCACTCCCGAAATGGCTTAAAAATGTTGATTTCCCATGACCTAGAGTATGCAGAATGTGAACTTCTAAATGAATTAGATACAAAAAAGTATGAACATCAGTAAATCAGACCTATGATATTATTTATGCAATATTTCAGAGAAATACAACAGTTTTACATGGATCAAGGCTTCAAAATGAGACACTACAACACAAGAAAATGCAGAAAGAGATTGACGGTGTGATTTTCATTGCTGAAGCATGTAGTATATTACAACTCAGATATACAGCAGATATGTACATAAAATGTTAGACCTATATCAGATCTGTCAACAATAAATGATCCTTTATACACTCCCCTTGGGGATCTCAGCAAAACATGAAGGTACAAGAGTAGATCTGAGATCTAAGTCCCAGATATGCAGAAGTATTCAGAAAATTTTGAGTAATAACATATATAGCAGATCATATCTGAACTAACATGGATTTTTTGGCCAATCCATGAATCACCACAGTGAAAGGAAGAAACCCTTCACTAAAGATCTCTCCTCTGTAAATAATGCCAAGTCACCCTGCAACTCTGCTCTTGCAAATAACGCAGTCATGGAAGAGGGACTGCGCTGTTGGCCCTGAGAATTCTTTGGCCTACTTCCAATGTATGGATCTAAAGCTCAACCCACTAATGCACTCTTCCAGGAGGTTAAAAGACACACTCACTGAGAAGAGGCACCAGTACAAGCTAGATCTAAGCAGATCTAGTGTTCCACTTGTTGTATCTCACATGGACAACCTAATCCTAAGCAGGACTACGCTGTAGATGCAAGATGAGGCTTGGCCAGTTTCCGGATAGTGGACTAGACAAACAAGACTCCTCCAAGAGCTTCTCAAGGAAGGAGGTGGGGATCCTAAACAGGAAAACCCCAAGAGGTGTGTCTCAACAGACAAAACCTTCAAAAAATAATAACATCAACAACCTTCTCTTGTTGCCCTCCTCCTTATTTTATAGGATGAAAGCCTTTTCAAACCCTAAACTACCTCAATGAGCTAACCCCTTTCACATGTGGAGCCTTCATCTAGAACTACGTAGTGTATCCATGAGGTTCATTGCACCTAGACTGTGCTGTTGATTTGGTCAAGGTTGACCTAGTCTTGTGATTTAAGCCCATTCACACCTGGAAGAGATTATTTACATGGCCCAGATATGTCTCAGTTTACATAGGCATTGATTTATTCATGATTTTTAGGAGTTTTACATGTCCTCCTTCATATTTTATTCATAAACATGAAATGCAAGATAAAATAAGGCAAAATAAGATATTCCCATTAGCTTGGGCTAAATGGGAATATTACAACAATGACCAGTATGATGGTTTCGAGGGAGATATATGCCTTGATTTTTGTATCTTCTGATGCAAGGAAGCCTTGCCAAGGGATGGATCACTCGGGATATGGGATATCAGGGAACTTGGAAAGTGAGTGATTGCATGGAAGGGGATGATTGAATTTCTCGAGGGACTGTGTAGCAGATAAGGGAAGCTCTGGAATTGATTTGTTTTGGTCTTTATCATTTCTATATGGATTCAAATGCACATTGGGAGTGTGCCCTGGAACAATGAGCTGGTAACTAACTGTTCACTCAGAGGAAAAGTGGCACATGATTGTAGCGTTGGACATTGGATGTGGCTTTGACTCTGGCAATGGATTCTGGACTTCATGGGAAGGAAGTGAATCCTGATATTACTTTGAGGGTGGAGGTGTGAGACTCTGGATTCCCTTGTTGTTGATACACACATCATATCCTTCTATTTTTTGGTTGATCAAATGTGTATGAGTATATATGTGTATATTATTGTAAATACCGTAATGATTTGTGTTATAAATATCCAATACATGGTATTATTGTCATGAAGGTTTTTTCTTTTGAGCGGGTTATTCATTATAAATACTACAATGAGCTGTGTTATAAAGCTACATGGGTATTATGTTTTGTTTTCAACGATATTGATGGTTTTTCGGTGTCATTGAACATCGAGGATGGTGTTCCCCCAAGGGGGGTATTTCTATAACATCTTTGGTGAAAATTCTATGTAATAAAGTTAAAAATAATAACCACGGTTGATGGGACACTTATTCCAAGCTGAATTTCGGGAAAAACATCCTAGTGGGTGTTCATTTTGGTTATTATGGCTAAAGGAAATTGGAAAAGGCAAATGAAAAGGCTTTAGAAAGGCAAAATGGCATATTTGGCACATTTGTTTATGAAAATAATGTAAATTAAGATAAAATAGAGATGAAAGGTCACAGGTTGCATGTGAGGAGGAAAATGAAGGAAAATAATGGAAAATGAACAAAATAGAGGCCTCATTGATAAAAAGGCTTATGAGGATCAATTGAAAATATTTTTCTCACACTTATGGCTCTCATTCTATTCCCTCTCTCTCATACTCTTGGACACTAAGATTTTCTTGGAGAATTTTGGCATTGGACCAAGAAAGGAAAGAAAACAGGAAGAACGAGGAAGGAAAAGAGGAGGAGCAGTAATCAAGAAACTACAACGGGATCCTTTGCAGGTATCGATTTGCGTGTGTGTTTTCCTTGCTAGATCTAGCATGCATAGTATTGCATGTGATTCTTTTTTTCTTAGCATGGGTTTTATCAATGTGTTACAATGTTTCCAGCCTAGCCTTTCCATTTACAAATAGACATGGTGTTGTGGAGTTCTCATGTTTTGGTTTAGCTAGATTACGAGATGGATTCGAAGTTGAGTGAGGTGGATCTCTGAGTATTTTTATTATTATGAAACAGAACCAGTTTATGTGTTGCCTCGTTTTAGGGCCTAGTGATATGGCCTTTGATTGCAATAAAGCCTGAGAGGTGTTGCCTCATTTTATGGCCTAGTGATCTTGGATTGGATTGCAGTAAAGGCTGAGAGATGGTTGCTCTTGATTAGGCCTAGGAATCCTTGTCAGTGAATGTGGGGATACGATAAATATTAGATGGTGGTGTCTCAGTTTGTTAGGTCCCTATATCACTAGTATAGTCCCTTATTATTGTTAGTGTAAACCCCTTATTGTTATTATTGTACCCGTGTAACCCCCATTTTGTTATTATTGTGCCCTTCAATTATTATTGTTAGGTTGGCTAGGATTACATTGTGGCCCACTAGGATTACATTATGGCCCCATGGACTCCTATATATAGAAAGGAGGTTTTGTAAATTGAATCATCCAGGAATTTTTCATTCATGTAATGTATTGGAGGTTTCCCCCTCGAAGTGGCTTATTTCTAAGGCGTTGATATCTCTTTTCTTCCCTTTTTGGAGCTGGTTTCACAACATTTGGTATCAAAGTTTTGGATTCTAGGGTTTCGCTCCTCCAAACAGGCCATCGTGGAATTTTCACTATAAATTTTTTTCTACAAAGTTTCAGAAGCTGAAATTTTTAGGGTGCAAAGCCGAAATCCTGAGGAAGATTTTCTAAAAATTTCAGAGCTTGGTTCACAATATTTTCGGAGATATGATCTGTGGAAGTTAGGTCGTTTTTCAGGCTCCTAAACAGGTCATCGTGGCATTTGTGCAATAAATTTTTTTCTACTGAGGGTCAGAATCTGAAATTTTTATGGTGCGAAGCTGAAATCCTAAGAAAACTTGTAAAAATATTTTAGAGCTTGGTTCACAATATTTTTGGAGATATGATCTGTGGAAGGTAGTGCTTTTTCAGGCTCCCGAATTTCATCTCAAAGAGGTGATCGTGGGAAAATTTCAATAACTCTCTCTCTGAGCATCGGATTGGAGTGCCGTAAAAATTGGTCGCAATTACATGGACTTTAGTTTCTTGGATATCAATTTCAGAGGCTAAGGATGAAACAGTGACACGTGGAAAGCCGTACAAGTTCGCTATACTGAACCAGTCCATAATTAGGTCATTGTGGGAGATTGGACATAACTTTGTCTTGGAGAATCCAAATCAAGTCAGAATTGTGGCATTCAAAAGAGAATTTAGAGGGTGAATGAAATGCTGAATTTCAAATATTGAAGAGCTGCAATCACAGAGATAATCCAATTTCAATATCGAGCTCCTCAAAAGCAAGTAAAAGGTGTGTAATTTTTTTCCAAATTGCATAAGTCTTGTTTGAAGAATCAAGTTGAATTAATTGCAAGGGCATATTGTAGAATAGATATCAGTATTGGATTATAAAATGGCCCCTAAAAATAATTCAACACCCATTAAGCCTTTGGAAATCTCTACTATGACTCATGAAGACGAAGAATGGCAACATGACATATCAAAATTACAAGAGCAAGTGCAACAAATTTTGCTCTCGCAAAGAGCAACAAAAAATGACATGGATGGTTTGAAGAAAGGCGTGGAATCTAAGATAGATGGCATGGAGGCTGGCATGGAATCTAAGATGCATGACATGAAAGCTAAGATCGATGAGAAAATGGAAAACATGAAGAATGTTCTAAAAGCAGACATGGAAGGTTTGACAAAGTTGATACAAGAAACGTTTCCTAATGGTGAAAAGATAGTAGAAGAACCTCATGATGAGAACAAAATAAATGTTAATTGTGATTTCATAAACTCTAATGTTGGCGGGAAGAACCACCATATTCCAAAGATGGATATGAGGAAGTTTGATGGAAAGGATCCTGTAACATGGATACTACAGAGGGAGCAATATTTTGATCTCCATAACGTGCAAAACACACAAAAGGTACGCATTGCAACTTTACATTTAGAACAAAATACATTTGTATGGTATCGATGGCTTTGCTCCCATAAAAAAATTGTCACTTGGTCAATTTTTACGGAGGAAATGATAGCACATTATGAGAATACAAAGAGCAACACCTTCTTTAGCCAATTGATAAATCTCAAACAAAAGGGTTTAGTGGGGCAGCACATTGAGGACTTCCAAAAATTGAATATAAGGGTAACCGATATTCCAGAGGAACACATGATTGATCTCTTCATAGGCACTTTAAAGGATAACATTCAACATGAAGTTCGCGTTCTGGAACCTGATTCATTGGAGAAGGCATTCATGTTGGCAAGAAAAGTTGAATGTAAAATTATGGCGACAAGGAAGCCTACCACTCAATTCTATAAAGAAGGAAGTGTTGCTACGCGTAGATTTCCACAACCTACAAGGTTGACACCACAAAAATTGGAAGAAAAAAGAGAAAAAGGGCTTTGCTACAGTTGTGATAGCAAATACACTAAAGGTCATAAGTGTGCTGAAAAGAAATTATTTTACATAGATTGTGAAGAAGAAGAATAAAATGAACAAGAAGAGGATATACACTAGGAACCGGCCCTAGAAGAGGAAGAAATGAATCCGACCATATCATGTAATGCACTGGCAGGAATTACCACTCCTCAAACTCTCAAGATAAAAGGACAGATCAAGAAGAAAAAGGTAATAGTGTTGATTGATTCAGGTAGCACCCATAATTTTATTCATTGTAAGGTAGCCAAGGAATTAAATTGTTTCCTATACCCAGCACCAGAATGTCAAGTGATGGTTGCAAATGGAGGAACTATAAATTGCTCTGGGAAATGCCATAATATTAAGCTAACCATGGGGGAATATGTATTGACTATTCCAATGCTTTCCATTCCTATGGGAGGTGTTGATGTTGTACTAGGGGTACAATGGTTACAATCTTTGGGGACGGTAGCTTTTAATTTTCAAGAAATTTTCTTGAAATTTTTTTCAGAAGGAAAGGAAGTTGAATTACGGGGTATTGCGGGGAAGCCAAGAAGGATAATAAGCTCTAATGTCATGACAAAGCTTCTAAAGAAAGAACAGCGAGGCGTAATTGCACAATTATGCTCACTAGAAGTTCCAACATCAAAATCATCTATTTCTGCAGATCTCCAACAAGTCTTGGACAATCATTCCAAGGTGTTTGAAACTCCCCAAGGACTCCCACCTATTCGTGATCATGATCATGCTATTCATTTGATTCCAGGAAGTGTTCCTCCAAACATCAGGCCTTATAGATATCCTTACTTCCAAAAGAGCGAAATTGAACGTATGATTGCAGAAATGTTAGAGGCAGGTATAATTCAACCTAGTCAAAGTTCTTTCTCTACTCCCGTAGTATTGGTACACAAGAAGGATGGATCATGGTGAATGTGTCCGGATTATAGGGAGCTCAATAAGCTCACCATTAAAGATAAATTTCCCATTCCCGTGATTGATGAATTATTGGATGAATTACATGGAGCAATTTATTTTACCAAGTTGGATCTTCGTTTAGGATATCATCAAATTAGAATGAAGACCTAAGATATTCCGAAAACAACATTTCGAACTCATGAGGGTCATTATGAATTTTCGGTCATGCCTTTTTGCCTTACCAATGCACCTTCTACATTTCAAGGGTTGATGAATTCCATTTTCAAACCCTTCCTTAGAAAATTTGTGCTAGTATTTTTTGATGATATACTAATCTATATCAGGTCTTGAAGGATCATGTTGAACATGTTGACAGGGTGCTCAAACTATTGCAGGAGAAACAATTATATGCAAAAACATCCAAATGTTTCTTTGGAGTACAAGAGGTGGAATATCTGGGTCATATTGTATCTCACGAGGGTGTTAAAGTAGACCCTAACAAAATTAAAGCTATTAAGGAATGGAAAGTCCCCACAACCATAAAGCAGTTGCGAGGATTTCTCGGGTTAACAGGGTATTATCGCAAGTTTGTTAAGAATTGTGGGAGAATAGCAGCACCTCTAACAACATTATTGAAGAAAGATGCATTTTCATGGACTCCTGAAGCAACTAAGGCCTTTGAACATCTTAAAGAGGCAATGTGCCTAGCACCGGTCTTAGCTACGCCAGACTTTACAAAAACATTTATTGTGGAATGTGATGCCTCAGGAAATGGAATTGGTGCAGTTTTAATGCAGGAAGGAAGACCCATTGCTTTTGAAAGTCGTCCAATCAAAGGAAAGTATTTACAGAAACCTATTTATGAGAAGGAAATGTTAGCAATACCGCATGCACTAAAGAAATGGCGAACTTACCTAATGGGAAGACACTTCAAGGTAAAAACTGATCATGATAGTCTTAAACACTTTTTGAAACAAAGACTATCTTCAGAAGAGCAGCAAAAATGGGTCACAAAGATGTTGGGTTATGACTTTGAAATCATCTACAAAAAAGCAAAGCTAAATGTTGTTGCAGATGCACTCTCAAGAAAGAATGAAGAGGTGGAAGCATTGCTTTGTGCCATTTCTATTATCCAACCAGATTGGATAACCGAAGCAAGAGATGAATGGAAGAAGGAAAAAGATGTATGGACACTCATTAAAAAGTTGCAGCAAGATCCTAGTACATCTGATACATTTAGTTGGAAGAATGATTCCTTATGGTACAAAGATCGCTTATATCTTTGTAAGAATTCCCAACTAAAACAAAAGATTCTTCTGGAATTGCACACTTCTCCTTTAGGAGGACACTCAGGATTTTTAAAAACTTACCACTGGGTGAAGAAAGAATTTTTTTGGGATGGCCTTAAATCTGATATTCGAAAGTTTGTGGCGGAATGTTTGGTTTGCCAGCAGAATAAAGTGGAAACAATTAAGACCCCAGGACTTCTACAACCTTTATCCATTACAAGTCAACGTTGGGAGGAGATTTCAATGGATTTTATCACAGGTTTACCTAAGTCTGAAGGAAAGAGTGTCATCATGGTGGTAGTTGATAGACTTACCAAGTATGCACACTTTTGCACATTATCTCATCCATTTAAAGCAAGTACAGTTGCTACTACATTTATGGACAGAATTCAAAAGCTACATGGAAGCCCAAGGGTTATTGTGAGCGACAGAGATCCCATTTTTAATGGAAATTTTTGGATGGAGTTATTTTCTTGTTTGGGTACTCAATTAGCTCATAGCTCATCTTATCATCCTCAATCTGATGGTAAAACTGAGATAGTAAATAAATGTTTGAAAGGATATCTTCGTTGTTTTGTATCTGATAAACAAACACAATGGGTCAAGTGGTTACCTCTTGCTGAATGGTGGTATAACACTTCCTTCCATACTGCAGCAAAAATGACCCCATTTATGGAACTTTATGGATATCATCCACCATCGATCACATCATCTTTAAGGGAAAATTCGAAGGTTCAAGCAGTGGAAGATCACATCGAGCATCAGCAAGAAGTTCTCCAACTCTTAAAGGATAACCTGAATTTGGCACAAAATAGAATGAAACAACAGGCAGATCAACATCGCAGCGAGAGAAGTTTTGATGTAGGAGATTGGGTATTTTTACGGCTACAACCATACAAACAAATGTCCCTCAAGCAAGCTAAGAAGGATAATAAATTATCACCAAAGTACAATGGTCCTTACAAGGTGTTGCAAAAGATTGGTACTATGGCATACAAATTGGAGCTTCCTGCTTCTTCGCGAGTACATCCAGTTTTCCATGTTTCATGCTTAAGAAGGTTATAAGTGAAAATCTTCCAGTTCAAACAATATTTCTAGAACTCGATGAGGAAGGAAAAATCATATTGGAACCTGAAGCGGTCACGGAAACAAGAACTCGACAACTACGGAATCGATCAATTTCAGAGTATCTCATCAAGTGGAAGAACTTACCCACTGAAGATTCTACATGGGAGGATGAGAATTTTATACAGAAGCACCCAGAGCTACTCAAGCGCTGAGGACAACACTTTTTTGAAGGAGAGGGGCATGTTAGGTCCCTATATTACTAGTATAGTCCCTTATTGTTGTTAGTGTAACCCCCTTATTGTTATTATTGTACCCTTGTAACCCCCATTTTGTTATTGTGCCCTTAAATTATTATTGTTAGGTCGGCTAGGATTACATTGTGGCCCACTAGGATTACATTATGGCCCCATGGACTCCTATATATAGAAAGGAGGTTTTTTAAATTGAATCATCCAAGAATTGTTCATTCATGTAATGTATTGGAGGTTGCCCCCTCGAAGTGGCTTATTTCTAAGGCGTTGATATCTTTTTTCTTCTCTTTTTGGAGCTGGTTTCACAACACAGTTTAGGGCCTAGTGACCCCTGATTCAGACTGTGGGTTGTGGTAAATCCTGAGAGACTAGGAGACAGGAAAATTCCTCACAATGTAGGCAGGGAGAATCTAGTGATATCCATGCTTGTGATGGCCTAGTGATCGAGTGTAGATCATGGTAAAGTCGGTTATGACATGTTTATTGTGTTGGCCTAGTGATCCGTAATGTATCATGGTAAAACCTAATTTATATTGATGAGGGTGAGGTGGCTTAGCCTCAGAATTACCTGGTTGGTTCTTTCAGTTTGAGTCCCACATTCATGCTTGGAATATGGCACAGGGGTGATTGGTTGAAGAGAGATTTGGCTCACCGAATCTATGGCTGGGTGGAACGTGGAAGTCCCATATCTCATTGGTTTTTACATTCAGTAATGAAGAGTTCATCCCTTTGGTATTTGTATGTAAACATATTGGTTTCTATGTGGATTCTATTGTTGCTGTATCCATCGTATTTCTGTTGTTACTATGTTGGTTATAAGCATGTATTTGATCAGTGATGATGTATGGCTCTATCCATGTTTTTCTTGTAAATGGATTCACAATGTATCTATGGTCAAATAGATTATATTGCAGCTAATGATGTAAGGGAGAAATGCTTCTTAGCGATTCTCAGATAAGTATGAGACCCCTATGCTTAAATCCATTGTTTAAACCTATAGATTAAATGATTGTGACATGCTTGAAAAAATTCATGTCATGGCTAGGAGGGATCCAGATGAGTTCTTGTTGATGTGATGGCTTCTATATCATTGTCATATTGTTATTATCATCCCTTAATTTTTCATGAAGTTTTGGGCAGTGAACTGGGCTATGGGCTTGAAACAGTGACTCAAATCCTGAAGCCACAAGCATAAAACTGAGCTTTTGGGGCCCTATCCACTGGCATGTATTTTTATTGCTGTGACTATAGCCTCCTAGCCCTTGGAATGCAGTGTTATTCCTGTGGCTATGGCTCAAATTGGGTCAAAATTTCAGTGTGCCCGAGGGGTAAGAAACCTTAATGGTTGGGTTACCTCTTGGGGATGTTGTGGTTGTTGTACAAGGTCTGTAGGTGGTGTTTTCTATCAATTCCACTTCTTTAAGGTCACATAGGAGATTAAATCTCATTATAGTAACCTCTCATCATATGTTTACCCCAGTTAGTTAGTTACTTGGGTAGATGTGGGAATGGGGTGTTACACCTTCCTTTTTATTGATTTATCTTTCCTTTTCACCTATTTTGTCAGTTATTTCCATCTCATTACACCACTTCCATGAGTTAAAAGTCATATGGGCCATCCAAATACATTAACAAGGTAAATATTCATTATCAAATCAAATATATATGTTTATTTATAAAATTGGTTTTATTAGGCATTATCTATTAAATTCTGCATATTTTGCATCTATTCTAACATTTTGCACCTGAATAAAAGGTTCTATAGGTTCTCATGTGTCAAAAATTGGCTACAGTATATGGGAGGCTTCCAAATGTTATCGAGATGGTGATCCACCTATTAGCCACAATTGGAAGGTCATGGGTTTAGCTTATCTCTTAACTCAAACCCCTGGTCAAAGTTGTTGTGGCACACCTGTAGCAGTCAAGATATCAAGTGAGTGAGGTTCAAAGATGAATATTTAAAGGAAAGAATTTGATAATGTGCTATTCTCTTCTCCAATAGTGAATCTTAAGAAGGAATATTCCTATTTTAATTAAGAAATTGAGATGTCAATCCAGATTCCAATTATTAGGCAAAAAACTCTCGAAGTTGTTAACTCTTAAAACCTATATAAATGCTTCAACTGTAAGCAAATGATAGTTCAAACTTTTATTTTGATACACAAACTTATTATATATGAAATCTTGTTTTGCACACTTCATATAATATAATTCTCTATTACAATGTTGATGTAATATTTTCCCAGTGATTCTAATTTTGTAATCTGAATTTTCCACTTCCTCGTACATCTAAGGAAGCCCCCCTACAAAAGTGCAAGATCAATAGTATAGTTTTTCATTCAATTTCTTTAAGCTCTATTTTCATACACTTAGATTAATGCTCTGTATTTCTCAAATTTAAATTCTTTGTTTTCCTAGTTTAGATCTTATCTTGCTTTTCACTCACTTGTTTAATTTTATCTTCCAAAAGGTCAAGCACTTGAGAAAAATAAAAAATAACCAAAAATATTTATTTCACTACCCTTGACTTTTCTTAGTCTCATATTTATAGATATTTCATAGTTAATATTGGTTCTAATTTGGTATGCACACATCAGTAATATCAATAGGCTTTATGCACTGTAATTTTAGTTATTTGCTTCTCACTTTAGAATGAAGTTTTGTTACTTTCGTAGAACAGAGTTTGAATGATTTCTAAAATTTCTTTACTTTCAAGTCTAATATATTTTATTTTATTTTAAGTTCAATAGATTAAATTTACTTCCAAGTCTAATAGATTAGATTTGCTTCCAAGTTCAATAGATCATATTTATTTCCAAAGCTCGATAGGCTATATTTACTTTCAAGTCCAATGTAATAAGTTTTGTTTTTTTATGTTTGATATAATAAAATTTCAAAACTTTCATAGTATATAATTAGAACAATCTTGCTCTGAATTAATTCACTTTTTCAAGCTCTCAATTTGATGCTTGGTTATATATAGTCTTTGAGAAATAACATGTGTGTGTGCTCATTTAGATATTTCCATGAATAGGGTTCATTTTAGCCTTACAATCATTTCCATAGGTTAATTTCCTTTTTGATTGAGAGTAAATTTCCTAACATATATTGTGAAACTGTACTTCATAAGTGTACAAACCTGAATTGATAATTTAATGCTAAGTAATTTAACCCACAACTAAATTACCCAACATTTATTATTGATATTTAATGTTTTCCTTGGATTAATTTCTACAAGAGTATTGCTAAAATTTTCCATTGAATTTAATAATAACTTGGATTTTTGTGATGAAAAGTCTTTCATACTACAATTTTCTTGAAAATTTTGATCTAATATATGCACACAATAATTTTTTTGACAATATTGAGAAAAAGCACAATTATTCATAAGATTCATTAAATTATTTTCCTCATCATTTTGTGATATAGTTAAAATTGGTTGAATATTTTCATAATCTTCATCATCATCTTCAATGCATTCTTCATTCTTTAATTCGGTTACTGCTCTTGCTGGTGGATATAATGTAAAATTTTTCATTGAATTATCATTACCAATAAACATGTCACCAGATCTACAACTAATAAATGCATATGTTGTAGCTAACCATGTCCTACCTAGTATCAATGGATTAACTCCTAGATTATTCCTTGGAGTTAATATCATGAAATCAATTGGATACTCCCATGAAGTAGAAATATCTAAATAGATTCAAATGATCTTGTAATGTACTAAAACACGATACTTAATCATTCTACAAATTGTGGAAACCAATTACGATTGCAAAATCACATGAACATGATAGAGAAAGAATTTCAATCACACAAAAAAAACATTTATCTGGGGAAAGCCTTCGATAAAAAAATATGCTCTATGTATATTGCATTAAGTCAAGAACATGAAACAATACAATGTTATTTCCCTTCCTCAGAAACATTTTCACTATCTCTGATTGTCTCACTCTGATCTAAGCAAGTTTGGTCCAATATTTAACCACTTCCTTGCCTATGTCTGACCAGCCTTTCTCATGCATTATTGGGATAATTGAGCCCCTATTAATTATAAATTTCTCATCAATAGATTTTGGAATACATCTAAGGCATCCTGAAGACCTCATGCGTGACTTGTACAATTTTCTAATTATACAATTGATGGTTCTCTTCCCTTTAACCCCAATCTCAAATAGGCCTTCCTTAGAACTAACATGCAACAACTATTTATAGTGAATTATCAGTTATCTGATTTATCATTTAATGTGAATTAAATTACATTTAATTAATTGGACCTATCATTATCTCATCTATCAATTAGAACTAGTTAAATTGATTTTAACTCAAATAATTGAGT
This sequence comes from Pinus albicaulis, assembly GCA_034641835.2. NCBI lineage: Eukaryota > Viridiplantae > Streptophyta > Pinopsida > Pinales > Pinaceae > Pinus > Pinus albicaulis. The sequence continues at coordinate 1,272,182,383 of CM076584.1, forward strand.
TGACTAATTACAACTCGAAATAAACTGCAACTGGACACCCTAAAACTTAGGGAGAACTCTACATGCCTCTAGTTTGACTCCCAACTCGAATTGAATTAGCTAAATAAGTCTTCCCAACTTAGTTAACTTGCACAAGCTGTCATAAGATGCAGAATTACATTTTCCTTCTAATTTGTAACAGAGATTCTCGAATTATCCACAGTGTAAAAAGGATCATGTCGATGTTTCGAATCCCAACGGGGATCCATCTTTAGGACCAAGGGTGAAATTAAATTAGAATCTATTTCTTGTTTCCATTTCAATACTACCTCTCAATAAGAAAGGGATTTTCTACTACCCCAATCATATATTTGTGGAACTCGAATTTTCTTCTTGCCATAGTGCCTTCATCTAGATTTATGCATCCTGTTACTCCATGGGAATGTACTCTAATGACATAATACACCTCTACACACAATATCTAAGATAGTGATATCAGATATCAATATTCTTGGACTTGTCATGAAAAAATGGATTAAACAAGAGTTTGATGCAACTATGGTTATCAAAATAAATAACTGTCATATCCATCTATCGACCAAACAAACCAAAAAGTATCTTCCTCATCCAAATGACCTCACATGCTGCCTAACTGGCCACCATGTACTCAGCCTCTGTTGGATTGAGTGCAACTAATCGTTGTTTCCTGTTGTCCCAAGAAACTGTTGTTGATCCTATGCTGAATATGCCCCCTGATGTGCTCTTCCTATTGGATGGACTCCCTTCCCAATTTGCATCTGTGAATCCTTGACACTTCACTCCCTTTTTCTATTTGTACCATAGCCCATACTTTGTAGTGCCTCTGAGGTATCTCAAAACATTATTTCCTTCCTTCCAAAATAACTTGGTAGTATTAACCATAAATTTACTAAGTTGGTTAATCACATATCATATGTTTGGTCGTGTGTTCACAAAATAAATGAGTGAACCCACAAGTTTCCTGTAGAAATTTGTGTCTACTACTTCGCTTGAAGTAGTATCATCCTTCCTCCAGTTTCCTGCTAGAGGAGTCTACATGGTTTTTCTTCTCCCCATGTGGAAATTCCTGAGGATCTCGTTGGCATACATTCCCTCAAATAGAAATATCTCCCCATCTCTTTGCCATATTTTCAATCCCAGGAAATAGTGCAAGAGCCTCATGTCCTTCATCTAAAATTCTCTTGCAAGATCCTCTTTGCAAGACATGATGAGCTTCTCATCACTTGTCAGTATCAAATCATCGACATAAAGTATAATGATCAAAATATTACCTTTTACGAGAATATGGTAAAGCTTCGCATCTGCTTCACTCTTGGTGAAGCCCAAATCGGTGAAGTAGATGTCGATCCTAGTGTACCAAGCATGAGGTGATTACTTCAGCCCATACAATTCTCTCTTAAGTCTACACACATGTGACTCTCTGTCAAAGATCTCAAAACCTTCTGGATGCTTAATGTACACCTCTTCCTCAATCACCCCATTGAGGAAGGCTATCTTTACATCTATCTAATGTATTTTCCATCCCATCTATGCTGAGAGTGCAAGGATGGATCTGATTGATGAGATCCTTGTGAATGGTGAAAATGTCTCCTCATAATAAATCCCCTACACCTAAGAGAACCCTCTAGCCACAAACCTAGCCTTGTGCTTCTCCACACTCCCATCTGTTGCATGCTTCACCTTGTAGGTCCACCTGGATCCTATAACTTACTTCCCCTATGGTCTTGGGAAAACTTTCCATGCAACGTTTCTGATAATGGAGTCATACTCCTCAACCATGGCATCAACCCAAATTGGTTGATGCATTGCTTCCTCAAAATAGGATGGTTCTATCTGTACACGTTCGCTCATAAGAGACATGTATCTAGTGTACCGCTCTGGGGACCTTCTCTATCGGCGTTATGATGTGGGTGCTCCCACATTCTCTCTAGAATCAAACAAAAAATTGTCATCATATCTGGTGTGCTTCCTTCCATCTTGAGTTGTCTCTGCATTAGTGGGTGCTTCCACTTCCTATACCTTTATTTATGGTTGCGCCACATATTGAGGTTATTGTTTTGGAGCCAAGACCTCCTCAACTGCATGCAACTAAAGCTCCATCTAAAGGGAAATTCGCATGGCTTTCTCTTCATCTAATTTCACATCTCTTCTGACTACTGCCATACAGTGTGCTGGAAATTACACCGGATAGTTGTGAGGTGTATTAGTGTACCCCACAAATATCCCCAACTTATTTGTTGGATGTATCTTCTTCCTAGCATCTGTGGTCACATGGAAATAAATTTGATGAACCAAAAATTTTAAAATGCGACACATCCGGCCTCTTACTTGAAAAAGCTTCCTCTAGTGAACTCATCCCAAGTATCCAATGAGGACTTATGTTCTGCACAAATACTATTGTATTTCATGCTTCTACCCACAGATTCAATGGTAGGCCTTGTTATCACTCCACCAGATTCCCAAGGTTGAGGAAGGAAACCCAACAGAGGTAACCAAAAACCAAGATTTTGACTTGATAGCTAGCCCTATCAAGCTGGAGAGGGCTCTCTCCAAAAGGGTCACAGCCAGGAGGGTCAGAAAAATTAGGGTTTTAGGCTAGATAATGAGTGCAAGGGGTTGTTTTGACTTGATTTTGGTTCGGTAAATCAACAAATAATGAAATTAGTTCAAGCAGAACTAGGTCAGGGCTTTAGAGTTAGGGTTGCAGGGATGAATGGGGCAAGGTAGGTATAATGTCAATCACTTAAGGTAAATGGTTATGGAATGGTTTAGAAAATGTAAGGAGGCTGAGGGAAGCATAAGAGATGTATTTCACTCAAATAGAATATATGAAACAAAATATGTTTAGTTATCCAAAACATAGCATGGCTAGCATGTATTTTAAATTTCACACTTATAAAATATCATAACCATAAACATGAAAAGGAAATGAAAATTACATTCACACATATGTCACTGAAGAAGAAACAATGAAATACATTTAATACCACAGGTATCCCATAAATATAGTTGCAACTCCTCTTGTATTAATGGCCAAAACTAAGTACAAAGTCTCCTTGATCAACTAAGAAAAATGAAATTGATTCCAAAAGAACTGACCTAAATAAACATGAAAACCACCTCCATTTATCCTCAGGGGTCGAATCCATGAGGTGAGGGATATATTACACAAAAATCTGAACTGATAGCTAGATTATAGGATCACAAAAGTGACTCATTCCTATCTCAAGTGAACTCATTCATTACACCTCATATGGTTGACTTACCTAATGTATTTACCCTAGTAAATAGTAATAACATGATAATTACATTTATCTTGATCATTTACATACGTAAATTCCTCAATTCCCAAGGTAAAATTCAAACTGGAGTAAAACTCAAAAAATTTATGAACACTGTAAAAAACACAATTTCCTTGTTAAACGCGCAACGTTCAGGAAGAAAAAATGACCTCTGTTCAAGGCTGAATTTTAGTACCTTCCCGGTATCCAAATTTGCTCCATGATGGCTCGTTGGAAATCCATTTGCGTCTTCTTTCCATAACTACCTCCATTTTTCAAAATGGTGCTCATTTTCTATAGCAAAAACCTCTTCTCCCAAGACTGGTAAACGCGCAACGACCAGGCAGATTTTTAGGCAGAAACATGAAATTTTTATGGTTTTTTGCCTTTTTGATGGACCAGTTCTCCTCCAAAAATTCTGAAACTTCATAGGGTTGATGTCCTCATCAATACAAACCTACTAGTGGTGGCCATTTTTCATTTTTATGCTCCAAACAAGTGCGTAGCATCTAAGGCACTACGCATTTAGCAAAATTTTTGTGTGCAAAGTATTCTCAAAAACACAGAAATGAACAAAATGTTGTGTGAAAATTTTTTGTCAAAATTGTGAGGGTACTTTCTCATTAAGTGTTTGAGGCATGGAGTGACACCTCAAAAAGTATGTCTAACTTCTCTTTCTCTCCTTGCTTGGTCAAATCTTCAATTTTAGCATTGGCTCTTTTGAGCTTGGCCAATGCAATTCTCTCTTTTTCTGTGCATGAATTTTGATCCTTGTCCTCAACAATTCATTGTCCTTGTTGGCCTTCTCTAGCAAATTCTCCAAATGTAGATTGGCTCTATCAAGCCATGGTTCCCTGTTCTTGCTAATTTCTACGGCAAGCTGTTCATTTAGTGTCAGATGGTATGCTATGTCAGCTTCCCTTTGTCTCTCTAGGGCTAGAGTTTTTTTCGGCCCTCTATTCCTAGGTCTTTGTCTTTGAGGCTGATCCTCATCATCATCAAGTTCAACAATTTTTTCCAATTTTTCCTCAAGCAAGGCTTTAGCCTTCTCTGCCTCTCTTTGTGCTTTGATGCATTTCACCTCATTGATGTCCTGCTTGGTCTTCAGCTGCTGATTTTCTTGCTCAAGGAAGTCAATCACATATTTGGCCCTCTCAATATTATTTTGGAGCTCATTAATCTCAGCCTCTTTACCTTTAATTATTTCATTGGTAAATTTTCCTTCATCCTCCTCACCTAGGTCAATCAACTAAAATTATCGCTCTCTCTCATGGTTGTCCTCCTCATCATGAAAGACTGGCTCCACCATATGTTCCTTACCTTTATATACATAATGTGTTGATGAAGAAGGCATGGCCCCTTTCAATCCAAGTGAAGCAAACATATGCCTATAACCTCTATGGTAAGTTTTTGGCAATGGATCAACCTCATCCAAACTAGCCCATTTTTCCTCAATGTCTTCATCACTACTTGATGACTCAGAGTCATGATGTGATGATGATGTAGGGTTATAAAATGGTGAAGAAGAAGGATCAATATGATGTGAATGAGGTGAATGAGGTGAATGGAGCTGACTTGGTAATGATGTGTGAACAGTAGGCTGAGATGGAGGGATAGATGAGGCAGGATGAGATGATGAAGGTACTTTTTGGCCATGTTGACTAGGTGGGGTAGTGAAAATCTCATTGAATATGAAGGTGTCCCATGGAATTTTTAATTGATCAAGTTGATGCATGACTATCATTTTGATGAGGGAGTGGTGGAAAAGACTTTGCATTTGATGATCATAATCTCTCTTTTGGGTAATAAATTCCATTTTATCAATTCTCTGGGAGAGATAATAGGGTATGTGAAGCATTCTAACCCTAGTAAAGTGCATGAGGATCTAGATATGATAGGAATAGATTCTAGAAAACCTTCCCTCACAGGTGAATTATTTCATGATGATTTTCATCATGGGGACATATCTGTCGAGAAGGTGGGAGAAAGGAAAACTTGTCCTTTTATCATTCTTGTACCTTGGTTTAAGATATGGCTCATAATAAGAATGATTGAGGTTTCCTTGTTTAAACCATATTTATCCTATATTTTGGATCCCTGTAGTAGTTGCAATGATATCAGTGGACATAGTGAAATTGACCCTGGAAAGAGTGACCTGTTTTTCATGAAGGTTAGAGATGAAAAATCTCGTCAACATAGGATGGTACTGGATTCTTTGCACTTTCTCATAAAATTTGAAACAGGCTACATGCTTAAAGCATGACATAGTGATGGGAGATGCCATGAGCTCTCTAGTAGCTGTTGGTTCATGTCTGATGACTTTCCCTCCCTTCTTATATGAATTTTTCTTCTGTCTCTCTTCCTCACTAGAACTTATGTTCTCCTCTTCAGCCATGGTTGATGTAACAAACCCTAAGGTGATGGAATGAAATGGAGGAAATGTGAAGTGAAAGGAAGTGGTTGGAAATGAAGGAAATGGGAATGTGAAGGTAGCCTAGGTTAGTGAAAACCTCATGACTTAGAGCTATTAGGGATGATATTGTTTTAGGGAATACGGATATAGGGAAATGGAAAAAAATTTATAGGAATGTGAGGGGAAGTGTATAACAGTTTGGGGATTAGGTTTAAATAAGAATTAGGGTTTCTTTATTTTAGTAACAAGTTTAGATGACTATGAAGCACAATAATACATCAATGAGATTATAGTTGGGCTACTTACTGATAAATGGAGCTTTGAAGAACCCTTCACAGAGATTTGGCATGAAATCATGGAGTGGAAGGATGTGAGAAGGTTTTTTAGCCTTGCTGAGTAAATGCACAGTGTCCTTTCCAAACACGTAGCGACCTCTGCAAATGCACAACACTAGTTATAAATTGCAATGAAGAGCTCAACCAAACGTGCAACGTCCCTCCTAAACGCGCAGCGACTAGGAAATTTTCCTAGTTACACTCTGAAATTGTGAATTTTCTACTTTGTTGGAGATTGTTGAAGGATGAATGAAACAAATGAGCTTTGTCTTGAGGTGTTGAGGGGTTTTATAGCCTAGTGGATTTGATATATAATTTGAATAACCCAATTTTCCATATGTTCACTTTTCTCTTTTCAAACTTTGACATAGATACTCTTTGAATTTTCTGACTTTTTGTTTTTGCAGGTTGATCAGCTGACAGAGTTTGACTTTCTTTGCTTCAGTTTGGAAAGAGTGCTTGAGTTGGCAGCTTAGGGAATGAATTATTACATAATAAAAACATAAAATTACATTTGAAAATAAAAAATAAATTACATTTTTTATTTTATATCAATGACATTTTTGATATTAAAATCATAGAAATCAAAATTACAACTTGAAAAATATAATAGTTACATAGTGATGATCTTTTATAGAGGAAGATAAAATGTCTTTGAGTCACTCTCATATTTTTTCTGACTTTATTTGGATGGAGTAATGCATTTTGGACCTTGAAAGACAAAACTCTAATGACCTAATGAGACTTTAAGACCTGATCTCCATGACTGACTTTAACTGAGACAAGACATGGTGAAATGAGCATTTTCATAGGTGTTATTATGCTCGAGAAGACATGGGAGTGAGTCAGCAAATATGGTTCTCTGAAGGAGAGTGAAGTTTTATTGAGAAAAGCTACCATCAGTGAAAGAATTTTTAGCATGACCTAAAGGAATGATATTGAAATTTTAGAATGAGACACCTAAAATGAGAAATGAAGGAATGATATTGATCATTGATGGAAAAATGCATATTCTGACTCTAACATTGGCTTTATTGGGGATGGAAACTCTAACAAAGGTGTCAATAACTGCAGATCTCTAAGTTGTGCAGATTAGTGCTTTCTTCCATTGGGCCAATACGGTCAAAAAATAACTAAAACTGAAATGCAGGACTGACTATTTGACAACTCAATGACACAATCTGAATGAAATTGACTCAAATAAAGAACTTACTAAAATTATTAATGGAAATACATCACCGAGACTTGAGGGTTTCAAATCCTAATGACAACCACCTACTTGTTGAAGACATATGTACAATCATGTGAAGTGATCCTTCCAGTGTGACCAATCCAGCAAATGGATACTTACTGAAATTCTACTCTCATTTTCCTCGAGCAGGTAGAAAAAGAAAAAAAAACAACTAGACCACTCCAAGTGTCCACTAAACATGTGCTTCTGGTCCACGAAAACAAGAAAATACATCTTCCATGCTAACTGTAGAAAATCAGTAACAGGATCTTCAAAAATATGAAATGTTACCTTATCTTGAGACTCAGCAAAAATTCAAGCACACTCTTCATTTTGATTTGAAAGAACACTTGGTTGTTGATCCATAGGAAAGCATAGGGAAGTATGACTTTCTGCTATCTGAGTGTTGGCTGCAAATTCCTGAAGCACGGGAAATTCTGACTCTATCACTTGCACGTTGTCTCTCTTAGGCTCATAATCCTCAAATTCATATTCTAAATCATCTTTGAACAAAAAAAATTCTTAAATATTGTTAAACATGAAAGCCCTATCTTCTTCATGAGAGAAAAAAATATCTGTTAGCTGATATCCTTGGAGGAAATCATCATCACAAATCGTTTTACTCACAACAACTTCATGTATGGCTTCATTAGTCTCATGAATATCATCATTCAAACCCAGACTTCCATTTTCAATAATGGAAGATGCTTCACTTACACATTCTTGACTATGTGAACACTGTAAGAGCTGAAAATCCACATTCGCTTGGGCTGTAACATGATTTTTCAAGAGCTGATCTATTTCATCTTCAGAAAAAGGAGAAGACTGAGTTTTAAAGAAATTTACATTGATTTGTGATTTTCATTTTCAGGATCTAGAATTGGCACTTCTCTTTCTTGGTCCCAGTCTGTCTCATCTAAGGAGGGAGCTACTGATTCTTGTTGGTGATGAAAAGGGTTATCATACAAAGGCTCAGGGATCTCTTCATCCAAGGAGGAAACTTTTGATTCTTGTTGGGAATAAAAATCATGAATGGATTCTATGATCTCATCATCTAGATACTTCTCATCCCCGTACAACTTTTCAAGAAACTCAATGAAATTATCAGAGATCTAACAACTATCAATCATTGACAAGGAAGAATTAGAGCTTTGATAATGTTGAAAGAAAACTGAATGAAAGTCCTTTAAAGAATACAAAATAGCAGATGGTAGATCCTCATACCATGATCTCGATTTTTCCTCCAAGGTAGCCATAAACATCTTCATCATACAATCTTCAGGAAACTCAATCTTTAGTCTATGAATATGTAAATTAAATTTGACCAAATTCAAACTAGCATCTTCACCGTCTTGACCCTTAAAATTTGACAGTCCTAATTTCCAATCTATACGAGGAATATGGTTCAAAAAACCAGGAATATGAGCTCAATTCATAAGAGCATACCTTCGAGCAATCAAATCCATTTTGAAAAAAGTGAGTCACCAAGAGTTTCTTCGGGATATCGGTCCTTGAAGAGTGGAGTAGCTAGGTGAATGATGCATAGCCTTCTTGTGCCTGATCATTGTTCATCATCAACAATCAGATATGGTATTTTTCGTACACCCAGGGAAACTTTTGTCTCTTCATTCCCCGACAACGATGCCAGTATGTTATCACTCCACCAAATTCCCAAGGCTGAGGAAGGAATCCCAACAAAGGTAACCACAAACCAAGATTTTGACTTGATAGCTAGCCCTATCAAGATGGAGAGGACTCTCTCCAAAAGGGTCACAGCCAAAAGGGATGGAGAAATTAGGTTTTGAGGCTAGATAATGAGTGCAAGGGATTGTTTTGATTTTATTTTGGTTGGGTAAATCAACGGATAATGAAATTAGGTCAAGGAGAACTAGGTCAGGGCTCTAGAATTAGGGTTGCAGGGATGAATGGGGAAAGGTAGGTATAATGTCAATCACTTGAGGGAAATTGTTATGGAATGGCTTAGAAAATTTAAGGAGGCTAAGGGAAGCATAAGAGATGTATTTCTCCCAGACATAAGATATGAAACAAACTATGAGCAGTTATCCAAAACAGAGCATGGCTAGCATGTATTCTGAATTTCACACTTATAAAAGATCATAATCATAGACATGAAAAGGAAATGAAAAATATGTTCACACATATGTCACTGAAGAAGAAACAATGAAAGACATTTAATACCACAGGTATCCCATAAATATAGATGCAAATCCTCTTCTATTAATGGTCAAAACTGAGTACAAAGTCTCCTTGATCAACTAAGAAAAATGAAATTGATTCCAACCCTTTACTCCTGTGAATAACTGAGCTAAATAGACATGAAAACCACCTCCAATCATCCTCAGGGTTTGAATCCATGAGATGAGGGAGATATTACACAAAAAATTGAACTGATAGGTAGAGTATAGGATGACAAAAGCGACTCATTCCTATCTAAAGTGAACTAATTCATTACACCTCATATGATTGACCTACCTAATGTATTTACCCTAGTAAATAGTAATAACATGATAATTATATTCAGCTTGATCATTTACATAGGTAAATTCCTCATTTCCCAAGGTAAAATTCAAACTGGAGTGAAACTAAAAAAAATTATGAAGACTGTAAAAAACACAATTTCCTTGTTAAACGCGCACTATCCAAGTAGAAAAAATGACCTATGTTCAAGGATGAATTTGAGTGCCTTCCCAGTATCTAAAAATGCTCCATGATGGATTTTTGGAAATCCCTTTGCGTCTTCTTTCTAGAATTACCTCCATTTTTCACAATGGTGCTCATTTTCCCTGCAAAAATACTCTTCTCCCAATACTGGTAAATGTGCAACGACCAGGCAGATTTTGAGGCAGAAACATGAAATTTTGATGGTTTTTTGCCTTTTTGATGGACTAGTTCTCCTCCAAAAATTTTGAAACTTCATAGGATTGATGTAATCATCAATACAAACCTGCTAGTGGTGTCCATTTTTCATTTTGATGCTCCAAAAAAGAGCGTATATTCCAAGGCACTACGCGTTTAGCAAAATTTTTGTGTGCAAAATATTCTCAAAAACACAGAAATGAACAAAATGATAAGTGTGCAAAAAATTTGTCAAAATTGTGAGGGTTCTTGCACATTAAGTGTTTCAAGCATGGAGTGACACCTCAGCAATTATTTCTAACTTCTCTTTCTCTCCTTTCTTGGTCAAATCTTCAATTTTAGCATTGGATCTTTTAAGCTTGGCCAATGAAATTCTCTCTTTCCGTGCATGAAGTTTGATCCTTGTCCTCAACAATTCATTGTCCTTGTTGGCCTTCTCTAGCAACTTCTCCAAATGTATATTGGCTATATCAAGCCATGGTTCCCTGTTCCTGCTAATTTCTAGGGCAAGCTATTCATTTAGTATAAGCTGGTATGCTAGGTCAGCTTCCCTTTATCTCTCTAGGGCTAGAGCTTTTTTCAAATATCTAGTCCAAGGTCTCTATCTTTGAGGCTGATCCTCATCATCATCAAGTTCAACAAACTTTTCCAATGTTTCCTCAAGAAAGGCTTTAACATTCTCTGCCTCTCTTTGTGCTTTGATGCATTTCACCTCATTGATGTCCTACTTGGTCTTCAGCTGCTGATTTTCTTGGTCAAGGAAGTCAATCACATACTTTTCCCTCTCAAGATTATTTTGGAGCTCATTAATCTCAGCCTCTCTACGTTTAATTATTTCATTGGTAATTTTTCCTTCTTCCTCCTCACCTAGGTCAATCAACTGAATTCCTTGCTCTGTCTCATGGTTGTCCTCCTCATCATGAAAGATTGGCTCCACCATATGTTCCTTGCCTTTATCTACCTGCTATTTTGATGAATAAGGCATGGCCCCTTTCACTCCAAGTCAAGAAAACACATGCCTATAACCTCTATGGTAAGTTTTGGAAAATGGCTCCACCTCAGCCAAATTAGCCCATTTTGGCTCAATGTCTTCATCATTGCCTGATGACCTAGAGTCATGATGCGATGATGATGTAGGGTTATAAAAAGGTGAAGAAGATGGCTCAATATGAGGTGAATGGAGTTGACCTGGTAATCATAAATTAACAATAGGTTGAGATGGAGGGATAGATGAGGGAGGATGAGATGATGAAGGTGCATTATGGCCATGCTGACTAGGTGGGGTAGTGAAAATCTAATTGGATATGAAGGTGTCCCATGGAATGTTTAACTGATCAAGTTGATGCATGACTATAATTTTGATGAGGGAGTGGTGGAAAAGACTCTGCATTTGATGATCATAATCTCTATTTTGGGAAATAAATGTCATTTTATCAATGCTTTGGGAGAGATAATAGGGTATGTGAAGCATTCTAACCCTAGTGAAGTGCATGAGGAGCTGGATATGATAAGAATAGAGTTTATAAAATCTTCCCTTACAGGTGAATTATTTCATGATGATTTTCATCATGGGGACATATCTGTCAAGGAGGTGGGAGAAAGGAAAAATTGTCCTTTTATCACTCTTATACCTTGGTTTAAGATATGGCTCATAATAATAATGATTGAGATTTCCTTGTTTAAATCACCTTTCTCCTACATTTGGGATCCCTGTAGTAGCTGCAATGATATCAGTGGACATAGTGAAATCGACCTCGGCAAGAGTGACCTATTTGTCATGAAGGTTAGAGATGAACAATCTCTTCAACATAGGATGGTACTGGATTCTTTGCACTTTCTCACAAAATTCGAAACAAGCTACATGCTTAAAGCATGACACAGTGAGGGGAGATGCCATGAGCTCTCTAGTAGTTATTGGTTCATGTTTGATGACTTTCCCTCCCTTCTTATATGGATTTTTCTTTTGTCTTTCTTCACTAGAAATTTTGTTCTCCTCTTCAACCATAATTGATGTAATAAACCCTAGGGTGATGGAATGAAATGGAGGAAATTTGAAGGGAAAGGAAGTGTTTGGAAATGAAGGGAATGGGAATGTGAAGGGAGCCTAGTTTAGTGAAAACCCTAGGACTTAGAGCTATAAGGGATGATATTTTTTTAGGGAATAGGGATATAGAGAAATGGAAAAATGTTTATAGGAACGTGAGGGGAAGTGTATAACAGTTTAGGGATTAGGCTTAAATAATAATTAGGGTTTCTTGCTTTTAGTAACAACTTTATATGATTATGAAGCACAACAATACATCAATGAGATTATGGTTGGGTTACTTACTGATAAATGGAGCTTTGAAGAACCCTTCGCAGATATTTGGCATGAAATGATGGAGTGACAGGATGTGAGAAGGTTTTTTGGCCTTGTTGAGTGAACGTGCAACGTCCTGCTGAATGCACAGCGGCCTTTCCAAACGCGCAGCGACCTCTGCAAACACGCAGCACCAGTTAGAAATTTCACTGAAGAGCTCAGCCAAACACGCAACGTCCCTCCTGAAGGTGAAGTGACTAGGAAATTTGCCTAGTTACACTCTGAAATTGTGAATTTTATCCTTTGTTGAAGATCGTTGAAGGATGAATGAAACAAATGAGCTTTTTCTTGAGGTATTGAGGGGTTTTATAGCCTAGTGGATTTGATTTATAATTTGAATAACCCACTTTTCCATATGTTCACTTTTCTCTTTTCAAACTTTGACACTGATACTCTTTGACTGTTCTGACTTTTTGTTTTTGCAGGTTGATCAGTTGATGGAGTTTGACTTTCTTTGCTTTAGTTTGGAAAGAGTGTTTGAGTTGGAAGCCTAGGGAATGAATTATTACATAATAAAAACATAAAATTACATTTGAAAATAAAAAATAAATTACATTTTTTATTTTATATCAAAATAAAATTCTGATATTAAAATCATAGAAATCAAAATTACAACTTGAAAAATATAATAGTTACATAGTGATGATCTTTTGTAAAGGAAGATAAAGTGTCTTTGAGTCACATTCATATGTTTCCTGACTTTATTTGTATGGATTAATGCATTTTGGACCTTGAAAGACAAAACCCTAATGACCTAATGAGACATTAAGACCTGATCTCCATGACTGGCTTTAACTAAGACAAGAGATGGTGAAATGAACATTTTCATAGGTGTTATTATGCTCAAGAAGACATGGGAGTGAGTCATCAAATATGATTCACTGAAGTCGAGTGAAGTTTTATCGACAAAAGCTACCATTAATGAAACAATTTTTAGCATGACCTCATGGAATGATATTGAAATTTCAGAATGAGACACCTAAAATGAGAAATGAAGGAATGATATTGATCACTGATGACAGAATGCATATTCTGACTCTAACAGGCCTGATCATGCAACATAGCTCGTGCTACTCCCACAATAGTTTTGTTCTCCCTTTCTACAACCCCATTCTAATATGGGTTATGAGGTGCTATCAATTCCCTTTGAATTCCTTCTGAAGCACAAATTTATTGAATTATTTAGAGACATATTCTCCACCATTTTCACTTCTTATAGCCTTCACCTTCTTCCCTATATCTTTCTAGACAAGTACCCTGAACTCAAAAAACTTTGAGAATGCCTGATATTTCTCCTCCATGAATAAAATACAACACTTGTGTGAAAAAATCATCTCCAAAAATAACATAATACCTTTATTTTATTTTGGAATTTGTCGAGAACGGTCCACACACATCTGAGTGAACTCTCTAAAGGATCACCTTTTCTCAAATTTCCTTATCGTGAAAGGTGGCTTTGATATACTTCCCCAATTTACACCCTTTTCATGTATCTTGCTACTCAATTGCACCCTTTGGAAGTCCTCTAGAAATATGCTCCATGATATTCAAAGAGCCATGGTGTAGATGGCCTAATCTCCTATGCCATAACTCACTGGTGACTCGTCTCTCCACCTTCTCTGTTTTCATGATAAAGGGAGCACAATATTATACATCCAATTTGTAGAGGTTCTTTACTCGAACCCTAATTTTTTTCACCTGTCCCATGGCTTTGTGACAAAGGAACTCCTTTCCTTCACCGAATATCACATCATAGCCATAATATTTGAACATAGAAACATAAATCAAATTCTTATTTAAACCAGGAACATACATGACATATTTTAATGTGAGAGGAGTACCTAACTCCCTCTGAAAGGTAACTATACCTATGCCAGTAGCGTTATACCTCCCGTCATCTCCCATATTGAAGTGCATATGGAGACCCTTCTCCTCCAAGTTACTAAAGAATTCTTTGTTGCTATTCATATGGAATGAAGCTCCACTATCTAAGTACCACACAAAATCCATCACCGATGACATCATGCATGCAATGAGGGTGAAATCCAACTTGAAATATGAAGCAAGTGCTTCACCTGCCACTCCTCTTGACGAATTCTTGTTGATATTCTTGTGTGGACACTTTGTAGCATAGTGTCCAAGCTCATGATAGTGAAAACAATTTACCTTTGACAAGTCTCGCTTCTTTCCTGCCTGATCAGAATCATATTTGGAATGGGACACCTTCCCTTTCCCTTTCTTTTCCTTTCTAGCTAAGGCACAATTCTCCTCATCATCAGTCTTTGATGAGGATCCATATCTGGTGTTCCGCCAAATCTCTTCTTTTACTAAGTCAGACCAAAATCTCTCCCACTTTGGTAGCCTCTCCCTCCCATTCACCAACTTCTAGTAGCTATGTCAGCTCTTGGGAAGGCCTAGAAGTGATAGGATAACCAAATCATCCTAGGGAGCTGCCACACCAACACTTCCAGGCTCATATCGACATTGAGTAAATTTTTTCAAGTATTTTGGGATCGTGTCACCCTTCTCCATCTTGATCTTTCTAAGATTTTCCTTCAGCACCATATTCCTATGGTTCTTGTTATTCTAAAATAGATTTTTTAAGGCCTTCCATATAGAATATGGAGTTTCCTTTCCATGGAGGTTCGAGACAATATGATCTAGAACTCCTTCTAACATAATCCTTCTTGCCTTTGCTACATTCTTCTTCCATGCATCAAGAAGTTGAGAATCTGTTGCTACGGACTGGGGAATATCACTGTCTATGAATTCCTTCAGTATTTTTTCCTCCAAAAATATCTACATCATGTCCTTCCATGTTATGTAATTTGAATTACCCTCAAAGGCATATTCGAGTCTCAATAAAGAGGAATACATCTTGATCTGTCACTGGTCATGAAGAATAAATCTACAAATTCGATTCACCTATTCAAAACAAACTCTGGTTCTTCTATTCTATAGTGATTCCTACTCTAATACCATGTATAAATACATAAATAGATTCAATTGATCTTGTAATGTACTAAAAAAAATATTGAATCAATTCTACAAATTACGGAAACCAATTACAATCACACAATCACATGAACAAGAAAGAGAAAGAATTTCAATCGCACAACACAAATATTTATCTGGGAAAGCCTCAACTAAAAAACCCCTCTATCTGTATATTTCATTAAATCAAGAACATGAAACAATACAATGTTATTTCCCTTCTTAAGAAACCTCTGCAATATCTCTGATTGTCTCACTCAGATTTAAGCAAGTTTGGTCCAATATTTAACCACTTCCTTGCCTCTGCCTAAACAACCTTGATCACGCATTCCTGGGGTAATTGAGTCCCTATTAATTAGTAAATTCCCATCAATATATTTTGAAATACATCCAAGGTGTCCCGATGACTTCGTGCATGACCTATACAATTTTTAATTATACAATTGATAGTTCTATTCCCTTTAACTCCAATCTCAACTGGGCCTTCCTTAGAACTAGCACGCAACAACTATTTATAGCAAATTATCAGTTATCTGATTGATCACTGCATGTGAATTAATCATATTCAATTCACTAGACCTATCATTAGCTCATCTCTCAGTTAGAACTAGTTAAACTGATTTTAACTCAAATAATTTAGTTAACTAATTACAACTCAAAAGAAACTACAACTTGACCCCCTAAAACTTAGGGAGAACTCTACATGCCTCTAGTTTTACCCTCAACTCGAATTGACTAATCTAACTAAGTCTTCCTGACTCATTTAACTCATACAAGTTTTCATAAGATGTGGAATTACAATTTCCTTCTAATTTAATAAAAGGAAAAATTAAATTAGAAGCCATTCCTTGTTTCCATTTCAACACATGAATCTAGGATACAATTACATATTCTAATATACCCTCTGGTTTAATAATAAACATGTATACTAATTTTAATATAGTAGGGGTACATTGCAGATTAGTCAATCTTGATTCATCCATAGTACTTTTGTCATGACATTTATTGTTTCACCTAAGTCGATCAATGTATTTGGAATTTCAACATTACTTATGTGCATATTTACAATGAGACTTCCTGGATCTAAGTATTTTTCAATTGTAGTTTTTTCCATCATAATTCTGCAATTTTTCTAATGATTTGAACTTTTTGTATTTCTTTTCTTTTTCTTACAATTTTTCTAATACAAAACCCCTTTATTGTTTTTGCAAAAATAATAATTTCCTTTATTTCTTGAAGCAAAGGGATTTTAACATAAACATTCTTTAACTCATCTAACATATCATAATTTGGAAGAACAAATTTCTTCTCTATGTTAGAAATGTAGCAAGAAAGGATAAATTTGACTTATGCCTTAGTCAAATTTAGTAATTTGATTTTCCACATTAGCAGGATGACTTGGATTACAGTTAACTTATGCTACATGGCTTGTGTCTACTAGTTTACTCAGTAAATTCAAGTTATAGGCTAGAAGTAGAGTTGTGATTGTAGTGATCATTATAATTTAGCAATCTAGTTCAGTTATTTCCAATTTGACTTCGTTAACTAAGCTCAAGTACCTCATTGAGTTAGTTGAAGGTCAGTTGAGTAGACTATTTTTTTTTAACTCAGTGATCTCTCAGCTAAACTAGTTAATCAGCTAAAAGTATCCTAGACATGCATGGAATTTGAATTTGCTAGCTGGAGTGGAGGAAAAGACACATTATAAACATTAATTGTGTACTAGTTGAGTGTATAAGATTTTCTATTAAGTAGGTGAATCATTCCTCGGGAATTTGAACAAGAAAATAGGAGAAAATTCTTAATTTTTAGGAGCTAATTTCCTCCATGGTTTTGCAAGGAAATAGGAGCAAGATGGCGCCTTGAATTGGCTAAGTGTTTTCCAGAGTGGGACAACCAAAAGGAGAACATGTTTACAGTGCAGGGTGTGCTTCATATCTAACGCGAGACATTGTAAAAGTTTCTCATTATCATATGATTAATGAAAAGTAGAGGAGGGGTTTTCCTATTTAGGTTCCAATGTAAATCATTATTGTTCTTGTGGTTTTAATTGTTGCATTTCATTTCACGTGTTTCTAAATTGTGATTTACATTCCGCGGAATAGTAGAGGAAATTTATAATCTCTTGTTTTCAGTTCGAATACATCAATAGTAGAAAATTTCTATTAATTTATACATGGTATTATAGCATAAATCACACTATAAACCAATCAATAGATATTCTCCTTAAGATATTTAGATTTTCAAATTCAGTGAATCAATTTTATTTTGTGTGGGAAAATGTGTTTCAATGGACTGATATTGGAGTATTCCCTTGAGGGAACCTCAAATTTCACAGCTTGGAAGGATAATATGGAAGCAATGCTCAATGATAATGGTGTGTTGGAGTGCACCAAAATCTAAATTCCACAACCAGGAACATCTGATGCACAAGCACTTATACAATGGAATAAGGATACCGCAAAATCTAGGAGGATCATCTAGGTGGGCTTGATAGACCACATTTCCTCGAATTTACATGTCAAGGAGACTACCTTTGTTATGTGGATGACCCTCACTGAGATATTAAAAAAATATTAGTGATGCCATGAAATTGGAATTTAGGGACAAGCTCAAAAACATACACATGCATAAAGGAGAAACCATTCGACATTACGTCTACAAGTTCACTCAGTGTCGAGATGAGATTCAAGGAGTTGGATAAAATATTCCCTCTTTAGAACTAGTGATCCTATCTCTCTTAGGCCTTAAAAAATCCTAGCACAACTACCAGGAGTCTATAAATGGAAGGGACAAATTTTCAAATTGGGAGAGACTCTGGTCTGAATGGGTGTAGGAATAAATTTGACGAAACACTAGAGATAGAGTAACCTTTAAACCTAAGGAGGAAGATAATTTTTCCTTGGTTGGGTAGGGAAAGAAAGCACAAAGCAATTCAGAAACCAACTAGAAAAATGGCAAGAAGAAGGACATGAGCAAGTTAAATTATTTTCACTTCCGTGAATTCAGACAATATGCAATAAAGTGTAAACATGAGAAGTCTAACAAGAAGGCTCTAAGAGGAGAAGGGGGTGAAGCACTTGCCTCACAATTAAAATTAGACTTCACCATGATTACATTCATGATGAGCACTATGATGGGGAGTGTGTGGTATATAGATTTAGGTGCCTTGTTCCGTATGACAATATGTAAATAATTTTTCAGTATCCTAGAGGAGAAGGATCTCTAGAT
The DNA here is from genome assembly GCA_034641835.2 of Pinus albicaulis. Classification (NCBI taxonomy): domain Eukaryota; kingdom Viridiplantae; phylum Streptophyta; class Pinopsida; order Pinales; family Pinaceae; genus Pinus; species Pinus albicaulis. The sequence goes on from CM076584.1 coordinate 1,272,201,122, forward strand.
GCACATTGAACTTGGGGATGATGGTTGGTACAATGCCAAAGGAATTGGTACCATAACCTTTAAGAGGGAGTTAGGCTCCCATCTTCATATAAAATATTTTATGTATGTACCTAGGCTGAAGAAGAAATTCATCCTTGTAGATGTATTGGAGGAATGTGGCTATGATGTTGTTTTTAGTAAGGGGAAAGCCTTTCTGATACATGTAGCTACCATGCAGGTGAAATAGATTGGAGTTCATGTGAAGAACCTATAAAAACGTAAGGTGAAAGCTTGCATTGCACTAAGTAGTAAGGAAAAAAATCTGCAGAGTCAAGATGTTGGACAACTCTGGCACAATCGCATGGGACACTTACACCATGGAGCCTTAAAGATCATGCAACAGATTACCACCGATATCCTGAAATGAACCCTTGATGAACATGAGATGTCTACAAGGGATACACATTGGGGAAATATTTTAAATCCACCTTCCAAGGCCAAGATAGCAGAGCTGGATCAATCTTGGAGCAAGTCCACTATGATGTACGTGGACCATTTTCTACAGTGTCTACAACCAAACACAAGTATTATGTAATTTTTTTTATTTCTTTTCAAGAAAATGTTTATCTTCTTCATGCGGAAGAAGGATTAATTTTTCTCAAAATTTGTTGAATTCAAAGCATTAGTTGAAAAGGAGATTGGTCATAAATTGAAAGCCCTAAGAAGTTATAATAGAGGAGAATATGTATCTAGAACCTTGAAGGAGTTTTGTTCCAAAGAGGGTATTAGAAGAGAATTGATAACACCCCATAAGCAACAACAAAATGGGGTGGTTGAAAGGAATAATAGAAGAATAGTGGGAGCAACAAGATCCATGTTGCATGATCAAGGGATCCCATTACATCTATGGGAAAAAGCATGCAACACCATAGTTTATTTGCAGAACAAGATCCCTCATAGAATACTTGGCATGATCACACTCGAGTACACTTTCTCTAGGAGGAAGAAAGATGTATCTCATTTAATACTTTTTGGGAGCTATTGTGTATTTTCATGTCTCCAAGGATATCAAGAATAAACTTGAGGTTATAGCTGAAATGGGAGTCTTTGTAGGATACATAGATACACCACATAACTATAGGGTGTATTTTCCCTCACATAGGGTGAAAATAGTGAGGAGAGATGTAAAATTTGATGAGAATAAGGCTATGAGATTCTCTCTAGAGTAAGAGTTTAGTATCCCACCGAAGGAGAAGTCGTTAGTTCCAAAGGGGTAGCCCCAAAAATTGCTTCAGGATTTTTTGGAGCAGCCACAAGTGGTGGAGTAGACAGGAGGTCGAGTGGAGGCACCTACTCAACTAGAATATTCCAAATAGGGAGAGGAAGAGAACCATAGAACCTAATAGATTGGTACAAGATTAATAGGAGCATGTTGGAGCTCCTACATCTCAGCGTAGGCAGAGATGATCACAAAATAGGTACACTGGGTATATGGCTCTCTTGACATAACTCATTGAGACAAAGCTTTCTTCATTTGAGTAAGCAATTTCTCAACTGGTGTGGGTTGATGCCATGGTGGAGGAGTATGACTCCATCACGAAGAAAATTGTATGGGAGGTGGTGCTGAGACTAGGGAATAAGTCATTGGTTGGTTCCAGATGGATCTACAAAGTGAAGCATGCAACTAATGGGAGAATTGAGAATTAGAAGGTCATATTTGTGGCCAAATGCCTCTCTCAGGTAGAGGGAGTGGACTACGAGGAAAATTTTTCCCTTGCAGCAAGATATTCCTCAATCATAATCATTCTAGCATTGGCTGCACAGATGGGGTGGAAGATCCACCAGATGGATGTGAAGATTTCCTTTCTCAATGGTGTTGTTGAGGAAGAAATTTACATATATCAGCCAGAGGTATTTGTGACATTTGACATGGAGACACATGTGTGTAGAATTATGGGAAACCATGTATTTTCTCAAACAGGCACCCCGAGCATGGTACACTCGGATCAACACATCTCAATGGATTGGGCTTCACCTAAAGTGAAGAAAATGCCAACCTCTATCACATTTTTCTTGATGGAAAGTTTCTTATCTTGGTTTTGTATGTTTATGAATTGATACTTACAAGGGATGAGTCATTGATCCAATCTTGCAAGGAGGACCTTGCAAGAGAATTTGAGATGAAGGAAATGGGCTTGATGCATTACTTACTTGGGTTAGAAGTATGGTAAGTTTATGGGGATTTTTTTGTGAGTTGAGGGAAGTATGCCTCTGAAATACTTTAGATATTTCACGTGGAGAACTGCAAGCCTATGAACACACCTCTAGCTAAAAATTGGAGGAAGGAGAGTGCTTCTTCAGGAGAAGTAGTAGATGTTACTATCTACAGATAACTTGTGGGATCCTTGATGTATCTGGTGAACACACGACATGTCATATTCTATGTAGTTAATTAGTTCAGTGAAGCCATGGTGAATCCTAGCAAGTTGTATTGGAAGGGAACAAAGCATGTGTTGAGGTATCTCAGAGGCACAACCGATTATGGGTTATGGTATAGGAGGACAAAAGAAGTGAATCTCCAAGGATTCACTAATGCATATCGAGCAGAGAGTCCATCAGATAGGAAAATTACTTCAGGTGCTATCTTCAATGTTGGGTATGAAGCTATTTCCTGGTATAGCAGGAAACAAATGTGTGTGGCACTCAACTCAACAAAGGCTGAATACATGGCTTCAAGTCAAGAAACATGTGAGGCCATATGGATGCGAAAAATACTTGTGGGGAATTTTAGTTATGAGATGGATCCAACAATTATTTATTATGATAATCAGAGTTGTATCAAACTCTCTGAGAATCCATTATCTATTGACAGATCCTAGCACATTGATATAGGGTACTACCACTTGTGGGATTGTGTCCAAAGGAGAATTATGATGCTACAGTACATTCCAAATAAGGAGCAGGACACAAATATCTTGAAAAAGGAATTTTCAGGAGGAAAATTCAAATTACACGGGTGCAGGATAGGGGTGATACAAAATACCTTCTTGCTAAGAGGGAGTGTTAGAACTGTAGCAAGAAAGGCTAAAATTGACTTATGCCTTAGTCAAATTTAGTAATTCGATTTTCCACATCAACAAGATGACTTGGATTGCAGTTAAATTGTGTTACATGGATTGTGTCTACTATTTTACTTAGTAAATTCAAGTTATATGCTAGAATTAGAGTTGTGTATGTAGTGATTAAAAAAATTTAGCAATCTAGTTCAGTTATTTTTAGTTTTACTCAGTTAACTGAGCTCAAGAACCTAGTTGAGTCAATTTAAGGTCATTTGAGTAAATTAACTGTTGTTAACTCAATGATCTCTCAGTTAAACTAGTAAATCAACTAAAAATAGCCAAGACATGCATGGAATTTGAATTTCCTATCTAGAGTGGAGGAAAAGGAACATTGTAAACATCAATTATATACTAGTTGAGTATGCAGGCTTGGTTATTAAGAAGGTGAATCATTCCTTGGGAATCGCACAAGAAAATAGGACAAAATTCCTACTCTTTAGGAGATAATTTCCTCCAATATTGCACAAGGAAATAAGAGCAATTTGGGGCCTTGAATTGGCTAAGCGTTGGCCAGAGAAGGAAAATCAATAGGAGAACAAGTTTACACTACAGGGTGTGCTTCAAATCTGAAGCAATAAATTGTAATAGTTTATCATTCTCATCTAATTAATGAAAAGAAGTGAAGGATTTTTTCCCAGTTGGGTTCCCCTCTAAATCATTATTATTCTTATGTTTTTAATGGTTGTGTTGTAGACATTTTTGTCACCCCTAGAGACAGCCTAGAGTTACCATAGACCAGTGCCTAGGACATCTTAATATAGCAAGGAGCTCATCATATAGCTTGGGTTGTCAATCCAAAAGCTCTCTCACTATCTCTTGTTAAACAAGGAAATTAGTTTAAATGGGACCAATCTCTCTCAGAAGCTAATACAAAGATAAGAATAATGTAGGAACATCATGCAAAACTCCAATACAAAAGCATCAGACAGTTAAGAGACAGCTTACTGTAAAGAGGGCCAGTGCAAGTAATATGCCACAGAAATCAAATATCAGAAAGTGGATGCAAAAAGAAAACATAGTACACGATCAAAGTTAGCATTTATGGCCGTATACCTGACACACAACAAACCAATATGGGGCTTTATCCAACTAAGAATCCACACATGTCAATGCATGCTTAAAAGCACCTCCTCAAGTAACTAATATACTAAAATATGATGTAATGAATATGGAACAAGATATCATGACTACACCTATTTAAAGCTGCTGACTCCACAATACATGGCACCAACTAGGATGAATCCCATTTAAGACCAAAGTGAGCCACTCGCATTCTAGAGCATGATACAAGAAGATAAATAGCATGAAATGAGATATTGTATTAACACATATGATAAAATTACATACTGTGAGATACCAAAGACCAGAATCCTCATTACAGTTATAAATCCTCCTCACTGAGACCCTACGGGCTCTGAACCTTCATACAGAAGTGTTACAAAATGTATACAAAAGCCTTTTCACTCCACAGTTCGCTGATAGAAATCTGGAACCCCTCTAATGTCTTATTTTTTGGTTTTTATAGAAGAGATAGAGAATTCTAGAGAAGGAGGTAGATGGAGCACATTTAGTGACTTGATTTGAACAAAATGGCGGAAAAAATTTGCGCCCACACTGTGAATGACTAAATATAAATGAATGTACTTTACAATTTACCTCCAGAAATAAATGCTGAGGATGAAAATCTCCTCATGAACAAGACACAAATAATAAAATATACAATGTTCTGCCCTTAACTGAAAGAGGGAAAATCCGCTGCCATAAAACCCTGAGATAGCTTGTGATTTTGCATAGTACTCTCGGACCTCTAACTTTGAATTTAAACTCCAGATCTTTAATGCAGGGTTCTGTGTCTCTTAATCTTTCGTTGATATTTCGTGCTGCCCCATTAATACTCTCGCCTGCTCGAATCTGTCCCTTGATTTTCTCTGGAGGGTTCTATAGATTCATATCCTCGCTTTCTTTAAGGATGGTCATATCATACAACTACCCTCGGCTTCACTCCTTAATTTCTTCCTCAAAAACTGTCGAGGGCGGTGTTCTTGACTTCTGCGAACAAAGCAGCAAATCATGGTGAATCTTCTACCACGGAAAACCTGCAAAAACACAAACCAGTTAAGGAAAACCGGACTGGGATGGAGATGGGGACGATGGTGATGATGAAGACATGACCATATGGCAAGAACACGTAGGGTGGCGGAGGAAATACGATGGAGGCTTTGATAGACAGACGGAATGTGAATTTTCCACATAAAACAGTTGGAACGCGATGACTGAATAAAACGATGAATATGAATGAAAAACACACATATATACACGGCAGGGGAAGAAAACTACGGGCACGCGAGATGATGACACATGGGTGTACGACGGACAAGTGGGAGGATGACGTGGCTGTGGGGTCAACAGTCGGAGAAGAATGTGTCCTGGGTCGTCGGATTTCGAAACCAGATCAATGGCTCGCAGGCGCCTGGGGCGACGTAATGGTGGGCCACGGGACACAACAGACACAGGCTAACGTGCGAGCACCTTTCAGAGGATATCCGTCGTTGGATGGAGGTCGATAGATCCAACGGCGCTGGTAGATTCCGCTGCCCGGCCATTGACCAATCTTTAACGCGCGAAATGGCGTTTTTGAAAATCGTACATGGGGACACTTGTCGCGCGTTCAATGGGATCGTTGGCCCCATAGAAAATACTGTCGGACCAGCGAAAGTGGTGCAGAATGAAACCACCTGTTTTGGCAATGTGTACGGGTGCGAGTACCGCCACAGAATGTTATTTTCGGGTCGTAGATTTGCAATTGGATCGGACGGCTATGGTTTTTCCCGGAAACATGAGGCGACAAGCTCTTTTTCAGTCAGGCACGCGGTTCTTCCACCTGAGTCATATGGGAATTAAAACAAAGGGTGTTGCGGCTGTGTGGGCTAGGCCCGATATAACTTAAATTGCAAATTTAAACCTTTGCCCAGTGTATTTTTTAGCACAAAGGGTAACGATGGGCAGGATATAGAGATATTAGGCCATGACAGAGATTTTAAACAGGTTCGAAGGGGATCATTGGCCAAAATTGGAATGGAGGGGCTGAAATGCACAACATTGGCTCCATCTGGGGACGGCATGTTCATCCTTGGGCATGTCGAGGACACGCAGACCACTGAACATTTCGGTATGTACATTATGTTCTTCATTTCTTTTCTTTTTCTTCAGAACCCATTAGCACACCTCCCTAATTGAAATAAAAATTGAAACAAAGCCTATATACAATATAATACAACAGGCATACTCTGCCCGAATCAAAATTGAAAGTAAGGCTTGAGAAATTGGCCATTCACAGGGGCATCCAGTAGATCACCCTGTAGGTTTTCTAACATGAAAGTATTATTTCCTCCTTGATTCACAATTTTGAATGGGCCGAACCACAGTAAATCGAATTTAGCATGTTTGCCTTTCTTCGCTCTTCGAACGTCCCATCTGAGAACCAGGTCCCCAATCTGAAATTTCCTATCCTTTGCATGTTGATCAAATACATTTTTCATTTTCTCCTGATACTCCGTTAATCTCTGATTCACTTGGTTCCGTGTTTCCTCCAATTCTACCAGTTGGTTAATTCTTCTGACCATGTCATCTGGTTCTTCCTTACTTTCCTGCACAAAACGTGCCACCGGAAAAGCCAATTGCATAGGAAACATAGCTGCTCGACCATATACTAATTCATAAGGAGATTTCCCTGTTGCTCTCTTGCTGGTTATCCTATTCGCCCATAGAGCAAACTTTAATTGGGAGTCCCAATTCTTCTGATTCTCATTTATTGTTTTCTTCAAAGCCTTCACCAGGGTTTTATTAGAAGACTCTGCCAATCCATTTCCCTGTGGGTAGTAGGCTGTGGAGTGACTCAATATGATGTTATACTGTCGGCAGAAATTTACAAACCTGGCAGATTTGAAGGCCTATGCATTGTCAGCTACAACTCTAGCAGGATAGCCAAACCTGGATATGATATTCTCCTCCATAAACTTGATTATCACAGCATCTGTAGCATTTCTTGTAGGTATGGCTTCCACCCATTTTGTGAAATAATCTGTGGCTGTTAGTATCCATTTATATTGGCCACTTGATGGGGGATGTATTTCTCCTATAAAATCTAATCCCCATTTCTGAAAAGGTTCATTCACATGAATAGAAATTAAGGGCAAAGCTGCTAATTTCTGCCTTTCTGCAAATCTTTGACACTTGTCACATGCTCTGACCCAAAAAAAAGCATCTGTAAATAATTTTGGCCAGTAGAAACCAGCCTTTAGGATCTTATGAGCTGTAGCCCTCCAGCTGTAATGCCCTCCACATATTCCCTCATGAAATTATGTCATCATATTTTCCACTTCATTTTCTGTGAGGCATAATAGTAATATACCTGAAGGGTCTCTCCAATATAGTTGTCCATTAGCAATTATGTACTTCTGGGATTTCATTCTTACAGCTCGGTATTTTATCTTATCACAACTTGGAGGACAGCTAAGTGTTAAAATATATTCAACTATTTCTTTATACCAAGGACTAGTGAGATATTTCATGTGTACCTTTTGAGTGGCCATCTCTAGTCCTTGTTGTTCTTCTCCTTTCTCAGATTCTTCATTTGTTATCATGGATAAATTAATGCCCAAGGCTTGATGATTTGATTCAGATAGCATTTTAGCAAGTCCCTGTCCTTTAATCAGCTTAGTAGGCCTTATGTCTAGATCATACTCCTGTATTTTTTCAATCCATCTTCCTCTTTTACCTTCACTATCCCCCTGAACAAGAATATCTTTGACAGTTGCTGTGGGAACATATGCAGTAATGTGAGATTGCAAAACATAGGTTCTAAAAGCTTTCAGGGACTTTACTAGTGCATATGCCTGCTTCTCTAATATATTATATTTTAACTCAGCATCATGAAGCACGTGACTGAAGAAAGCAATAGGCTGCTCATGTCCATCTTCATTTTTCTACAATAATATTCCAGCTATGGTATGAGGTGAAGCAAATGAAAATATCATAAATGGCTTTGTATAATCTGGTCCAGCTAGTACAGGAGCTTTAGCAAATGCCTGTTTTATCCTGGTGAATGCATCTCTAGACTCCTGGGACCATTTCACCTCATTTTTCTTTTTAAGCATATCAGTTATATGCCTAACTATCTCAGCATAGTTAGGAATAAACCTTCTCAGAAAATTTATTCGGCCTAAAAACACCTGCACTTCCTTCTTATTCCTAGGTAAAGGAATATTGTTTATTACTTCAACTCTCTTAGGGTCTATTTTCACACCATATTTAGTTAAAATGTGCCCTAAGAGTTTTCCCTCATCTAATGCAAATAAAGATTTTTGAGGATTGAGGGAAAGGCCATACCTTCTGCATTTTTCAAAAGTTTTCCTTAAATGCTCAATATGCTCATCATCATTCTTTGAAAACACTGTGATATCATCCAGATATACCACCAGAAACTTGTCCTGCTCTCCAACAAAGGCTATGTCCATTTCCCTCTGAAAAGTAGCTCCTGCATTAATTAATCCAAATGGCATCCTAGCATACATAAATGTTCCCCATGGTGTAGTGAATGCAGTTTTCTTCTGATCTTTTGGGAACACAGCTACCTGATTATAACCGGAAAATCCATCCATCATTGACATTCTGGATGCTCCCACCACTTTCTGCAGGATGTGGTCCATCTTAGGCAGTGGATAATTATTCTTTAATGATGCTCTGTTTAAATTTCTAAAATCCACACACAGCCTTATTTCCCCATTTTTCTTTCGAACAGGAACAAGGTTTGCTACCCATTCTGAGTATCTCAATGGCACAATTATTTTGGCCTTCAATAGCTTCTTGATTTCTTTTTCAATAGAGGGAAGCAGCAGAGGATTTATCTGTCTGAGCTTCTGCTTATAAGGCTTTGCATCTTCCCTCAAAGGAACTTTATGCTGCATTATATTAACATCAAAAATTTTTAGGTCCTGATAGGACCATGCAAATACATCTTTATAAGATTGGAACAACTTCAAATATTTTTCTTTATATTCTTCTGGGACTCTTTTATATAGTTTTACAATTTTGGGATTAGCATAAGTACCCAGATTCAAATCTTCCACTTGATCTTCTTCTACCACCTTGTTTGGCTGCAATGGAATATCATCTTTGTTAAATAATCTTTCTAGAGGCACCAGACCTCTAGGTATAACATTTCCTTTCAGCTGCAGCACTTTATTACCTGCTATCTGCTTTTCCCATCTGTTTTCTGCAATATTTTCAGTTTCCTCTTTTTCATGATCATCAATCTCCATATTGGAGAATTCTCCCACTGTCTCCATGAATCTCTTCATCTGTTCATCATCTTCAAATACCTGCCAATGTTTAATATTATCTGGGATAGATGGCCTGTAACGTACCTCCACTTCATATTTTAAAAGTGGATTCTGAGGAGGACAGAATGTACTGGCAGCTACAGCGAGAGAATCTGTTATTCTATTCTTCTCCCAGGGCATGAACTGTATGTTAAATGATGAGAAGAAATTCTCCACCATGTCCCATACTTCATTTCTGTAAGCTCTCAGCCGTGGATGCTTATCTTGACATTGATTTCTGATCTGTCTTACCACCAGCTCAGAGTCTCCCATGACTTTTAGATTTTGGATGCCCATGTTTCTAGATGTCTGCAGTCCCAATAAAAGTGCTTCATATTCAGCTACATTATTTGTAGCCTCATATTCCAATTTAAAGGACAGTGGGATCCATTTGCCTGTAGGAGAGATTAATAACACCCCAGCTCCATTGCATTCTCTTGAATTTGCTCCATCAAAATGTAAAGTCCATATTTCTGATTCCTGGTCTTCTTTAGGCTGCTCAGCTTGGATTTGACCAAAAAGGGGCTCGTGGGCATAATTTTGATTTTCTTCTAACATAAAACATGAGAAGTCTCCCTCTTTGTTATAAACAGGGGAATTCTCTGAGCAGTCAGCCTTAGTTACCATTTTAACAAATCTAGTCTCCCTGTATAACCTCCTCTCCTGGCCTCCAAAGACTGGAACTGTAGCATATGTTAAATCCAACTTGATTGACCCACCAATCTTTGTACCCCAGGACCTTGACAGCAACATGCCAAAGCGGGCTGGGATATCAGCAACCACAATGTCCATGACCACACTCTTTGTTGGAATTTGGGCTAAATTGACCACTAAGTCTTTAATCATTCCCAAGCATTTAACCCTTTTGGAATCAAATGAATATAGGTCTTTATATGGTATTGTAATTTGCAGTCCTAGTTGTTCCATGACAGACAGAGGCATAAGATTATGGGAAGCCCCAGAATCTAGCATGCAGTTGTGTAACAGCAGGTCATGAATAACTAGAGACACATAAAAAGGGGGAGTAGAAGGGTCTATCTCCTCGACATGTGGGCCAAAGACTACCATGGGCCTTTCTTCTTGAAGGTTTAGACTATCAGGCACAATCGGTATTTCAGGAGGAAGCATAAAGGAAGTAACTTGACACTGATATACAGGCTGTTTTAACAGCTCAGTTATGGGGACTGGAATCTTAATTTTCTCAAGTTCTTTTTGTAAATTAAAAGCAGAAGGGGGCTTCTCTATTACAACTTCTTTTGAATCTTTATTTTTAGCTGAAGATTTAATTTCTTTTGACACAGATTCATCATTAGGAGGACTGAATACTTTTGAAGAAGAAGGAATCTGATCATTAGGCTGCAAGGGAGAATTTAGAGAACTCTTACTTTTTCTATGTTTCTCTTTATTGCTGATCCCTTCTGAGCAGGTGCATTATTCTGCGGTGGCTCTTCTTCTTGGTCCTGAATTCGGGTCCTCTTCCTTGAAGATCTGAGATAATAGTTTACATTAAATTGTGCTTGCATGAAATCAACAAATTTCTTACAATAGTGATCAATCTCTGCTTCTTCTTCTTCTTCTTGCAATAGGCATTCTATATCATCATTATTTGAAAAAGTAAGATTTGAATCTTCTAATTGATAAGTAGCATCTTCAGTGGAGTCTTTTGCTGGACCTTCCAAGTATAATGGATGTGGTACCTGGTCTTTTTGCTCCTTTGTATCTCTGGGCAATATTTGCAACGGTGGTCTCTTATACTGGGGATTGTAACCTCTGTTTGGAGCATTTTAAAAATTCTTGGGGGCTGAACTCTTAGCCTCCAGTTCAAGTTTAACCATCTTCTTAATCATCTTGCTTATTTCATCCATCTTATCTGAATCCTTCTCCTGATTAGAGGAGGAAACTTCTTCTTTACCTTTTCTCCTAGTATCCTGCTCGACTTTTCCTTTTAATTTCCCAGTGGAGGCAAAGTTTGCTTCCAACTCCAGAGCATCTGACTGAGCATCATCTAAAGTAGCTGGTTTTCTTTCCCTTAAGGAAAATCCAAAGTCAAAATCAAAGGCTGCTATAAAAACTATCTTGGCAGCTGTTTCATGGGGCTTCATTTTAGAAGGAAGGCTCAAATATAACTTGTTAAATATTTTAATAAACTCTGATACTCCTTCATTATGCTTCTTCTTCAAAGTATTAAATTAAGTAAGACACTGACCATAATCTTTCTTTTCTCCCCATTTCCTGAGAAAAGTACTTTCCATGTCATCACAGGAGGTCACTGAACGGTTTCCCAAGGTCTTGAACCATTTTCTGGCTTCACCCTCCAAAGATTGTACAAAAAACCTCAAGACCACATCCAAATGTTCTACATTTAAGTTTTCTGCAAAAGATTAGAAAGTCTCAAGATGTTTCTAAGCATCAATTTCATTTTCTCCATTAAATCTAGGTAGAATCTTCAAATAATCCTGTGGCATATCATTTAGCACTTGGGGTAAGGCCAGTGGAGCATATTTGTTCAATAAACAAGCTGGTACATTCGCCATTGGAGGAGGTGGAGGTTTTGCAACAGTCTGAGATACAAATGAAGGAAGAGGAGGAGGAGGAAGTGGAGTATGTATAACAATGGGAATAAATTGCACAAAATCCTGAGGTGTAGATGGGAATAGTTCATGGTTGACAGCCGCTACTTCTGTGACTTCTTTAATTTCCTCAGCCTCGGGAGTAGGATGGAAATCCTCTTCAATCCAGACACTTCCTCTATGTGGAATGTTTGAGTAAAATTCAGGATTTTCCTTGGTAGAATCGGGATTTTCTGTTCTGATCTCTTGAGAAGAAGAGGGCAGATAATATTCAACAGAATATTCAGGGTTTTCAGCACGAACTGATTTCCTCTCTTTGCAAACTCTTTTATGAATGATCTTCTCTGGGTCAGACACGTAAGGTGTATTTGACTGAGATGTATCTGACCTCAAATGTGGATTACGAGGAGCCAGGACTACCAATAGATTTATCAAATAAATAACAGTGGAGTCGCCAAGGTGAGAGATATGCAACTCTTCAACTCTTTGTGCTCACCTGATTAGAGAGTGAATATGATTTGTCGAGGCCCAGGGAAACTGATATTCTTGAATTCGCTCCCCGGCAATGGCACCAGAAAGATGTTGTAGACAATTTTGTCACCCCTAGAGACGACCTAGAGTTGCCATAGACCAGTTCCTAGGACATCTTATCATAGCAAGGAGCTCATAATATAGCTTGGATTGTCAATCCAAAAGCTCTCTTACTATCTCTTGCAAAACAAGGAAATTAGTTTAAATGGAACCAAACTCTACGAACGTACAAGAATACAGAATATTTGAGGAAAATCACATTGTAAAACTCAATACAAAAACGTAGACTGAGTTCAGAGACGACTTCTTGTAAAGAAGACCGATTAAGTAATATACACGAAATCAAATATAAGAAAATGGATACGGTGAAGAAACATGAGAAACACAAAGAAGTTACTAGTTAGCATGAGGTTAATAGATACACAGCAAAACACGTATGTGACACATCCAACTGAGTCATACATGACAATGGCATTTTAAAAGCACCTGCTCCAAGGTAACTAATATAGGAAAATATGGATGAAATGAACATGGAACGAGTATATCTGACTGAAGCCTCATTTGGCGCTTGACTAATCAGAGTATGGGCACCAATAGGATTTCTATTGTCCTTATTAAGACTATTAGATATGTCATTCTAGAACATGATACAAGAAGATAAATAGCATGGAATGAGATTTTGTATTAACACAAAAGGGAAAATTACATACTGTGAGATACCAAAGACCAGAATCCTCATTACAGTTATAACTCCTCCTCACTGAGACCCTACGGGCTCTGAGCCTTCATACATAAATGTTACAAAATGTATACAAAATCCTTTTCACTGCACAGTTTGCTGATCGAAATCTGGAACCCTTCTAATGTCTTATTTCTGGGTTTTTATAGAAAAGAAAGAGAATTCTAGAGAAGGAGGTAGATGGAGCGCATTTAATGACTTGATTTGAACCAAATGGTGGAAAAAATTCGCGCCCACACTGAGAATGACTAAATATAAATGACTGTACTTTACAATTTACCTCCAGAAATAAATGCTGAGGATGAAAATCTCCTCATGAACAAGACACAAATAATAAAATATACAATGTTCTGCCCTTAACTGAAAGAGGGAAAATCCGCTGCCATAAAACCCTGAGATAGCTTGTGATTGTGCATAGTAATCTCGGACCTCTAACTTTGAATTTAAACTCCAGATCTTTAATGCAGGGTTCTGTGTCTCTTAATCTTTCGTTGATATTTCGTGCTGCCCCATTAATACTCTTGCCTGCTCGAATCTGTCCCTTGATTTTCTCTGGAGGGTTCTATAGATTCATATCCTCGCTTTCTTTAAGGATGGTCATATCATACAACTACCCTCGGCTTCACTCCTTAATTTCTTCCTCAAAAACTGTCGAGGGCGGTGTTCTTGACTTCTGCGAACAAAGCAGCAAATCATGGTGAATCTTCTACCGCGGAAAACCTGCAAAAACACAAACCAGTTAAGGAAAACCGGACTGGGATGGAGATGGGGACGATGGTGATGACGAAGACATGACCATATGGCAAGAACATGTAGGGTGGTGGAGGAAATACGATGGAGGCTTTGATAGACAGACGGAATGTGAATTTTCCACGTAAAACAGTTGGAACGCGATGACTGAATAAAACGATGAATATGAATGAAAAACACACATATATACACGATAGGGGAAGAATACTACGGGCATGCGAGATGATGACACATGGGTGTACGAAGGACAAGTGGTAGGATGACGTGGCTGTGGGGTCAACAGGCAGAGAAGAATGCGTCCTGGGTCGTCGGATATCGAAACCAGATCAATGGCTCGCAGGCGCCTGGGGCTACGTAATGGTGGGCCACGGGACACAACAGACACAGGCTAACGTGCGAGCACCTTTCGGAGGATATCCGCCATTGGATGGAGGTCGACAGATCCAACAGCGCTGGTAGATTCTGCTGCCCGGCCATTGACCAATATTTAACGCGCGAAATGGGTGTTTTGAAAATCGTACATGGGGACACTTGTCACACGTTCAATGGGATCGCTGGCCCCATAGAAAATACCGCCGGACCAGCGAAAGTGGTGCGGAATGAAACCACCTATTTTGGCAATGTGTACGGGTGCGAGTACCGCCACGGCATGTTATTTGCGGGTCGTAGATTTGCAATTGGATCGGACGGCTATGGTTTTGCCCGGAAACATGAGGCGACAAGCTCTTTTTCGGTCAGGCACGCGGTTCTTCCACCCGAGTCATATGGGAATTAAAACAAAGGGTGCTGCGGCTGTGTGGGCTAGGCCCGATATAACTTAAATTGTAAATTTAAGCCTTTGCCCAGTGTATTTTTTAGCACAAAGGGTAACGATGGGCAGTATATAGAGATATTAGGCCATGACAGAGATTTTAAACAGGTTCGAAGGGGATCATTGGCCAAAATTGGAATGGAGGGGCTGAAATGCACAACATGCTGCATGTCAGTTCATGTGTTTCTAAATTGTGATTTCCATTCTGAAAAATATTAGAGGAAATTTGTAATCTCTTGTTTTCAATTTGAATACACTAGTAGTAGAAAAATTATATTAATTTCTACACTCTACACCTTTATCAATTTGTAATCTCTTTGGAAAAGAAGGATTTTCTAAGGATATAAAGGTTTTCTCAACTAGACAAGTAGTACGAGTTGGTTTTATTTCATTGTCATCTATTGGATTAGGAATTTCTTCCCTTTTAGGAATCTCCTCCTTTTTAGGAATATCCTCCTTTTTAGGAGTTTCATCCTCTACATGTTATTTAATGAAAACATGATACTTTTTCTTTTGTAAAATTATCCCACATCTAGGATGATTCTCATTCAAATCTATAGGAGTTATCATGTAAGTTTAGAAAGTTTGGACTTCAACACTGTAAGTGGGTTGCTGAGGTGCTTTATTATTTGGGTTTAGAAGCAATTGTAGATGTAGTTGGTTTGGTATTTGAGGAAATGAAGTAGATGGTAATGGAAGAGATTGAATTGTGGTCAACTAAGGATGGAATTGAGATTATGGAGGCTATGGAGGTTGTAGTGGAGAATAATATTGAGGCTGATATTAAGGATATTGTGGGAAATATTGAGGGTATTATGGATTTCTACTATAGGAACCTTGTTATCCTTGTAACCAAACTGGATTTTGATATTGGCGTGTTCAGGCTTGTCAAGGTAGAGGGGTGTTCCAATTACTCTAAGGTTATACATAAGAATGAAATTGTGAATTAGGGTTTAGGAGAAACATAACAACATTTATCTGGTTTTTAAATTTCTCCACTATATTCTTGATAAACAACCTTTAATCCTTGTATTGAAGGGAAATATTTTTTTAGCATGTGTTTTTGCACAAATGACACAAATTTCAATATTATCAAAAGGACGTTCTCTTAACGCATGTTTCTTGATACATCTAGGAAAAAATATAGATAGAGAAGCATTCTCAAATTTTTGTTTGTTTTTCATTTTTAGCATATAGATTTGTTCGCTAAGATTACCTTCTTAAAAATCATCAATAAAATTACTAAGTTCTGCTCGACTTATCATTCCTGATGCATATTTACTTACTATTTTCATAACTGGATCTCTAGGATTTCTACCATAGTTTGTCTTCCCTCTTCATATATATTTTCACAATTCACGCATCTCTTCAATTGATAGTTGAGACACATATCCTTTACCCATGAGGTTAATGAGATCAATCCTCTCATCCATTATAGCTCTAAGTAAGAGGGTTTTTAATTTATCTAGTCCTATATTATGCAATTTCTCTCTCTTAACATTATATGCAAATATCTCTACTAAATCCTCAAGGATCTCATCTTATTTTTTAGTCATTTAAAAAAATAATTCTCTAAGTTCATAATGCATAAAATAATCCTTTTACTTTTCTAGAAATAATATTTTAATTCTCCAAGTTCATAATGCATAAAATAATCCTTTTACTTTTCTAGAAATAATATTTTAATATTAAATCCATAAATGGTTTGAGAACCCATATTTCAATGTGGTTGGAAACAATTTCAACTTTTGTGCATCAAGAAAATAATCATAGGATCTACATAATACTTAAAATTCAAAGAGAAAAGTTTCCAAATCCTTTGTCCTCATACCATGGAAGTTAGGAAGCACAAATGGAGAGTTGTTTTTCATAGTAATAATAGTGTTAGTATCTTGAATAGGAAACCCAAATGGATATTCTTCTTGAATTTTATATCCATCGTTTCCTCTTCTACCTCTCCCACCTCTACCACCTATACCTACTCCAGGACTTGAGGCCTTCTTCCTATGCCACCTTCAAATGGTGGTCTTTCTTCTTCTCCTCCTCATATCAATAGGTGTCCATCATGTAATATTTATCCTTCACCTTCTGCCATTATTCATTCTTCGAAGCTTATGTAAGGTTATTCAATTGGATTTCCTTCTTCTGGCTCTTTTATCAATGGTTCTTTAGGGAAATTTTATTCTGTTTCCTCTTCCTCTTCACTAGGTACTTCTGATTCTTGTCCAATAAGTTGTTCACCTATTGAAGAAAGGAAGATATCTGCCTCGGCTAAAAATGTAGGTTCTTCTACCACTACTTATGTAGAATAAGTTGGTTCTTCTCTAAGTAAAATTTATGATCTTTGTACCCCGGGAAGTCTTCTTCTACCTTCAAAAGATGGAATTCACGATATGGTTGGTGATGTGGCTCTTACTACACCATGTAGTCTAATGTGGCTAGTTGGTGATGATGGAATTGAAGTACGTCCTCTAACAAATCTACCCCTAGAGTCTCTTTCCTTATATTCTAAAATGAATTATAATTTTATGAATCTAAAAATGAATGAAATTAAGAATGAGATGCAATGCAACAAATATGGTTAGGAAGAACCTCACAATCGTCATGCATAGGTTCTTACCTCTCATCTTACCGCTATTCCTAATCAGATTTGTGTAAATAAAAAAACATTTGAAATTGAAAGATAATGTTTATGTATACTTCCCCAACACTTGATGTTTCCTATGCATATTGGTAAGGATTTCTTTTAACACTTCATAACATGATACATAATGTATGGCACGACATGAAAACCCCTCCGAGCCATGGTGTTATTCACATCGATTAGGAGAATAAATATCTTGGTTAGGGGTAGGTCTCGGTGGAATTGTCACCTCTGGAGGAGGGCGACTAGATTGACCCCTATCCCCGCCACCCTAATGGACGTGGCCACGTTGGCATGGAATTGTGTGACTGACAAGAACCCCAAGATAACTAGGACTATAAATAGAACTTGAGAATATCCACTGAACCGAGAGACTTGTATATGGGATAGAGTAGGAATCGTAGCCCTTGGGAAATCCCCAATTTGTAAGTGCCCAATCCACCCAAGAAACTCATGCAAACAAGGCAGTTGAATTTATTTCAAACTAGTAAGCACAAACCAAACCACATTAGAGTGAAGGTCTAGAACATACCACTTCCATCCTTGACCACTATGTGGCATCCAAAGACAAATAATAAACAAAAAATATGAAGTATTTGATGGGCCTCACGGTTGCAATCCCACATAAACACTTAGAACCCAAGAAAGTAACAATTTTTGCAAATTTCCCAACTTTCATAATGACTTGCAGTGAACATGCGTCCCTCCCTTTCTCATATTTACCAAGTGTAACTAAGAGAGAATTCCCATCCAGGATAGGATTAAGACCCATAATCATACCCATAAATTTGTACCCACCACATAAGGCTAACAATTCACCCAGCCAAAGAAACCATACCACAATGGTAACCACTAGAGGGACTCCAACTAAGATAAAAATATTTAGAACACGCAAATAGAACCATAGATCCAAGTAGAGAAAGGAATCCAAATTACCTACAATAACTCTTGACTATGAGGAGAGGAGCACCACTACAGGCCCATCATCAGTAGAGGGAGTGTGAATTCATCTCTCTCTAGCTCCCCAAAACACATAAACATTCCAAGTCCTGGTGTTAGGTCCCTATGATACAAGTGTATCCCCTTATTGTTATTGTTAGTATATCCCCCTTATTGTTATTTTTTTTGCCCATGTAGTCTCCATATTGTTATTATTGTGCCCCATAGAAGCCTACTATTGTTATTGTTTTTCCCTTACATTGTTATTGTTATGTCGACTAGGATTATATTATGACCCATTGGACTCCTATATATAGAAAGGAAGTATTTTCATTTGTAGCACCCAATAATTTTTCATTTATTCAATAAAGGAGGTTTCCCCCTCAAAGTTATTGATTTCTAAGGCATTGATCTCTCTTTTATTCTATTTTTGGAGCTGGTTTCATAACATTTGGTATCAGAGCTTTGGATTCCATGGTTTCGCTACTTCAAACAAGTAATCGTGGCATTTTCACTAAAACTGTTTTTATAAGAATGTTCAGAAGCTAAAAAAACCCCATTTTTGAAGAAATCCTTATGAACGTCGTGTAAAATTTTCAGATCTTGGTTCGCAATATTTGCAGAGATATGACCTATGGAAGTTAGGGTTATTGAAGGCTCCTGCATTTCATCTCAAAGAGGTGACCTTGGGAAAATCGTCATAACTCTCTCTCTGAGCATCGGATTGGGATTCTGTAAAAAGTGGCTAAAATTACATGGAATATAGTTTCCTTTGTATCAATTTTAGATATTAAGGAAGAAATAGTGACACATGTCATGCCAAACAAGTGTGCTCTACTGAACTAGTTCATAATTAGGTCATTGTGGGAGATTGGGCATAACTTTGCCTTGAAGAATCCAAATTAGGTAAAACTTGTGGAATTGGAAAGAAGGCTCATAGGGCTACCACAGGACCTAATTTCAGATATTGAAGATCCGAAATTATAGAGATAATTTAGGTTCAATATCGACCTCCTAAAAAGCAAGAAAAAAGTTTGTATTTTTTTTTTAATTGCATAGCTTTTGTTTAAAAAATTAATTTGAAGTGATTCCAAGGGAATACTAAAGCATTGTTATTAGTATTGGGTTTTATAATGCCTCCAAAAAATAATTATACACCCATTAAGCCATCATAAAAATATACTCTGACGCATGAAGAGGAAGAATTGTAGTATGATATATCAAAATTACGGTACCAAGTGCAAAAAATTTCGACCTCACAAAGAGAAAAAAAAAGATGACAAATATGGTTTAAAAGAAGACATGGAGGCTAAGATGGATGGTTTGAAGGATGAAATGAAAGCTAATATGGATTATCAAGTAGTGTAATATCACATCGAGAATCAACAACAAGTTCTCCAACTCTTAAAGGATAACCTAACTTTGGTGCAGAATCGAAAGAAACAACATGCAGATCAAAATCACAGCGAAAGAAGTTTTGATGTAGGTGATTGGGTATTTTTATGGCAACAACGATACAAACCAATGTCGCTCAAACAAGCTAAGAATTATAATAAATTATTGCTAAAGTATTATGGTCCTTGCAAGGTGTTGCAAAAGATTGGTACAATGGAATACAAATTGGAGTTGTTTCCATCTTCTCGAGTAGACCCAATTTTCCATGTTTTATGCTTAAAGAAGGTTATAGGTGACAAACTCCCAGTTCAAAAAATATTGACAGAACTTGACGAGGAAGTAAAAAACGTATTGGAACCTAAAGCAGTAACAGAAATAAGAACTTGACAACTACGAAATTGATCAATTTCAGAGTATCTCAGCAAGTGGAAGAACTTACCCGTTGAATATATCACATGAGAGGATGAAAATTTTATACATAAACATCCAAAAATAATCAAGCATTGAGGACAACACTTTTTTGAAGAAGAGGGGCATGTTAGGTCCCTATAATACTACTGTATCCTCTTATTGTTATTGTTAGTATAGGCCCCTTATTGTTATTTTTGTGCCCATGTAGTCCCCATAGTGTTATTATTGTTCCCCATAGAAACCCACAGTTGTTATTGTTGTGACTTTACATTGTTATTGTTATGTCGGCTAGGATTATATTGTGACCCATTGGACTCCTATATATAGAAAGGAGGTTTTTTCATTTGTAACATCAAAAAATTGTTCATTTATGTAACGTAAAGGAGGTTTCCCCCTCGAAGTGGTTGATTTCTAAGGCATTGATCTCTCTTTTCTTGTATTTTTGGAGCTGGTTTCATAACACCCAGGTCCTAGATTTCACTTTCATAGACCCTTTTATTTCAATAGTGTATGCAACACAAGAAGTATAATATGAAAATACCATTTATTTCAAACCTTAATAGTTTTGCAGGGCCTGCATAAGGTTGACCCTTTCTATCCTCTGAACACCATCACACCATAAAAAATAACAAACACAGTGGACGACCTCCAACCGCATTCTTGAGCTTGTCATGCTTGATATAACTTGGTCACAGTCATTTTACATGGGGGGACCATGCGACGTCGCCCCCTTGTTAATGGCCTCAGGATCCGGTGGGGTGGATGACACTTCCCTCTATCCCATTATTCATTTGATTTTCCATCCCCATCGAGGTTTGGCTTATGAAATTATTAATATATATCTTCTAAGTAAATTTTCCTTATTTATTACCATAATATATTATGTGCTTTATATCTACATGCATTTTCTTAAATTATGAGTTTTTATATATCTTGTGGTTACATGAATTGTTTTTTCAAATTACAAATTTTTAATTTATGGAATTTAATCTTGGTTTGATACTTTTGTTATATTCTTTCATTGAATTGATTTTACTTGAATAAAAAATATTTTCATTAGCCCTTCAATTGGGAGTTACATTAGGGTATCTTTTGAAATTTAATTATTTCATAATATTATCCATAGCAATGTCCATGGCTATACAAACTTGTATTGATACTTTCCATTGAAATCTACACATCTAAGAATATAATGATAAGCACTCATATAAGAAGTGAATTTCACAAGAATCTTAATATTAGACATACATCAATAAAACACAGATGGGGGTGTTGGAAACAATGCTTACGAATGGTGGGGAGGGAGGGAGAAGGCTCGCTACCCCATCGTTTCCCATGGTATTAAACAGGGGGATGGCATGGTCAACTCCCCCAATATAGTCACACATTCTAAAAGTAACAAAGAACTAGAAAATTAATATGGAAACCCCCACGACCTCCACATATTATTCCTAGATTGGAATTGCTTTGCCATTTTTTTCTACCTTTGTGATATCACCAAGCTACAGTGAGATTTTTCCCTCCCAACATTTGGATTTTCAGTGCTCTGGTGAAGTAAGGCACAAAACCTTCTAGTTTTCCTTCTATATTCCTTATCCCATCATCGATTGCAAAATTTTCTACCTTCTCATGAGATTATGGGTGCATGCGATGGGTATACGTGATGTTTGGTGAGGGAGTTGGCACTGGGACTTAGCTAAGATATTCTTGAATGAGCATGCCTCCAACACGTTGGTAAATTCTATGTTTTCCACCATATATATCTAGCATTGTATTTACAATTTTGTGGTTATTATTCTCTAGTCTAGGATTTGGGGTGTTATTGTTGAGGTTGAGAAGCCTATTATTACTCTTGTAGTCTGAGTCCTTTTGAATCACCCCCAAACATAGAACACCCTCTTACTTCCTACCGTGGTCTCACTTTTATGATTGCTGCTATTTTGGCTTGCATAATTTCTATTTTTTACACTCTAGAATAGTTTCTCTCAACTTGCTCTATGTAGGCCTCACTATAGCTCTTCCCCTGTCTCATAACCATCTTTTGAATTTGCTAGTGTTGATTTCTGGCCCTCGCTTAACATTATTACAAGGAAAATAATGCACCCAATGAATGGTTCTGGTGGCAGATACTCTTAAGGTAAACCCAAGCTCAGTTAGTAAGAAAAATACATCTCTCCATCACCCCTCTTAAAGTTCAAGAATAAATCCACCAACGTGAAGCCTAACCAGCAATTGACTAAAATTCCCATTTGGAATACAAAATTCAAGTGGAAGTCTACGACTGGGTCCTAAACCCTAGCCATAATAGAGGTCATAGGAACCAATATTTTAATTCCATCACCCTAAATTGGCAAATGAAAACTTTGTTGGGCTACATCATCAAAGAAAAACACAAGGATCATAATGAAACCATAACCTGTCTCAACCACATCAAGTAGATTAAAAAACACCAACACTCTTGTCTAGAAAGCCTGGACACTTGAATGGCCCACACTGAGAGGCATCTTCAGTGTGGGAGACATTCTCCAGCAGGCCCAAACACTCAACATCCCACCCAAAAACTTCCTCTAATGACTAATGCAAGCACTAGTATCTTATTTTTTTCATTTTTATGTTAAATGAAACATATTTATTTTCTCATATGGTTCATAGTTGTGGTTTTATAACACTACCCAGTTAATTGTAGGTAATTTTTTTTATAACTATGCCAAACATATGTCTTGGCATAGCGATAATTAGACAATAGGTTTATTTTAGTTCATTTGATAGATAAAAGAGTATTATAGTACCTTTATTATTATTGGTCCAGTTTCCCTTTTGGCAAGCCATGATGATAAGGTTGTCTCCCGATATGTTTTTTATGCCTGATTTGATCGAATGGAAGAAAACTAATTAACAAAAAAAAGCTATACATCAAGAAAATTAATAGTGACAATATTTACCCAACATAAGAATCGTTGGTCACAAATATTCATTCAATGTAAATAATTTAATTAGAAACTTTTTCCCAATGAATTTTTAGATAAGGAATTATTTGCAGAGTTGGTATGTTTTTCTTGGAAAAATGAATGATTTTCCAACCTTAAAATTGATATTGAATACAATATTCACCTCCCTTTATAAAATCTATATAAAATATCACATCCTTCATGTTTTCCTTGCACTCAAGTCACTCACCCAACCGAATTTCTCTTAGGTGCAACCATACAAATCACCCCAAAAGAACCTAGGTAACCATCCAACCAACCTTGTCGTGGCACCCCCTTGCATTTCCCATGTAACACAAGGAAGACACATTCACATACCTTCTTCCTCTAATGATTTCTAGTGTGTGCGAAAAAAGTGTTTAACATTTTGTCCACCTATAAGAAAACCCAATAATTTTTTGTCTTGGCTCTTGAACACTAAATATGCAACAATCTATGAGGAATGAGAATGTATTCCTATCAACCTAATCCATAG
Source organism: Pinus albicaulis (assembly GCA_034641835.2). Taxonomy (NCBI): domain Eukaryota; kingdom Viridiplantae; phylum Streptophyta; class Pinopsida; order Pinales; family Pinaceae; genus Pinus; species Pinus albicaulis. The sequence continues at coordinate 1,272,224,852 of CM076584.1, forward strand.
GATCCTTTGCAATTTTCCATCTCTCTGCCTCTCTCTACCCTTCTTAGTCTTATCTTCATTAACTCCCCTTTTTCATCTACAAGTTTGAATTATAATGTTCAAAATGAGAATGCTCATTAGTGTTACATAGGAATGCATGATTGAATGGTTGAAGGGATGAATAGAATAAAATGAGCCAATATGTTGGTGAATTGCAATTTTGCATGAAGATAGGAACTTTGAAAATAAATAGTTCAAAATTTCTATATGGTTTGAATCTCTATGAATATGAGTCTTTGCCATTCCTCATCACTTGTACGCAAACTCTGTGCTCTCATAATTATGAAAGGTGGAATTCTGCACCAACCACCACCTATATTCAATGATTGGTGTTTGGGGTTTTCAATAGGGGACATGGTGAAAAGATGAAGGTTGGGAGACTTACACAAAATAGAAATATTTTCCAACCACTTGGACCCCATTTACTTTCGTCGTATAATGGAATCATAGTTCCACTTGTGCTCTTAGTATCCATTCTTCAACCTTTTATATTATGCTTTGAAATAATATACCCATCTTAAAAGTTCCATGGAAAGTCTATATAAGAGTAGGCAAGTCTACCTCATAGCATATAGAAAGCACATTAATCCAAAATACATGCATATGTGCTCATTAGTAAAGACTTAACTTTAATCCTAAATCTTAATACTAGGAATTCTTATGAAATATTCATATCATATATAGAAGGGATAATACTTACCATTTATACATATTTATCTCATTTAAACTTCAAAATCTAAGTCAAAGTGTCAAAAGTGTCATGCATTACAACCCTTTTAACTAGTTGTTATTGAAATTTAACAAAACTAAATTCTATAGTTTTGATTAATATTATGTCTCTCGTTTTTTTTTTAAGTTTGAAGCCCATTGAAAATCCTCCCAATCCTTTCACAAATTTTCAAAACCTCATTGCCTTAGGAGAAAAATATGTGCAATCAAGTAAATATCCACCATTTACATTGAATTGGCTCTTAGCATTTGAAAACAATAATAATATCACCAATAGTAATCAAGCATATTTACATATAACTTAGATAGATATGTTGTTTATAACTTTAATAAATTAAATTAAAAATATGAAAAAACATAAAATAATAATAATTAAAAAATTTAGAAGTAGTAATAATAATTATTATAAATTTTTATATTCATTTTTCTTTTAAATATGAAAAGTATATATTTCTTTTGATCCTTAAAATGAAAATCTGAAATAAATATATTTCAAATTTAAATGAAAGATTCAGATAAATAAACATATACTAAATTTCACTGGAATATTTTATATATATATAGATATAGATATCATTTTTGTAATAATTTTATCTATTTATAATTTTTTTTAACTTTATTTTGATAAAAAAATTCAGATAATACTTTAGATATTAAAAACTTATCGAGAAAAAATATATTCATGCAAGCACAAGTCACTCATTAATATATATATATATATATATATATATATATATATAAAGTTAGGTGGTGGTTTTTGTTATGTCACATTATCAAGTTAAAAATAAATTTCTATTATTTTCATAAACAAATTACCAAAAATACCATTTTTCCTTTCAAAAGTCTTTGCCAATGTTTTTGCCAATTTCTTTAGCCATAATAAACCAAATGAACATCCGCACTACTATGATGTTTTTCCAAAAATTCAGCTTGAAATAAGTGTCCCATAACCTTGGTTATTATTTTGCTATTTTGCCTTTATTAACTTCTATTTACATGGAATTTTCACCATGGCTCTTACACAGGCCCTTAGTTTTCCTTCCATAGTCCTTATCCCATCCTCGATTACAATCTTTTCTACCTTCTCATGAGAGTAGGGGTGCATGTGATGGGTATAAGTGATCTTTGGCCAGGGGGTTGGTATTGGGAATTAGCTAAGATATTATTGAATGAGCATGCCTCCAACACATTGTTAAATTCTATGTTTTCCACCATCTCTAACTAGCATTGTCTTTACAATTTTGCGGTTATGATTCTCTGGTCTAGGATTCTGGGTGTTATTTTTTAGCATGAGAAGCCTATTACTACTCCTATAGTCCGAGTCCTTTTGGATCATCCCCAAACCTAGAACACCCCGTTACTTCCTACTGTGCTCTCACTTTTAGAGTTGCTTCTCTTTTGGCTCGCATCATTTCTATTCCCTACACTCTAGAAGAGTTTCTCTCAACATACTCTGTGTAGGCCTCACTATAACTCCCATTCTCGCATCTCATAACCATGTTTTGAATTTTCTATTGTTGGGTTCTGACCCTCGCTTAACATTATGCCAAGGAAAATAATGCACCCAAGGAATGGTTCTGGTGGCCAAGGATCCTAAGGTAAAGCCAAGCTCAGTTAGTAGGAAAAATACATCTTTACATCACCCCTCCTAAAGTTTAAGAATAAATCCGCCAACGTGAAGCCTAACCAACAATTCACTGCAATTCCCATTCATAATCAAACATTCAAGTGGAAGTCTTTAATTGGTTCTAAATTGTAGCCATACTAGAGGTCATAGGAACCAATATTTTCATTCCATCACCCTAAATTGGTAAATGAAAAATCTATCAGGACACATCATCAAAGAAAAACAGGAGGATCACAATGAAACCATAAATTTTCTCAACAACATCAAGCATATTAAAAAACATCAATGTTGTTGTCTAATAAGCCTAAACGCTTGATTGACCCACACAGAGAGGCATCTTCAGTGTGGGAGACATTCTCCAATAGGCCCAAACACTCAAGATCCCACCCCAACAACTTCCTCTAATGAATAATGCATGCACAAGTCTCTTATTCTTTTCATGTTTATGTTTAAGGTAACATATTTTATTTTCTCATATGGTTCATAGTTGGTTTTCTAGCACTACCCATATAATTGTATGTAATTTTTTTTGATAACTATGCCATACATATGTCTTCGCATAGTGATATTGAGACAATATGTTTATTTTGGTTCATTTGATAGATATAATAACATTGCAATACCTTTACTATCATTGTTCTAGTTTCTCTTGTGGAAGGGGATGATGATAAGGTTGTCTACTGATATGTTTTGTATGTCTAATTTGATTTAATGGAAGAAAACTAATTAACAAAAAAATAAGGTATACATCAAGAAAATTAATAGTGACAATATTTACCCAACACAAGAAAACTTGGTCACAAATATTCATTTAATGTAAATATTTTAAGTAGAAATTTTTTCCTAATGAATTTTAAAAGAAGGAATTACTCGCAAAGTTGATATTTTTTCTTTGGAAAAATGAATAATTCACCTACCTTAAAATGGATATTGAATACAATATTCACCTCCCTTTATAAACTCTATATAAAATATCACATCCTTCATTTTTTTCCTTGCACTCTCACCCAACCCAATTTCTCTTAGGCGCAACCATACAAATAACCCCAAAACAACCTAGGTAACTATCCAACCAACCTAGCCATGGAAACCCCTTCCATTGCCCATGTAACACAAGGAAGACACATTCATGTACCTTCTTCCTATAATGATTTCTAGTGTGTGTGAAAAATGTGTCAAACATTTTGTCCACCTATAAGAAAATTGAATATTGTTTTTGTCTTGGCTCTTGAACACTAAATATGCAACAATCTATAAGGAATGGGAATGGGTTTCTATCAACCTAACCCATAGGATCCTTTGCACTTTTCCATCTCTCTGTCTCTCTCACCCCCTCTCAGCCTTCTCTTCATTAACTCCCCTTTATCATCTACAAGTTTGAATTATAAAGTTCAAAATGAGAATGCTCATCAGTGTTACATGGGAATTCATGATTGAATGGTTGATGGCATGAATTTAAACAAATAATCCAATATTTTGGTGACTCTTACAATTTTGCATGAAGAGAGGGAATTTTAAAATAAATAATTCAAAATTTCTATATGGCTTGAATCTCTATAAATATGAGTCTTTGACACTCCTCATCACTTGTACTCAACCTCCATGCTCTCATAATTATGAAAATTGGACTGCACCAACCACCACTTATATTCAATGATTGGTGTTTGGGGCTTTTAATAGGGAACATGGTGAAAAGGTGAAGGTTGGGAGACTTAATCCAAAATGCATGCTTATGTGTTCACTATTATAAATTTAATCCAAAATACATGCTTTTGTGTTCACTAGTAGAAATTTAACTTTATTCCTTAATCTTAATACTAGGAATTCTTATGAAATATTTATATCATTTATAAAAGAGATAATTCTTACCATTTATATATATTAATTTCATTCAAAGTTCAAAATCTCAGTCGAACTTCAAAAATTCAAAAATGCCATGCAATACAACCCTTATTAGTTATTGAACTAAATTTTATAGTTTTGATTAATTTTATGTCTTTCATGTTTTTTAATGTTTGAAGCCTATTGAAAATCTTCCTAATCTTTTGACTGTTTTTAAAAATTTCATTGCCTTGAGAGAAGAAGATGTGTAATCAAGTAAATATCCACAGTTTACATTAAGTTAGCTCTTAGCATTTAAAAATAATAATAATTGCATTAAGAATATTTATATCATTTATAAAAGAGATAATTTTTACAATTTATATATATATTAATTTTATTCAAAGTTCAAAATCTCAATCAAACTTCAAAAATAAAAAGTGTCATGCATTACAACCATTACTAGTTGTTATTGAAATTTAACAAAACTAAATTCTATAGTTTTGATTAATCTTATGTCTTTCATGTTTTTTAATGTTTGAAGTCCATTGAAAATCCTCCAAATCTTTTGACTTTTTTTTTAAACTTCATTGCCTTAAGAGAAGAAGATGCGTAATCAAGTAAATATCCACGGTTTACATTGAGTTAGCTCTTAGCATTTAAAAACAATAATAATTGTATCAATAATAATAAAGCATATTTACAACTTAGACATGTATGTGGTTTATAACTTGAATAAATTAAATTGAAAATATAGAAAAACATAAAATTATAAATTATAAATTATAAAACTAATAATTATAATTATAATGATTGTAATCCAGTAATGAATACAAATTCATCTTAATTCTTGATTTTTTTAAATACGAAAAATATATATTTTGTATTTATTTAAATGAAAAATTAAAATAAATGTATTTCAATTTAATTAAAAAATTAAAATAAATAAATATATATTTTATTTTCACTTAAATAATCTTATTTTTAAATATTAGATTCTATATATATATATATATATAATTTAACAATATTTTAATCTATTTTTTAAAATATTTTTTACTTATCTATTTTTTCACCAGTTAAATAAATATCTATATAATAAAAGTTTTAGCATTATCATATTCATTTATGACAAAGTATTTGTACCATTCTGAATCACAAATTTTCACTACTATAAGGAGGTTAAGCTTTTAAAGGAGACAAAATATATTCATGCAAACACAAGCCACTCATATAAAGTTAGGTAGTGGTTTTTATTTTTTAAGGTGGTGGTTATGGCACACTGTCAATTATTTGGTAGTGGTTTTATCCAACAGCATATATGTGATTCTGTTGATTTATTGTTAGTGTAATATAATCATATTCCAAAAGAGACTGGAATATTTTCGTACAAACAATCACATATATATATATATATATATATATATATATATATAAAGAGTATAAAATTATATATAAAGATGAAATTAAATATAAAGTATCAAGTGATTCTCCAGAATGGCTTTTTCCACTGAACAAATGTGTGATTATATTGATTTATTCTTAGTGCACTATGATTTCTGTTGATGTTGACGTGCGATAAAGATGATAACTTTAGAAGGTATTCTCCTTCTTAATGATAAAAGGAGAGCTCAATTTATGAGGCATCATTACTCACCAATTATTAATTTTTTAAAGTCAAAACTCAAGAAAAACACACATTACAGGGCGAGATTTTAATCCTTAAGTTGGTTAATGAATCCAAGATATATTATGGGGAAATAGTGCAATGGTTTATAGTTTACTAATTCAACCTTTTATTAATGTACAGAACAGTTTGATACAATCTTTAAAGAATTATATTAATCAAAAATTTTAATATCTATAATATGTTTGGCTATGATATTGTTTTTTTTAATATAATTTATTTTTTGAAAAAATGTATATAACAATTTGTCAATGGGGTTTTGGTTAAATGGTGATGAGGTTGGTTGTTATGGAACTCATCACATGTTCAATTCCCTTTCGTGATGGGAGTGATGTAATGTAGTCCGACCAAACTAACAAAAAAAGGTGTATATAACAATTTATTTTTTGGGAAGAAATAGTACCTACAGTAGTTTTCAGGCATACATAATCTTGCCTAGGGTTGAACCAAAGATTCCCACCTAACCATTAAACCATATCAAATGGAATTGTCTTTAGTGGGACTTTGAAAAATTTTGAGGTAAATTCTTGGTTTTTGTTATTTAAACTGGTTTTTTGACTCTATATATGGATTCAGCGCCCTTAAAAACCTAGTTTTCAGGCATACATAATCTTGCCTAGGATTGAACCAAAGATTCCCACCTGACCATTAAACCATATCAAATGGAATTGTCTTTAGTGTGACTTTTTGGAGTTGTGCCGGAATCCAGTGAAAAATTTTGAGGTAAATTCTTGGTTTTTGTTATTTAAACTGGTTTTTTGCCTCTATATATAGATTCGGCGCCCTCAAAAACCTAGGGCACTTCGATTGTGCAAGGTTAGCAATCAAACTTCTCTTTTCAATAAATTCCTGCAGGATTTTAGAGAAATTACACAGGAAAAAGCCCGTAAAAGTCTTCAAAAAGTCGCACTAAAGACTACTCCAAAAAAAAATGTATATAACAATTTATTTTTTGGGAAGAAATCATGCCTAGAGTAGTTTTCAGGCATACATAATCTTGCCTAGGATTGAACCACACAACCAACTGAAACAAATATTCCCACCTAACCATTAAACAATATCTTCGAAACTCATACATAATAAAAATATAGTCCTACCAAACTAACAAAAAAAAATGTATATAACAATTTATTTTTTAAGAAGAAATCATGTCTGAAATAATTTTCAGGCATATATAATCTTGCCTAAGATTGAACCACACAACCAACTGAAACAAATATTCCCACCTAACCATTAAACCATATCTTTCGAACTCATACATAACAAAAATATAATCCTACCAAACTATAATATATATATATATATAACAATTTATTTTTTAAGAAAAAATCGTGCCTAGAGTAGAGTAGTTTTTAGGGATACATAATCTGAATGTAATATCAATGGGTCTGGATGTAACATCAATTGCCAAACAAAGTCAATATACAAATTCGGTGGGTCTGGGGATGTGGAATCTCACTTAAATAAAAAAAATTGTAACATCATATGTAAAACAACGGAAATATACACATTCCTGTTACACAATTTTTTTGGGATGAGTAGTACTACTGCCATGGATTGTTGGGTTTGACTTGAAAAACGACATTTTCCACATACAAGCTTATGATTTTGTTTTTGGGTTTTGGGTTTTTTATTCTGTTTTTTGGTTTTGGTTTTTTTTTTTTTTTTTTTTTTTTTTAATTATGTATTATTAAAATGTAAATATTTTTTTTTTTACTGATTAAAGTATTTATTGTGATAGCATTGAATTTAATTTAATTGTAGATTTTAAAAATATTTTGAAATTTGATCAAATTAATTATTTAACTTTTGTTTATCAAATTTTGAAATATCTTTGTAATTTGCAATTCAAATAAGAAAAAAATCTAAATTATCACCATTAGTCTTTTACATTAATATCACTATTTATTATGTGGAAGTCAATTATATATATATATATATATATGAGAATAAGAGTTTTGAACATGGACATAGCTTCCAAAACATCCACCATTTTCAACTTAATTTGAAAAACTAGTCAATGAAATGTGTTAATGTTAAGAAGTTTCAAAATCTTGCTGAAAAATTGAGGTGAAATCTTGTATTGTGTTATTTAAATTGGTTTCTTTATTGTATATATGAATTCAGCACTCTGGAAAATCCCTAGAACACTTTTATTGTGCAGGGGTTACCCATTAAACTTGTGATTTCAATGAATTCCGATCAAATTTTAGAGAAATTAAACTTTAAAAATTTACTAAAAACAATTGGTAAAAAAAACTAATAATATTACTAGGGTTTCGACTAATAAGCTAATCGATGAAATTTGTTAATTTTTTAATGCTATGTGGATTGGACACTCTGGCCATTTGTAATGTTCCAGATCAGAAACTGCTCATGAATCCGGCAAATCATATTCCCTTTTTCAGAAACATTAACAATCAACAATTGAACTATTCCAGAGATTGACTATAGGGGCATTTACCGGGTATGTCACCTTTACAAGAAAGGATGAGACCCAGAGGCTAGCTGGCCCACTAGCAGACTCTATCTATAGAACTATGTCGAGAGCTAATATTTCCAAGAGGGGATGCTCAGCAAGCCAAGCCTGAAAAACACATTTTTCAGAGATGGGTGTTTCAGCAACTAATATAAACTCTTGGATCCCTTAGATCTGGTAATCTAAAACCCAATTCCAAGAGGATATCATAAACAAATCAGACTAGGTGGGTTAAATGGTTCTCCCACACCTAGCTTGCCTTAAAAACTACCCAAATGAGGGACTACAGCAATATAGAAACTATATAACGGTCTCACACTAATGAATAAGCTTTAAAACAGTTGAAATAGACAGAAATACAAATCTTGAACTACAGCAATAACTTATACAACATTTCATGAACCAAGGGGTGGGGAAAAGTGAAGATTTAGGCCCTAAAACAAGTATAATCAGAGATATGCGTAAAAATAAGGTGGGAAAGTAGTTGGATCTGATATCTAGGGTTATGAGGGACTCCCATGTCGAATTTCAGCAAAAAAAAATAAATTTTTCTATGTTAAACAGTTCCTCCTTCCCGACTAGTCAAGAAAAACACCCAATCCCCATGACTTTGAATATGCAGAATTTACTGAAGCTCGGGCAGCGTGACTTTCTGAAGCTATTAGTTGAAATATGACACAATCGTCAGCAAATCAGCTTGATTTCATAGCTTAAGAAAATTATTTAAGAAAAACAGAGATTTACATGAAATAACCCTCAAGATTGAGGTGCTGCAACACAGGAAATTACACAGAAACTCTTCAGCATAAATTTTAGGAGGCTGAAGCTTCATTTTATTATAAATCAGATCTACAAAAGATTCTTGCATGAAAACAGAGATCTCTTACAGATCTGGAAGCCAAAGAGGCTCTTTATTACACTCCCCTTGGGGATCTCAGCAAATGATGAACCATAGTGAGTAGATTTGAGATCTAAGACACAGTTCTGCAACAGTATTCAAAAATTCTGCAGCAAATACATCAAAAAATAAATCAGATCTGAAGGTTACATGGATTGGTTGGCCAATCCATGGATCACCATAGTGGAAGGAAGGGAACCTCTCCACTAGAGATCTCTCCTCCAGGAGAACTCCAAAACCCCTACAACTCTGCTTCTCAAGAATTACGCAGCTTAGGGAGAGACACTGCGCAATTAACCAAAAACACAATTTGGCCTGATGCCAAGATATGGATCTAAAGCACAAAGAGCCTAGAACCAGCTTTTCAATAGGATAGGTAAGTTTCCCATTGACAAGGGGTGCTAGAACTGCATAAATCTGCAAAGATCTATTCCCCACTTGCTGCAACTTACAGAGGCAATCAAACCCTAAACAGGATCTGCATTGCAGCTGGAAGTAGAAGCTTGGCCAAATGTCCGATAGTGGGCAAAGCTGAACATCCTCCTCCAAAGAGCTGCTCCATGGAAGGAGAGAGGGTTCTTAAATAGGAAACCCTCTTCCCTTTGGCTAAACAGCCAAGAGAACTCGAGTTGCCCAAGCAACCTCAAATTTGAAATATCTTCAACAACCCTTCCTTGAGTCCTCTCCCTCCCTTTTATAAAATGAGGATGTGCAAAACCCTAAACCACTTCACTTGAATTGGCCCCTTTCACACTGAGGTCCTCCTTCTGAAACTGCGCGGATCACTTAGGAGGTTCAATGCACCTGGACTGTCTTGTGATTTGGTCCTATTGACCTAGTCAAATAGCTCAGCCCTGTTCACACACAAGTGGTTTTTATGCAACCAGCTCATATTAATCCTATTCACATTGAGCATGTATTTATTTTTAGATCTAAGGAGTGTTACATGTCCTCCATTAGTCTATTATTCACAAACATGGAAAATAAAACAAAACTTTAATGTTCCAATTAGCTTAGCTAATTTAGGAACATTACAGTCCTCCCCTCCCAAATGTTTCTTGTCCTCAAGCAACTGCAAGGATATAACTGAAAGATGTCTCCTCCTCCTACTGTAGCATCCCCATATGATGAACTCCTCCAAATAATGAGATGTTGTGTCAACAATGAATCTCCATATTGCCCCTCCCAAGCATGCAAGTTAGTTGAATAGCTATCATCATGAAACAATCAAATACTCAAGAAGGCAATAAGGTGTTGCCTAGAGGCTCCCTTGAGGCATGGAATCTTAAGTGTATTGGGAAATAACATCCCCCATGTGAGTTCTCCATCCTCAAGCAATCATCCACCAAAAATGAGTCACCTCATGACATGGAAATTATATGAAAATGTTCCTCCACCTTGAGCTCCTGCAAAATAGGTGGGCTGAAAATCTGCACATGGTAGACAAGATGGCCTACCGCACGTTGTTCTCCTCTCCACTTGGGATAAGTGTCGAGTAAAATCTCATCTTGGGCTGTAAGGATATTTCCCTCAAGTGGGATCATGGAGATTAGATATGAAAAGATCCTTCCTCCAACGCTACAAAACCAGATGGCCCAAGACACTCCATATGTGAGGGATATGAGATAGTCATCATATGGAATTCCATCACATACATGGCCCACCTCCAAGAGAAACAAGTGTTTGGCTATGGTGGCCACAACTTCTCCCATGTTCCCATTAAAACATGTGCTGCAGAAAATGAGGGGATCTCCTTCCCCAAGGACACACTCATCTCATGTGTCTCCTCCTCAATCATGCTCTCAATAGACATAATGACAATATCAGCAAAAAGAAAACATGATCATCATCATAATGAGGGAAATACTGAAGGTTCTATGTGATTCAAGAGATTACCAACAGTTCCTCAAATCCTCACAGCGCAGTCTTTTCAACTGCTTCTTCAGAAGATTATATGGAAAATTGCTTCCTGTGACATGGTTAATCATATGAATTAAGAATCCACATGTAAGGAAAACATATTTTCCCAAGGCCACATAATAGATAGTTTTCTCCATCATGCAATTTGGCCCAATGAAGTTCATGGAGCTCAATAAATAGCTTGCCCTCTTATGGAGCAATGCATTGGTAAGAGAATGCAAGAAAAAGTCCTAACCATATGTAGGAAGCAAGAAGATACATGGATTCATGAGTGAACCCTCAAATGTAGTTTGGCACACTTCCATGAAGAGAAATGAACCAAGCTCTGCATGCAAATCCTCTTCTCCATGCTTGGAAACCCAAGACAAGAAGAATACATCATCTTCTTCACCTCCTCTCTGCTCACCAAGTGCATCGAATGAGAAGTGATCCTGGGAATACTCCATCAATAAATCCCAACTCTAAAGTGACAACGATGTTGGCCTATGAAAATAGGCTCCCATCAACACATAGCTCCAATCTTTGACATGCAGAATGTCAAAGGCATCTCCCATAATGCTACTACATATGAGAAGTCCTTCCCATGAGAAAGTCCTTCTTGAACATCTAAGGTCAAGGAGTAACCCCTTTGCACTATGATAGTGCCATCTTCTACTCCTGCAACATCATGAAAACTGTGAGAGCAAATCTACCCTTTCTCTCTCAAGAACATCCCAAGCAACAAAATCCTTTGCTGCTTTCTCATTCTTCCATCATTCCATCGATGTAGTGACAACATGGTGCTTGACATGAAAAATGTTATGCCAACACAATGTGCCCATACTCTTTGCTGCTCCATGATGCAAGTATCCTGCTACATACCCTTAGTAAGAGTGTGATGATCAAACTCTTCCAAGAGCAGCCAGTGCAGCCAAGCCTCCTGCTGCCTGGTATCAAAAATCTACAAGTGGCTTTCTAGCCTCTTGCTCTCCATCCTCCATCTTGGTACACCTCCCATGAGGGATACCATCATCCCAAATCAGATTCCTGCACTCCATGCTTCTCTTCATCACCACCGTTGTACAGTGCAATGCAACTCTGTTGCTCTAAATCAGCAACATGAAAAGATGTAGATCTCCCCATATAATGTGTTGAAATGATCATAAATGAATCTTTAATCATACCCTGGTGAATAGAAGCAAAAATTCTTCTGTAGTTGTGTGGCATTCCTCCATTTCTGAACATGAAGGCTGCTCCTCCAAGGTTGTGACAATGCTGGTACAAGTCTCCACCTTTTCAATCTCCTTGAGATCTTCTTCAATGCCCTTCATGATCTGAAAATAGAGTAGGGAGATCTTCTCACCCATAATTCTTTCAAGTGGTGGAGCCATGCTCTGGTTTTTCTCTGTATAGCTCTCCTTCTTTGTGAGGATAGGAAGTGCATGGATCTTACTCTCCTTCTTGAAACCTTCTGCAGGTCTCATTGCAACTTCTGCTTCTTGAAACCCTCTAGGAGTTTCATTTTCTTCCTCCTTCTTTCTTCTGTCTAACCTCTTTGAAGAGGCTCTTCCTGGATCTGAAATATGATGAGGTAAAACTCATCTCCTTTAGCTTTCTGCTCCCTAGTTTTATTCTTGCTTCTTCTGATAGCTTGATCTCACAGGCTAAGCCAGAGATCATGCTTTGATACCACTGTAATGTTCCAGATCTAAAACTGCTCATGAATCCGGCAAATCATATTCCCTTTTTCAGAAACATTAACAATCAACAACTGAACTATTCCAGAGATTGACTGTAGGGGAATTTATCGGGTATGTCACCTTTACAAGAAATTATGAGACCCAAAGGCTAGCTGGCCCACTAGTAGACTCTGTCTATAGAACTATGTCAAGAGTTAATATTTTCAAGAGGGGATGCTCAGCAAGCCAAGCCTGAAAAATGAATTTTTCAGAGATGGGTGCTTCAGCAACTAATATCAACTCTTGGATCCCTTAGATATGATAATCTAAAACCCATTTCCAAGAGGAGATCAGAAACAAATCAGACTAGGTGGGTTAAACGATTCTCCCACACCTAGCTTGCCTTAAAAACTGCCCAAATGAGGGACTGCAACAATATAGAAACTGTATAATGGTCTCACACTAATGAATAAGATTTAAAACAGGTGCAATAGAAATAAATACAAATCTTTAACTACAACAATAACTTATACAACATTTTATGAACCAAGGGGTGGGGAAAAGTGAAGATTTAGGCCCTAAAAAGAGTATAATCAAATATTTGCGTAAAAATAAGGTGGGAAAGTGGTTGGATATGATATCTAGGGTTATGAAGGACTCCCATGTCGAATTTCATCAACAAAAAAAAAAATTTCTATGTTAAATAGTTCCTCCTTCCCGACTAGTCAAGAAAATCACCCAATCCCCATGACTTTGAATATGCAGAATTTACTGAAGCTCAGGCAGCGTGATTTTCTGAAGCTATTTGTTGAAATATGACACAATCATCATCAAATAATCTTGGGTTCATAGCTTAAGAAAAGTATGTAAGAAAAACAGAGTTTTACATGAAATAACCCTCAAGATTGAGGTGTTGCAACACAGGAAATTACCCAGAAACTCTTCAGTGTAAATTTCAGGAGGTTGAAGTTTCATTTTATTATAAATCAGATCTACAACATATCCTTGCATGAAAACAGAGACCTCTTACAGATCTGGAAGCCAAAGAGGCTCTTTATTACACTCCCCTTGGGGATCTCAACAAATGATGAACCATAGTGAGTAGATCTGAGACCTAAGACATAGTCTGCAATAGTATTCAGAAATTCTGCAGTAAATACATTAGAAAATAAATCAGATCTAAAGGTTACATGGATTGGTTGGCCAATCCATGGATCACCATAGTGGAAGGAAGGGAACCTCTCCACTAGAGATCTCTCCTCCAGGAGAACTCCAAAACCCCTGCAACTTTGCTTCTCAAGAATTACGCAGCTTAGGGAGAGACACTGCGCAGTTAACCAAAAACAAAATTTGACCTGATGCCAAGATATGGATCTGAAGCACAAAGAGCCTAGAACTAGCTTATCAATAGGATATGTGAGTTTCCCATTGACAAGGGGTGCTAGAACTGCATAGATCTGCAAAGATCTATTCCCCAATTGCTGCAACTTACAGAGGCAATCAAACCCTCAACAGGATCTGCATTGCAACTGGAAGTAGAAGCTAGGCCAAATGCCAGATAGTGGGCAAAGTTGAACATCCTCCTCCAAAGAGCTGCTCCATGGAAGGAGAGAGGGTTCCTAAACAGGAAACCCTCTTCCCTTTGGCTAAACAGCCAAGAGAATTCAAGTTGCCCAAGCAACCTCAAATTCGAAATATCTTCAACAACCCTTCCTTGAGTCCTCTCCTTCCCTTTTATAAAATGAGGATGTGCAAAACCCTAAACCACTTCACTTGAATTAGCCCCTTTCACACTGAGGGCCTCCTTCTGAAACTGCGCAGATCACTTAGGAGGTTCAATGCACCTGGACTGTCTTGTGATTTGGTCCTGTTGACCCAGTCAAATAGCTCAGCCCTGTTCACACACAAGTGGTTTTTATGCAACCAGCTCATATTTAATCCTGTTCACATTGAGCATGTATTTATTTTTAGATCTAAAGAGTGTTACATGTCCTCCATTTGTCTATTATTCACAAACATGGAAAATAAAACAAAACTTTAATGTTCCAATTAGTTTAGCTAATTTAGGAACATTACACCATTGATAGCTCGTCCATTTAATATTACTTTCAAGAGGCAGCCAGCCCAAAGGACGTCGTCCTTTCCTTTCAGACTATTAAATAATCATACCCCTTACCGTTCTCTGGGAAAGTGGAAACTCTGATGACGAGTAATGTGGAAATGAATCGATCAGTGTAGAAAATTTAATCTTTAAATAAAATTAGTATTAGTTTTTAAGTTAATATTTTTTTTTTTGGCGTGTGGAAAGTTGAGTTTTGTATTTTTTATTATAATTGTTTTTTTTAATATGTAAATCTATTTTAGAATATAAAAATTATTAAAGTAACGTTTAATTTAATTTGTTATTAAGGAATTATAGCAAAATTGATTTGGTTATTAATATTTATTTATTTTTAGTCTGCAGGGGCATGGTCTAGTGGCTAGCGAATGCACTGTTAAGGCGTTCGTGCTGTGTAGCAGGTCATGAGTTCGAGCCTCATCTTATCCGGGTACCGTTCTTGTAGGTTGGGCAGTCCCTGAGAGGTTATAGTGGTAGCCAAGGGGTTTGACCCTGGGTCTCCCATGTAAAAAGTTGTCTAATGTTGCCGATTCCTATGACTCACAAAAAAAAATTTTATTTATTTATTTTTTATTTTTAATTTACATATTTTTTTAGCATATTTCTCTCCTTTTATGTGGAAGGCTCTTACGATATGAAAATATGTTTTGGATTAGGAGAGAATCTCTCATAACCATAAGTGTGTCACTTGAGGTTTTGAATTTTTTTTTGACTTGCAAGTTCAACAATGTTTGAAGGACTAGGGTTTTGTAGGAAAAGAAGCGAGGGCGGGGCAATTGACCCGTAGCTACCTTAGCCCCTATTTTTGTGCCTTTCCTATGCTTGCCACTAGTTTTTGTGGCTCTCTGATGTTTTTGTTGTTGTTCCATGGGTGCTCGTTTTGGAGGCGTTTCTTGGGTGACGGTGCAGTTATATTAGTGCTTGTGTGGGGTGGATGCAGGGTTCTATTGCTACCAATGGTACCTGTTGCTCGAGTTTTTAATGGTGTTTTCTCTCCTTTATGTCGATGTCACTGGTGCCTGCCATTTGAGGTTCAAATGGTGTTGTCTCTCCGTTATGTTGTTGATGTTGTGCCATGGGTGCTCGTTCTAGACATGTTTTTTGGTTGTCGATGCGGTTCGCTTAGTGGTTACATGGGGTAGATACCAGGGTTCTCTTGTTGTTGCTCAAGATTTGAATGATGTTGTCTTCTCCTTACATCACTTCCGCCATGGTGCCCTCTGTTTTTTTTTGTACAACTTTTTTACGATTCACAATGCATTTGCAACGGATCCCCTGGGCTTTTTGCACTATTTTTTTAGTTTTTCTATCTTTGGGCTTGTTGTTTTGGACTTCTTGGGCGGCCTATGCCTCATTTAGAGACCTGTTGAAGCATCTCCATACGTTTTCTAGTTAGAGTATCTTCCAACATTACTTGTTAGTCAGAGTATCTTCCAAAATTATTTTCTTGCCAATCAGAGTATCTTCCAGTGATATCTTCCTACTGGTCAGAGTATCTTCCATCTTTTGCCTAGGCGGACATTTGGGTCTTGTTTACGGGCTTTGCACCCTATTTCCTTTCATTTTTATTTTTTTTGGGGGTGGGGGGGAGGGGGGGGGGGGGTGTGTTTGATTACTCGTGTGGCTGGCCGGACCGCATGCCCCTAGGGATTATGTTTTTTTTGTACACATTATGGTGGATTAGGACTTGTTGTCCCTAGGTTTTACGATGTTTTTGCAGCGAATTTTTCCATATGTAAACAATATTTTTATATAATATAAAGTCTCTTGGTTTTTTCTTATCGAAAAATAAAAAATAAAAAATGTGTCTACTTGATGTTCTTTGGATAACAAAAGTCACCAGTAGAGATGACATATCCCTTATTGATTATTTGTCATATAACCAAAACCCTATGAGTACTTGAACACTTTTTCCTCCTCACGATACCCCTCCCCCTCCGCCAATTGAAACAAACCTTTCCACCTAACTATTTAGCTATATCTTCAAAAACTCATTTCAAACCTTCTCACCTAACTATTAAACCATTTTTTCAGAACTCATAAATACAACAACCTTGTCCTCCATTAAAAAAAACCTTTGATTAGCAACAACCTTGTCCACAATCAAAGACCTTCTTGCCTTCTTATGCATCCCTCAAAGGGCAATGATTGCATCGTCAAATTGGATTATTCACCACACTTGTTCAAGGTGAAACTCTGCGATTCGGTGGGTCTGGATGTAACATCAATTCCCAAACAAAGTCCATATACAAATTCGGTTGGTCTGGGATGTGGAATATGTAAAACAAGTTTTTTTTTGGGGTGAGAGGACTACTGCCATGGATTGTTTGGTTTGACTTATAAAACTACATAGGGATTGTTTGATTTCACTTGTAAAACTATATTTTTTCATTTTTATATGTATTATTATTCGCGTAAATATTTTTTTATTTATTTTTTTGTGGTGCTGGGTAGTGATAGTGTTGAACTTACTTTGATTCTAGATTTTAAAAATATTTTGAAATTTGATAAAATTAATTATTTAATTTTTGTTTATTAAATTCTGAAATATTCCTGTAATTTGTAATCCAAATAAAAAAAAAAAAAATCTAAATTGTAGCCATTAATCTTTTACATCAATATCTCTATTTATATATATATATATTTATATTTATATATATATATATATATATATATATATATATATATATATATAAGAATGAGAATTTTGGACATGGACATAGCTCTCAAAACATTCACCATTTTCAACTTAATCTGATAAACTAGTCAATGAATGTGTTAATGCTAAGGAGTTGTTTTTGTGTGATTTTTTTGGTGCTGAAATCTCGCTGAAAAATTGAGGTGAAATATTGTATTAAAGTTGGTATAACTCATCAAACAACTTGTGATTTCAATAAATTTCTACAAAATTTTAGAAAAATTAGATCTGAAAAATCTATAAAAAAAACCTAAAAAGATCTCTCTTTTCAACTTAGCCAAGTAAACTAATCAATGTAATTTGTTAATGCTAAGTGGATTGGACACTGCGGCCATTGATAGCCCGTGCAGTTAATATTACTTTCAAGAAGCAGCCAGCCCAAAGGACGTCGTCCGTTCATACCCCTTAGCGTTCTCTGGGCAAGTGGAAACATATAGAAATTTAATAAAAGTCAACTCTGATGCCGAGTAATGTGGAAATGAATCGATCAGCTTAGAAAAATTAATCTTTAAATAAAATTATTTTAAGTTTAATTTTTTTTTTTTGGGTGTGGAAAGTTGAGTTTTGTATTTTTTATTATAATTTTTTTTGAATTATGTTTATTTGGATTTGGTTATTAATATTTATTTATTTTTATTTTTAATTTATATATAATTTTAGCATATTTATCTTTTTTTTTTTTTAATGTGGAAGTCTTTTATGACATGGAAATATGTTTTGGATTAGGAGAGAATTTTCCATAATCATAAGTGTGTTCACTTGAGGTTTTGAATTTCTTTTTGGACTTGCAAGTTCAACATTGCTTGAAGGGTTAGGGTTTTGTGGGAGAAGAAGTGGGGGCGGGGCGACTAACCTGTAGCTGCCTTAGCCCCTATTTTTTGTGCCTTTCCTATGCTTGCCACTGGTTTCGGTGGCTCTCTGATGTTGTCGTTGTTGTGCCATGAGTGCTCGTTTTGGAGGTGTTTCTTGGGTGACGATGTAGTTCGATTAGTGCTTGTGTGGGGTGGATGCAGGGTTCTCTTGCTATCACTGGTGCCTACTACTCAAGGTTCAAATGGTGTTGTATCTCCTTTATGTCGTTGTCGTTAGTGCCTGCCATTTGAGTTTCAAACAGTGTTGTATCTCCATTATGTTGTTGTCGTTATGCCATGGGTGCTCGTTCTGGACATAAGTTTTGGGTGTCGATGTAGTTCACTTAGTGCTTACATGGGGTGGATTCCAGGGTTCTGTTGTTGTTGCTCGAGGTTTGAATGGTGTTGTCTTCCCCCTACATCACCGCCGCCATGGTGCCCTCTGATTTTTTTTGGTGCATCATTTTTATGATTCACGATGCATCAACAACGAATCCCTTAGGATTTTTGCACTATTTTTTTAGTTGGCCTATCTTTGGGCTTGTTGCTTTGGATTTCTTGGGAAGCCCATGCCTCGTTTAGAGACCTGTTGAAGCATCTGCAGGCGTTTTCCAGTCAGATTGTCTTCTGACATTATTTTTCAGTCAAAGTATTTTCCATAATTATTTTCTTGCCAATTAGAGTATCTTCCAGTGATATCTTCCTATTGGTAAACGTATCTTCTAGCTTTTTCCTGGGTGGACATTTTGGTCTTTTTTGTGGGTTTTGCACCCTATTTCCTTTCGTTTTTTCTTGGGGTTTGATTACTTGCATAATAATGGGTCTGTGTGCCCTGTATCATGTTTTTTTGTACACATTATGGTGGCTTAAGACTTGTTGTCCCTAGGTTTTATATTGTTTTTGCAGCGAATTTTTCCATATGTAAACAATATTTTTATATAATATAAAGTCTCTTGGTTTTTTCTTATCGAAAAATAAAAAATAAAAAATATGTGTCTACTTGATGTTCTTTGGATAACAAAAGTGATCGGTAGAGAGGATATATCCCTTGTTGATTATTTGTAATATGACCAAGACCCCATGAGTACTTGAACACTTTTTCCTCCTCAGGGTACCCCTCCCCCTCCTACCCCCTTGAAACAATTTATACATTTGAAAATGCATTTTAAACAACTTAAAATCATAAGATAAAAAAAAGTTATATCACTTGATTCCAAAGAAAAAAAAAGAACTGAATACTCAAATCTTTAAAAATTTGTGTATTGAAATCTAAAAATTTATAAAAGAAAGAAAGATTGATATGAAAATCTTCGTCAATTTAACAAATAGTTTTGTTAAATTTTTTTTATTAAAATAAGGAAGTAAATTAATATATATATATATTCCCCACTGGCGGTGTCCAATCACTGGGACAAGTGGGATGTGGGCAGTTAAGGTTCGTCTAACCCTTAGACACGCCCGCCGACTCATCACTCTCCCACGCGCGAAAGGTAATGTGCCTCAGGGAAGGCGATCCTACAGCAAGTACGCAAGTAGTTAAGAGCGGGATGGACGTCTCATAGGCCATTCAGTATCCGCGGGTGATAGCAAACGCTGGTTCTCAAGCCTCGGCTTGAGTTCCGCTGGCTTGAGACAAGGAGGGTGACAATTCTGTCAGGTAGCAGTGGTGAGAGTTTGGCAGCGAGGAGGTATCTTGGCAACATCATGAGCACACTACACCAGGAGTTAGACGAAGGTGGTGGAGGTGAATTCGATGTGGAGGAAGTGTCTCTGGACGAGTGGTTCTGGTGTTCAGCCCGGGCTCCTGAACATAGTTTGCAAACTGCGCAGAAGAAATTCTTCATTGGCCAAGCCCCAAGGTGGTTCTGCCTTGAGCTTACGGAGCACTCAGGCTCTCCTGTGATTCACATTTGCGGGTGGTGGCACTTCCGCACCTCCTCGGAAGGCAGTGTGGATATTGGTAGCGGTAGTGTGTTTCTTGTCTACGATGCTCGGGACACGATCAGTGACAACCTCAGCCGCGGGTGCAAGGACGAAGTGTGGGTTTTAGAGGCTACGAGACTCGGAGCGACTTGGCATTGCATCCCAACACTGCGAGAGGGAGTGGTGGGTGACTGCATGTCACACGAATGAGGTCGGACATGGCGTGGTGGTCTTCAATGCGACATGGACAACTGCCAAGTACCCAGGGACTCAAGCTCCCACTTGGAATCTACTGAGAGCCAGCAATCGGCAGTGGCCATGGATGTTTCTTTGGCTCAATCACCAGACCAAGTTGAGGCTCCAGCCACCCTTGAAGCCATTTCCGCTCAGCTCCAGCAGATCCAGCTCAACCTAGAAACCCTATGTGAACAAAGGTATGATGATCATAATGAATTTGTGGCCTACATCAATGTTGTTCAAAACCTGCATACAAAGACCCTCAAAGCTCTGGAGAGTCTGCATCGTCTTCTGAGGTGCTCTCAAGACCACCTCCAAGCTCTAGAGACCTAAGTGGATCATATTAGCTACCATATACATAATCAGGATCGTCTCTTCACGGCTCCTTCTCCAGGTCCCTTGCACCCTCCCTTATGATGACAATTCTTGTATGTTTATTTTGTAATTTTGTGCGGAAAATAACCAAGAGAACCGAATTCCTTGGCAAGCACCCAAGTCCTTCTAGGCATTCCATGTCTTTTGGGTTGCCTGAATGTAATACATCCATGTTGGCTCCTACTGTAAATTTTGCTTCTGATATGATAATATAATCTAGACTTTGACCAACTATATATATATATATATATATATATTGGGTGGGGCTTTTAGATCTTCTATGTTTTGGTTTTTTTCCAAGTATTTTTTTGGTCAATTTTACCTAAAATTCTGCAGGTATTTGTTGGAATCACAAAATTGAGCTCTAAAATGTGCATAATATAAGTGCTCAAAGGTTTTTCATGGCATTGAATCCATTTATATATATTCAAAAACACATTTGAAATAATAAAAATCACCATTTCACCAAAAATTATATGTGAAAAAAACAAAACATAGAATAATGAGAGTGCACTATTTTTCAATGGGAATTTATTTACTCTTATTAAACATTGATTATTAGTTTTTGAAAAAAATCATTATCAAAATTAACTATATTAAAAAAATAAAAACAAAAACAATTTCATCATAAAATGTTTGCAATTTTATTAAACAATATTTTAACCAATTTTCCTTCCATAATTATTATTTTAATTTTAAGTTTTAAATATATCTAAATTAAATATAAACTTTAAAAATACAACATAAACTGAAAAAACAAAGTCCATAGTTGTCACGCCCCCACACTAGAGGTGACTCGATTTTCACTTGTGGGCAGTGTGCGACAACGACCAACCTTTTTGTTTTCTTACTACTACAGTTCACGGACTATGCCTATCACCAACACTTAGCCAATTTTTTATCAAGTGTTCACTTTCTTCAATAATGCAGCGGAAATACATTCAATTATATTTTAGCAATTATACTTCATAACATGTGAAATCCAATCATAAGCATAAACACATATTTATGAAGGGAGAGGCAACTACCAAACAATCTCCCCAATACTTCGAAAATTATGAAAATCTTTACAAGTACAATTATTTTAAAAGGTTGTGCACGATCTTCCCATGCATCGTCACACTACACTGGTTTAGCTCACTACGGCCTTACCACAACCCTGCCTAGCGAAAACCCAAAATTCCTATTTTTCAAACAATCAGTCGTTCAGTTCGTTTTGCCTAGACGCCCTACCGCACCCTATCACATCCTGCCTACTTTTTCACCATGCCCTGTAGCGCCATGGCACACCATGCTCACCTGCAAGACTTTGCCCGATGACCTCACCTAGAAGACTTCACACGAATGCTCTGCAGGACACACCTAACCTACATGACATGCTTGAATCACCTGAACGACTTCGCTTGAACAACCTACACTACCTGCCCAACCTGCATGACTCGCCCGACTCACCCGAATGACTTTTCCTGAATGACCTGCACTGCCCGCCCAACGTGCACAACTCACCCAAACAACTTCGCCCGAATGACCTACACTGCCCACCTAACTTGAACGACTCACCTGACTCACCAGAATGACTTTTCCCGAACACACAACACGGGTCAGCATGACCTAAACAAAATGGTCTGCATGACCCAAATGACACACCCGAACACTACACAAAGCACGGGTCTGTGACCTGACTTGAACTCTGCACATGACCCAAGTTTCCTTCGCCTAACTTGCTCACTCTGCAAGCTCATACATGATTTTTCCTTTTGTTCACTTCAGAACTTGAACAAATGCTTCACCAAATTTCCTCTAAATGAATAACACGCCTTGCCAATTTATATGGTTCGATACTCATCCATTTCTCCAAGTGTCACGTCTCTTGGGTTGTCCTTATGGGTCAACCTGCCCACACATTGTCGAGTTGACCTGTTCGCACACCCACACGTGACCCTTCATATTTTCTAAGTCATGAGCCGACTTCGTTTGGTCAAGTGGGCACCTTCGCTCGTCCGCACGTGCTCGCCCGTCGCACTGCCCTGTCACCCAACATCCATCGCATCATCCGGTTGCACATCGCATGCCTTCAACCGAACATGGCCATCCATCGCACATGATGGGCGCGCCCGTATTATGATCACACGCCTTTAACTGAACGCTCTCCTACTCGAGTTTCCTTTAACCAAACACGGGTGCTCATCGCACATATGGGCGTGCTCATACTACTAGTTTAGTTTTTCGACTCTCAGGGTTGTCATGGGCACTCGCCTAGCTCGAAGCCCTAACGTCCTCCCCTACTATAAAATGGTTGTCGCCCTCGACAACACCATCTCAGAAAAAGCCATCGCTAATACCAAAATGTATCAAAGTGTCACCAGATCCACCATAAAATTTATATGTTGTCCAACTCTCTTATCTCCATCGAATGAACCTCCTCCAAGTCCCATGTCTCCATGTATAGGTGAGACTCATCAATCCATGTTCATCAACCACACTCATCGCAATCCTCCATACTACCCTATCATGTGGAAGGATGACCCCTCCAACTCAGTTGTATGATATCACTACAATATATATGTGCCAACCCACCATGTATCGTCATCATGTGAACTATTGCTATGATACTCCTACTCAACTCCAACATATATTAGCACATTGAGCTCCCCCATGTCTCGAACTAGTCGGGTGATCAGTCCAACTATCATGCTCAATCCATGAGAACACACCTGCTCATGCCTTCGTCAGTTGTTTCTCCAACATTTTGTCACATCTTCAACTCAATCAAGAACTCTCTTCGTCAATCCAATACTCAATGTTTCATATCTAGGTCCATGAAGAAACTCCATCTCATATGTGATATGTTTCCCATCAATAATGTCAAGGTAGCAAGTACAAACCTACCTCATTATCTCATCCATGTGATGCCCATGGTCATGGACCAATCAACCATCATGTCAATCAAAAGTGGCTAAGTCTCATCGACTCAACCCATGCCCAAATTCTCCTGCCAATGCATATCAATCATTGCAACTTCAAACAATTCTAGAGTGTCTCATCTTTATCGTATCCATCAAGTCACTCCTCATGAACACACCTCATAATGTGTCAAAGGTATGCATCTTATACTGCATCAAGGTCACATCACATCCTGACCTCATCTCCTCAACGATCCAGATACTCCAAGAACACTATAATATGAAGTCTCCATCAGCTGAAAATATCTCTAAGTCTTCATGAGATCCCATGAATCATCTCCATCCAACACCTCGGCAAGCACACTTGAATCAGTCATAAATTCCATCGCAAGTTGTCTCTACCCTCTTGGTCGTATGAACACTCTCATAGGCTACTCAAAATCCAACCGTGGTCTTGTTGTCCAAAGTGGCCAACATACCCATCAGTCCATCTGCAAGATGTCTCCATGTCTTACCAGTAAGTCCATCCTCCTCAACATCCCTTCCTTGACACTTCTCCTTGATGCCAGCACATGAAATCTCTATAAATGCTTCTACATAATGTCCCTACACAATGCCTCCCACGCACCCTTCTTCTCCAATTTGATGCCCATGACTTGAGTTATCCAATATGTCCACTCTAGTAGACCTAGCACAACTCTAGTCATCACATCCTTGTCCTTCATATGTTTTCATGGGTCCTTCCTTCATTTCTACCTCCCTCACTAAAGTTCGACAAAAACTACCTCTAGGTTTCAGCCATGAAGAAGTCTACCCAAGTATAACATTGATATGCCCTTCCTTCATTTTGTCCATGATTCATGCGAGACACTTAGCCAATTCTCCACTTGGCTAAACATGACTCACCCATTGCAAAGCTCATCATGTTCCACTCTTGTCACGGGCATTCACACCTTCTTCCATAAGGTCACAAACTGCCCCAACGAGTCCTGCAACAAACAACGCTCCTTGCTTCCCCAATGCATAAGGTCTCACTGTAATCTTCCAAGGAATGACTTTCCATCGCATCAGCAAGGAAAATCTCCCTTTTTCCATTCCTGCATATGGCCATCCTCCAAAAGTTCCAATGAAACACAAGTCACTTCAAGACTTACATTTTTGTGAGGTTTCTCCATGTGAGTGCCTCCTATCATCAATGTCAAGTGTCATCACACCAAGTTCCTATTCTTTCATTGATACATATATAAAATCTTATTCTTCGTATGTAGCTTCCTCCTCTTCATCGAAATTGATAGCTTCATCCTGATCCATTTCCCATCCAAGTCAAATATTTTAATAAAATCTTATTCTTCGTATGTAGCTTCCTCCTCTTAACATTCTCTTCCAATACCTCAACTACATCCTGAATTCGTCATATTTCTTCTTTCATGTGTTTCAACAAGTACAAAGTTTTCAAAATTCTATCACAACACTTTTCCATCTTTCGGCTTTAGCCCTAGCCACTATCTTTCCCCTGCTAAAATTCGATACTTCAGTCAGCTCGAATAGCCTTGAACCAAGCTCTACTACCATCTATCACACCCCCACACTAGTGGTGACTTTATTTTCACTTGTGGGCGGTGTGCGGCACCGTCCAACCTTTTTCATTTTCTTACTACTACGTTTCAAAAACTACGCCTATCACCAACACTTAGCCAATTTTTCATCAAGTGTTCACTTTCTTCAATAATGCATTGGAAATACATTCAATTATCTTTTATCAATTATACTTCATAACAAGTGCAATCCAATCATAAGCATAAACACATATTTATGAAGGGAGGGGAAACTCTCGAATGGCATGGCTAATACTTATAGAATTTTGAAAAATTTTACTAGTACAATTATTTAACAGGTTGTGCATGACCTTCCCATGCACCGCAACACAACTACATTGGCTCAGTTGACAGTGTCCTTACGATGGCCCTGCCTAGCGAAAACTCCAAATTCCTATTGTTCAAACAAACAGTCATTCATCTCGTCCTATCCAGACGCCCTGTCATGCCTTGGCACATATTACCTATTTTTGCACGACGTCCTGTCGCGCCTTGGCATGCCCTACTGACCTGCACGACTCTGCCCGGTGACCTCACTCAAATGACTTCACATTGATGCCCTGTATGAACCAGCCGGCCTGCACAACATGCCCAACTCACCTGAACGACTCCGCTTGAACAACCTGCACTACATGCGCAACCAACACGACTCACCCGACTCACCCAAGCGACCTACACTACTTCCCCGACCTACACGACTTTCTCGACTCACACGACCGACTTCGTCCGAACAACCTACACTTCCCACCCAACCTACACAACTCGCTTGACTCACCAGAACGACTTCTCTTGAATGACCTACACTGCCCACCCTGCCTATAACACTCACCTAACTCACCCAAACGACTTCTCATGAACACACGACACAGGTCTAAACGACCTGAACGAAATGGTTTGCATGACCCGAATGACACACTCGAACTCTACACATGACCTGATTTTCCTTCGCCTAACTCACCCGCCCTGCAAGCTCCTACACGGTTTTTCCTTTCATTCACTTCAGAACTTGAACGAATGCTTGACCGAATTGCCTCCAAATGCATGGCACGCCTTGCCAATATATATGGTTCACTTCCCATCCATTTTCCACAAGTGTCACGTCCCTTGGGGTGCCCTCATGGGCAGGCCTGCCCACACATTTACTAGTCGACCTATTCGCACAGCCACACACGACCCTTCATATTTTTATAAGTCACAGGCCAACCTTCGTTCAGTCGGGTGGGCACCCTTTTTCGTCCACACGCGCTCGCCCATCGCACCTCCCAGTCGACCAACGTCTATCGTGCTGCCTGATCGCCCAACGTCCATCGCACATCGCACGCCTTCAATCGAACATGGGTGTTTTTCGCACATGATGTGCACGCCTATACTATGGCCACACTCCTTTAACCGAACACGCTCCTACTTGAGTTGTCTTTAACTAAATATGGGTGCCCATCGCACATATGGGCGTGTTTTTACTACAAGTTTGTTTTTCGACTCTCAGGGTTGTGACGGGCGCTTGCCCAACTCAAGGCCCTGATAATAACTATCCCAAAAAAACTATATATATATATATATATATATATATATATACATATAATTTAAGGATGAAATAGATTTTTCACTGGAATCTAACAAAACAATTTCAAGAAAGAATGTTATTTTTGTTGTTGTTTAAAATGTGTTTTTGAATGCATAACTAGATCCAACACTCTGAAAAACCCCTAGGGAACTCCAAATATACAGATTAAACAATTTAAGCTCAATTTTTTAAAAATATATGTTGGATTTTGCTTCAAATTAACCAGAAAAAATGTCATGAAAAAGGTCATTTCATCTATAAGTTAGACTATATATATATATATATATATATATATATATATATATTACAAAATAAAAAACAAAATACAACATAAACTTTAAAGAAATATGTTCACACCTATCCAAAAATATATCATTTTTTTTAAATTGAGAATTACATGCAATTTCTAAACCTAGAAGAGTTAACAAAATGACCAAGAGTGTAAGATCCTACAAAGAAAATGGTGCTCAAATTTTCAGGGTTGCTAGGTGTGCAACACTTGTGGTTTTTTCCTCCTTTATCCTTTCCCTTGTCTAGCCTATTTAAATTTATTTGGTTTTTTCTTCATTGTCTTAAGTTTCACTATTGATTTTCCATGTCTCATATTGCATTGATAAGGTTATCATGTTTATTGGTCGAGGCCTATGAAAAAATTCATAATTATAGAATTACCATTACTCTCTAAGGCACAAGCTAAAAGTAACTTAAGTTGGAGATCCAAAGAGATAATCCCTCATCAATGTGGACACAAAAAATGTAGCCATTTTTCACTCTTAACTTGTCCTCTAAATCCTCCCCGTAACCTCCAAAAGAAAACCCTAACACCCAAAAGCTTCTTCCCTGTAAAAACCTCTCATTCGAGGTTATTACAATCTTATAAGTGACCCTATAAGTGTCTTGCTCTTCCATGCTCTATATTTTATCCCAACCTAGACTAACATTTAAACTGAGCTTTTAAACTCATCGTTGTTAATAAATAAACCACTCAAAAAAATTCCACTTTCCAAAGCTTTCCTTGTTTAAACTCATTGTTGTAAATAAATTAACCACTAACCAAAAGTGCCATTTTCCAAAGCTTTCCTTCAATACCTTCAACAATGAAGCTAAAAACGCTTTCCTCACTTTGAAATTCATAACTAAACTCCCCATGCTAAAAATTTATCTCTAAAATCAATATGGTTGATTACCTCCACATTTTATACAAATTCCACTCTTTATGTCTCTTCCTTCCCACTCTTTAAGCCTTTTCCTTCCAGTACTGCAAGATTTAACAAGGATGCGTTGCATTCAACATACCTGCCGCATAAATGGTAGCTCTCTGGTTTCTTCAGTCTGTACAAATATAACCACTAGATAACCACGTGATAAGATGTCATCTCTCGCTTGAATGAATACCTATATACGTTTACCTTGATTTGATATAAAAAATGTTGAAGTTTTCAACAAGAAACAGTGAAGGAGGCATCCTGAAACATCATCCTTGATCCTAGTTGGAAAATAATCACCTAAACTAGGTGGGGCCCACACAGGCTATTTTTAGGTGTATGTCTATTTTTAGACATGGTGAGCATATTTTATATGTAGCAGGAGGCTATTTGTATATGGTTGGTCAAATGTGAAAATAGATGAAATTATATTTTTAGAAGATTGGGCAAAGTCTATTTATAGATCGTCGATCTAAAAATAGATGCATGTCGATTATTATTAGCTCTTAATAATAATCAGACTCTAAACAGCAACTTATTCTCTTGGAGCACTTAATTTCAGTATACAGATTTGGAAAATCAATGGGCTGAAGGAATTACGCAATTCCTAGGGTTTACTGGTGGTTCATGCATGGAGGACTCAGTTAAAACTGAAGTGGCAAAGTTATGATAGAGTTGGAAGAGTAGTTCATGGAGTTGTTATTCAGTTTAACTCAGTTAATGGAGTTAAACTCAGTTGAGCTAGTTGTATCTAGTCTAACTGAATGATACACTAGTGAGAGTGGAGTGAATTAATTAGTTAATTAATTCACAAATATTAACTCATTAATCAATCAACAATACAATAGCACCACAATGGCCAGTTGATCCAAAGTGGAGACCAAATGCGCAGATACAGGCAGCAGATAGACTATCCGTTGGTGACCACAGTGATGCAAGAATTGCATCCACATATTTATACATTGAGCTACACGATGAGGAGTGCGCTAAGGAGAGTGGATTGTATCGACCGGTCTTGCAATCGGTTTGATTACGTAGTTGAGGAAAAATATCAAAGAGGCAAAATCGCATGGTGATTTCTGTATTTTCATGATATCGGGATTTATTGATTGCACTGAGAATATGATGTACTTGGTGCCAGGGTCAGATTGTTACATGATTTCCATGATACATAATATATGATAGTTGGGGTTTTTAGATTCAATATTTCTCGTTAAAAAATTGTGTTATGTGTGTTTTTATTGCTTCATGTGTTTTGCAATTGATGGTTAAATTTCCGCAAGAATTATAGTGGAAGGATTCTGTATTTTGCAAGAAGATAAATATTGTGAGATCAAGAGAATCTGGATATATACATGCATCTTAATGTTATATATTTTCACATGTGTATCGTAGCTGTGTTACATTTTCATGGAATGAGAGCAGGAATTTTGGTGTGAGCGTGAGTTTGGCAGAGTGTATATCTGAAATTTTGGGTAAAATATTTTTAGAAACAAATAGAATATTTGGATTCCTTGCGAAAAAATACCCAAATTGAAAAAAAAAATCGGTCGAATCGGAGTTGAGATGAGGGAGATATCGTCGATTTAAAATCAGCTCTTTTGTTAGAAAATGTTGCGACGACGGGACAATTACAATGTGCGCGAGCCAAGAATCTACATGCACTGAGGTACAAGATGCATGCAAAGCTTTGAGGATAAAATTAGAGGTTAGTGAATTGGTTTTTGAGAGGGAGCCTCTCAACATGCAGCCTAAGAAGCAGTCTCAGAAGGTTGTGGAGTAGCCACAATTGGAGATGCAGAATAATCTTTATAGATTTGATGTAGATGGGATTTCTACGGAGCTTCCTATTGTTGGGAAGTGCAAGAAAGACATGCAATTGAAGCTTGAGAGGGAGAATGATTTGTGTGAAGGTAAGAGTAAACCTATAGATGTGGAGTAGCCACAAGATGAGTATCATGGAGTGAGAGCAACCACTCATGCAGAGAAATTTCATGCCAGATGGGCAGAGGGAGTGCATGCAACTATACCACCAGGTAAGAGGTGGGGCGACATGCATGGATAATCCAAGAAGAAATTTCTGGGCAGGATTCATTGAGATGGTGTGGATATCATGAATTGAACCTGGCTATGAGGTGCCCATAGAGAAGCAGTAGCATGATTAGTTGGATTGATGCAGTGAGATCAAAGTGACAGTGTCAGATACTGGAGCGCAATTCAGAGTGGACAGTAAAGGCAGAGTGCATGGGTGCAGAGTCTGGGGTGTTTCGCAATGGTTCCCGGGAAGACATGTGTAGCTGGTACGAAGAAGTTGAGGACTTTAACATTGATAGATGCATTATATTGATTCAAATTTCTATTTGGAGTGGCCATTTAGCCTCCAGAGTGCAGAGCCAGGAACAAGAGTGATGCAGCGGATGCATGGAGTCGCAAGGCGCTTGCAAAGGCTATGTGTGTATGCACGCATGGAGCTGCACAGTCGTATAAAACATTCCTTCTTGTCGAGGGAATGCTGAAGTTTGCAAATAAGAAACAAAAAGGAAGGAGGTGCATCATGGAACATCATCTCGATCCGAAGCTTTGGCAATCCACCAACCAGGTGGGGTCTGTTGAGCAGGTTATTTTTTGTGTGTATGTCTATTTTTAGACATGGTGAGCATATTATATATGTATAAGGAGGCTATTTTTAGATGGTTGGTCAAATGTGAAAAATAGATGAAATTCTATTTTTAGAAGATTGGGTGAAGTCTATTTATAGATCGTTGATCTAAAAATAGATGCATGTCAATTATTATTAGCCCTTAATAATAATCAGACTCTAAATATCAACTTATTCTCTTGGAGCACTTAGTTTCAGTGTACAGATTTGTCAAATCAGTGGGCTAAAGGAATTACACAATTCCTAGGGTGGTTGGTGGTTCATGCATGGAGGACTCAGTTAGAGCGCGGTGGAAAGTTGTTATGACGAGTTGGAAGAATAGTTCATGGAGTTGTATTCAGTTTAACTCAGTTAGACTCAGTTGAGCTAGTTGTATCTAGTCTAACTGAATGATACACTAGTGAGAGGGGAGTGAATTAATTAGTTAATTAATTCACAAATAATAACTCATTAATCAACTGAACAATACAACAGTTAACTACAGTGCATGTCAGATCTAGTGGAGACCCAGTGCAGAGATAGGTGAAAGGGTGAGATAGACTATCTGTTGTGACCATAGTGATGCATGAATTGCATCTACATATACATTGGAGTTTCCAATAATAATAAGACAGTCAAGGAGAGTGGGATTGCATCGAATTGGTCTTTGTAATCAACTTGGATTGCGCAGTGGAGGCAGGCTATTAGGAGGCAGAAATCAGTGCATGGATTTGCAGATTTCTTCATGATAGTGTGTGATAATTGATTGTACTGAGAGCTTGATGTACTAAGCTTTGTATGAGATTGTTACATGATTTCCATAATACATAATATATGATAGTTGGGGTTTTCAACTTCCGGCTTTCCTGTTAAACAATTGTGTTATGTGCGATTGTTTTTATTGCTTCATGTGTTTGCAATTGATTTTAATTTCCGCAAGAATTATAGTGGAAGGATTTTGTATTTTGCAAGAAGATAAATATTGTGAGATCGGGAGAGTCCGGATATATACATGCATATTGTATATAATTTCTACAAAAAACGACTTCAAAACAGCTTTGATATAAAACACAAAGCCCATAAAATAGAAAATGTGTGGTTGACTAATCATTTTGCGTCTTTGAAGCTCTATGTAGCTGCATTACAGGTGCCTTCTAAATAACCATCTTGAATTTTCAATAGAGGTGTCCAAACAACCCACGTTCCATCCATACTTGTCTCACTTGTTACAAATTCTTCAGAGCCTATTTCATGTGTCCCTTGGTCTCACAAATTTACTGTTACAAATTCTTCACAACTTGTTTCTTGTGTCCTTGGTCTCACACATTTATCTACATTTATCTTCTGATGTTGTTTCCTGTGTTGCTTTGTCTCATAAGATTGTCCACCAATAAATGAGTATATTATATTTAGGATTTTTAGAATGTTATCTTTTGAGCGTGTTTCCTGTGTTGCTTCGTCTCATAAGATTGTCCACCAAGAAATTAGTATATTATATTTAGGATTTTTAGATTGTTTCAAAGTTTCAGATACAATAAGCACAAGAAAAAAGACAAAAAAAACTAAAATGTGTTGGGAATTTTATTTTCTTTCTTCTTTTCTTTTCTTTTTGAGTTTTGGTTTAACAAGATAAAATGTGAAAACAAAATAGTACAAAGAAAATGTGAAGTTATAATGGAATGAACGATTCAAAGGGTTCATCAGAATTCTGCAGCAAGCGTCATGGGAGAAACATGTATTTAATGTTTTTTTGTTTGATATTTAAATTTATACATGTGTGTTTTAGAATAATTTGTTGTTTCTTCAATGACAGGGAAACTGTGTAGTGATCTAATTTTTATTTTTATTTTCTTCAAAAAATCTATAAATATCAATTTTTTTTTCATAAAAAGATAGAGGGTCGAATCTTATAATTTCATTTTTTTTTTCTAGATGTAAATGCAAAAAAGCTAGAAAAATATAATATGATTCAATGCCCGCTAACAATCATGGAGGGATCGGAATTCCCTGCCTGATTGTTGATGATTTTTTATGTACCAAAGTGAGGGCTAGCATTTTCTTTAGTGGCATGTGGAGACATCTTTGCGTGTGTCCCTTGTTCATTACCCTTAAACATATGGTTGAAGTCGGTTGTAAGAAATGAAGTAGAAGAGATTAGAATCTGCGTTTACAAATGAAACTCCTAATTATGGAGATATGTAAGCTACTTGAGAACATATGAAAACCAAGAGTTGCACAACGTCCCACCCGCGTTCACCCGAGATATGTCGAGGAATAACAAATGAAATAAGTGTGCATGGGTTACCAGGGGCACTGATTGGATTCAAGTAGCACTGGAACAATTCTATATAAGCTTTATCTATAATGAAAAAATTCCTATATTGTAAGGTAAGTTTTGATTTTTTGGTTTTTTTAAAGGATGTATATAATTTAAATTCCAATATCTATTTATAGTTTTATAATATCATTCTATTTCATTTTATGCTTATATTTATAATTAATTAGGTGAGAATTTTTGTGCTTGTGTTTAATAATGTCATATTAATAAATTTTTGTTACATTTTTCTTAGCTTAATTTTATATTTATAGTTTTATTAAATCATTCTATTTTATTTTAGGCTCACATTTATAATTAATTAGATGAGAATTTTTGTGTTGTGAGTTTAATAATGTCTTATTAATCATTTCTGTTACATTTTTCTTAGTTTAATTTTATAATCTGATTGTAATTGTCCATCGATTCACGTTATAATTTGTGGGCACACTTACTTGTGAAAATTAATTATATCTGAATTGGATGTGAATTAATTATATATTGATTGGATTGGATTAGTTATTCTGTGAAAAAATTATATCTGGATTGGATTGAATTATTTATTGTTGTTTTTAGGTAATGGAGAGTATTATCATTTCAATTAGGGTGGCCCTGGTTCTGTTCCTTCTCCTGGCAGCCTTGTCAGTGAATGCCTCTCATGCCTCTCCTGGATTTACAGACAGAGACCTAGAGTCCGAGAAAATTCAATGACTCCTTTATGAGAAGTGGGTGCTTCAGTACAACTCAACTAGAAATTATATGGATCCAGATGAGCATGAGGAGAGATTCTCAATATTTGATGAGAATGTGAAATACATGGACTCTGTGAATAAGAAGAATTTGAAATACACACTTGGACTAAATAAATTTTCAGATATGAATAATGAATAATTTCGCAACACAAATGTTAATCCATTAATGCACGGAAAGTCCAAAGGAGTGAAGAGACGTAGTGGATCATTCATGGACCCAAATTTGCATGGATCATTCTTAAACTTGCCACTATATGTTGATTGGTCGCAAGCTGGAGGAGGATGAAAGAAAAGGATTTTTCATACTCACTCTTGAACCATGTCATTTCACATCTATGAAGGAATTTGCAGATCTTGCACGACAACATTCTCTCGCTGGACAGTCTGTATCCCAAGAAGAATTCTTATCATCAACTAGGACATTCTCTAAATGCTTCTATGTATGGCTTCTTGAAACATAATTATAACAATTTGGAAATCCATTTACTCCCCTTAGTTGAAGGCGTTGAAGAGCATAGGAAAGCCTTGTTGTTGTGCTTTTGGTTTGGGGCCAGTAGTAGTTACAACTAAGTATAGCTGGTGTAAGTAACAAGCAGGGACATGCTAGGAAAAGCACAAAGAAATTAGGGCCGGTAGAGACAAGGAACAACAACAGAGATAGTAGCTAGTAGGACAGGCATAAAACATATAGAAGCGAGGGGGCTAAGGCATGAAATCTCTATCTATTTTTCACCCCCTGGAAAAAGAAGATAGTAATTCCCTCAACGACTTATGATCACTAATCTGATCAGGGAGTTAGTTTCCCTGTTTCCCTCTGTCCTTCATTGCCATAGAGGGTGGGTGTATTAGTTCATCCATCCATCCATCCTGAACTTTCATCTGTAGTTAGGCTATCATGTAGAGAAGCAAGCCAGTTCGGTTGAGTCTTCCCTTCAATTGGAGAGAATAAAATGTTCGGATGGATAACAAGAAATAAAAAATGATGGCCAACTGAAAAACTATTGGATGGTCCCAGTTTCCCTCCTTATTATAGTAGTTTAATTCCATCTAGTGGCCCTATCCTGAACCGGGGAACTAATCAAGGTGGGAGTTATGGCCAACTTGACTGAAGCAGGTAGGTGCAACTTTCCTAAAGACTTTCCCAGATTGGGTGTTCAACAATATGCTTCCTTGGTCCCCAGCGTATTCAGTTCAAAAAGGTCTTTACCAGATATAAGAGCCTAAACATCTCGAGCATGTTTGATATACATTGACATACATTGCAATGGCTGAAATGAACTAAAAGGAAACTGCAAAACCAGAGTGCAAATGAATTAATATAATATACATGTGGAATTAGAGGTTTCTATTGATATAATGCATAGAATATAAAAATGGAAGGAATGCCTTGCAATTGAGATCTATGATGAATTACTTTATATTCCATAAATTAAGGTATAATAACATTTATGGGCTCTTTAATTTTAACTTTGCCAAAAAACACTATAACTCCAAAGAGAAAACAAAATCGACTCAATCTCATTGCAGAAATATATTCTCAATGCATCTCAGTTAACACAGGAACAACTCACCTTTAAATATCATTTATTCATCCTTACATATCACATAAATTTTTCAAATACAGTATAAATATGAGAATTTTAAGATCAAATGATATAATGCAAAAAATATGTATTGTCAATACAAGAGACATATATTTTTAGTGCCAACTCAATTACGATTGTATATTTACATGATTTGAACGCTCAACATCAAGGTTAATGGCTCCCTCTATAGTTGGTCCTCTGTTAGAGTCAGCCTTTGCAGCCTTCCTCCAGTGATCAAACATGCTCTTTCAAAGCGATTTCAAAGTGTCAAGGTCAAATTTTGTCATTTCAATGAGTCTTCAAGCAAAATTTGATCACTAGGCATTAGGTCTAGGGTTGGTCTTCACTCTTTTCAAATTTGTCCAAATGTCAGTCCACGTCACCATTCAGATGAGTGTATCATCATTCAGGGGGTTGCCGTCATCATGTCAAGTTCCATTGGGTCATTTTACACATTGTTCATGCTTCAGTTGTGCCTTGGTAAGGTCCATTTCCCTCTCCTAGGGTTTTGGAGGTGATTTCTCTTGGATGGTCAAATCGTCGGAAAAACTTGTATCCTGATGTTCAAACACCTTCCCCTATCCTTAATATACCTCGTTAAACACTTCCCATCACTGAGATCCCCCAAATTCCTCATTTTTGCACAAACCCTAGTTTCTAGCCAAAACTTGGCAATTTCCTAGGCTAGGCCTGTGTTTTTCCCTTTTGGACCCTTTCCCCTCACTCAATCTCTGTGATTCCACTTTCCCCTGCTTCCTAACATCCCTCCCTACTTCCAAAAATTTTCCCAAGAATTTAGAAGCCCCCTATCCCCTTCATTTCGCTTCATTTCGACAAAATCCCTTGTTCCACACATCGGGATCGGTTTCACTCAAAATATGTTTCAGAGCAATCAAAGATGAAATTTGGGAAACTGAGAGAGGTTTTTGTCCAAAACATGCCAAGGAAGAAAAACCTCCTTCACGTTTTACACAGGTATCATGGTTTTAGAGAAATGTCAAAAATACCGTTGCCTCAGGAGAATTGAATGCACCTCTGAAGTGACCTTGGGAAAATCAATTTTTCTCCTAGCATGTTTGGCCAACTGACTTTCTTGATGAGTCAAATGATAACGAGACACAAATACCTTTCCAATGAGCTATCATGAGTTCAATTTGGAGTTGAGGAAGACCTTCAAAAGTTGACTGCAACAGCGCTCTGCCTTGAGGCAGCCTCATTCTGCTCATTTTGACTAGTGTTGGGAGATTTGGTTTTTGACAGGGTAAATGGAATCCAAATTGCATAATTCCACTTTTTTTGGAAAGTAGACTCCAATAGCTTTCCAACTAGCTATCACACGCCCGATTTGGACACCGGGAAGGCCTCGAAAAGCTTCTCGAAAAATGCACTATGTGGCAAGAGGGTGCGCGACCCAACTTGAGGCAGAGCGACCCACCTGGGCTGCGCGACCCACGCAGACACAGAGTTTTGGAATTCAGTTTGCGCGCCCAGATTGGCTTGGAATCGACTCAAGCTACCATCAAAAAGTGTACACATTTCCCAAAAACTTGATCAGAGATATGTCAGAGACAGAGTCAGAATATGAGCCAGGATCAGGCAGTGATTCGGTGGCTGAAGGTAATGTGCCACGGGGTTCCCGCAGAGAAAATAGGAGTGGTGATCATCGCAGAGAGGAGCCTACTTCTTTGGCTCGGTTGCAGGCATGTCCATTAGCTATGGATTGTTTTCGGTTCTTGTCATGTTTCAGGTTTTGTGAGATGGTTGTACAAACCCGACCTCATCATGAATTAGCACGTCTGTTTGTTCTTCATTTGCGGGGTGATCGGGTAAACCTTGCTGGGGTTGATTTCATTGTATCACCTTTGACTATTGCTCAAGCCACTGGCATACCGAACATAGGCGAGGAATTGAGCAAGGGTAAGCAGTTAGAGAAATTTCACTATGAGCCATACATTAAAACTGGATATGTGGCTTACTTGAGCAGAGTTTTTCCATTCAGATTCTTGAGAGATGAGTATGCGCCACTCATGAGGCTCATTATTCAGTATTTCAGTTGTGAGGGAAGGTATGCTCGTCTTTTCTCATATCATGTTCGTTTGCTGATGCACTTCACAAGGGTGCGTATGATGAATATTCCTTATTTCATATACCGCAACATAGAGAAGATGGTTACATTTGTGCAGAAGAAGACGAGCCCAGTGCAGCAGTACAGGAGTATATATCATTTCGCTTTGATCAAAATCTGGGTGTCACATCAGTTGGCAGAGCAGGGCATCACCAGGAGGATTTCATTTCAGGGCACCGAGTACCCGCAACCTCTGAGCGGTTATGATACGGAGGCACTCCTGGCGGACATGTGAGGTTGGGCATATCATTCTCCTTCAGTTTAGGAACATGTCAGGCGAGCCCAGGCCTTATTTACTGCGTTTGGCGGAGTGCACTATCTCACGTGAAGGTGGAAGGGGTCTGGGCTTCATCGACACGGCAGTATTATCTCCACGTCATGTGGAAAGGTCTGTTTCTCATCCAGTCTTTGATACGAAGTACAAGACGAGGCGAGGCCCATGCATGAGAGCAGGGCCACATCGGGCCGGGACTGCCGTCTGTGAGTCATTGATGTTGATACGGGCTCTCCTAGCTCGAAGCTGAGGGAAGTCATCCAGGAGCAAAGGGCCGAGAATGACCAGCTGAAAGACCAATTGCAGAAGGCTCAGTGGGTGATTAACTATTTGGAGCAGTGCAACAAACATCTGGAGGATGAGCTCACATTTTATGAGGTGCGCCAAATCCGTGAGGACAGACAGTGGAATCGAAAGAGACCCGGTGACATGACACCAGCTGACAGAGATATTGTACTCACGCGGGTGAATATACATCTGGAGAAGTTGTTGGCGAAGGCCAATCGAGACAAAGACATGCTTCGCCACATGAAAGGCCATTACTGGGCTCGCATGCATGTTTGCAAAGCGAGAATGAGGATCATGAAGAGGAGGTTGCGCAAGGCACTTCGACGACGGAAAAGGCCTAATCCACTTCGGATTTTGGCCGAGGCTTCATTGACTGGGCAAGACACATGATGGAGGACCTCCGCTCCGAATTTGGGCAAATTCGGAGAAAATTTTGTCATTTCCAAATTTTTGGTCTAAAAAACGGGTTTTGCAGCTACGTGGGTCGCGCGCTCATGCGCTCGCATTTTTTATTGGTATTTGCTATGGAGGATGACACACATTTTTGATTTTTCATGGTTATTTATGCATCCTCTGAAGTCAACTTAGCATTTCAACAAAATCTGGATGGTCAAACAGCTCAAAAACACCATGAAAATCACCTTGCTGCCACCTTTTGCACCAGCAGGAAGTACCTCTGGGAGAATGAGGGTTTGGAGGGTCAAATCAACTCCAAATTCAGAAATTCCACTTGGGTTGGAAATTAGACATCCAGGGCTTTCCAACTAGCTATCATGAGCTCAATTTTGATGTCGGAGCTACCTCAAAATCAGCCTGGAACATGGCTGACCCTGCCAGTTGAGCGACCCACTAGGAATTTTAGGAACTTGAATTTATGACTCGATGTTCATAACCATGGACCAGTTTTGCCTATGGATAGAATTCTTGGGTTTTTATGATGTAAATTCATGTTTGGCATGTAGCTTTGGCTTGTTTTTATCTCTTCTAGAAGATTCACTCTCAAATGAGTAAAAAATCATGTAATGGATCAGTTTCCACTCTTTTAGAGGCAAGTTGTTAGTTGCCTAGATTGTAGTTCCATGATTAGAATTGGTTGAAACTGATCCCTGAAGAGGGAATTCGACCCCTAGAGGTGGGGAAAGGTGTTAGAGTGCTCTATATACTGTAATTTCTCAATCCTTTTCAGAGGTTGGAGAGGTTGGACTCTTGGGATACTTTTGATACTATTGTACATACTTTCATATTTTGGCTAAGGAAAGATCAGGGGTTTTGCGGCACTTGTTGGGATCCTTGTGGTGTTCTGTTCTTGATGATGTTTCTTCTTTGTTTACTGTAAGTTTCTTCATGTTTAATGTATGCCATCCTTTCATTATGCTTCTGAACTAAATTGAATGAGTGATTAAGGTTGAATCCATTGTTTACGGTGCTTAGCCTTTGAATTCAGTTAGTTCTATATGTTTTCAGCTGTTTGGAGAGGATCCAAGTTCTTCTTTGCCCTCTTCAGCTCCTCGTCAGTCTAATCTATCCATAAAATCCAATTCGAAGCATCAAGATCATCACCTACCTCGCCCCAGCTTGATCTCTGCAAAGGTCTGACCTTATCCTCGGACCCAAAATTTGTTTTCCCATTACTCCAGCGAAAACCCAAAAAACCAAAAATCAAACATACCTATCTCTTTACTAGCCTAAAATCAGTTCTTATTCTAAGTCATCTCGCATCCTATTGCTTATTTTCTCGAGATTGACGGAGAGAGCCCTCTCCTGTCCTCGTAGGGCTAGCTACGAGGCTGAGCGTGGTTTGATGTAGCCTCGAGTTTTACTTCATTTCAGCCTGAGGTAGATTTGAGTGCTAACATCCTCGACGAACATAAATCTACAAAGAGTAGCGGTCAAGGTATACGGATTTGAATCTACGATGCATGACTAGATTATTTCTATTCATTTAATTATCACGTTAAGTTATTACCTATAACTTCAGCATCAACAATGGATTTCTTCAAGTTGGCAAATAATAGACAGAGGAGTTAAGGATAAGCCCAAAGCAGGATGTCGAGATTTGATTAAAATTCGCCATGGTTTCATTTTAAATAGGTCAATGGATGAGAAATAACACATGATAAAGGGAAAAAAATCAAAGAAATTCTAATGTATTTATAGAAAATGATTGTGTGAAGAAAATATCTTCCAAGATTGTAATAAATTAATAGATGGACAAGTAATCAAATGTATAAATGGATTTTACTTATTTTTTCTTTTTGTCATAACAAAATCAGAGAAAGTAAACTATATAGTAGGAAATCCGAAAAATAAACTATCTGGTAGGTGAAATTTTTCTTCCTTTCTTGGCTTCCATACAAGAGAATAAA
This sequence comes from Pinus albicaulis, assembly GCA_034641835.2. Classification (NCBI taxonomy): domain Eukaryota; kingdom Viridiplantae; phylum Streptophyta; class Pinopsida; order Pinales; family Pinaceae; genus Pinus; species Pinus albicaulis. The sequence continues at coordinate 1,272,265,523 of CM076584.1, forward strand.
TCAAATCAAAATGCATTTAGAATCATCTTCCCTCCTAAAACCAAAGAAAATAAACTAACAAATTGTTTCTTTAAAAAATAATGAATCCCACTTACAACTAGGAAAATGTAAACAAATTTCTTTGTATTTGTTGTATTCTTCCTTCTCATAATCAAATTCACTATATAATTAAAAGGAGGGAAAAGCAAATGAATTTATTTCTTTCTGAAAAATGCGAGAAAATTATAAAAATGATAGTACCTGAATTAAAAACCTTGTTCGCATGAATTTTCACAATCAAGATGGAGAGGAAAGCGGACGCAGAAGGGAAGACCATCTACAGATTTCAATGTCACATGCATGTATTAATCAATACATCCGTCTATCTCAACTCCTCGTTTCACTACAAGAAACTTCATATTTTTTTTCCAACAAAAATTCTTTCACAACACAACTAGGAAATTCAGAATCATAAATTTTCAATCCAAAAATGAATGGAATGTAAGACTCGAAAATATTTCCTCTCAGCTTTGAAATCCTGTTTCATAGCCCTCCTGCATACTTTTTTTCTCTGCATGGCCCTACTGTAATTACTGTCAGAATTTCGCATACTAACTTTTGTAATGGTTTTGATGCTATTCGGCAATTATGGGAAATTGAGCGTATGTCCTGCAATGATAAATTTGCAGTTCGAAGTTGGTAATGAATGGTAATACAGGTTCTGGCAGTAAGGCTGTTAGCGGTTCGATCAAAATCATTTGCGACACCAATAAGAATAAAATCAGAAACATAAGTCTCGGACTGGTAGGGGAAGTTCTCTTTTCTTTGGTATGGGTTTGTAAGGGAGTTACAGTTAAGAGTATTGGGGTTCTTTTGAGTCTGGCCAGAAACATAAGTCTCAGGATGCTGGGGAAAGCTCTCTTTTCTTTGGTTTGGGTTTGTAAGGAAGTTATATTAAAGAGTGGGGTTCTTTCGAGTCTAGTCTTAAATTTTATGGTCTGGGTTAATATTGGGAAGGGTAGGCATATTAACATTTGGAAGGTTGCGACCTGTCTCGATGTAAGGGAGGCTCCAATTATGAAATCAAAAATAACTTATGGCCAGGTTCACAGACATTTGTTGGCCCCCAATCAACAATATATCATTGTAAATCACCTTTTTTACCTTCATATTATTATGTTGTGTTCTTCTACAGGTCTTCCTAGCAATTTTCACCCACAGGCCATTGCACGTCGGGTCAATATCCCGGTGTGGAGCTAGGTGAACGCACATTTTTTGGGAGGCTGAGTTCAAGGAAAAATGGTTAAAGCTCAATCGAGTAGAAATGAAGGTAAAGACAAAAGGGAAGGCTAAAGCGGGTACAAAAAGAAGAGGACGGAAGTTTGGGAAAGAAATTATGGAGAACCTGTTTCAGGCTTATTCAGAAGGAACACCCAACCAAGTTAAATCTTTGATTTCTGGGTGGGAACGTGATGTCAAAACTAAATTTGAAGAAGACCTTGTTGAGGAAGATATGGATCCAATTCTTACGGATCCTGGTAATACCCGCAGTAAGCTGTCTCTTTTTCAACAGTCTATTTGTATCTACTGGACCCTGAAATGTTTATTGGCTAAGGCGATTGTCACGGTTCAAGAGACTGGGGGGGATCCGCAGGTAGCCTCAATTCTGGCAGAAATCCGCAGAGACATTCAAGAGATTCATCTACAACAGCACCACCAGAACGTCCGTCTCAGACGTATTGATAGACAACTCCAAAATTTGCACTAGGTTGACATGCCCAGGTCAAGTGTCAAAGACCCGACACCTATTGAGTCTTCAAAAGACTAAATATTCTAAATTCCTGCTTTTTGTTAATATGCATAATACGGATATCATTTACTTCTTTTATATGTTTATATATGTTAAGATAGACAATAGACCTCTAAAGATAACAAGATATCGTTTTAAACTCTTTAAGTTTTGGATGGCCTATAACTCTTTAAGATGGCCAACGGTCTTTGTTTCCTACGGGCAGGTTGAGGTCAACAATTTTTTTAATATTGAATGGATAGCGAGGTAATACTAAGTTTACAAAAAAAAAAGACTCGAAAAGATTTCATATAATGTAATTTAAAGCACTCTATAAAAATTCAAACACACTTTCAAAACTCGGAGATGAATGCATAGCTTTAAATGTATAACTATGGCGAGATTACCATAGATGGATATGGTGGCATGTGTAACCCTGCATTATGGCAGGTGTATTTGTGGCAAGTGCATTTTTTTGGAGTGCGACTAGTGTATTTTTGGTGGCTGGTGTCTTTTTAGGAGCTCCCACCCTATGGGCTCCACCGCAGGCAGTCTAGACTTTGGGTAGAATTAACGAAGTGCAATCAAAAATTTCAAAGAATCAAACTTTGGATAAAGGCAACTCAGGCTAAAACCCAGGCGAATGCGGACTTTGGATAAAATCAACCAACCTAATCGAAAAAAAGTGAGTCTGCAGTAAGACCCCAATGTAAATGGCCAACGAAAAACCTAAAAAAATTAATTAAATAATTTGAATTATCTGTTTTTATTCACAACTTTGGTTAAAGAAGTTGATGGCCTTTAATATTTTATAAGTCAAACGAACTTAAATCAAGGTCAAAGAGATATCGATCGCTATATACCTCCGGTAGCTATAAACAAGAGAGTTAAGCATAATCAAACTATTATAACTTGAGTCCTCACATCTCTTATAAAGTTGGAGCATGATGAAGTTATTATGGCTTGATATTTTTATTTCTACTCTTTTTAAAGCATAACTGTGATCCAAGGACATCTAAGTCGTCACATTTTACTGGGCCACACCAACCCTTAACATCACTTAATTTTTACCCACAGAGTTCGAACCAATAACCTTCACATTATTGAGTAACTTAATAGTGTAACCCATCACCATATATTCTACACCCTAAATTATTTATTGTATAAAATTAAACAAATTTTAAAATATATTATTAAATTAATTAAAATTAAAAATATATATATTTTATACTATATTTTTTTAAATTAGTTAAGTAGTTTTAAAAAATATCAAATAATTAATTAAAATAAAAGTTATTTAAATAAAATAGTATTTTTTTTTTAAAGCAAAACACATGATAATTGGATTACGAAAAGGTAATGACAACAACAATAAGTATTAGTGTCGTATGTATGTCAGGGAGAAAACTTTTGAAATTATAAAGAGACAATTTTTAATCCAATTAAAATTTTATTGCAAAATTAGTAACAAAAGGTAATAATTACCTTTTAATCATAACCCCAGCCACCTTAATAAAACCATATACTATATACTTCCAATTGAAAATTATATATTTTATGAATATAGAATATATCTTTTCATTTAACCTCCCATTATTTCCACTAGACGAAAAAGGTAGCCATTATGCCCTTCCAATTGGGCCCCGTGAATAGTCAGTACACGTGGGTCGGTACCGGTTTCCGGCGGAAAGATATCGGTGGCCTGAAAATTCAAAGGCGGGATATTTGAAATTTGAACTCCACTGAATTGTCCTGCTCAACAGTAAAACCCAAGCGAGCATTGTCTGCCACACACTTGGATGGTCACACAGTTGTTTTATGGTCAAAGATCTTGAGTTGTTTTAGTTCGATTTTTTTTTTGAAGGTACTCAGTGGATTTTTTTTGGTTTAATTTTTCTAAAATATTTCAAAAATTTATTGAAATTATATGTTTGATGGGTATATTTTGCATAGTTGAAATGCTTTAAAAGTTTTAAGAGTGCTGAATCCATATACACAGTAAAAAAAACCAGTATAAAAAATAGAAATCAAAATTTAACCGCAAATTTTAAGCAAGATTCCAGAAAAGTCCAAAAAATTACACTAAATAAACTCCTCAAATATCATTCACTTTAGATTTTGCGACCCAGGGTTTGGTGCTGTGGTGCTGGTGATATACGAACTGAGATGTAAGGATTCCGATTTTTTGAGCAAGTTGCCGAATTTCAAGCATCCCTGAAAGTTCGGAATCGTGCTTGTTCAATTCTGTAAAAAAATCAACATACACAGCATATTGCATTTGTAATTAATATTATATAAACTGGAATAGACAATTTTATATCTGGAATGCTTTAAATTCACATATTTAACAGACAGTAGGTACTGTATTGGCCGTCAATTTTGTCTCATGGAAAGGGGCAGTGAAAACAGAGAATCGTAGAAGGGCGGTGAAAGAACGTTTGTGAGTCAGTATCGTCACATGAAAATGGGGGCGGTTGAAGCTGATAGATAGCGAAGTTTACGGACGCAATACAATTTTGTTTTCTGCTAGTCTTGTCTTGGATGCTCAAGTCTTTTTTGGCTGGGCTACAGAAAAGAAATAAGGGAGCGGGATGGGACCGGGAGGCTCAAAATGGCCCTGCGGGATTCCAAGATTACTTAGGTTAGGGTTATTATTCATTTCTTTTTATTACAATTACGAATTGAATAAGAATTCGGTAAAGATTTTAGGGAAAATTTAGTGAATTGCTGTAACGTTTTCTTTACTTCTGAATCAATTTGGAAAATTAAAATCAGAGTTCCAAATGGAATAAGAACTCCGACTTTAATGTTGCCGTATTCCAAGAAAAGGAATAAAAATTTGCTACCGTATTAGACTGATCCCGTAGAGTTCGGAGGGTCGCAAAGCTATTCACTGGCTCTTTCGGACAACTAAGCTTGCACGTTGAGCTTTATACACCTGTTTGCCTGTTATTTTAATGTATTATGACTGTAGATTGATGTGAATAAATATTCTTACAAATTGTTTTTGGAAACCAGGCAGTCTTTATGATGTGTTCGTGGCTATATATATGCCGGCATCCCGTGTAGATTCACAGAAGCATACAAAAAGAAATCTTTCTGGATACTGCTGACCATGAGTTTCAGCGAACTCGTGATCCCTACATCCCTCGTTTCCTCGTCTGATCTGCAGAAAACTTGAAAGTGAGAATGAAAGCTGATCATGTTGATACGACACTGGACGTTGCTGCTGGAGGTAAGCTTTATTTAATCTTGCTTATGTAAAGTCGTTACGATTGTTTTTCCCCTGAAAATCGAAATGAATCGTCTTAAATTGAAATTCATCAATTTTTTCATTAAGTTTAGTGTTTAAGATTTTATCAGATGAACTGTTTGTGTATTTGAGCGAGAGATTTTTGAGGGTTTAAGATTCTATCAGATTGATTATTTGTGTAATTGAGGACGAGATTCTTGAGTTTATTTTTTATTCTTAGGCTCAGTTCAGTGGAGGAGAAAGCCTGCTTTTCCTTTTTTTTCGGTGAACCGGATTCCATTCCTGTTTCTTGTTTTTCAACTTTAGCTGTTTTCAATTAATTGCTGTACTTTCTTCTGAGCTGTATTAAATTCTTCTGCCTGCCTTCCTTTCAACAAGCTTTCATGAAACAGTTGACTGTGTCTGAAGGACTGAAAGAAGTCAAGATGTTTTATTTTTAGTAAAGCCAGTCACGTTCAAATCCTGAACTCGCAGATAGATCATTCTTTTTTAACGACTCAGTATGGCGCTGCGATATTATTGTTGTCTCAGGTCTCTAGAGTTTAAGTGAATTTTGCAGGAGCGGTTTTCGACTTTGTTAGTTGAATCTTCAAGACACGCTTCTGCTGGTTTGTTTCTCCAAGAATTTCTCTTTTTCTAGTCTCCTGAAACTCTGGATTCCTTCCGAGCTTGATGACCTTCTTTACCTTTATGAGGCCAAGGCCTAGGTTAAGTTGCAGTATTATCAGGACTGTTCTGCAAAAGATTATATTGTATATGCAGAAATTTTACAGCAAGGAAGATTTGCAGAATTATTGGAATTATTTGCAGACTTAAAAAATTCTCCAATCTTTATGCCTTTATTTGGAATCTTGCTTTATTTTGTATTATTGACAACCATTAATTTGCAATTTTTAAGCAGGACATTGTTGGATTTGCAAGTTTATCATGTAGGTTGATTAGTAGACTTTTAGAATCTAATTTGCATTAATCAATTGATATATTACATTATTATACATTAAATAGTTTCAAATTTTTAAAGAATTAAATGACCAAATATATATATAGTAAAGTAAAAAAAACATTTTCTCAAAACATAATACTGTACATACTCTGAAAATCTATATTGACAATGTATTCTCAATGCGACGATCAGGGCACTCACAATCTTCATGCTTTATACCAAACCATAACTGGAAAATAAACCAGTAGTGATTGATATTAAAATTTTGAAAACTTTATAAATGTTTTATTAAATTAATTTATTTCGGAAATTTTATTTTTAATTTAATTTGGTATAAGAATAATTTGATTTGACTTATTTGTTAAAGTCCTATCGTGTTTAAAGTGCCACTTCCCAGCCACTCAGTCACGTCTGTACGGATGAACGAGTAAAAAATAATTCTTCCATAGCTTACAGTCTCAGTTTGATCATGATATGGGGGACCGTTAAACCACAACGGGACGGATGAACCAGTAAAAACTAATTTTTCTATGGCATTACAGTTTGAGTTTGATCATGATATGTTGGAAGGACTGCTCCTGATATTTATTTATTGCAAATTATAGTATACTTTGACTAACGCATCCCTGCTTTTCCCAGCATCTGATGTCTAGCTGCAAGTAAGAGGCTCAGCAATAAGCGTACAGAAATTCGTGTACAAGTAAAATATCAAAATATATTGGAAGATCGGCAATGGCCGACCGGAGCATTAAGGAAATGGGAAAACCGGGTTCGTCTATGCATTGTGTCACAGGTAGGGAATCGACGTACAGCATATCTATCAGTAATGGCCTTACAGACCCGGACACTCACTTCGATCTTCCAGTGGATTCCGAGCACATGGCCACGAAATTCAAACTGTTTTCCTTCGCTCAACCCCACATGAGGTCCTTTCACCTCTCTTGGATCTCCTTCTTCACTTGCTTCATCTCCACATTTGCTGCTCCACCTCTGATTCCGATCATAAGAGACAATCTGGATCTCACAAAGACAGACATAGGCAACGCAGGAATCGCATCTGTATCGGGCGTGATATTTTCCAGGCTCGTGATGGGAGCCCTGTGCGACCTGGTAGGCCCTCGTTACGGTTGCGCCTTCATGATAATGCTCACTGCTCCTGCCGTTTTCTGCATGGCCACTGTTTCTACCGCAACAGGGTTTATTCTGGTTCGCTTTTTCATCGGCTTCTCGTTGGCAACGTTCGTTTCGTGCCAATATTGGATGAGTACCATGTTCAACAGCAAGATTGTGGGGCTGGCAAATGGGATGGCAGGAGGCTGGGGAAACATGGGAGGAGGGGCCACACAGCTGATAATGCCTCTCGTCTATGAGTTGATCCATAGCAGATTCGGTTCCACGCCCTTCACAGCTTGGCGCATTGCATTCTTCATACCTGGATTCGCCCACATCTTCATGGGACTCTGTGTGCTCATTCTTGGACAAGACCTCCCGGATGGTAACTACGCAGCTCTTCACAAACAAGGGAACAAAGTTAAAGATGACTTCTCGAAGGTGATCTCTTTTTTTTGTGGTTTGAACTTTAGACTTTGGCTGCTATTTTATTAAAAATGGTAAAATATTTTTGTTGAGATTCTTTAGGGATTTACCTGAAGAATTAGGGAAAAAAATTATGTTAGCAATTTCTATCATTGCTATTCTTCTTTGTCTCTTGATGCTCACACCATGATCCATTTCAATCTTTGCAGGTCTTTTATTACGCGGTCACAAATTACAGAGCGTGGATTTTGGGTTTCACCTATGGATACTGTTTTGGAGTGGAGCTCACCATCGACAATGTTATTGCAGAGTACTTCTATGATAAATTTCATCTGAAACTTCACACAGCTGGTTTAATTGCGGCCAGTTTCGGCCTTGCAAACATCGTCTCTCGTCCAGGTGGGGGAGTGCTTTCGGACATAGCTGCCCGCAGATTTGGCATGAGAGGGCGACTATGGACTCTCTGGATCGTGCAGACTTGTGGTGGGCTTTCTTGTATCTGGTTAGGGAAATCGAATTCTCTCGCCCTCGCTATTACTGTAATGATTATCTTCTCCGTATTTTGTCAAGGAGCCTGCGGTCTAACATACGGTGTCATCCCTTTCGTATCAAGAAGGTTTGTGTTCGAATCTCATGCTGCCTGCACTGAATTATTTTTTCCACTTTGTTGGATTTTTCCGTTTGAAGTAATAAGAAATTGGTGAAACTAAAGAAAATCTTATTAATTCTTAACTGTAAAATGTTTAATATGCAAATTGTATAGATTTTTCAAATAAATTCTTGACATGTGAATGCTAAAATATAGCTTTGTCAGATGACTGCAATGTTTTATTTGTAATTGACATTTACTTTTCTGACATTGGTGAGTACAGAGCTTTGGGTATAATTTCTGGAATGGGAGGCGCAGGGGGAGCCGTTGGCGCAGTTCTAACGCAGTTCCTGTTTTTCAGTGGTTCAAATTACTCGACAGAGACTGGACTCAGCTTAATGGGGGTCATGATCATTGTTTGCACATTACCGGTTGGGTTCATCTACTTTCCGCAGTGGGGAGGAATGGTGTGTCCACCGTCCAAGGCTGAAGGTGCTACCGAGGAAAAGTATTACGGGGACGAATGGTCAGAGGAGGAAAAGCGAAAGGGATACCATGAAGCCAGCATGAAATTCGCAGAGAACAGTCGAAGCGAGAGAGGAAGTAGAGTGGCCTCTCTGCCTACTCCACCGGGAGGACGAACCCCTGAGCACGCCTGATCGGCCCCATCCATTGTTTATCATATATATGTATATATATATATAGTTTGCATGGTATGCGTACTTTTCTGGAGTAATAAAGTTCAATGATTCCATTTTCACCAATAAGAGGCAGCGGCCATTAAAGGTCGAATGTTGAATCTTCGACCACAAAAAATCGTTTTCAGTGTTAAAGAAGTTTTGACTACCTTCTGATTTTTGTTCATGCAGGGAGAAAGTGAATTCTAATTTTGTGAATTAAATAAGTGGTTTTGTCAATTAAATAATTATTATAATGTGATTAAATTCTGAAAGATATTATTATATAATAAATCATTTAAATAGTTTATATTTTTTATTTTTTATTTTTATAATTTGATATATTTAAAATTTGGTTGAATATTTTTTAAAATTGTAAAATTGATATATAATTCCATATACCTAAAATTATCAATCTTTTATAAATTCAAAATAAAAAAGTACGGTATGTTTCCATTGGATTAAAAACCAGTGTTCATAAAGTGAGCGGAAAATGGTTGATCTGTATTTTTTACGTTCAACAGCACCAACAGTGAGTGCACTAAATATACATGTTATAATTAAAATGTAAATATTGCGTGATGTATCACAGGGTCATAATTACATCTTTACGATGGATTTGTCTTCTTTGTTTTCTGGTTTTTTTTCTGTTAATAATCCATTTATCGATTTTGATTAATTTTAATTATATTTAAATTAACAATTCCTTGAAATTCAACAAAATTCAAACATTATCTTCCGAAAAAAAAAACAACCAAATTTTGGCAATTTTCTGACGCCGGCAAATTTGCCAGCTCGGTAGCTCTCTCCACATCATTACCGCGGCTGTACTTTCAGTCAGTATTGAATGTATTCATTGTCGCATGTGCTTCTTGTAATGTGTTTAGTATGCCAAAAAAACAAAAAACAATTCAACAACGTAAAAGTCATAAAAGGTTTTACAAATATTATAATCATCTATAACCAGATTCAGAGTTATCTTAAAGAACCTTTATCTCATTATTCTAGAATTTACATTAAAAAAATTGCATATTTTTATCCTAAAACCAACCCAAAAAAAAAAAATATACAAAACATGTTGTTGTGATACTATGTGCCCTCACGACCTTTATCTCATTATTCTAGAATCTACATTAAAAAAATTGCATATTTTTATACTTACAAAAAAAAAAATACAAAACATGTTGTTGTGATGCTATGTGCCCTCAGGGCAATAATGTGTAATATCAAATGAAACGAAAAGCCTCAGAAACTATATGAACCCCAAGCAATATAAAGATTAGCAAAGTGTATTGTTCCTAACAGGTTAGCCATGAAATGCAAGAGTTCGATTGCAACAAAGTGAAGAATATTACTATTGTTGTTGTTAAACTCGGCAATAGAATAGGTTGGAATAGATAGCTTAGAAAAGATAAGTGTGAGTTATGTTTATTATTCACAATGATACATATATATATAATACATTGGAGTGACCTTTAGATTCCATATTCTAGGGTTTCTTGGACTCCTTTTGACTCTTTGCATTCCACACCAACCCTTAGAGAATTAGGTGTCTAACATTCACCCCTTAATCCGAAGGGGTATGTATGAGTCCAAGAAGAGAGCTATAATACAAATGTGTGAAAATATGCATGGCAGCACTAGGCTAAATGAGCTCTTTGAAATGTTGGCATAAGGAGGTGGTTTAAGGATGACTTCCAACATTGGAACACTTAGTGTTGTTCCCAGAACTCTTCCATATATGGCAAGAAGTTGAGGTCTTCTACTAGAGGAAGTGCTCCTAATGCTTTAAAGAGGGAGACCTTCAACCTGGAAGAAGGGAGGTCTACCACCCGCATAAAAGGAGAACCTAAACCTGAAAAGGGAGGTCTCATCCTGCGATGGTTTAAGGATAACCACTAACTCTGGAATGCTTAATGCTTCCTAGAACTCTTCCAACATTGTAAAGAAGCTGAAGTCTTCTACTAGAGGAAGTGTCCCCAATTTTTGAAGAGGGAGAAGCTCAACCTCGCATAGATGGTTTAAGGTTGACCACCAACCAAAGGCATGCTCATGGGCATCTGTGTCTCTGGCTACAACTCTGAATCTGGAATGGCAGATTGTGGCTCAGGCTCACTTGATGTGGCTTTGAAGCTTGTAGATGTCCATCATTTTCCCCCCTGTCAGATACAAGGTGAGATGATGGCGAGAACTCAACTGCAAGACTATTCAATACTCTAGAACAAGTTCTGACATATGACTGAAACATATTCTTGGTTGTTGATACCCATTTCCAAAAAGCGATCCATCCAAGATTAATCTTTGTTCTTGCAGGAGGCTTGTTTTTGAAGCATCTGTGTGAAGAATGAGTGGTTTCATGACAATGCTCACATGGGTGAAGATCAAAATAATGATCTTTCATATGGCCAAATCAATCACAGTGTTGGAATTCCATAATCTGTTGTGGTTGTTGTGGAAGAGGAGCAGAATCTAGAACAACTGAAGGTGAATTATCATAAAGAAATCCTGCACTTTGAAACTGGTTGGGCTTGGAATACTTCGGAATATGAAAGGACACCTCCTTGTCATATCCAAGACCTATTCTGTTCTTGTTATGAAGAAGCTATTCCCAAAGTTTGATGATGGGCTTGGGAAGTGCAGGCTGGATTTTTGCATTTGCACGTAACTCTGCTGCTTCATTGGGCACTAGATCCGAATCAACTGCAACATTATTGACTTGTTGCTTATGGGAGTCTGATTCAATGTTCTAAATAAAAACAGGTTTAGAATGATGACCCCACCGATGTAATTCTACTCGCTGAAGCTGAGATTCAAGCTCCAAAAAATCTATCTTCTCTTTGCCATTTTGTAGATATGTTTGAATGTCAACAATAATGGTTTTACTGATTTTGATTGTGCTGTCAGTAGTGGATACGATTAGAGTTCTCAAAAACTCTGATATTCTTTCAAGTTTAACCATTTTTCTTAATAACTAGCAAATAAAGTGTGCGAGCTTCAACTGTATCACTATATACCAAAGTCTTCTCTAGAAATTATGCAATATCGTTTTCTACAAACAATATGAAGCCTTGATGTTAGGCTTTGGAGGAACGATTAGGACCAATTTTGCTATGGATGCAACTCAAAAGCAAAAAATTCATATATAACGGACCAACCCATCAAAATAAGGAAACTGGGAGTTTTGATGCCATTCTCTCTCTCTTGTAGGTCATCAATGCTTTGAGTCCTTAAATTACTATATGAGGGCTATTTTAACAAATGCTTATAATCCACGAGTAAAGGAGGTTATCACATAAGAGTAAATAGAGAGTAAATAATACTAAGCAACAAATGAAAATTCTAACATGGAGATCCAAGATGAAATAGATAATAGGTTGCGAGGTCAGTACCCATAGACTAGTTATGGCTTCAAAACTATGTGCACTATATTTTCCATGTGATTTCCAGCAACTAGGCCAATATTGCACCAAAATTCCAATCAAAATTTACCTACCCTTCCCTCTTGTTCCATGGAGCACTTGGCATCAGGTGTATCAAGATTTACAACTGTGCCATCCGAGACAAGAGGATGCAATGGTTACCTGAGATTAATCGATGTTGTAGCGCTACCCAATCATGAATATAAATGGGAACAAGAAGCCTTCATGGAAGCAGTTGGATCTTGTCCAAAGTGAATACGCTGACAGTCACTTTGGTCTCTTCGTAGCGCCTCCAATATCACAAGGGTGGTTCAGTTTCTGGGAAGTAAATGAACGTGATATGCTATTTCTAGTTGTGCATTACAAACAATCTCTAACTAGCTCGAGAATGAAGAGGATTCAAAGGAACATCCGCGAGGGCCGAGCACCACAGGTGTCGAAGGAACAAGTGGGAGGTTTGAGTAGATGGAGATTGCGCCTAGAGGAGGATCTAAGGAGTTTGCGTGAATATGATGTCAAGAGTTCATGTATTGGAACTATCACTGCAACATTGTCGATGATATTGATGTTGGTTTTTAAAAATAGGTGTATACCACGCAGTACACCGTGGGAGACACCCAATAGTGGAATATGGGAGTGGATTACTCTAATTGGGCTTCCAGAAAAACATTTGTTGTTGGCGATAAACTTGACTTCTCATACTGGACGCTACATAGTGTGTTGTAAGTGAGCAATGCATACTAGTGGAGCAGTGGTATACAAAGCAGAGTTTTGATAGTGGCCGAAAGGTGGAAGGTTGAGGGGCTGAAAGGCGAGGCCTAGGGTGATTAACTAGAATTCCACAAATGTGGAGTCGATATGGAAGAGCGATATATTAATTGGTTGAGAGTGTTCATGATCCAGGAGGTGCCGGAAGGTGAAGGGGTTGAGGGAGTCATTAACCAATGGGAGAATGAATGGTATGGCTGTGGAAATTAAAAATACCACATCGCAGGACACCGATGTGAGCATTTTGGATGGGAGTTAACCTATGGGTGAGGTATTATTTTTTATAACGATGGAGAAACTGGTGCTTGGGTTGGTAATAGAACCACGAAGGGCAAGAAACAATAATGACCATGAGGTGAGGGGACGAGCGAGCTTCTTGGAAGGTGGAGGGGTCGAGCGAGAAAAAAGTATATTGTAACAAAGCCACAAATAGTGGTAACCTGGAGTCGAGGTATGGTATGGTCCGGGAGTGAAGGACATAGGACCACGATACACTCGATGGAGCGGTATGTGGTATTGTAAATGAGTGGTGGAATTATGGTGTGGGGGAATTAAAAGTGATACACCTCGTCACTATTCAAAACCCAAATAGAAATTGAAGTTCTGAGAATGATTGAACTAAAAAGATATTACCTTTCTTTTGAGCCTCTCTCTCCACGCAGCCACACTAGTGTCCAGTCCTCCACAACCTTCAAACTATTCCACACAGAGATTAGGAACACCACTATTCATGTCGTTATGGAGCACACAACAAAAATCAATATGAAAAATCTTCTCGCCAAGAGCTCCATTCCAACGATGTTAAATAACACAACCATCGTACATACATTCCAATGCATAGTAACAAGCTAGAGCATTGGTTTACAAAGGCCACACATCATGGCTTTGATACCATGTTAAACTCAACAATAGAATAGGAAGGAATAGACAACATAAGAAAGATAAGCGTGAGTTATGTTTATTATTCACAATGATATATATATATATATATATATATATATATATATATATATATATATATATATATATTGAAGTGACCCTTGGATTCCATATTCCAAGGTCTCTTGGACTCCTTTTGACTCTTCGCCTTCCACACCAACCCTTAGAGGATTAGGTTTCCAACAATCATTATCCAATTTTAAGGTCACGGCCAAGCCAGACACCAAATTGGTGTATGAGACCCCCTTGTTTGTGGGACAAGGGACCCACCTCTGCACATCGATTGTAGAAATTATATAACTTATGTGTTATATATCCAAGTTTCTCCTGATCACACACTATTTTAACTTCATGCGCAATACAGAATCTATTCCACTATTGATCATCACATGCGGAAATTAAATCAATTGCAATGCACACATGAAAAAATAAAAATTCACACACATTAACACAGTTGTTTAACGGGAAAGCCTGAAGCTAAAAACCCCAACTATCTGTATATAATATATGTCATAGAGATCATGTAACAATCCTCATACAAAGATGATCATATCAAGCTCTCAGTACAATACAATCACTACACACTAATCAGGCCCGATCTTGCAAATCCATGCACCGATCTCTGCCACCTGCTAGCCTGCCTCTACTGCACAATCCCTGTTGAAGAATAGCTCTAAATGAACTCGAATTTCTCCAGCCTTTCTCACACAATCCTCATTGGCGTCTCCACTGAGTGTTGGATGCAATCAATGCATCACTATAGTCACAACTGATAGTCACACTTGCTCTTTCACCTATCTCTCCACTGGTCTCCACTGAAACTGTCCATGCATTGTAGTTAACTGATGTATTCTTCAGTTGATTAATGAGTTACTATTTACTGAATTAATTAACTAATTAATTCACACCACTCTCACTAGTGTATCAATCAGTTAGACTAGATACAACTAGCTCAACTGAGTCTAACTGAGTTAAACTAAATACAACTCCACCAACTACTTCTATAACTACACCAAACTCTGTCACATGAGTTCTAATTGAAGTCCTCATGCATTAGCTCCAGTAAACGCTCAGGAATAGCATAATTCCTTCTGTCAGCTGCTGTGCCACATCTGTGCACTTAACTGAAGTGCTCCAAGAGAATAAGATAATGTTTAGAGTCCAAATATTATTAAGAGCTAACAATATTCGACATATCTATTTTTAGACTAGCAATCTAAAAATAGATTCCGCCCAATATGTCTAAAAATAGAATTCCATTTGTTTTTCCAACTTGACCAACCATCCAAAAATAGCATCCTGCAACTCATAGAATATGATCGACATGTCTAAAAATAGACTTTGCGCCAAAAATAGCCTGCAGGCCCACTTAGTGAAGGCGACTCTTTTCACTAAGCTCATCATCTTGTTGTATCTCAACACTCCCTCTCAACAAGATAGGGATTATCTGCCACCCCAATCCTGTCTCTATGGTATTCGAATTTGCTCCTGGTGAGTGCCTTCATCAGAATATCTACATCCTGATCCTCCGTAGGAATGTAAGAAAGTAACATGATCTTCCGCTGCACACAATCTCTGATATGATGGTAACGGATGTCAATATGTTTAGATCTATCATGAAATACTGGATTAACCGAGAGTTTAATGCAAATCTGATTATCACATTATATCACAGTAGGATCTAAGTGTGAACTGAACAACCCGACCAGGATCTTCCTCATCCATATAGCCTCGCATGCAGCCAAACTTGCTGCCATGTACTCAGCCTCCACTGAACTGAGTGCCACGGATATTTTTTTTCCTGCTGTACCAAGAAACTATTGTAGATCCGATATTGAATATCCCTCCAGATGTGCTCTTTATGTCCGTTGGGCTCCCTGCCCAATTTGCATCCGTGAAGCCATGCATCTTCAACTCATCTGACTGTTTGTACCACAATCCATATCCCGATGTGCCCTTGAGATATCTCAGGACATGTTTTCCCGCCTTCCAAAAGAGCTTGGTAGGCTTAACCATAGCTTGTGAAAGCTAGTTAACAACGTAGCATATGTCCGGTCGTGTATTGACTAGATACATGAGTGAACCAACCAACTGTCGATAAACAGTGGCATCCACTACTTCTGTTGATGTAGCATCCTCTTTCCTCCAACCACCAAGAAGAGGAGTGTCGATAGGCTTGCAGCCTTGCATGTTGAACTTCTCCAGTATCTCCCAGGCATAATTTCCTTGAGACACAAACAATCCACCCTTCCGTTGCCAAATTTACAATCCCAGGAAATAATGAAGGACGCCCAAGTCCTTCATCTCAAACTCCTTTGCAAGATCTGCCTTGCATGAGTGTATCAACATTTCATCACCTGTTAGTATCAAATCATCTACATAAAGTACAATGATCAACAACTTACCCTCCACCACAATCTGGTATAGGTTCGAATCTACCTCAATCTTGGCGAAACCAAGTCCGGTGAAATAACTGTCTATCCGTGTGTACCAAGCATGAGGTGCTTGTTTCAGCCCATACAACGCTCTTTTGATTCTGCACACATGCGACTCACTGCTGAATATTTTGAATCCTTCAGGCTACTCTTTGTACACCTCCTCCTCAATGACTCCGTTGAGGAACGCAGTCTTCACATCCATCTAATGAATGTGCCAACCCATCTGCGCTGAGAGAGCAAGGATGGTCCATATGGAAGAATACCTTGCAACAGGTGCGAAGGTTTCTTCATAGTCGATCCCCTCGATCTGTGAGAAGCCTCAGGCAACAAATATTGCCTTGTACTTCTCGACGCTCCCGTCAGAAGCTTGCTTCACATTTTAAATCCATCTTGAACCTACCACTGATTTCCCTTCCAACCTTGGGACAATCTCCCATGCACTGTTTCTGACAATTGAATCATACTCTTCCACCATGGCATCTACCCATGAGGGATCCTCCACAACTTCCTCGAAAGAAGATGGTTCTGTCATGATACACTTTCTCATCAGAGCCATGTATCCAGTAAATCGATCAGGTAATTTTCTCTATTTGCGCTGTGATGTAGGTGCTCCTACATTTTTCTCTACATCAAGATTCAGTCGCTTAGCTTCTGTAGTGCGCTTTCGCCCTCTGATGTTTGGCACTGCATGAGTGGTTTCTTCCACTCCATGAACCTCCTCTTGTGGCTGATCCACATCCAGAGGCTCATCTTTAGGAACAAGTAGCTCCTCATCTGCATGCAAGTGTAGCTCCCTCTCAAGTGACAACTTCATGGCTTTCTCCTCATGAAATTTGATATCCCGTCGCACAATAGTCATCCAATTGTATGGAAAATACACACGATAATTGTGGGGTGTTTCTGTGTACCCCAAAAATATCCCAACCTTTGCGGTCGGCTCCAGCTTCTTCTTGGCATCCTTCGTCACATGAATGTAAAAAGGTGAGCCAAAAATCTTCAAATGAGAAATATCAGGCTTCTTACCAGAAAATGCCTCTTCGGGTGTACTCATGCTAAGTACTCTATGAGGACAACGGTTTTGCACATAAACCGCAGTGTTTCATGCTTCAACCCACAAGTGTATGGGAAGGCCCTGATCATGCAACATCACCCGTGCAGCACCCATGATCGTTCTGTTCTTTCTCTCTACGACCCCATTCTGCTTTGGGTTATGAGGCGCTATGAGCTCTCTTCGAATTCCTTCTGTGCTGCAAAAGTATTTGAATTTGCCAGAGATGTATTCACCACCATTATCACTCCTAAGAGCTTTCACCTGCTTCCCCAACTCTTTCTCAACCAACGCCTTGAACTCATAGAACTTTGAGTATGTCTCGCTCTTCTTTCGCATGAAGAAGATCCAACACTTGCGAGAAAAGTCATCAACAAATATCACATAATACCTTTGCTTTGCTGTCAAAGCTACTGAGAAAGGTCCACACACGTCTGTGTGAATTCTCTCAAGGATTGTCGTGGCACAACTATCCTTCTCATGAAAAGTGGTCTTCACAAATTTTCCCAAAATACATCCGTTGCACTAATCTGACTACGCAAGTGTACCCTTGGGAAGCCTGGTAGAAATCTGCTGCAAAATTTTCAAAGCGCCATGGTGAAGATGGCCCAATCTCCTGTGCCACAATTATCCCTCATCCCAGCTCACCACTCCTTCTGCTTTTCCTGCCATTGCTATGCAACCATCTACCTGCAATTGATAAAGGTTCTTAACTCGAACCCCTATCCTCCGGGTTTCACCAGTTTTTTTACTACGCAGGAAAGCCTTTCCCTCGCTAAAAACAACATCATATCCCTTGTCTTCCAACATTTCCACAGAGATCAGATTCTTCTTCAATCCCGGAACATGCATGGCATCCTTCAATATGAAAGGTTTACCAGACTCCCTCTCAAAGGAAATGGTCCCGATACTAGTTGCACTATATCTACCATCATCCCCATCTCGATGTGCACTCCAAGATCCTTCTCATCCAGATCACTAAACAAATATTTGTCTCCGGTCATATGGAAAGACGCACCACTATCAAGAAACCACACTGATCCCATCACACTTGAAACCAAGCATGCAATCAGCGAAAAATCTAGCTCAAACTGCGAGGCTAAGGCCTCTCCAGCTACAGATCCAGCAGTGTGCTTATTTTTCTTCTTCTGTGGACAATTAGTGGCATAATGTCCTTGTTGGTGACAGTGAAAGCACTTCACCTTGGACAAGTCCTGCTTCTTGCCTTTCGCACTGGATTGAGAAGGATTTTTCTTTCCCTTCCCTTTCCTTGTTTTGGCAGCCAAAGCGCAATTTTCTTCATCTTCATTCTTCAATGAAGATCCATCCCTGGTACCCCACCTTATCTCCTCCTGCACAAGATTCGACCAAAGTCGCTCCCATCCCGGCAGTTTCTCCCGACCATTAACAGAGTCCTTGTAGCTATGCCAACTCTTCGAAAGCCCAAGGAGAGCTAAGCTCACCAAGTCCTCTTCATCTACAGTAACCCCCACACTTCCCAGCTCATCCCTGCACTGGAAAAACTTCATGAGGTACTTGGGTATATTGTTGCCTTTCTCCATTTTTATTTTTCTTAGCTTGTCTTTAAGCGCCAACTTCCTCTGGTCGCTTCTGCTTTGGAACAAGTATATCAAAGCTTTCCACATCATGAATGGAGAAGATTTACCGTGAAGGCTGGACACTATGTGATCCTTCACACCTTCCAATAGAATCCTTTGACATTTTTCTGTCTTCTTTTTCCATGTGTCAAGTGCAGCGACATCGCTAGAAGCAGGTTTTGGAATTTCTGCATCTATGAACTCCTTCAACCCATTATCATCCAGCACCGCCTCCATCCTGTCCTTCCATGAAATATAATTCGAGCTGCCATCAAGGGCATACTCCAATCGCAATCCATTAAAATACATTTCAATGAATGCTCAACTTCGACACCAAGAAAACACTGCAGCAAATTCAAATTCCACCAGCACAAAACTCAACCGCTTTAATAATTGCAATCTTCTCTGATCTATATCGCTCCGATACCATGTAGAAATTATATAAATTATGTGTTATATATCCAAGATTCTCCTGCCCACACACTATTTTAACTTCATGCACAATACAGAATCTATTCCACTATTGATCATCACATGCGGAAATTAAATCAATTGCAATGCACACATGAAACAATAAAAATTCATACACATTAACACAGTTGTTTAACGGGAAAGCCTGAAGCTAAAAACCCCAACTATATTTATATAATATATGTCATAGATATCATGTAACAATCCTCATACAAAGCTGTTCATATAAATCTCTTAGTACAATACAATCGCTACACATTAATTAGGCCTGATCTTGCAAATCCATGCACCGATCTCTGCCACCTACTAGCCTGCCTCTACTGCGCAATCCCTACTGAAGAATGGCTCTGAATGAACTCGAATTTCTCCAGCCTTTCTCACGCAATCCTCATTGGCATATCCACTATCTCTCCATTGGTCTCCACTGAAACTGTCCATGCACTGTAGTTAACTGATGTATTCTTTAGTTGATTAATGAGTTATTATTTAGTGAATTAATTAACTAATTAATTCACACCACTCTCACTAGTGTATCAATCAGTTAGACTAGATACAACTAGCTCAACTGAGTCTAACCGAGTTAAACTAAATACAACTCCACCAACTACTTCTATAACTCCACCAAACTCTATCACATGAGTTCTAACTGAATTCCTCATGCATTAGCTCCAGTAAACCCTCAGGAATAGCGTAATTCCTTCTGTCAGCTGCTGTGCCACATCTGTGCACTTAACTGAAGTGCTCCAAGAGAATAAGATAATTTTTAGAGTCCAAATATTATTAAGAGCTAATAATATTCGACATATCTATTTTTAGACTGGCAATCTAAAAATAGATTCTGCCCAATATGTCTAAAAATAGAAGTCCATCTATTTTTCCAACTTGACCAACCATCCAAAAATAGCATCCTGAAACTCATCGAATATGATCGACATGTCTAAAAATAGACATAGTCTAAAAATAGACTTTGCGCCAAAAATAGCCTGCGGGCCCACTTAGTGAAGGCGGCTCTTTTCACTAAGCTCATCATCTTGTTGAATCTCAACATCAATTTCACTGCTAAGTATACGAAGACATACATACTCCCCCTCTGGTTTTGAACATGTGACCTCTTAGGAGGAAACACGTGCTCTTAACCATTAGGCCCACTTCAACCCCATTTTTCACCTTTTTCCTCCCTTTCCTAGGTCTAGTCTCATTAGGTCACCTAGGGCATAAATTTCTTGAGAAAATGACCATAGAAAAACTTCGATCTACTAGGCTCTACTTTGCTAGTGGGTCCCCTAGGCCTCCTCTGAATTTGAAATAAATCCGACAATGGAATTTCGGGATATACCAAGCCCTAGCTCTAAGATCAAGTTTTTCCCTAGTGTTCCCAAGGCTAGTACCTAATAGGATTAATTTGACATATTTGGGTGAAATTTATTTTTTGATCCTTTCCCCTCACCTTATTCAAGCTAAGAATATCCTTGCTTGCTAAAATACATCCCCTAACCTAGTTGGGTCCACTTGGCCTCATGTGGTCCCACTTTTCACCAAAGACAATTCATTAAGGACAACTCGGGAATCCAAGTTCTATAAGGATTTTAGGGATTGGGAACCCCTTTACAAGCCATATTCTTCTCCTTAAACCCTTCAATCATCATCCCCTCTCCCTAGGAAAATCAATTCCCTTGCTTAAAAGGAAATAAAGCTCCATTCTTCATCCAATATTAGGGAAAGGGTCCAAGGGATCACTTCTCATATATTTTGTTGATATATCCTCTATAAGTGGCTTCCTAAAACATCGGGTCTCCTCGCATTGATGAAAGTCCGTAAATATCAGGGAGCCTTAGTTGTGGTGATAGTGAGCCAAGTCTCCATCTCTGCCCTTAACCTAACAGTTACCCTCATAGGAACCCCTTTAGGTCCCCTGCTCGTTTGAGTGGTAACATTTCTTCAATATTGGTCAGAGCTTGATTTAGGGGGAGTCGAGCTGCATTCAAGTATTCAGGAAAAGTGATACATTCTCTACTTTGTAACAGATGGTATCTATTTAAAATTGAAGTTAGTAGGTACAACAAACAGGGATGTAGTTGGTATTAAAAATTTGGCATTGCATTAGTTGGTCACAGTGCAAAATTGGGAAGTTTGACAGGGACATGTTTGCAGGGTCGAAGTTAAATGAGATAGTGTATGGTATTAACACATTCGAAGGAAAATCTGATGGTGGAAAATGTGGAAGAACCTCAGGTGACAAGTGAATTTGACATGAATCCCGAGAGAGTTTTCATGGATAAAGTGTTGGATAGTATGGATGAGATGTCTTCATAAATGGACTCATTGAAAGTTGATAATGTAGAAATTAGAGATAAGTTCGTGAAACTGGAAGAGGCTCATGAGGGACTCAAGGTATGATATGAGTACACCGAGTGGCAGTATGGTTTGCCACTACAATTCCTTGTCGATAGAGGAATCCAAAAGAACCTCATTTCTGCAGAGGTCATGAAGCAGCTCTGCCTATCGACCATAGCACACCCGTAGTTGTATACCATAGGGTGGCTTGACCAAGGAAGAGATCTCTGTGTCTTCCAGCAGTGCCACCTTCCGTACAACATCAAGCCATTCACGAATGAGGTACTATGTGATGTTGCTCTTCTTGATGTGTTTGATGTATTATTGGGCCAACCATACTTGTGGAAGAGACATGTTGTGTATGAGTCTAGGGCTCGTATTGTTTTAATTACTTTAGGAAATAAATTGTACTCGATACCAGAGGTAGTACCACTTCCTGCCATCTATTTGACTACTGCAAAACAACATAGTAAGATTGTTTCCCAAACCAGGAAATTTATTTTCATTATTGTTCACCCACACGACAAGAAGAATACTTTGGCCACAACCTCGAAACAAGGCCCCCTTACACAGCAGTAGCAGATGGAAAAAGTCATGGAGGAATACGAGGAAATTTTCTCCTCACCCACAGAAGTTCCTCTACACTATCAATACAAGCATTCCATTGATCTGACTCCAGGCGCGTCGCCGCCTGATGTTGCCATACATCATGCAACCACACAGACATAATCCACATGTGTAATTTTTGAGGTGATAAAGTGATCCAGGTGGATATCGGTGGCCACCCACCTATTCCATTTGGACCAGCACCATCAATTCTTGCAGCTTTTCACATTCAACACAACTTACTATTTTTAGCAGGTTTTCAGGTCCTCCACTCTCGGAGCCATTTTGGGGGCTTAATGATCCAGATACACTGTGGCCACCCACCTATTCCATTTAACCCCCATCTCCCGCTTCTTTTCGCTTTTTCGCCGGCATAACTTACTATTTTTTAGCGCTGTCCCAAACTTCCGAGTCGCTTTGAGGCCCTAAACGACGTTTGGGTATCGTTTACCAAACGAATTGACTATCCAATTAGGTCACAGCAATTACAGGTCCTCGTATAGATCTCTAACGAGCTAAGGAGGTCAATGGGAGAGATCTGATGTCAGTTACGCTCTGAAGTTGAACCACCAATTTACCCAAACGGGTGCCCACAGTTTTGGCGCCTCATCTCCTACGGTTAGGTTTTTGGACGTTTCAGATTCTACATTGTTTCTCAACAATAAATAGGCCCTCGAGCCTCATTGTAACATAGTTCATAGGGCGGTAGCCGCCACATCTCTTCTCAGAGATAGCTACCAGCACCCTAGCTATTTTATTTTCATTATGTCTGTAAGCATATTTTTGTTATTTGATATTAATGAAATGACGCATTATTTCCGCTGCATCTCTATGTTTATGGTTATTTCTGTATTCTGTTGCGTTCTTGCATAAATCCGGATCAGTGGTATCAGAGCAGGTCTGCTCTTTCTTTGTTTTTCATTGCATGTCCCCAACGCGGTCAGGGTATAAGGAGTTAGGGCTCGATCTGGTTGAACCCTTGCAAGATCAGCCTCGCAAACCCCGACGAACTCCCATGGCGGAAGAAAAGAAAGACGAGGGAGCAGGAGATCCTATCAAAACACTGCTCGAGGAGGCACTCGAGAAACAAAGGAACGCGATGATGGATAACTTTGCTCAAATCCTTCAACGACTGCCCACATATTGCGCATCTGCATCCAACAGCCACTCTGGAGGCACCACTCCCTTCAAGGTACAGGTAAAATTTGACATTCCTATATTTGAAGGAAAAATAGATGCAGACGCGGTAGACAGATGGTTAAATTTGTTGGAAGGGTATTTCTCGGTCCATGACTTCTCTGACCGAGAAAAGATTATTTTTGCACTCCTCAAAGCCGCCCCCCATGTCAAAGACTGGTGGGAAACCTACCGTGAGCAAGAGGGCGAAGGGAAACCCTCTCTGTTCTCGACCACACCCACTTGGAATTCATTCCAAGATGGCATCAAGGAACAATATTACCCCGTGGGGAGCTATGAGGACAAATACATCCAATGGACCACGCTGCGGCAACAAAAGGATCAAGATGTGCACGAACTGACGAATCTGTTCCATACCCTGCGCACAAAGTTGGGTATTAAAGATTCATAGAGACATTTGGTGCTCAAGTACTGCAGCCTGCCTCGTACAAACACATTCGTGAGGAAATATTCCTGATTACTACATCGTTTGGCACGACATATCGCTGCTGCCGCCAAGATCGGCGTAAATTCTGCTAAGAAGAGAGACTTTGATCCGCGAATCCGAAAGGTGCCCCGAACCGAAGAACAAGGGGCAAGGCCAGCAATGCGACTCGTAACAACACCACAAATCCAAAGAAGGACACAGGGAAGTGGTGTGAATTTCATAACAGCCCCACTCACAGCACAAGCGAGTGTCGGGCCAAACAGTCTTTGGTGGCCGAACTAAAGGCACCCGAATCAGATGCATTTTCTGATCCTGAGTTAGAACCATACAAAGGCAATGACAAAGGGAAGCAGATCATCGATGCGGATCCCAGTGCCATTGTTGCCACCACCAAGATCCAGAAGGAGGGTCCAGAGGATCCAGAGGAGGGGGAGCGCCTCTTCCAGTCGCAGATGTGGGTAAAGGGTTCTCCGCTGCAATTTCTCGTCGATAACGGAAGCTAAAAGAACCTCATCTCAGCAGAGGTCGTGAAGCAGCTCGGCCTACCGACCATAGCCCACCTGCAGTTGTATACCATCGGGTGGCTCCACCCAGGGAGAGATCTCCACATTCGCCAGCAGTGCCGCCTTCCGTACAGTATCAAGCCATTCACGGATGAGGTATTGTGTGATGTTGCTCCTCTTGATGTAGCTGATGTATTATTGGGCCAACCATACTTATGGAGGCGACATGCTGTGTATGAGTCTAGGCCTCGTGCTATTATTATTACTTTGGGAAATAACTTGTACAGGATACTGGAGGTAGTACGGCCTCCTATCATCTCTTTGACTACTGCAAAACAACGCAGTAAGATCGTTTCCCAAACCAGGAAATTCATTTTCCTTACGACTCATTCACAGGGAAAGAAGAATATTGTGGCCACAACCTTGAAACAGGGCTCCCTTGCACGGCTGCAGCAGATGGACAAATACGATGACAATTTCTCCTCGCTCATAGAGGTTCCTCTACACTGTCAGGACAAGCACTCCATTGATCTGACTCCCAACACACCACCACTTGATGTTGCCATACATCCTGCAACTACACATACAGAATCCAAACATGTACTGTCTGAGGCTGATAAAGAAACCAAATTTACCAAATGCATCCAACATACTCAGTTCAACAGAATTTGCCTCATCTCATGGAGGATCTCAACGCAATGGGGACCATTGCTTCCTAAGGAGGGAGGAATGATCCAGGTGGATATCGGTGGCCACCCACCTATTCCATTTGGACCAGCACCATCAATTCTTGCAACTTTTCACATTCAGCACAACTTACTATTTTTAGCAGGTTTTCGGGTCCTCCACTCTCGGAGCCGTTTTGGGGGCTTAATGATCCGGGTGGATATTGGTGGCCACCCTACCCGTTGACCCCATCTCCGGTTCTTTCGGTTTTCGGTTTTTCGACGCAACTTATATTTTAGCGGTTTCGGGTCCCGTTTAGGAGCCGTTTTGAGGCCTAGCGACGTTTTTTGGGTATGGTTGCAGGCGGAATTGGATGCGTCCAGTTCGTCCCCGGTCATGGTCCTTGTATACGATCTTTCTGTAATCTGTGGCTGACGTCGAGAATGCAGATGGATGCTGGGGTTTTCCAAAAAAGTTACCAGACTACCAATTTTTTCAAACGGGTGCCCATGATTTTGGCGCTCATCTCTCCTACGGATGGGATTTTGGACGATTACCGGATTCTACATTGTCAATAATAAATAGGCAGGCCCTCGAGCCTCATTGTAACATAGTTCATGGGCGGTAGCTGCTTATCCTTCTAGAATTGTTTCTATGTACCTAGCTATTTTATTTTCATTATGTCTGTAAGCATATTTTTGTTATTTGATATTAATGAAATGACGCATTATTTCCGCTGCATCTCTATGTTTATGGTTATTTCTGTATTCTGTTGCGTTCCTTCATAAATCCGGATCATAAAGCTACCAAATTTATTGAATGCATCCAACACGTCTGCCAGCAGGTCTGTGACATCTTCGAGAAATACAATACCAAGTTCAGCAGAATTTGCCTCATCCCATGGAGGAACTCAATGCAATGGGGACCATAGCTTCCTAAGGGGGGAAGAATGATCCAGGTGGATATTGGTGATCACCCAACTATTCCATTTGGAACCCCACCATCGGTTCTTTCCATTTTTCAATTTGAACACAGCTTACTATTTTTAGCGATTTTTTGGGTCCTGAACTTTTGGAGCCGTTTTGAGGCCCTAAACGATGTTTTTTTCAAAACCCAGGAGCAACATGGAAATTTTTGCAATGTTTCCCACATCAAAATTTGTTGAAAATGCAGCAAGATGATGGAGCTTAGTGAAATGAAGTCGCCTTCACTAAGTGGGCCCGCAGGCAAATTGTGGCGCAAAGTCTATTTTTAGACATATGGAGCATGGTCCAGGGATTGCAGTATGTTATTCTTGGAGTATTGGTCATGTTGGTAAAAATAGATGGGACTCTATTTTTTGGACCTATAGGTCGAAGTCTATTTTTAGACTGCCTCTCCTTAAAATAGGGAAGTCAAATATTATTTACCCTTAATAATATTTGGACTCTAAACTACAGTTTACTCTCTTGGAGCACTTCAGTTCGAGCCTTGGAAGTGGATCATGCATCTGACAGAGGAATTACGCTATTCCTAGGGGTTTGGTGAGCTAATGCATGGTTGACTTCAGTTAGGACTTCAGTGGCAGAAGTTTGGTGGAGTTAATGAGACAGCTAGTGGAGTTGTGTTCGGTTTAACTTAGTTGAACTGGTTGAGATTAGTTTAACTAGCTAATCAACTAGTAATGAGTGGAGTGAATTAAATATTATTTAATTCATTAATTAGTAACTCATTATTCAAATCAAGAACACATCAGTTCACTACAGTGCATGGACAGTTCAGTGGAGACCAGTGAAAGAGGTAGATGAAAGGGTGGAGTTAGCTATCAGTGGCGACATCAGTTGTGCATTGGATTTGCACCACACTTGGAGGAATTTCCCATGATGATTGCGCTGTCAAGCCAAGGGGATTCAAACGTTGGATCTCTATATAGACAGGCCATGATTGCGCAATAGAGGCAAGGCAATTAGTGGATGTGTTTTGAACCAGTAACCTGTTCAAAACCAAGCTAGTTTGTGTGTAACTTCATGAGATAGTACTGAGTACTTGTGAGGAGTATTGTACTGAGTTTGTTACATGATTTCTCCATTATAATATACACAATAGTTGTGGGGTTTTCAGCTATAAGCTTTCCCCATACATACTGTGTTAATGTGTATGATGAATTGATGTGTTATCGCTTGTTTTATTTCCGCATGTGTGATGATCTGAGTGGAAGAGATTATGTGTTGCATATGAATTCGAATTGTATGTGATCAGGATAGTCTCCGTGGATAATTAATCATTATTCAGCAAATTTCTACAAAATTTGTAGTCCTAAAATAGATATTTCTAACGAGGTATTGCACGCGTCAAACGAAGATCGTATGCCAAAGTTACGTCCCTGGGAAGATTAATGTACCAATTTACCCAAACGAGGCCCATAGTTTTGGCACTTCATCTCCTACGGTTAGGTTTTTGTATGTTTAGGGGTTTCCATTGTTTCTCAACAATAAATAGGCCTTCGAGCCTCATTGTAACATATTTCAGAGGCTTGTAGCTACCACATCTCTTCTTAGAGATAATCTACTAGCGCCCTAGCTAGTTT
This sequence comes from Pinus albicaulis, assembly GCA_034641835.2. NCBI lineage: Eukaryota > Viridiplantae > Streptophyta > Pinopsida > Pinales > Pinaceae > Pinus > Pinus albicaulis. Next base: position 1,272,293,269 of record CM076584.1, read on the forward strand.
ATTTCCATTATGTCTGTAAGCATATTTTAGTCATTTGTCATTATTGAAATGAAGTTTTATTTCTGCTGCATCTCTGTGTTTATTTCTATTTATCTATTTTATTGCGTTTCTGCATAAATTTGGATCAGTGGTACAAGAGCGATCTGCTCTTTCTATGTTTTTCTTTACATGTCCCCAACGTGGTCAGGGTATAAGGAGTTAGGGCTCGATCTGGTTGAACCCTTGCAAGACCAACCTCACAAACCCTAATGACCTCCCATGGCTGAAGAAAACAAATATGAGGGAGCATGAGATCCTATCAAATTATTGCTCGAGGAGGCCCTCGAGAAACAAAGGAACGTGATGATGGATAACTTTACCCAGATCCTTCAACGACTACCCACCGATGACGAATATGCATCTAGGAGCCACTATGGAGGCACCACTCCTTTCAAGGTACAAGTCAACTTCGACATTCCTGTATTGGAAGGCCACATAAATGCAGACTCCGTAGATAGATGGTTGAATTTGATGGAAGGGTACTTCTCCATCCATGATTTCTCTGACCGAGAAAAGATTACTTTTGCACTCCTGAAAGCCACCCCCCATGTCAAAGACGGGTAGGAAACCTACTGTGAGAAAAAGGATGGGAGGGAACCCTCTTTTTTCTCAGCTACACCCACTTGGAATTAATTCAGAGATGACATCAAGAAAAAATATTACCCTGTGGGGAGCTATGAGGACAAGTACATCTAATGGGCCACGTTGCGGCAGTAAAGGGATCAAGATGTGCACGAACTGACGAATTTGTTCCATACCCTACGCACAAATTTGGGTATTAAAGATTCAGAGAAACATTTGGTGCTCAGTTACTAAATTTTTTTGCACAGATACCTCGCTTTTCAGGGCATATCACTATGTCGCCGAGATCGAGCAAAAATTTAAGTAGAAGAAGCGAGGCTTTGGATCCACAAATCCGAAGCCAGGGAAAGGCTCCCCCGAACCGTAGAACAAGGGGAAAAGCCAAAGCATGGTGACTCATAACAACGCCACAAATCCAAATAAGGACACAGGGAAGTGGTGTGAATTTCATACTAGCCCCACTCACAACAAAAATGAGCATCGGGCCAAACAGTCGTTGGTGGCCGAACTGAAGGTACTCGAATAAAATTCATGTTCTGATCCTGAGTCAAAACCAAAAAAGGATGGTGAAAAAGGGAAGCAGAACATTGATTCAGATCCTAGTTCCATTGTTTCCACCACCAAGCTCTAGAGGGAGGATCCCGAGGATCTAAAGGAGGGGGAGCACCTCTTCCATTCATAGATGTGGGTAAAGGGTTCGCCATTGCAATTCCTTGTCGATAGTGGAAGCCAAAAGAACCTCATTTCAGCAGAGGTCGCGAAGTAGCTCGGCCTACCAACCATAGCACACTTGCAACTATATACCATCGGGTGGCTTCAGCAAGGAAGAGATCTTCGCATCTGCCAACAGTGTTGGACAGATAAATCGTTCTTGCGGACAAGACAGATCTCCCTAGTATCTTACGATAACTAGAAACAAACAGACAGATGTAAACTACTTTCTCTAGATTATATTTGATCTAGAATTATCTATAATGAATGATTTAGGACTTACCTGTAGTCCAGCGCTAATCGTAGTCTTCTTTCCTATCGCTTTGAATACGTCTCCTTTCGGGATCTGCAATAAAAAACATGAAAGAATTAGAAGCACCTGCATAATATAGATTAATTCATAAACCATAAATCTATCTTGATGATAAAGGAATTCAAGAAATAAGCCATTTAAATAAACAACTCATTGAGAAAACATGATCCATTTGTATTATCTTTGATGAAAGAAGGAGCCTTACAACCGTGTTCACCTTGATGTCGTACAGGTCCTTCCAGGGTCCGGAACAAGCGTTTCCTCTACTTTGACAAGCCTTTGCACTCTCTCGACTAACATACACATGAATGTGTAATCATTCCCATATGGTAATCAGTTAAGAGAGTTTGATTTTTTCCAGCAATTCTCCTAAAAAAATCTCAAAGCCTAACTCCCCTTGAGGCTGAACTATGGCCTCAATTTATAGCAAAAGAGAAGAGGTTGCAGCTCCAAATAAGAGGGGATAGAATCCTCTTTTAAGGGATTAAGTTCCACATACCAAGGGGTAGGCTTCTTTAATGGAGGGATGAATGTACATGAAAGGAGCGAACTTTCCACCGAATAATTTCTTCCAGAAGCTTCCAGATTTAACTAGCTGGGCTTCCAAATTTTACTTCTGCCTTCATTTTACCTTTTACAGGAATCCGCACCTTTAATGAAGAAAAAGTGCGGTCGGTTCCGCATGTTCTAGAACAAACAGGTGCAACACCGTAGGTAATACTAAGAGAAAGTGCGGTACAAGTATTTTTATGACTTTCATAAGCTTTTCTCTCAATTTCAAGGCTTGGTTTTAGGAACTTGATGTTTTTAGACTTCTAAGGGAGTACTGTATGAGTAATGATGAACCCATACAGATAGTAAAACGTCATGGTGACAATTTTAGTGTAACATATTTCCCCCTAAAGTGCGAAGTCTGAGACCATTCGAAGAATGATGTGCTTTATAATTTTGAGGATTAGCTTGTGGACACCCCAGTTGGAACCCTGTAAAAAAATTCAATGCAAAACACACACACACACACACACACACACACACACATATATATATATCATCGCTGAGGTAGGCATTCCCATACTCAGATCAAACACTAACTAAAAATTGTTCTGATGTAGAAATGATTTTACTATCACATCAATAATGTAGACACGGTATGGACGCAGCCATCTGTTATGAATAGTCTACTACATAATGAATAATAAAACTCCTCGCAGCTTGGATGGTGGAAACTAGATCCAGGGTCTTGATTTTCGCTACCTGAATTAGTATGATTCTATCCATGTGATTGATTGTGTCGAAGTCGAACATAGTAGAAACCACTTGATTACCAATCAATGATGTAAACTGTTAACAAGTGTGAGAGAAACCACCAATAATGACAATGGCTCTCAAAGTACTCAGTACAATCCATGAAATGTGAATAAATGATTTGAAGTCTAACATTTCACGGAATCGTTCGATCTAAGGTCAATGATGCAACCTGTTGTCGAAGGCAAGAAACCTGCCATTAAGGCATGCAGATTCCAAGGTATTGAAGGATTCTAGATCAAATTCCTAGATGATGAGCTGTCATCGATAGAAAGTGATCTGTCGTAGGAAAGCCCACGACTCGAAACCATTAGTTCAAGTTTTGTAGAAATATTTTGCAAGGAATGACTCAGGGATGGTCAACGTAAATGGAGACAAATGTTTACAATGAATGGTTTATTTGAACTGTCCTCTTGAACACATAACGACACTGCAGATGCTTTGGTGACAATTGACCTAAGCTAATACCCAGAAACCGACTGAAGACTTTCAATATGGTTTGATTAACTGATAGGCAAAGGATTTTCCCAACCCAGGTAGAAGTGTGACAAAAAGTATCGTGTTAAAGAGTGGTAAACTTCTTTTTAAACAAAGTGTGACAAACAGATTCGTTTTCTCTCTTTTTCCCCCACCATTTCTGGCAAGTACCTCTTTATTTTTGACAAGCTTGAGGAGGATAACATTTTCTTGTTATGTAAGCTCATCCTTTGGATGAGTCCAACTTAGTTTAAAATCGAACCCTAAGAAGGAGTGGTTCGTTCTTGTTTGTAATCGACATGTCCTTTACTGTTGAATTTTAATGAGTCCAGTATAGGAGAAACACGGTGTTTTTCAATTTTAGGGAGTCAGAAGAAAAACTTAAGGAAAATCCATGGGTGTAATTTTTCGTAAATTTATTCTCTCAAGTCCAAAAAAGGATAAAATAATATAGGAGAGAACTCTATTGACCATGATTAGTCAACGTATACCTTTTTCGCAAATAGTCCATTTCAGCCCGGAAAAGGGGTAAACTTATATTGAAGGGACAACAATTCATTTCCTTTAACGAGTTTGAATATTGAAGTACTCGGAAATATTTTCATCTTTAGAGAGTCTAAAAATGGCTTAAAAGATAACTCCAGGGTTTCTCTTTTTCATAATTTTTTAAGAGTCCAAAAAAGTGATAACAGTGTACTCAATAGTTTCGCTTTTTCTATAAGTTTTAACGAGTTCAAAAAAGTGATAAAAATGTACTCATTCGCTTTTTCATAATTTTACCAAGTTTGAAAAAGTGATAAAAAGTATACTCCCTTGTCAAAATGACCATTTCACCCAAAAATCCTGTATTCTGCACAAAAACTCAAAAATTAAACATACCTGTTTATGATTAATAAAAATAATTTGGAAAATCACTGTTCAAAGTGAAAAAAAAAAGTTTATTTATTCAAAAAATCTTATAAAAAGGAGTTTTTTCTAAATCATTTTTACCATTTGATTTTAGAGTGAAAATTGAGAGCTTTTGGTAAAAAACGTTCCGGAGGCAATTGCGGAAGATTCACCCATCAGAATCCAAAAAAGTCAGTTCCAGGTAATCCACATCATCCTTACCTTCATTTATTTCTGTTTACTTTCTTAATTTAGGGATTATATTGATTTTTAAGGAGGAAAATAGGTTCAAAAATTCGCTCACAGGGGTCCGCAGGTAAAATGCATGAAACCTACGGACCTCGACAATTTTACAAAGGGAAAATTGTCGTGGTCCCGCACCTTGCACATAAGACATGTGCAGATCCACGCACTGTTTTTATGTGAAAAGTGCAGAGGCACCGTAAGAAAAAATAAAATGAACAAATCTCCCAATTTAAATCAAATTTTCCCATTCAAATTGTTTTTGATCTTTCCATTTGTCCATTGCAGGATATTTACAATGCTTGAGTGGAGAGAACGTGAGCATGAAGAAGTTGATGAGGGTGCCATGTTACATCTACCTACATTACGTGTTTTGAGAGAATGTGGTTTGTAAAAATTTTGGGCCAGTCAAGTATGAGGGCTCAAGTGGATTTGCTTACCTGGCTAGTAAATAAATAGGACGTACAGGAACATTGCTTTATCATTGGAGGTCACCGGCTCAAAATTGAGCTGGAAGATATATACTTCCTCATTGGTTTATCAAAGAGGGGTGAGCCACTCTCTTTGTTTGGGGCTAGGGCAGGTGGCTAGTCTTTCGCTAGCCTTCAGGAAGAATTTTTCAATGAAGAAGCAGACCCCAAGGATAAACGCATTGACATAAAAACCATTATTCATCCCAAGCTTAAAGTGGTTGCATTTACGGTAACCAGGTTGTGTGGGAGCGCAGCTCCACATGTCACTACAAGATCCCAAATGTAAACTGTCGTTGACTGCTTTAGAGGCACCATTTTCAATTGGTGTGAGGCAGTGTTGGCCAATGTCAAAGGCCAACTGACTAGAGAAAAAAACGTGAAGTTGAAAAACTTCGGATATGGAGCCATCGTGGTTACATTTTCTCTAGAGAGGATTCCTTTATTGGCCCCACAACTTATTTCAATTGATCATGGTAGAGTCAAAGAACCTCGAATGGTTCGACGTGTTGCATTGATGGCCCGTCACAGTGAAGGTGGCGAGGTTGTTTGTTTTACTCCAACCTATTTCCATTGGTTGGATAATCAAATCTTCATGATAGAAGATCTCCCTTATGCTGGGATAGATTTCCATGGCGATTGAGAGATGTCTCTTCCTCCAGGGACACAGTGGGATGAGTCAGGTAAGAATCATTTTGACATGTTCTAAATTCTAATTTTTATTTTGTTTTTTGAATCGTCCAAAACTGATGACAAAAATTTCAAATGCAAATGTGGGTCCACGTCGACCGGCCACTCTCCGTCCTTTTGACAGGAAGCCAGCTGCAGCACCACCACCACCATAGGATCAGACAGCAGAGGTCCTTACCGACCTGGAAAGCCATCTGTAGCGGTTGACTTTAGATATTCCAGAGACTACCATAGATGAAATTTTGCTCCGTTTAAAGAGATATGTTATCGGGGTTCTGGGACCATTCAAGAGATTTCTGAGCAAGGTCGCACGGGCTGTAGTGTTTTATCGTGATCATCACCACAGATTGTGGATGATTGATATTGTAGACTTATATCATTTTTTGTATCACTTATTTTTCCGATCATAAGGCGTTTTGAACCTATGGTCGAGGACGATGTAATATTTTTGAAAACACTACTCTTATGCTATGATATTACTACTATTTCCAGTTATCTGTCTTAACATGTTATTGAATGTTATTTTGATCTATTGATTTAATTATTACAAATGCCTGTTTATAACACTAGAAGCTACTACATCAGCTAATGTGTTTAAATTTCTCGGAATATGTTGATACTCAATATAATCAAATTCTCGTTCCAAGAGATGAACTTTCAAAAATGATCTTAACAACACTGGGTTTTTAATTGCATATACTCTATTTGATTGTAATACAACGAGTTCAGAATCTAACCTAACGATCAAACTTTGAATTCCAAATGAAATGGATTCAGACAATAACTCAATAACTGCCCTATACTTTTAAATATTGTTCGTCGTTTGACCGAGGCTTATGCCATGCATAGATACTAACTCATTAGTGGGTGAATAAATAACCCAAGCTGCGGAAGAAATGTTCTGTGTACTACGACAAGCATCATCAACAAAACCAATGTATGTTTGAAGGGACGTCGACATCTGCAAAATCAAGAGTGATCCAGATAAGCAGGGATAGTGGTAAAAGCACACTTAAACTAGGCACGCTTTCTAATATACAACACACTAGCTTATGAAAATAGCTAATATACAAGGAAGATATCCACACAAGAATCAAGCATAATATCTCTTCAGATAAAGCCCATTTTTGGGTTTGCCTAAAGAGACTCCGTCAAAGTTAATCAGTTCATAGGCCCCTTTTGCAAGATGTCTCTTGATAATATAAGGACCATGTCACATGGGTTCAAATTTCCCAACCCCTAGCTTGTCATTAGCTTGATCATAAACCAAGGCTAGGTCTCCTTATGAGAAAATACGAGGTGTGACACTTCTATCATACTAAGCTTTCATTCGTTTCGCATTAGTTTCGGTAGCTAATGTAGCGGTGCGCCGATTCTCATCTAATTGAGCTAAGTACAAAAAGCATTTCTCCTCTTCAAAAGTGGCTGGTAGTAACTCTATGGTTAGTTGGAGTGATAGTATCTCGCATTCAATTGGTATTATCGCTTCTAAACCGTAAACCAATTGGTTAAACCTGTGGATGTTTTTGCTAAGGTTCGATATGCCCAAAGTGCTAAAAAAAGCATGGTATGCCAATTCGATTTATGAATTCCGATGATTCGTTTGGTCATGGTGACTAAAACTTTATTGATAGCTTCAACCAAACCATTAGCCTACAGATAATATGGTGTAGAACTATCATGGCACAGGCCAAGCCGATCAGTCAGTTCGGTCATCATGATGTTTCAAAAATGACTCCCATGGTCAGTAATTATTACTTAGGGTACACCGAAACGAGAAATCACATGATTGAACATGAAATTAGTTGAATTTTTTCCATCTGCCGCAAATGTAGGCATCGCCTCGGCCCATTTGGTAAAATAATCTACTATGAGAATAATATACCCATGCCCCCTGACCGAGTGAGGGTTACATGTAATGAAGTCAATGCCCCATTTTGCAAAAGGACGGACAACAATTATAGGGTGAAGAGGAGCGGGTGGTGCACGCATCTTGCGATCAAAGATTTGATAGTTGTGGCATTTTCAGATAGCATAAATACAATCTTTAAATAAGGATGGCCAAAATTAGCTAGCACGCAATATCTTTTGGGCTGTGGTATACCCAGACATATGACCGCCACACGCTCCAGAGTGACAGTCATTTAAAACCTTTTCAGCTTCCACAAGAGTTAGACAACATCGAAAAAAAGATTCCGCACCATGATGATATAGTGTGTCACCAACAATATGATATTGTTGAGACTGGAAACAGATTTTTCGTCGTTGTGACCGTGAAAGTTTGGGCTGAAAAGTTTGGGTTTGGAGATAAATGATGATATCTCCATACCAAGGATCGATGGTACTAATAAGAAACAAAGATTCATCCGCGATCAGATGTTCTGCCACAGTTTCTGTGTTAGTACTTGGGAAGTCACACATAATTTCAGTGAAGACCAATGATTTCTTTGATTTGGATTTTTCAAATTCCAAATCAAAATCCTGTAGGATAACAATCCATTTGGAGTATTTACCCCCTAGCAGTTGTTTATTCAAAATATACATCATAGGGTTACAATAAAAAATCACTGTTGTTTTTCGTAACAGTATGTAATGAAGAAATCGTTGGACAACTTGAACGGTTGCCAAGGCCAATTTCTCCACATGTGAGTACTTGATTTCGATCGGATGCAGATTGTGACTGAGATAATAAATCACATGTTCATTTTGGAATTCATCTTCCTGAACTAAGACCATGCCAATCGTAGAATTGGAGGCTGCTAGGTATAAAAAGTAATCCTGGTTGTAATTGGGAGGATGCAATTATGGTGCATGGGTCAACGCTTGTTTAAGAGCATCAAAAGATCGATCAACGATATCGTCCCAAAAGAAAGGAATATTATGATTTAACAACCGGGTAAAACCTTTAGTTAACTTAGCACAGTTAGGAATGAATCGACGTAAAATGTTCGCTTTCCCTTGCAAACTTTGGAGTTGGCGAAGAGTAGAAGGAGGAGGCAAATTGATAATAGCCTCAACCTTCGATGGGTTGACACGAATGCCTTCCTTTGAGACAAAAAATCCCAACAATCATCCAAATTCAACACAAAAGACACATTTGTGAGGATTCAGATGAATCCTATAATGCCTACGTCTCATAAAGATAGCTCGTAGATGAGTAAGATAAGCTGCTCTGCACGATGAATGAGCAGGTAAATCATCGAGATAGGGTTGCACAATGTGTTTAATGTCATGAAATGCATAAGACATTTCCCTTTGAAAAGTTGCACCAACGTTCTTAAGTCCAAAAGGTAATTTGCAGTAAGAAAAAGTCCCCCATGAACAAATGAAAGTTGTTTTGGGTTGATAAGCAGGGAGTATGTTGATTTGATTGTAGCCCAAAAATCCATCCATAAATGAAAACATTTCACTTCTGGCACAATCGTCAATAATTTGAACGATATAAGGTGTTGGATAATTGTCTTTTTGACAAGCTAGATTTATATCCCTATAATCGATACATACTCGTATTATCCCTTGTTTGTTTATTAAAAGGAACAATATTAGATACCTAATCCGTTAAAGGAATGGGATAAATAAAACCTGCATGAAGTAATTTCTCAACTTCTTCTTTAATAGCGATAGCTTTTCGCGGATGTATCTGACGTAATCTTTGTCGAAAAGGTTTAGCATCCGAGTATGTTGTAATTTCATGAACAACAATTAATGGATCGATTCCTGGAATTTCTTCATATGACTAGGAAAAAATGTCACGAAATTCTTGAAATAGGGCTTTATATGCTTGTATTTCATCTGGCGTATAAGAAGCACCTATATGAATGTTTTTAAAAATTCCTGGTTTCACTGAGATGTCAATAGGAACTGTGTAGAAATGTTTGCTAAGTTCAATTCAGAATCAGAATTTGTGAGAGGATTCCGAGGTTCATTGACATAATCAACAGTAAAAATGGAGGAAAAATCAGTTTCAAAATGATCAAGATCAGGTAAAAACGAAGATCGATGATATAGATCTTCCCATGGTAATTATTTTATAGAAACAGAATCATGAATATGCTCATCAGTATAGAATACTTGTTGAACAGGATCCAGAATTGATGGCGAAGCTGAGCTTGATATCGAAAGTGATTCCTCATCGATCACATTCACTAGATCAGGTTTAGTTGAAGAAGTATCAGAAAATGAATGCACTACCTGATATGCTAATTAAAAAGGACTCAAAGGCATCGCGCCATCGAAAGAATCCAGTTCTGAGTCTGAAGGTACTATCCAAGGATCATCAAAGGAAATAATACTTGATGTAATCATATTGATATTAGCAATAGAAGGCGGTACGTTGGGAGTAGGCAGGGAAAAAGTTCCTAGTAAAGCAAAATCTTTAAGAAAACCTACTCCGACATCTTGATAAGGGATAATCGATTTTCTGACATGTTGGATGCTATCAGTAGCGGCTGGGTCGGATGAATAATATGAGAGCTGATCTGTTTTAATGATCTTTCCTTTATGAGGAAACATGATGAGACGAAAGACCGATGATACAACAACAGTCATGGCGTAAGACCAACGACGACCCAAGAGAAGGTTTTAATCTAGAGGGGCATCAACCACTTCCACATCTAGATTAACGGTTTTCCTTCGACCTCTATTGGTAGATCCTGTAAAATACCATACGGATGGAAACCTCTTCCATCAAAAACTTTGACAATAGTTGGCGATTGGTTAATTGTCGAAGAACCAAGTGATTTCCAACATTTTAACGACATGATACACGTATAAGCCCCTTCATCAACAACAGCACGGAAGCACCGTTTGTTTTTTACTATTATTGGAATTTGAAAAGCCATTTTATGGGGTAGGCGGGGTGTAAAATTCTCTAAATCGAAGATCATTAGGTTCGAATCCTGAAGGTCTACGGCTCCTATGGCTGACAATAGTAATTTTCTTTGGGCTGGACATGATTGGAGCACTTCCAAAGCTGACATTGCTGAAGGGGAAATTTCCAAGTCTTCAACAATATTGTAGTTCTGAGCAGCTCTCGCATTTGGATTGAAAGTTGATTTACGAAGTACACCTTTAGCAGGTGGTTTGATTACTAAGTCAGGATTCGATTTCTCGATCTATAGCAGATCAAAAACTGAGGGAGATGTAATTGATGTGGAATTTTAATTTTCTACTTCTTTACCACCAACAAGATTTTTACTACCATAATCTTGCGATCGCGTCGCAACCATCAAGATATCTTCTAGTGTATTCGAGGAAGATCCAATCATGTTACTATCTTGAGCAGGAAAGGTATCCTTCAAGACAACAGGTGTGGATGAACCCTTAATGAATTTCGATACCTCGGCTCTATGCGGGAACTCTTTAGTAAAATGATCCTCATCAAATATTAGACAAGGATAACGAGGTTTTCGTTTATCATCAATTGGTTCAGTTTTATCGTTTTTACCTTTTGAAGATGATTTTTTGTTTTTATTCTTACCTTTCTTCTTACCACCAGTTTTAAGTTTGGCTGTAGATGATTCTACAACATGAATATCGGTGGAAGTTTCAACGGAAGAATCTCCTTTTGGTGAATCGGGTAAATTTATAATAGGAGAAGTCGTCTTGGAATATTTCTTCTTACTCTTGCTAGTGCTAACAGAACCAATTACACCATCAACAACATGAGAGCCTGAAGGAGTTGTAGTTAATTGAACAGGTCTTGGTAAATCAGATATTTTGTCATACAGAGTACTTGACTGTGTATATACAAGGTCAAGGTACTGAGCTTAAGCAATGACTTGTCTTCTATAACAACGCCTCCTTTGGCCACATCTTCAGTAATTTTGGGCAATAATGATTTGATAAACCATTCAGCCAAAATTTGATCCGGAATAAAGACTTTCACTAAATGTCTCCTACGTCTCCATTCATGAATGTGATCAGATATGTATGTAGACATAGATTGTTTTAATGAGGTCAAAAATTCCGTACCATTGTCATATCTGATAGGTAACTAAAAATGGGTTAATAAAGCAGTAGCTAGTGCATTAAAATTATTAAATGAGCCTCGTGGTAACTCAATGTACCATTTGGTAGCCAGACCAATGAGAGTTCTCTGAAAAATACGTAATCGAATCAAATCATCGATTAGTGAATTGGATGTGCACCAGAGGTGATAAGTCATAACATGATTAGATGGATCTTCTCCTGACTTACCTTCAAACTTTGGAATATCATTGGGCAACTTATTAGGCATCAGCGGCCAATACCGAAGATAAAAAATGGGATCATTCATAAGGCGCGATAAATCAGGTAAATCAAAAGTTGCTATGAATGGTAACTGGCGGCTAGGGTCTTGATAACCTTGTGTGATCAAACCAATTCCAGGAGGAGGATATCCAGGATATCCTGGAATTGGATATGCATTGGGAATTGTAAAAACAGTATTAACCGGACCAAACTGGGGTTGTTGAGGTGCTTGATAGGTATACCCAGGATACGACTGATACTGATATGTCGGATTTTGTGTAGCATGTCCAAATTGATACGTCCCCTGGTACGGTTGATAAGTAAATTATGGTTGATTAGTGAGAACCGTACTCGTACTAGATTATCCTGTAGGCATCTGGACCGTAGTCTAAATTGTAGGTCCTGAATGTGGCACAGATACTTGAGGAAGTTGCACTGATACAGGGGTAGTAGAAACAGGAGTTGCAGATACTCCAGAAATAGGTGTGGTAGGTTGAACAGAAGTTGCAGTAGCAACAAAAGTTTGAGGTGGAGTTCTAGGTGTACTAGGCCCAGGTTGCTGAACAAAACCAGGTGCAGAGACTTGAATGGTAGGCTGGACAGGTTGCTGGGTTAGACCATAACCTATGGGTTGTCCAAGTTGATTAGGTAACTGCACATTGGGTTGTAAAGTCTGTTGAATTTGAGATGCATCACACGCCATATTAATTTCAGAATATTGACCCATAGAAGGTTGTGCATATGAAGGACCATAACCAGGTTGAACGTAAGTTTGATAATTAACTGGAAAATTTCCAGCTCCTTGTAATAATGGTTGACCTGAAGGAGGTTGAAAACCTTGAGCTGGGTACTGAACTTGAGGTTGATATTGACTCTGAGGCATGTATGAAATCTGGGGTTGATATGGACCCTGAGGTATGTACTATGCTTGGGGTTGATATTGACCTTAAGGTATGTAATGTCATTGGGGTTGATAGTGACCTTGAGGTATGTATTGTCCTTGGGGTTGAGATTGACCTTGAGGTATGTACTGTCCTTGAGGTTGCTCCCCAGGCAGGAAATATTGTCCTACGGTTTGACCTCTAGGTGGTAAAAAATTACCCTGAGGTTGCCCTCCGAGCGGTAATTGACTACCTTGAGGTTGCCCCCCAGGGGGTAACTGACTTCCTTGGGGTTGCCCCCCAGGCAATAAATGAATTCCTTGAGGTTGAGGATTTGGAATATTGCCAGACATCATAAAAATATATTATGTGTTCAACGTGCCAGTGTTTGTTCCATTTGTACTAGATGATAACATTTGTTCAATTGGTTGAGGAGCTACTCCTGAGAAGGTGCCAGAGAGCTGCTGGTATCCCAAAGGAATAGACGAACCACCGTATAAAAATGTTCCTGGAGATTTATAAAACATGGATGACTCACTTGACATAGCTAATGAAGGTTGATAACCTCTCGGTGTAGGGTAAAAATGAATTCGGGGTGGTGAATAAGTAAGACCTGCGTTTTGTAAAAAATCTGTCAATGATAAATACCAAGTGTTAGTTCTAAAATGACTGTAGAATATTGATTTACACTCTCTAAGATTTAAAGTTTATTGGGTTTCGAGAAGAACTATGTCTTCTTATAGACCAACAAGTTCTTCAATACATATGAGATCAGAAGGAAGATTTTCGGTAATGCGATGTCTTACTCTAGGTGAATTAGGATCACTAGAAGTTGGAGTAACAAATCCTAAAGATGATTCTAACACAGCAGGTTCAGCTTCTGGCTCAGAAATTTCAGGTTCTTCGGCTAATTCATTGGACGTAGAAGCAATGTCAGTGATTTCAGAAATTGAAATTGGCTCTTGAATATATTCTACAATTTGTGATGGATTTACTTCATGATAATCAAGATGAGTAATTATGGATGATTCTCCTAGTTTTGTTGATACTATGTGGTACCAGAGCTTTTAGTCCTTCAAGTTCGCTTGGTGTATACTCAGGGGGTTTCCCTTGAAGTCTACGCAATTTTCTTGGTAATTCAACCACGATTAAAAATTATTAATCACATGCAATCAAAGAAAATTTCAATCAAAAGTCCTAAAGTCACTAAGGAGACAAACAAATGATCAAATGCTTATAAAATCTAGGAGATCAAACCACACACAAACAGTAGATTCCCACACTAAAAACACTAGTTGGTGATGAAATCCAACATCGTAGTATTTAACGTAGAAATGGCAGTTGGAACAGTTACCTTGACAACCTGCTTAATGAAATAGACTGGTGCGAGTTTCTCCACTTAAACCATCTCGAGTGAAGATAACCCTCTGGAGAGTCCAAGTGATTCTAGTCGATGTCTGCTCCAGGTACAGTGGGATCTTTCCTCCACCGTCACCTTAGGAAAAAAAATCTTAAAGTTTATGGCCACTAAGGTCACCAACAGGAACAAATATACCTGGGGGAACAGTCTACAATCCGATATATGCGCAAGGGCAGAGTAACAAACCTAAATCTCCTTGAAGTCTCCTTGACATAATCCAAGGTATACCGACAAGTGACCCCAGGCTCCTCGACAATGGTCAATCTGAGGTTTACCGTTGTTAATATGCGCACATCTTCTATCGTTCCCAATGAGATGGAATTGATCACCTCACTGGTTCAGATATGATCTCATGCTTGACTCCTTGTTAACTACTATTTAATTTTTCCTACCGCAAGATTAACTACTTGTTTGTTTTAATTTTCTTGGAGAGTTAATTACTCCCTACTCCAAGACACTAGCCTAAGCTATGCTGGTGAAAAGAGTCCTAGAAATATAAAAATTACTAGATTGATTTTAATTTAAGTGTTGCTTTTAATAGGCTATTTCTTAGGAAAATAGGTGCGAAAGCAAAAATTTGATGATATGTAGCGACCCGACTCAAAACACACTAAAAATGCATCTATTATTAGAAACAATTCATTTCCTTTCGATGAATTATATCTAAAAGAAAGAGTTGAGGGATGAAATCTTTTAAAACAATTCTTTCCTTCAAAACAAGAACATACGAAAAGAAATCTTATCTTATGAGAACTCAGAATGATCAGTTGCTCAAAAAGAAATCCCTTTATTCTTCAAGATCGAAACTACAATCAAACATTCTCCAAAAGAAAACTACAATATCTAGAAATAACACTCGAAACTAAAAACACTAATTTTGAGATTTAAAAATTCTAAGAATTAAATCTGAAATCAAAACTTTAAATATTTTGAGGATGTTTTTCTTAGTATATAATCTAACTAAGAAATTCTTTGCTGAAATGAGAAAAACTCAAAAAAATCCAATTATTGTTTTTTTAAGTGAAATTCAAAACTTAATGAAAAAGTTATTAAAGATTTGCAAATGAGAAAATGGGATCTAATTCTCATAAAGCAATTTTTGCTATGAAGTCAAAGACTCAGCAAGAAAGCAATGAAATACTAGTGATTTAAGGTATACAGAGGTTTCTGATCTTTGAGTGACACAAAGACAAAGAAAAAATCATTTATAACATGCAGATCTTATAGAAAATCATTCAAAACTTAAAAAAGCTGAAAGAAACTCTCATACAAAGCTTTTTGATAGAAATACAAGTTTGGGTATATACTGATAATCTTGCAAGCCAATCCTAGAAAAGAGAATGTTAAGTTTTTCAAACAATTTCTCAGGGTCCACAGGTTTTAGTCTAAATAGGTGTGGTGCCGCACTATGTATACAGAAAAACAGAGGAGATGACCGCACTGTGCCTAAGGACAAAGTGTAGAGACCAGAAAACTTAAAGAAAAATAAAAAATTCTAAAGCACTTTTCAGGAATTCTACAGAAATACATTACCCAAGTCAATATCAATCAATCAAAATCAGAAAAATAATTGCACAAGTCAAAAAATAAAAGAAAACAAAGTTCAAGATCCATTCCCCAGTGGAGTCACTATTTTTTTGGACGAATAAATCATTCTTGTGAACAAGACATATCTCCCTAGTATCTTACGATAACTAGCAACAAATAGACAGATGTAAACTACTTTCTCTAGATTATATTTGATCTAGAATTATCTATAATGAAGGATTTAGGACTCACCTGTAGTCCAGCGCTGATCGTAGTCTTCTTTCCTATCGCTTTGAGTACGTCTCCTTTCGAGATCTGCAATAAAAAACATGAAAGAATCAGAAGCACCTTCATAATATAGATTAATTCATAAACCATAAATCTATCTTGATGATCAAGGAATTCAAGAAATAAACCATTTAAATAAACAACTCATTGAGAAAACAAGATCCATTTGTATTATCTTTGATGAAAGAAGGAGCCTTACAACCGTGTTTGCCTTGATGTCGTACAGGTCTTTTCGGGGTTCGGAACAAGCATTTCCTCTACTTTGACAAGCCTTTGCACTCTCTCGAATAACATACACATGAGTGTGTAATCATTCCCATATGGTAACGGTTAAGAGAGTATGAGTTTTTCCAGCAATTCTCCTCAAAAAATATCAAAGCCTAACTCCCCTTGAGGCTAAACTATGGCCTCAATTTATAGCGCAAGAGAAGAGGTTTCAACTCCAAATAAGAGGGGATAGAATCCTCTTTCAAGGGATTAAGTTCCACATACCAAGGGGTAGGCTCCTTTAATGGAGGGATGAATGTACATGAAAGGAGCGAACTTTCCACCGAATAATTTCTTCTAGAAGCTTCCAGATTTAACTAGCTGGGCTTCCAAATTTTACTTCCGCCTTCATTTTACCTTTTATAGGAATCTGCACCTTTAATGAAGAAAAAGTGCGGTCACTTCCACATGTTCTAGAACAAACAGATGCAGCACTGTAGGTAATACTAAGAGAAAGTGCGGTACAAGTATTTTTATGACTTTTATAAGCTTTTCTCTCAATTTCAAGGCTTGGTTTTAGGAACTTGATGTTTTTAGACTTCTAAGGGAGTATTGTATGAGTAATGATGAACCCATACAGATAGTAAAATATCATGGTGACAATTTTAGTGTAACAAACAGTGTCTCTTTCCGTCCAACATCAAGCCATTCACAGATGAGGTATTGTGTGATGATGCTCCTCTTGATGCGTCTGATGTATTATTGGGCCAACCATACTTGTGGAAGAGACATGTTGTGTATGAGTCTAGGCCTCGTGATGTTTTTATTACTTTGGTAAATAAATTGTACAATATACTGGAGGTAGTACCACCTCTTACCTTCTCTTTGACTACTGCAAAACAACGCATTAAGATTGTTTCCCAAAACAGGAATTTTTTTTCATTACTGTTTGCCCACATGACAAAAAGAATATTATGGCCACAACCTCGAAACATTTCTCCCCTACATGGCAACAGTAGATGGACAAAGTCGTGGAGGAATACAAGGACATTTTCTCCTCACCCACAGAGGTTCCTCTACAATGTCAGGTCAAGCACTCCATTGATCTGACCCCAGGCATACCACCGCCTAATGTTGCCATACCTCATGTGACCACACAGATGGAATCCACACATGTATTGTCTGAGTCTGATAAAGCAACCAAATTTACTGAACACATCCAACACATCCGCCAACAGGTTCATGACACCTTCGACAAATCCAATACTAAGTTAAGAAGAATTTGCCTCATCCCATGGAGGAGCTCAACACAATGGGGAAAATTGCTTCCTAAGGGGGGAGGAATGATCCAGGTGGATATTGGTGGCCACCCACCTATTCCATTTGGACCCCCACCATTGGTTCTTTCAGTTTTTCAGTTTCAACACAACTTACTATTTTTGGCAATTTTTTGGGTTGTGAAATTCTGGAGCCATTTTGAGGCCCTAAACGATGTTTTTTGGAAAACCCGAGAGAAACACAGAAGGTTCTTTGATGTTTCTCACATCGAAATTTGTAGTCCTCATATAGATATTTCTAACAAGGTATTGTGCGTGTCAAACAAAGATAGTATGCCAAAGTTACGTCCCCAGGAAGATTGATGTACCAATTTACCGAAACGGGGCCCATAGTTTTAGCGCTTCATCTCCTAGGGTTACGTGTTTGGATGTTTAGGGTTTTCTATTGTTTCTAAAAAATAAATAGGCCTTCGAGCCTCATTGTAACATAGTTCAGAGGCCTGTAGTCGCCACATCTATTCTCAAATAAAAGCTACCAGTGCCCTAGCTAGTTTATTTCCATTATGTCTATAAGCATATTTCAGTCATTTGTTATTAATGAAATGAAGTTTTATTTCTGTTGCATCTCCGTTTTATGTCTATTTATTTATTTTATTGCATTTCTGCATAAATCCGGATTAATGGTATCATAGTTGTCTTCTCTTTCACTGTTTTTCTTTGCATGTCCCCAACGCGGTTAGGGTATAAGGAGTTAGGGCTCGATCTCGTTGAATCCTTATAAGATCAACGTCACAAACCCCGACGACCTCCCATGGTGGAAGAAAAGAAATACGAGGGAGAAGGAGATCCTAGCAAATTATTTCTTGAGGAGGTCCTCCAGAAACAAAGGAACATGATGATGAATAACTTTGCCCAGATACTTCAATGGTTTCCCACCGGCGGCGCATATGCATCCAAAAACCACTCTAGATGTGCCAATCCTTTCAAGGTACATGTCAACTTCAAAATTCCTGTATTTGAGGGTGAGATAGATGCAGATGACACAAATATATGGTTGAATTTTTCTGGAAGGGTCCTTCTTGGTCCATGATTTCTTCAACAGAGAAAATATTACTTTTGTACTCCTCAAAGCCATCCCCCCATGTCAAAGACTCGTGGGAAGCCTATTGTGAGAAAAAGGAAGGGAGGGAACCCTATCTGTTCTTGGTTGCACACACTCAGAATTCGTTTCGAGACAACATCAAGGAACAATATTATCCTGTGGGGATCTATGAGGACAAGTACATCCAATGGACCATGTTGCAGCAACAAAGGGATCAAGATGTGCATGAACTGAAGAATTTGTTCCATACCCTGTGCACAAATTTGGGTATTAAAGATTCAGAGAGATATTTTTTGCTCAAGTACCCTAGCTATTTTCACAGACACATGTAGGAGGAAATGTAGTTCCTTGATATTATATTGCTATTCCACCAATATTAAGTAGAAATTTAAGTAGAAAAAGCAAGACTTTGGATCCATGAATCTGAATCCAAGGAAAGGCTCCCCCGAATAGCAGAGAAAGGGGAAAAGTCAAAGAGGGGTGACTTAAAACAATACCCAAAATCCAAAGAAGGACATGGGGAAGTGGTGGGAATTTCATAACAACCCCACTCACCACACAAATGAGTGTCGGGCCAAATAGTCGTTGGTGGCCGAACTGAATGCACCCGAATCAGATGCATCTTCTTATCCTGAGTCTGAACTAGACAAGGGAGATGACAAAGGGAAGTAGATCATTAATGTGGATCCCAGTGCCATTGTTGCCACCACCAAGTTCTAGAGGAGGGGGAGCGCCTCTTCCATTCGCATATGTGGGTGAAGGGTTCGCTACTACAATTCCTTATTGATAGTGGAAGCCAAAATAACCTCATTTCAGTAGAGTTCGTGAAGTGGCTTGACATACAGACCATATCACACCTGTAACCGTATACCATCGAGTGGTTTCACCAAGGAAGAGATCTCCGTGTCTGGTAGTAGTGTCGCCTTTCGTACAACATCAAGCCATTCACAAATGAGGTACTGTGTGATGTTGCTCATATTGATGTGTTTGATGTATTATTGGGCCAACCATACCTGTGGAAGAGACATGTTGTGTATGATTCTAGGCATCATGCGGTTGTTATTACTTTGGGAAATAAATTTTACAGGATACTGGAGGTAGTATCGCCTCCTGCCATCTCTTTGACTACTGCAAAACAATGCAGTAAGATTGTTTCCCAAACCAGGAAATTTATTTTCATTATTGTTCGTCGATACGACAAGAAGAATACTATGGCCACAACCTTGAAATAGGGCTCCCTACACGGTAGCAGCAGATGGAAAAATTCATGGAGGAATACGAGGATATTTTCTCCTCACCCACAGTGGTTTCTCTACAATGTCAGGTCAAGCACTCCATTGATCGGACCCCAGGTGTGCCGCCTCCTGATGTTGCCACACCTCATGTGACCACACAGACATAGTCCACACATGTATTTTATGAGGCTGATAAAGTAACCAAATTTATTGAACGTATCTAGTATGCCCGCCAGCAGGTCCGCGACATCTTGGACAAACCAAGTTTAGCATAATTTGCCTCATCCCATGGAGGAACTCAACGCAATGGGGACCATTGGTTCCTAAGGGAGGAGGAATGATCAAGATGGATATTGGTGGCCACCCACCTATTCCATTTGGACCCCCACAATCGATTCTTTCAGTTTTTTAGTTTCAGCACAACTTACTATTTTTAGCAGTTTTTCAGGTCCTAAAATTTCGGAGTCGTTCTGAGGCCCTAAACGAAGTATTTTGGAAAGAAATGGGAGAAAATTGGGATTAGCTTTGATATTCTTCACATCAAAACTTGTATTCCTCAGATAGATCTTTCTAATTAGGTATTTTGTGCATCAAACGGAGATCATATGCCAAATTTACGTCCTCAGAAAGATTGATGTACCAATTTACCCAAACGGGACACATAGTTTGGGCGCTTCATCTCCTAGGGTTAGGTTTTTGGATGCTTAGGGTTTTCCATTGCTTCTCAACAATAAATAGGCCATCGAGCCTCATTATAACACAGTTCAGAGGCCTGTAGCCGCCACATCTCTTCTCAGAGATAAGCTACCACCCTAGCTAGTTTATTGCCATTATGTCTTTAAGCACATTTCAGTCATTTGTTATTAATGAAAAGAAGTTTTATTTCCACTTCATCTCTGTGTTTATGTATATTTCTGTATTTTATTACATTGTTTCATAAATCTAGATCAATGATATCAGAGCGGTCTGCTCTTTCTCTGTTTCTCTTTGCATGTCCCCAATGCAGTCAGGGTATAAGGAGTTAGGGCTCGATCTAGTTGAACCCTTGCAAGAGTAGCCTCACAAACCTTGACAACCTCCCATGGAGGAAGAAAAGAAAGATGAGGGAGCAGGAGATCATATAAAATTATTGCTCGAGGAGGCCATCGAGAAAAAAAGGAATGCGATGATGGCTAATTTTCACAGATCCTTCAACGGTTGCCCACCGACGGCACATATGCATCCAACAACCACTCTGGAGGCACCACTCCTTCCAAGGTATAGGTCAACTTCAACATTCCTATATTTGAGGGCTAGATAGATGTAGATGTTGTAGATATATGGTTGAATTTTCTATAAGGGTACTTCTTGGTCCATGATTTCTCCAACCAATAAAATATTTCTTTTTCTCTTCTCAAAGCCACCCCCCATGTCAAAGACTAGTGGGAAACCTACTGTGAGAAAAAGGACACAAGGGAACCCTCTCTATTTTCAGCTGCACCCACTTGAAATTTGTTATGAGATAATATAAAGGAACAATATTACCTAGTGGAGAGCTATGAGGACAAGTACATCTCATGGACCACGCTGCGACATCAAAGGGATCAAGATGTGCACAAATTGATGAATTTGTTCCATGCTCTGCACACAAAGATTGGTATTAAAGATTCAGAGAGTCATTTGGTGCTGAAGTACCAAAATTGTTTGTACAGACACATTTAGGAGAAATTTGAGTTCCTCGATACTACCTCGCTTGGCACGACATATCGCTAAGCTGCCAAGATCAAGCATAAATTTAAGCAGAAGAAGTGAGACTTTGGTTCCGCGAATCTGAAGTCAGGGAAAGACTCCCCCAAACCACAGAGTAAGGGGTAAAGCCAAAGCGAGGTGACTTGGAACAACACCAAAAAACCAAATAAGGACACAAGGAAGTGGTGTGAATTTCATAACAACCCCACTCACAAGAAAAATGAGTGTCGCGACAAATAGTCACTGGCGGCCAAATTGAAGGCACATGAATTAGATGCATGTTTTGATCCCCAGTCAGAACCAGACAAGGGTGATGAAAAATGGAAGAATATAATTGATGCAGATCCCAGTGCCATTGTTGACACCACCAAGCTCTAGAGGGTGGATCCCGAGGATCCAGAGGAGGGGGAGCGCCTCTTCCATTCGTAGATGTGGGTGAAGGGTTCACCACTGCAATTCCTTGTCGATAGAAAAAGCCAAAAGAACCTCATTTCAGCAGAGGTCGTGAAGCAGCTCGGCCTACCGACCATAGCACACCTGCAGCCGTATACCATTGGGTGGCTTCACCAAGGAAGAGATCTCCGCATCCGCCAACAATTCCGCCTTCTGTACAACATCAAGGCATTCACGGATGAGGTACTGTGTGATGTTGCTCCTCTTGATGTATCTGATGTATCATTGGGACAACCATACTTATGGAAGAGACATATTGTGTGTATGATTCTAGGCCTTGTGCTGTTGTTATTTCTTTGGGAAATAGTTTTTACAAGATACCGAAGATAGTACCACTTTCTGCCATCTCTTAGACTACTGTAAAACAATGCAGTAAGATTGTTTCCCAAATTAGGAAATTTATTTTCATTACTGTTAACCCATACGAAAAGAAGAAGACTGTTGCCACAACCTCAAAACATGGCTCCCCTGCATGGCAGGAGCAGATGGAAAAAGTCATGGAGGAATACAAGGAAATTTTCTCCTCACCGACAGAGGTTCCTCTACACTGTCATGTCAAGCACTCCATTGATTTGACCCTAGGCACGCCGCCACCTGATGTTGCCATACCTCATGCAACCACACAAACAAAATCCACACATGTGATATTTGAGGTTGATAAAGCTACCAAATTTATTAAATTCATCCAACATGTTCGCCAAGAGTTCCGTGACATCTTTGACAAATCCAATATCAATTTCAGCAGAATTTGCCTCATCCCATGAAGGAGCTCAACGCAATGGGGACCATTTCTTCTTAAGGGGGGAGGAATGATCCAGGTGGATATTGGTGGCCACCCACCTATTCCATTTGGACCCACACCATCAGCTCTTTCAGTTTTTATGTTTCAACACAACTTACTATTTTTAGGAGTTTTTTGGGTCCTGAACTTCCGGAGCCGTTTTGAGGCCCTAAACGACCTTTTTTGGAAAAACTGGGAGCAACATGGAATTTCCTTTCATGTTACCCACATAAATTTTTTTAAATATTTATTATTAAAATTTAAATCACATGATAGGAGTGGTATGTAGTTAGTCATGTTAAGTTTAAGTCGTGGTTATACGTGTAGTGTCTAGGTGTCAATCCGCAATAACAAAGACATCCGTTAATCCTGTCCTGTCTATTAGCTGAGTTGGTTCAGTTTCATGTTAAATTACATGATTTTCATTGGAATTTATCATGTATCCATAGTCTTAATGCGATGACCGTTTTGATGGTTACACATATATGCTACCATAAATTTAGGCCAATAAATCAACATGAAGTGGATGTGACTGCCAATCAAAGATTCTCTTATCTCCAGCCACCTGTAGCATTTCATCTAAAGCTACGCAGCCAACTGAAGACCATGATTGCTATCACATGGTCCATACTACAATTAAGGATTTTTACCATAATGAAAATATTGCATGGGAGGATGAACCAACATTATTGTTTTAAATCACCTAGAAAGAAGGAGGAGTATCGGTTGTGAGCTTAGTTGTTGAAGAACGAGTTTTCTAGAGTGCAGCTTGAGGAAGGAGTCTTATATTTCAGACATGATTTCATAGGAAGACACAACAACATGTTTTAGGTGAGCTCTTCTAGCTTTGCCACCTATCAGATTTCAGCAGACAAACTTATTAGTTACTAAAGATGACTAAAAGAGGAGGGAAGCTAAAACGAATTGAACCACAAGGAACTGACCTAGTAGATGAAAATTCGAATGTGAGAAGGTTTTTTTTTCAAGAAGGGTGGTATTCTCTGTGCTCAAGACTAGGAAGCTATCACTTAGGAGTAGCTCAGGAGTTTGAAAATTCTTTCAATGGACAGGAAGAAACCATCTATGATCTTAAATTGCAGGTATCGATAGATTCAATTGTTGAGGCATTCAACCTTCCACAGGAAGGAGAAACGTGGTTTAAAGGTCAAGTCATCACTGGAGGAGACCTCAAAAGTTTCCTCAAAGATGGACACAAAGATCCTAACTGGGCCAAGGGAATTCCCAACAGTTGTAACCTACAAAATGAATGGGAAGAAGCTGTTAAACTCATCAATATGTACCTCACTTGTGAAAGTAGGTATACACTAGTGTTTCTTTATCATATGAGATTTTTGTTTCATGTTGCAGCTATGAAGACCCTCAACTTGCCATACTTTTAGCTGAAGAGTCTGACAAATATGTCATCCAGGATTCAAACACACACTGCTGCTTTAGAATATAGCTTATATTATTAAGCTCCAATTAAAGTGTTATTTGAAGAAGAGTTAAGGAAAATAAATCAAACATGGGACCATTTCTTATTTTACAGGGTAGGTCAACCTGCACCTACACCTCCATCCTCACAAAAACACCCTCAGCCTGAAAAAATAACAAAGAGAAAGGATAAAAAGGATGATATCCATAGGGCCAAGTGCAGAAAGGAAAAGATTCATTCAGCCAAGGCTAAGAGGAATTTGGAGAAGGGAGAGAGCTCATCAATCAATAAACCCAAGTCTATGAAAGTGTTACCCCCCATTCCTCCTTTTTCTAATGTCTACACCAAAGCTTGAAGAGGAAGGTCTGCAACTACAGAGAAATCTAAAGCACAGATGCTACCCAAAATTCCAGAAGTAAAGATTCAACAAAATATGTAGAAAGAGTATCAGCCCACAAAGTCTGATGAATAACTCCTCAAAGATGCAGGGTATGAGATCAGTAGCAAGAAGAAGAAAGAGGAATCCATACCTGTTACTGGTACCAGAAAAATACATACTAGAGGCAACAACAAGTTCAGGCTCAAGTCCAAGGTTATGCACAATCCAAGTTTATTAACAGAGGTCATTGATATAGAAGGAAAATATGAAAGGTTAAAGGTAAAGGTATCCAAGAAGAAAGATAAAAACAAAACCCCTTAAGAGCAACACACAAAACCCTCAAAAAGAAGAAATATCCAAAAGGGTTCAAACGAGGAGAAGGCCAATGCCAAAGAAGTAGCCACAAGAATCAC
This sequence comes from Pinus albicaulis, assembly GCA_034641835.2. Classification (NCBI taxonomy): domain Eukaryota; kingdom Viridiplantae; phylum Streptophyta; class Pinopsida; order Pinales; family Pinaceae; genus Pinus; species Pinus albicaulis. Next base: position 1,272,318,344 of record CM076584.1, read on the forward strand.
AAGATCAAGATCAACTGTTGGCAGCAAATCAGACTTGGACAAGATTGTTGAAGCTGCAACCCACATGGAAGGAAGGCAAAAAGGTTTCTTGATAAAACAACTTTTTGCTTATCAAGTGCAATTTTGAACAACGACTCAGCTGTCAAAGAATGTAAGTTTTCACAGGTTTTTCAATTTTTTCTGTTCATTTTTGAAAAAGAAACAGAGTGCTACCGGAAATTCCGGTAGCATTACAGTTTTTGCGCAGTTACAAGTTTTTACCAGAATTTCCAGTAGCGCCTGTTTTAACTGATTTTTGACACCTATCAACAAAATTTCCGAGCCAGTTCAGAAAAGATAAGGACTCATAACAAAACGGATATAAAAAGTGATGGTTATAAGAGGTTATGAGTTTGTTGGAGGTCATATTGAATGAAGATACATGGTTATTTAAGAACCAAAGACATGAGGAAAAAAATCAGCAGAAAAGGGGTAGCATTTCAACATACTTAGCAGTTCAACTTAGATTCTCTTATCTTCTTTCATCTACAACATTATTTTTAGTTATATTTCAATGGGATATGGTTTTAATGTCCTATGACACCTATGTAATGTTAGGAGTAGTGTTTCCTTACTTTTAGAAGAGCTGGAGTTGGTGCCTCTGTTTCTATATATATCATTTGTAAATACCATTTCCAGGTTGGATGTTGGTCTACCTGAAGACTTAATATAATAACGAAAAGCCTTTTTGAACTTCATGCTAGAGTATTTTGTGACTCAAGAACTATCTATTGTATGGTGTGTTTTCTCTCTTTGTTAATTTCTTCTAATTTATGAGTTGCAGCAGCTAATAAGGTGTGAGTGAGAAACTGTTAAAGGATTTAATAGTAAATTATCTTCTTTCGAGCTTCCTACAAATCATATATGTGTTGTAGAACATGTTAGTGAAGATTTCATAAAGGATTTGTGAAATAATTTATGCATGTACTCTACTTTTTGAATGTTGTTTACTTTACATAAAACAGAGTTTGTGTAAAGAGTCATCATTATAGCTGTGTGACTGATTTAGGATATGAATATTTCCTAGAGTAAGTACCAGCTATCCATCTCCTTTCATTTGTTACACTCTTCTCCCTATACTACCAATTTACCCATACAATTTATACTTGCCACATCTTGCCAAATGCATGAAAGTCTTAAAGAATATAAAAAATAATTTCAAACTCTTTGAGAAGCCATCCCACCACTAAAAAACCCTTTAAAATTTGAAATGAACTATGACATGTAAGGCTTACTCCTTTTCCATTCAAGGAGTGACTCCTTGCGCTAATAATATGTTCCTAATTCTTCATCTTGTCATAGTTTCTCAAATCCATTTAAAACTTTTTGTTTATCTCAGCTCTACTCCATACGGGAATATCAAAGTACACTAGCCACTAATAGATATTACCAATATAAATGCCCAATCTACTGTTGTCTTTCTATGATTCTATAAATTTAAGCAACTTCTTAAGGGCCATAAATGAAACTAACCTAACTTCGCATGTAGAATTAGATAAGCATATTTTCATTATTTCAAGGAACCTTTCTGAATGTTCACAATTGTTGGTTGAATCTAGCTTTGATAGTTTCATATCAAAACCCATTCGTGAGATTTCCATAAATTGTATTGGATGTATTGGAAACATTGCATTAAAATAGAAAGCAGCTGCTTGTTGACACAAGTTTGTTCTTTTGCAATAAAAAATCTTTGTTCTCCAGCCCACAGAAGTATCTAAACATTTAGAGCTAAAACATATCAACATATTTTGGATAGCGCTGATATGACTGCCTGAGGGACATGTTTCTTCAATATTAAAACCTCAATATACACTAATGACCATGGGTAAGGAACAAAATTTAACATTACCAAGCCATGAGCAGCTTTGAAGAATGAGAAATAATTCACTTGCAATTTTATGTTTCTCAGCCACATCTCATTGTTTCTGGTCCAAATCCAAGAGTAAAAATTGAGCGACAATAGGTACAATCATTGAATATATAACATGCGCAACATATACACAACAATAGTACTACACATCCATAGACCACACATTGACTCCACAAAGCAAGGATTAATTCTAGTGTCTTTCCATTATCCATGCTTATCCTAGCATGCCACAGATCACACTACTTTCACTTCATTGATGTACCTCTCATAAATGCCTTCCCATAGCATAAACATAGGCATAGTACAAACATATAATATCAATTCATGTCCACATGATACTGAACTCAAAGATCTGTTAGAGTTACACTTCCCACTTGATTCCCCATAAGACCAGGAATCTCTTCATGCCATTCACATGCATAAGCAATCATTCCTCCACAAGAATGATCCTTGAAAACCCCATCATACAGTGACATAGATACATAGATACATACATATATATAATAATTAGCATAAAACAATCATGATCCTATCAAAAAACGACATACATACACAAACAACCATGAACCATGACGACCTTGTTAGACACAAAATACACACATACATACATGTATACATATATAAACACCAACATAATCATGATCACAACACAATTTTTAGATATTAGAAGGCCTAGATTAAGAGAACTTCCTTTATTCGTGCATATAATGCACAATGCTGATAGCAACAATTCCCAACAGAACGAAGGCATCTAACACCTCATACCCAGTTTATTTACACTTTTTGTTTCCTTTCTCATGTCTATATTTCCACCATCCATTTACCATGATGGACCCAACCAGTCCAACCTACTGTCATATTCTTACCTTCTTTTTCACTTAATCATGCACCGAGCTTCATCTGGGCCTTACATTACCTATTGGGTACCACACATCTCTCCCCGAGCTCCATTAATTTTCCTCTTTCCCAACCAATTTCCAAGACTCGAAGCATAAAAGGAAAGGACAAAAAAAAAAAAACAGCAAGAGGAAAACAATGAAAACCAATAACAATGTGACATTGCAATCAAAGTGGCATAACTATGCACTAGACATAAAAAAATCTGCAAATAAAGCTCAAAAAATCACAAAATACCGAAAGTACAAGACTAACCATGACTCAATCCCCATGGTTCCCAATACTTTCAAGGCAAAGCTCGGCCGGAGCCTTTACCTTGCATTTTAATTCCAGGCACAGTGACCTATAACTGAACACGCATGTCAGTCATATGTACCAAATATTAAGACAACATATCTATCAATTTGAAATCAACTTTTACTAGGACTAATAACCATGTCATAATCCACAATAAACTCACATTCATCGGTCATAATACATAATGCTACAACCATCACCTACTTATACTTAAGTACACATCAAATTTTAATGAAGAAGGATTACGGTTCTCTTCAAGGAGTCACGATTGAGAAGTATAAGTTGGATTTGTTGTAGAATCCTAAATTGAGACCTCATTTGCTTGTCCGATCGACAATTTATTTTTAAAATTCCTTCGAGGGTTGATTATGGAGATCAGATAAATCTACAAGAGTATGAGGCTCATACTACGTAGTAATGAGAAGGGGATAGGATGGCAGCACCATAAAAAAAAAAAAAAATTATAATGGAGTCAATTTTTTGCATGTAAATGGGTATATTGCTCTAAGACACGGTAAGGAATTTGTACACCTAGGTAATCACTGGTAAATTCTGGGTTAGACCTAGGTGATAGGGGGCATGATTGGTTAACAAATACCTCAGGTATAAAAATTTTAGGGGGACAAGGGCCAAAGTGAGTGGGCTTGACTCACTTGGAAAGGTTGGCTGGATTTAGTCAAGGAACCCTAAGTCAAGTTTAAGGGGGATTGTTAGGTAAATTTGATTTGGGGATAGAGTCAAAGCTGACCAGGTTAAACAGTGATGGTTTTTGGGCACATGGTATTGTGTGCCCATGGTTACCTGCATGTGGTATTACATGTAAAAACCCCCAAATAACCATGGAATCAATGGTTGTGGGTTGAGGCAGTTTGGCCTCTAGAAGCGCTGGATTGATTGTGATTGATGTGTTTGATGAGATCCCACATTCATGCTTGGAATATGGCACGTGGATGATTGGATGAAGTGAGATTTGGCTCAGTCAATCTATGGTTGAGTGGAACATATGTGTTTATGGTTTATGATTTTGTTGTAGATTATTTTATATTTGTTCCTATCTGTAAATAATTTTATATCTTCGGTAATTTTTCTTCAAGGGCCATACATCATAATTGATAAAATACATGCTTATAACCAACATAATAACAACAAAAATACAATGAATACAACAAAAATAGAATCCACATATAAACCAGTAAATGTATACCTCAAATACCAAAGGAATTAACTCTTCATTTATGAATGTAAAAACCAACTGGAGATGGGACTTCCATGTTCCACTCGACATAGATTGGTTGAGCCAAATATCACTTCAACCAATCACACACGTGCCATATTCCAAGCACGAATGTGGGATCTCATCAAACACATCAATCACAATCAATACAAGGCTTCCAGAGGCCAAATCGCCTCAACCCCCAACTAGTGATTCCACTTCACGGTCGAACATCACAACCATCACGGATTGGTATCTATCCAAGTTGTTGTTCTAGGGCTCCAAATTTTTTGTTCCAACCAGGGCTTCCAAGAATAGTAACCCAACCCCAACTGTTACAGGGCTTCCAGAGTGTTTTTCCAACCAGTGCTTTCAGGGCTAGTAACTCAACCTACCTAGGGCTTCTAGATAATTTTTTCCATCGAAGGCTTCCATGAATAATAACTCAACCCATATTTGTTCGTCGGGCTTCCAGAGCGTTTATCCAACCAAGGCTTCTAGGAACTAATAACTCAACCCAACAACTAAAGGAATCATGAGAACGAACGAGAAAACAATCAATGGAAATAAACCCACAATACCATGGCAAGGCTAGGAAAATCCACATGTATACACCATGCATGCCAAAAGTAGTGAGGAAAACATACATGCAACTTGGTACCTACACTCAGAACCTACTGTAGATGTTGATCCTGATGTCCTCTTGCGCTTTCCTACTCTTCCTTTACCTTATTACTCCAAATCACCAAGTATCCATACTCTCTAATAGTGCTCCAAGAAAAATCTAAGTATCTAAGAGTATGAGAGAGAGAGAGAGAGAGAGAGAGAGAGAGAGAGAGAATAATGAGAGCTCCAAAAATAAACTAAACCAAAGCTTACCCACTCATCCTCAGAAGCATTTTTATTAATGAGGCCTCTTTTTTCTTCATTTTCCATTATTTTCCTTAATTTTCCTCCTCACATGCAACATGTAACCAAGTTTCACCTCCCTTTTCTCCTATTTTCCTTTATTTTCATAAATAAAATACCAATTAATGCCTCATGCCTTTCCAAATCCTTAGCCATTTCCTTTTCCAATTTCGTTTAGCGGCCATAATACACTGAATGAACACCCACTAGGATGTTTTTCCCGCTATTAAACTTGGAATAAGTGCCCCATCGATCGTGGTTATCATTTTTAACTTTATTACATGGAATTTTCACCAGGGTTGTTACACTCTACAAAAAGGCAATAGGAATGATACGGTTGTGTTTGGCAGCATCGGTGGATTTCAACATTTCAAAGGAAACTACATCATAAGGTTTAATGACGGCATTGGCCAAAATATATGAAAAAACCTCGACCTTAAAAAATGTATTTCTTATGAAGTGTTTATTTAATATGAAGATGTCAGAAGGTGGATCTATTTTTGATCATTTAAATGAGTTTAATATAGTTACCAATCAATTAAGTTTTGTAGGGGTAAATTTTGACGATGATGTTAGGGCTATATTGTTTCTGTGTTCATTACGAGAAATTTGGAATGGTGTTGTGTAACCAGCTCCAAAAATAGAAGAAAAGAGATATCAACGCCTTAGAAATAAGCGACTTTGAGGGGGCAACCTCCAATACATTACATAAATGAAAAATTCTTGGATGATACAATTTAGAAAACCTCCTTTCTATATATAGGAGTCCATGGGGCCATACTGTAATCCTAATGGGCCACAATGTAGTCCTAGCCGACCTAACAATAATAATTTAAGTGCACAATAATAACAATATGGAGGTTACAAGAGTACAATAATAACAATAAGGGGGTTACACTAACAATAATAAGGGACAATACTAGTAATATAGGGACCTAACATGCCCCTCTCCTTCAATAAAGTGTTGTCCTCAATGCTTGAGTAGCTCTAGGTGCTTCTATATAAAATTCTCGTCCTCCCATGTAGAATCTTCAGTGGGTAAGTTCTTCCACTTGATGAGATACTCTGAAATTGATCGGTTCCGTAGCTGTCGAGTTCTTGTTTCCGTGACCGCTTCAGGTTCCAATATGATTTTTCCTTCCTCATCAAGTTTTGGCAATATTGTTTGAACTGGAAGATTTTCACCTATAACCTTCTTTAAACATGAAACATGGAAAACTGGATGCACTCGCGAAGAATCCGGAAGCTCCAATTTGTATGCCATAGTACCAATATTTTGCAACACCTTGTAAGGACCATAGTACTTTGGCGATAATTTATTATCCTTCTTAGCTTGCTTGAGGGAAATTTGTTTGTATGGTTGTAGACGTAAAAATACCCAATCTCCTACATCAAAACTTCTCTCGCTGCGATGTTGATCTGCCTGTTGTTTCATTCGATTTTGTGCCAAATTCAAGTTATCCTTTAAGAGTTGGAGAACTTCTTGTTGATGCTCGATGTGATATTCCACAACTTGAACCTTCGAATTTTCCCTTAAAGATGATGTGATGGATGGTGGATGATATCCATAAAGTACCATAAATGGGGTCATTTTTGCTGCAGTATGGAAGGAAGTTTTATACCACCATTCAACGAGAGGTAACCACTTGACCCATTGTGTTTGTTTATCAAATACAAAAAAACGAAGATATCCTTCCAAAAATTTATTTACTATCTCAGTTTGACCATCAGATTGACGATGATAAGATGAGCTATGAGCTAATTGAGTACCCAATAAGAAAATAACTTCGTCCAAAAATTTCCAGTAAAAATGGGATCTCTGTCGCTCACAATAACCCTTGGGCTTCCATATAGCTTTTGAATTGTGTCCATAAATGTAGTAGCAACTGTACTTGCTTTAAATGGATGAGATAATTCACAAAAGTGTGCATACTTGGTAAGTCTATCAACTACCACCATGATGACACTCTTTCCTTCGGACTTAGGTAAACCTGTGATAAAATCCATTGAAATCTCCTCCCAACGTTGACTTGGAATTGATAAAGGTTGCAGAAGTCCTGGGGTCTTAATTGTCTCAACTTTATTCTACTGGCAAACCAAACATTCTGCCACAAACTTTTGAATATCAATTTTAAGGCCATCCAAAAAAAATTATTTCTTCACCCTGTGGTAAGTTTTTAAAAATCTCGAGTGTCCTCCTAAAGGAGAAGTGTGCAATTCCAAAAGAATATTTTGTTTTAGTTGGGAATTCTTACAAAGATATAAGCGATCTTTGTACCATAAGGAATCATTTTTCCAACTAAATGTATCAGATGTACTAGGATCTTGCTGCAACTTTTGAATGAGTATCCATACATCTTTGTCCTTCTTCCATTCATCTCTTGCTTCAGTTATCCAATCTGGTTGGATAATAGAAATGGCACAAAGCAATGCTTCCACCTCTTCATTCTTTCTTGAGAGTGCATCTGCAACAACATTAAGCTTTCCTTTTTTGTAGATTATTTCAAAGTTATAACCCAACATCTTTGTGACCCATTTTTGCTGTTCTTCTGATGATAGTCTTTGTTCCAAAAAGTGTTTAAGACTATCATGATCAGTTTTTACCTTGAAGTGTCTTCCCATTAGGTAAGTTCGCCGTTTCTTTAGTGCATGTAGTATTGCTAACATTTCCTTCTCATAAATAGGTTTCTGTAAATACTTTCCTTTGATTGGACGACTTTCAAAAGCAATGGGTCTTCCTTCCTGCATTAAAACTGCACCAATTCCATTTCCTGAGGCATTACATTCCACAATAAAGGTTTTTGTGAAGTCTGGCGTAGCTAAAACCGGTGCATGGCACATTGCCTCTTTAAGACGTTCAAAGGCCTTAGTTGCTTCAGGAGTCCATGAAAATGCATCTTTCTTCAATAATGTTGTTAGAGGTGCTGCTATTCTCCCATAATTCTTAACAAACTTGCGATAATAACCTGTTAACCCAAGAAATCCTCGCAACTTCTTTATGGTTGTGGGGACTTTCCATTCCTTAATGGCTTTAATTTTGTTAGGGTCTACCTTAACACCCTCGTGAGATACAATATGACCCAGATATTCCACCTCTTGTACTCCAAAGAAACATTTGATGTTTTTGCATATAATTGTTTCTCCTGCAATAGTTTGAGCACCCTGTCAACATGTTGAACATGATCCTTCCAAGACCTGCTGTAGATTAGTATATCATCAAAAAATACTAGTACAAATTTTCTAAGGAAGGGTTTGAAAATGGAATTCATCAACCCTTGAAATGTAGAAGGTGCATTGGTAAGGCCAAAAGGCATGACCAAAAATTCACAATGACCCTCATGAGTTTGAAATGCTGTTTTTGGAATATCTTCAGTCTTCATTCTAATTTGATGATATCCTGAACGAAGATCCAACTTGGTAAAATAAATTGCTCCATGCAATTCATCCAATAATTCATCAATCACAGGAATGGGAAATTTATCTTTAATGGTGAGCTTATTGAGCTCCCTATAATCCGGACACATTCGCCATGATCCATCCTTCTTGTGTTCCAATACTACAGGAGCAGAGAAAGAACTTTGACTAGGTTGAATTATACCTGCCTCTAACATTTCTGCAATCATACGTTCAATTTCACTCTTTTGGACATAAGGATATCTATAAGGCCTGATGTTTGGAGGAACACTTCCTGGAATCAAATGAATAGCATGATCATGATCACGAATAGGTGGGAGTCCTTTGGGAGTTTTAAACACCTTGGAATGATTTTCCAAGACTTGTTGGAGATCTGCAGAAATAGATGATTTTGATGTTGGAACTTCTAGTGAGCATAATTGTGCAATTACGCCTCGTTGTTCTTTCTTTAGAAGATTTGTCATGACATTAGAGCTTATTATCTTTCCCGGCTTCCCCGCAATACCCCATAATTCGACTTCCTTTCCTTCTGAAAAAAATTTCAAGAAAAGTTCTTGAAAATTAAAAGCTACCGTCCCCAAAGATTGTAACCATTGTACTCCTAGTACAACATCAACACCTCCAATAGGAATGGAAAGCATTGGAATAGTCAATACATATTCCCCCATGGTTAGCTTGATATTATGGCATTTTCCAGAGCAATTTATAGTTCCTCCATTTGCAACCATCACTTGACATTCTGGTGCTGGGTATAGGAAACAATTTAATTCCTTAGCTACCTTACAATGAATAAAATTATGGGTGCTACCTGAATCAATCAACACTATTACCTTTTTCTTATTGATATGTCCTTCTATCTTGAGAGTTTGAGGAGTGGTGATTCCTGCCAGTGCATTACACGATATGGTCGGACTCATTTCTTCATCTTCTATGATTGGTTCCTAGTGTATATCCTCTTCTTGTTCATTTTCTTCTTCCTCTTCACAATATATGTAAAATAATTTATTCTCAGCACACTTACGACCTTTAGTGTATTTGCTATCACAACTGTAGCAAAGCCCTTTTGCTCTTTTTTCTTCCAATTGTTGTGGTGTCAACCTTGTAGGTTGTGGAAATCTAGGCGTAGCAACACTTCCTTCTTTATATAAGTGAGTGGTAGGTTTCCTTGTCGCCATAATTTTACATTCAATTTTTCTTGCCAACCTGAATGCCTTCTCCAATGAATCAGGTTCTAAAACACGAACTTAATGTTGGATGTTATCCTTTAAAGTGCCTATGAAGAGATCAATCCTGTGTTCCTCTAGAATATCAGTTACCCTTATATTCAATTTTTGGAAGTCCTCAATGTGCTGCCCCACTAAACCCTTTTGTTTGAGATTTATCAATTGGCTAAAGAAGGTGTTTCTCTTTGTATCCTCATAATGTGCTATCATTCCCTCCATAAAAATTGACCAAGTGACAATTTTTTTACGGGAGCAAAGCCATCGATACCATAAAAATGTATTTTGTTCTAAATGTAAAGTTGCAATGCATACCTTTTGTGTGTTTTGCACATTATTGAGATCAAAATATTGCTCCATAACAGATTCATGTTACAGATCCTTTCCATCAAACTTCTCATATCCATTTTTGGAATATGGTGGTTCTTCTCGCCGACCATTAGAGTTTATGAAATCACGATTAAAATTTATTTTGTTCTCATCATTATTTCTCATTTATCTTTTCTCCATTAGGAAACATTTCTTGTATCAAATTTGTCAAACCTTCCATGTCTCCTTTTAGATCATTCTTCATGTTTTACATTTTTTCATCGATCTTAACTTACATGTTATCCATCTTAGCTTCCATGCCAAATTCCATGCCATCCATGCCATTCTTCAAACCATCCATGCCTTTATTAAAACAATCCATCTTAGCTTCCATTCCTTTCTTCAAAACTTCCATTTCATTTTTTGTCGCTCTTTGCGAGAGCAAAATTTGGTGCACTTGCTCTTGTAATTTCGATATGTCATGTTGCCATTCTTCATCTTCATGAGTCATAGTAGAGCTTTTTAAAGGCTTAATTGTTGTTGAATTATTTTTAGGGGCCATTTTATAATCCAATAATGATATCTATTCTACGATATGCCCTTGGAATCAATTCAAATTGATTCTTCAAACAAGACTTATGTAACTCGGAAAAAAATACACACCTTTTTTCGTTTTTGAGGAGCTCGATATTGAAATTGGATTATCTCTCTCGTGATTTTGGTCGAAATATCCAAATTCAAAATTCATTGAAGTATCCCTCTGAATTCTCTTTTGAATGCCACAGGTCTGACCTGATTTGGATTCTCCAAGACAAAGTTATGTCCAATCTCCCACAATGACCTAATTATGGACTGGTTCAGTAGAGCGAACTTGTACAACTTGCCACGTGTCACTGTTACATCCTTTGGCTCTGAACTTGATAGCCAAGAAACTACAGTCCATGTCCTTGCGACCAATTTTTACGAAACTCCAATCTGATGCTCAGAGAGAGAGTTATGAGACTTTTCCCATGATCATCTCTTTGAGATGAATTTCAAGAGCCTGAAAAATCACTACCTTCCACAGATCATATCTCCAAAAATATTGCGAACCAAGCATTGAAATTTTCTAACGCGTTTCCTCAGGATTTCTGCTTCGTACCCTAAAAATTTTAGATCCTGAACCTTCGTAGAAAAAAAGTATAGCGAAACTTCCACGATGACCTGTTTAGAGCAGCGAAACCCTAGAATCCAAAGCTCTGATACAAAATGTTGTGTAACCAGCTCCAAAAATAGAAGAAAAGAGATATCAACGCCTTATAAATAATCCACTTCGAGGGGGCAACCTCCAATACATTACATAAATGAAAAATTCTTGGTTGATACAATTTACAAAACCTCCTTTCTATATATAGGAGTCCATGGGGCCATAATGTAATCCTAGTGGGCCACAATGTAATCCTAGCCGACCTAACAATAATAATTTAAGGGCACAATAATAAAAATATGTGGGTTACAAGGGTACAATAATAACAATAAGGCGGTTACACTAACAATAATAAGGGACTATACTAGTAATATAGGGACCTAACAAATGGTTTAGTTATGGTCATTAGTAACTCTATCTCTGGATCTAGTACTTTAAAGTTTGATAATGTTGTTGGTGCCATCCTTAGTGAGGAAATGGGACAAAAAATCTTTGGTGAGACATCAGGTAATTATTTGAATGGAAATACTATGGGAAGAAAAATGGAAAGAGGAAGGAGCCCAAGAAATCGTAGTAAGTCAATAAAAGGCATATCCAAATCCTGATAATGGATAGTGTGCTAGAAATTTGACAAGAAAGGACACCTAAAGAAAGATTATAAATATAAAAATTGAAAAGAAGGAGATGGACAACAAGAGAAAAATCATGTAGCAAATGTGACAGGTGATGTGTTGCAAGATTCTTTGATTCTTTCATTAGAGAATATTATTGATGCCTAGGAAGTAGATTCGGGGGCCTCATTCCATGCCACATTTGATAGAAAACATTATCATGACCATGTTCAAGGAGATTTTGGACAGGTTCATCTGGGTGATGATAAACAATATAAATCGTGTGAATGGGTAAGGTTTTTACAAAGAAACATAATGGAAACCAGTGGATATTGAAGGAGGTAAGGCATGTTCCATATCTGAAGAAAAATCTAATTTCAATAGAGAAATTGGGAGGTGAATGTCGTGTAAATAATTTTAGAGACAAAACCTGGAAGGTCACCAAAGGAGCCCTTGTAATAGAAAAAGGAGAAAAGGTTAATGCTTTAACCTCCACATGAGAATATACAACACTTTCGCATCATAGGATCAGGAACATGAGTGAGAAGGGGATGAAGATTCTTCACTCAAGATATTTGTTGCCAGATTTGAATCATGTTGATTTGGATTTAAGTGAAAAATATGTTTATGGAAAACAAAAGAGAGTCAGATTTATCAGAGTTGGGAAGAAAAATAAGAGTGAAAAATTATAGCTTGTGCATACAGAATTTTCTCAGGTATCATCTCTCAGTGAATTTCACTATTATGTTACTTTTATTAATGATGTAACTAAGAAAACCTGGATTTATTTCATTTGAAATAAATTGGATGTATTTGATACTTTCAAGAAATGGAAAAATTTGGTTGAGAATGAGATAGGAAAGAAGTTGAAGTGTATTAGAGCATAAAATGGAGGTGAATACTACAACAAAAAGATTGATAACTATTGTTCAGAGCATGGAATTTGTAGAGAGAAGAAAATTCCAGGAACAGCACAGGAAAATGGTGTGATGAATAGGGAAATCATGGAGCGTGCAAGGTGCATGAGATTCCATGCAGGATTGGCCTTACAATTTTTGGTAGATGTTGTAGGTACTATTGTTTATATAATAAACAAAGTGCCTTCAAGTTCCTTGGATGGTGGTATTCCAAAGGAGGCATGGATAGGTAAAAAGGTAAACTACTCATTTTTTAATACTTTCGGTTGTGCAGCCTGTGTCCACATCAATAAATAAAATAGAACAAAGCTTGAGGAAAAATAAAAGAAATGTACCTTTATTGGATATGGTGTAGATGATTTTGGTTTTCACTTATATGATTATGAAAATAACAAAATCATTAGGAGTAGAGATGCCATATTCAATGAAAATATCTTGTATAAGGATCAAATGCAGAGAGATAAACAAGAAAAAGAAAACAAAGAATACACAGTGCTTGATGAGATCACATAAAAAGCAAAGGTGCCTGAAAATCATAATGATCAGCAGCCACAAGAACAACATCAACTACAATAACAATAGGTACCTCAAACACATGAAAGTTGTGTTAGGAGATCTACTAGGATAAGTAGACCCCTTGAATGATACGCTTCTTCATTATGTTATGTATTGTTAAATCATTCTGGTGAACCAGAAATATATGAAGAAGAAATGCAGGTATAAACTAGGAAGAAGTGGGAGCAAACCATGGAAGAAGAGATGGACTCCTTAATCCATAACCAGACTTGGTACTTAGTCATGTTTCCTGCATGTGAAACAACATTGTAGAATAAATGGTTTACATGTTGAAGGAAGAAGATGGTGGAAAACAGAAGTATAAGGCTAGACTTGTGGTGAAGGGGTTTGCACAAAAGAAATGTATATACATTGATGAAATTTTTTCTCTTGTTTTTAAAATGACTTCAATCAGAACTATTTTAAGTCTAGTGGAAGTAGAAGATTTACATCTTGAGAAGTTAGATGTAAAAATAAGCTTTATTCATGGGGATTTGGAGGAAGAAATATATATGAAACAACCACAAGGGTATGAGGTTAAAGGGAATGATAAGTTATTGTGCAAATTAAATAAGAGCTTGTATGGCTTAAAACAGGATCCAAGGTAGTGGTATCTAAAATTTGACAGGTTTATGTCTGAAAAAAGTTATACTAGATGTCACTCTGACAATTGTGTTTATCCTAAAAACAAAAATGATGGAAGCTATATTATATTGTTATTGTATGTATATTACATGCTTGTTGTAGGTTCTAACATGCAGGAAATAAATGTGCTCAAAGCAAAATTGGAAAATTCATTTGAAATGAAGGATTTGGGTGCTACAAAACAAATCCTTGGTATGAGAATAACTAGAGATAGGAAAAATCACAAATTAACATTGCCTCAGAGTGAGTACATAGAAAATGTTTTAGAAATATTTAATATGCAGAATGCAAAACCAGTTAGCACACCTTTGGCTAGCCATTTCAAACTAAGTAAGGAGATGTGTCCCATGACTCAGGAAGAGATGGATTATATGCGTAAATTTCCATATGCATCAATAGTTGGAAGGTTAATTTATGTAATGATTTGCACAAGGCTTGATATTTCACATGAAGTGGGAGTTGTAAGAATGCAAATGAAAAATCCAAGAAAAGAGAATTGGATGGAAGTAAAGTGGATTCTCTGGTATTTAAGAGGTACCACAAATGAAAAATTATGCTTTGGTGGTTAAAAAATTACATTATAGGGATATGTTGATGTAGATATGGCAGGTGATAAAGATAATAGGAGGAGCGCCACATGGTATGTGTTCATTGTAGGTGGAACAACTATCAATTGGGTTTCAAAATTGTAAAACATTGTTACAATTTCAACAATGAAAGAAAAACATTGTTGCACTTTCAACATTGTTGCATAATCTTCACTTTCAACATTATTTCATGATCCATTTCATATTTCAGAATGCACTACAAAATCCCAAAACAATTACATGATCAAAATTAAATTCAAGTGGATATAAATTTGTTGATATAGTACTGAAGGCGCCATGGACTCAATGTTAATCTCCAATTTAGAAAACAAGTAATGAATATTCATGATTCATAAACAAGAAAAACACATTGAATATTCATTTTTTATAATTTTAATATGGGAAAACAACTCAAATAAGAAAGAACATGAATACAAAGGTATTCTCATAACGTGAGTGGAATGGTATTCTCATAACAGTGGAATGGTTATTTCCTTCATAAGATACTAATATTTATCAAATAATAAAAGACTCATAGAGAAATGTTGATGATTGGATATTTCTTGACCCTTAAAATGCATCAATATAAAAAAACACTCTTCATATTTGCTTACAAAATACCTTGTCATTGATGTCAAAGGGGGAGGTATTGGTAGGAGAAATGATGATGAAAGGAGAAGTGATTATTGGGAGAAATAAGAAGGATGAATCTCAAGGGGAGGAACATATTGTTGCCATCAATGCCAAGGGGGGGGGGGGGAGTGATTATTGGGAGAAATAAGAAGGATGAATCTCAAGGGGAGGAGCATATTGTTGCCATCAATGCCAAGGGGGGGGGGGAGCATAGTGTTTCCATCAATGCAAAAGGGTGAGAATGTTGGAAACGTTGGCATTGACATAAAATTATCACTGTCATGTTGATGGTGTTTATTTGATTTTGAATGTTGACAAGTGTGTCATGTTGATGAGGTTTCTTGATTCTTTACCATTGATGAATTATGTTAATGTTAAGGGTGCTTGATATTGAAAGTTTTATTGCTTGATGAGGTTGGTTGATGTTGCAGGGTTGATTGCTAGTTTTGATTGCTTGATGTTAAAAGGTTGGTAAAAGTGGTGTGAAGTGAAAAGGTTGATTAATGTGACGAGTAAAGGTGATTATTGTTAATTAATTATTTATTCAAACATAATGACACATAATTACCAGAAGACAAATCTTGTAGAACATAGAACTAAAGTACGAAGACTGAGGAACACATGGTTGTGATTGAAAATTGTATTAATTCCTTGCGACATCTTAAACATTATGTGTAGAATAACTTAACATATGTGTTTTTACTATGTTTTTCTCATGAGTAGTATATGTAATCATGTACCTTAGATGAGTGTGGGTACAGGAATTGAAGCTCCCAACTTCACTTATGTCTGCCAGAGCCACATAGCATGACAACATTTATCAACAGATTAGTTAAAAAGTGTTTTTTCCTCACATCAATTCAATGGGTTCATTGTGCGGAGTGCTAAGGTGTGGAGGAAGCTTTCATTGTGCTGATTTTTGAGGTGAGGAGGTCCACACAATGAAAGCTTCCTCTGCACCCATGCCCAATGAACTTCCTTTGCACTCCTTTGCACACACATTGATGCCACTCACTCATTTTAAACTATTGTATGTTATTTTCCACGTTCCTTTTCGCGTGCCCCATGAAATTTTGATGAAAATTTTAAAAATGGCCTTAGAAGGGAATTATTAATTATTTTTCATAAGGTCCCTTTATGCTTACCAAGTGGAAAAAGTTCCTTCTCTTTTTTTTTTCTTATGAATTATTTTTCATTAGTGTTATGTTTAGGTTTGTTAGATTCAAAATTTTTTTATTCAATTTAAGATATTCCACTAATTACGTCGGAGGCATTATCTTTGTGAGATTGGGTGGGAAAACACTATTCATCCCACCCAACCAGAGATTTTTATTGTCACCCGTCTAACCAATTCTATTTTGACATGCGGAGAGCACTTTTCCGTTCAATGTCATTGTCACTGCTCAACTCATTATTTGAGATACTAACAGATTAAAGGCATGCTTCACTTTTACCCACCATGATTTTATAAGTTGTTGAGTTGAGTGCTCTCATATTGGAAAGCCGCGATGCCTAGTTGTAGAGATGTGATGCTCTGTTGCATGACCAAGTGTTAGAGATCGAGTCCATACCCATTGCTATAGAAATACACTTCGGCCCTTATGACATCCTCTGTGATTTCTGCAAGGAGAATACACATAGCAAAGAGAATTGTCGCACCTTGCAGACACTTGTGAATTCCTTTGAAAGAAGTTACTTCAAAGTGGGAAGATCCATTCAGAGTCGTGGACTTGGTGAAAGCCGACAGTGGAAAGTATATTGTAGCTATGTGTTGTGCATGAAGACCTGGAGTTGGGTTGAAGATTGTAGAGTGATGAAGCTGAAGGGCTGTAGAGTGGTCGGAGGGCTTGTGGACCTCCTTTCGACACTCCTTAGAGTTTCTTGGTCTCGTTATTGGACATTGTCTTCAAGTCTTTTGTTTTTGAGGCATAACACTATGTTTTTGGAGTTGGAGTGTGCGCTAACTAGAGTTGTGTAGTGCTGGTCAGAGTGGAAGATTAGTGAGGTTGTTTGTGCCTGTTTATGCCTACTGTGGATCACAGTGTGAGGAGTCGTGAGGGATCTATGTTGTGACTAGTTGCTAAGGAGTAAGCCATTGTGGAGTGACATGGAGTCGACTTGTTGATCTGCCACAATTATTTCGCTCTAAGCTACAAGAATTATCATCAAGATAGTGCAAGATTTGTGGATATCTGTTGACATTTTTTAGAGGAAGACCTATTCACGCTATAGTCTAGATGATCAGGGGCCAAAGTTCATTTCCTGGAAATGAGCTAAGCGATTTTCGATATTTAATACCACCTTTTAAAATAAATAAAACAAACCTTCCTTTATTCACACCATTCGTGTTAGATCTTCAACCAGCTTTTAAGCTACTGACTGTTTTTCCTCTGGATTTGTGCCCCACTGTCTCTATTGATTGCAACAACTGAATTCCCCTTTTATTTTCAATAAAAATTACAACCTGCTAGTTGTTCTTTTTCAACATCTGTCGTCCACCGCTTGTTAATTTTAGCACAGACCCCATAATCATCTGAGAGGAGACGTGGGGTTTAATTCAACTGGTTATTCCTCTTCTAAATTTGTACGTCAACCTCCTCTACCTATTTCTAGAATTTCATGTAATTATTGTCTGCTCGAGAATGCTCTCAAGAAATTCAGTGTGCTTGACTGTAAGATGTTTTTCAATAGTTAATTATATTTAGTTTGTAGGTGATTGAATATATTTTTTATTAAGTTAATAATGGTGGTCTATATTGGAATAGAAATGCACGAATTTTGTGTTTTTATAAAATAAAGAATTATGTATGATGATGATAATATTCTTCTTCTTATATAAAATTTGAGGATGAAATTAAAAGAGCCTTAATAGTTTCAAAATATTGAAATAAAAATTGTTTACACTATCAAGAATTATCAAATTCCAAAATATGATAAAAAATATTAAAAACACTCCACTCTCATCACTGCATTTGAATTCACTATGTCATTGCTCTCTGCATTTGAATTCAACTTTTCATTGCTCAGTGCATTTAAATTCACTGTTTAATTACTCCTTGGGTTTGAATTCACTATTTCATTGCTCTCTCCATTGCTCCTAGATTGCACCAAAACCATTGCATGCACATGGGCTCCCATAAAATGTGAGACTGCAAGCAAGCTAAGTTGGCCACCCCATTGCTCCAAGTAAAATCCATTACTAGAAGAAACCTCGAATTAATAGTAACTTCCACAATTTAATCCTTATTGGTAGGGCTCAACTCAATAGTAACATATACAATGTAAAACTCCTTGGTAGGTTAATCCTCATTGGTAGAAATCTCACCAGTTATTGAATATCATATTTGTGTCTTCTCATCTTCATCCACTTTTGTCATCTTGCATATTTTATCCTTTGAATCTTCCATTTTCCCTACATAAATCATCTCTCGTAAGAGGGAAGTCTCCATCCAACAAGACATCCATGACTCGATGTAGTAATGTCATGATTTTTAATATCTTGAACATTAATTGGTTTTCTAATTTTACCTTCAATTTTTTTTTGTGCATGGATTTTTATTAGTATTACCTAAAAAACTCATGACACAACTACCATGTAGTCATTGTTTTTACCGAGTTAACCATAGGAAGTCTCAAACTTCCACAAGGAAAACCAAATATATTGATCCCCTATGGATGGGAAAGTTTAAGAAAAATAAAAACAAATGTGCTAAATAAACAAGCTTATCAACTATTGAATTGCGTATATAAGTGCTACTCTAATACATAATAGAAATTTAGGGCTTTGAGGAAAATCATTGGTGTAGGATCCTTCCCACTAGACCTCGGAGGCACTGGAGCCTTTACAACATGCACACATCGGATATGGCTCTCAAAATGGGATATGGTAGCATCTAAGCGCTCCATACACGAAATTTTTGCTCAGCACACATTGTATCATTCAAAGAAGAGATAATATCATTCCATTCCTCATGTTTCTGGTCAATAATGGTACAAAATCATAGTAATCCCAAACCTCCCCTTCGATTCTAGGATACTGGACAAAAACCTCGCAAACATCCTTGAAATTAATAAATAACCAAAATCCTTTAAAAAACAACCTCCAAGACCTTCATGTGAAGGGTGCCTACCCAAATTCATGTGCCTTCTATTGCATTACTCCTTTTGCCAAGAAGAGAGGCATTGGACATGGGCAAGCCGATGAGATTTATAATCATCATTTCGAAAGTCAAGAGTGGCTCCAACCTCCTCGAGCAATCTCTACTTGCTCAATTTTTTTCTAGATCTTTGAAGTTGTCCTATGAGTTGTGTTAGCTCCCTGTAATTTCAGTAGATTGGCAAGACTAAAGCTACAAGGAGGACATTTGAACCACTTTGGGATTCTAGGAGCTAGCCCTCTTGAATCCAGAGAGGGATCTCTCTATAAGTGCAAAGATTGATTTATCTTTTAGGCTTTTGGGTATGATATTAGGCTAGTTATGAAGAACAAGGGTTTTTGTTTGGTTTTGTATGGTTGAGAATGATTTTTGGTTGAGTGGAATGTTCTAAAATGAAAGAGTTTCAAATGGGTGAAGGTGTAAGCTATCAGAACAAGATTTGGCTGATAGGATAGATATGAAACTGGTTTTATTCCATTGGGCTATGGAGTCATAAAAGGGTTTAATTGTGCAAAAATTTCAAGAGTGGTTCAAGGGGCAAGTCATCTATATCAAAATATCTTTTAGATTAAATGATGGAATGGAACATTAAGAGTGTTGAAAAGGTGGAAAAATTCAATAATTTCAACAAGGATTTATCAAATTTCCAAACAAGAAAAGCCTTTTAAACCAACCAAAGGACAGGGCTAACCATAAACTTCTTTGGACAAGCTGTATTAAAGCTAACTTATCAGAAAAAAAATCCAACAATCCACATGACTACTTTCAGAAGGGATGAAAAACAGATAAGAAAACAAAGTGCAGCCTCAGATCAAGCAAGATACTTTTAAATCTAAAATTGCTTCAACATACTCTTAGAGAAACCTTAAAAACAACCTTTGGAGAAAGAAACTAGAAGATAGGGCAAACCATAAACTTTTCTAGTCTAACTTTACTCAACATATAATGAAAATATCATTCAAGAACTTCCTTTCAAGCTTTGCACATCAAGACAGGGGCAAACCAACATTCCTTGATAATGTTTACACTTAACTTAAGTCATTCTTAAATAAACAATTGGAGAAAAACATAAAGATAAAGCTTATCAGTCAGAGAAGGGTACTGTAAACAGTAAATCCTAACTCTATGCTTGTTGTTCTTTATCAGAGAAAAGTGAAAAAAATGGCATACATGAAAGGAAAACAATAACACAGTAAGAAGTAATTCACCAATGATATAGACTAGGATCCCAAAAACCAACTTGTATATTGATGTCAATCCAGTTACAAAATTCAAGTCCAGTGTTTAAGTACAACAATCATCTTCTCTTCTCAACCTAACTTCTTTGATCACAAACAGAGTTTCAAGAGCCTCTGAAAACTATTTACATGTAGAAAGTTTCGAGCACAAGTATTACATCAAAGTTCAACAACCAACCCTTACAATGTACTCCTCAATGGGATTTTATAAGAAAAATGAGGAGGTGGAAGAGTTTCTAGGGTTAAAGTATCATTAATTACACAATTAATGCAATACCTAGCCTTGAAAACCATGCAAGGCTTAAGGCAGGAATGCATTCGATCTATATCTCTGTTTCATAACTTTGTTATGCTTTCGAGGCTTAGTGGATTAAAATATTTGACTTTAGGGCTATTTCTTATCCTTGTAATAACTTTGCTGACAGTTGTAATAGGTTTCGTTGACTTGAAATAACTGTTCAGCTGTCTTTAGGAAAATATCTTCTGAACAGGAAATAACTATGCCTTCTTTGATTGCTTTGAGGCTGCAGGTGGCTTTTGGTAGCTGGAGAGGATTCAATTAGCCTCTGATGTGGCAGTGGAGGCTTCTTGGACTGATAGATCTTATTCTTCTTCCTTAAAACACTATTAATTTGCTTTAATCTATGTTTTAGGCATAATTTGGCTTAATCTCTGTCTTCTGTTCTTCATAATGTCTTCAATTGAGTGGATTAGGCCTTAGATAGTTGATTTTAGGCCGTAATCCCTTAAAACTGTGTTAATAATCTTTAATTCTCCATCTCTGCTGTGACTAGATCCTTTAACACTGATACTCTTTGTTTGATTAATGTCTGTTGTGTTTTATTGTTGCGCAGGCGTTACAGAGGGTTTTATAATGTTGCCAGTGTTCATGAGGCACCGGTAAAACATGACGTAAAACCCTGCAAAATGATCTCCTTGATGAATAATGGCTTGAGGGATTTTCATCCCCGGCCTTTAATTTTCTTTTAAAAAAATGGAAAAACCATTAAAACCTGCACAAACAAGCAAAATTATAAAAAATGCTGCGAGGCAAGGTTTAAACTGCTTCAGAGGTTTAGGTTAAATCGTGACCATTGGATGAAAGCCACCAACGACGAGGATTGATTGCTGGGGTCAGATGGGGAGGCGGTCGAACAAACAGTGGTGGAGATTAAGTCTGGGTCGTTGATTCGCAAAGATCAACGGTCGAGATCAATCAAGATTTATATAATGCAGAGGGGTAATATTGTAATGAAATGGAGGAAAATATAATGAAAAGGGGTGGAAAACATTTGGCGGAGGCGAAAAGGGTTTGGATGAAATTTGGGGTTTTGGAATAATTTTGGGCCGGTGGATCAGATCAGCCAACAGAGATCAATGATGGAGATTCGTTGATGAAGTCTCTTGGAAGAATGGCAGAAGGTGATGGCTTAATGGAGGGATTAAACTGAGACCGTTAGATCTCAGAGATCAACGACGGAGGTTTATTATAAGGAAATTTAATGGAAATGGGAAAGGTGGTTTCAGCCATAAAAACCACTGGTATCGCGCGGCAAAAGGCGGTTTTAGAATTTCTCCAAAAAAAACACGATATAGGTCTCCGACCGACACATGTACTTTAGAAACCGCCCATATCGCATAATTTTTAGGATTTAACTGTTGGACTCAGAATTACGTGATATGGTGTCTTGGCCGTTGGATCAAAGGAGGGGAGATCCAACGGTGGAGATGAGAGCGTGAAAAGATAAGATGCGTGGGCGGAAAATGGATGGGAAAGCCAAGGTGGTTTTGATCTGGGCCGTCAGATCGTCGGAATGGACGGTCGGGATTGATCAAGAGGGAATGGTAGGTCCCAGAGGAGTTGGGCCTATTGGGTTCAATCTATACCATTGGATTATAAAAATGGATGGTCCAGATTACTTCTCTGGGAAACGAAAGTAATGCGATACAAGGGGTTCGGGTGGAGATCGGGTAAATGTGGACTGTTGATCTGCAGAGATCAACGACGAAGATTCGCCGAAGAACTATACTATCGGGTTTATGAAATATGAAAGTGAAATGGGGCTTGACCTGGACCTTTGGATCTATGAAATGGACGGTCCAGATATGATCGCAGGATTGCAAATGGCGGAGGAAAGGGGAAGGCACAAAGAAAATGGGCTGATGCGATTAAGCGCAGGCCGTTAGATCTTAGAGAGATCAACGGTCTGAATGAAACAACGAGTTTTTAACGTTGAAGGGCCATGGCGGAGGGCGATTAATCTGGGCCGTCGATTCTTGTGGATTCGATGGTCCATATTAAATCGCATGTTTGCAATCGGAGGAGAGAAAAGGAAATGCCAAAGGAAAATCTGCAATGCGATGAAGTATCGACTGTCGGATCAAAGGGTGATCGATGACCTGGATTGAATCGGAGATCACATCGACGAGAAGCATTATGAAAAATGGGCATGATGTGATTGATCAATGGCCGTTGATCTTAGAGATATCAACGATCAAGATTTGTTTAAAAAACATATCGTCGGGTTTTATAAAAACAAAGGGAAAAGGCTCGGGAAAGGTTTTTATAGTGTTTTAGCGCCCGATTGTGGGCTCTGGGTTATGTGAAGAAAGCAAAGGGATTGGGGGTTTCAAAAGAAAAGGGGCTAATTGCAATCGAAGAAAAGGAAGAAACCAACAAAGGTTTATATGTTTATTTGCAATGCGATTGGCCGACGATCGTTGATTGGTTTAGATCAACGGTCAATATTCATCGAAACTTCGAACTATCAAATTTATTAAAACGTAGTGGAAAGTCGGATTTTCATGAAATACAAAGGAGGAAAAGGTTTTTACGGGTTTAGAAGAGGATTTTAGGCCCTTAGCGCTCGGTTGCGGGCATGCCAGTCCTATGAGAAGCGGGGATTATGATAGTTAAGCCCTCGGGGGCTAAAATTCTGTGTAATGAAATATAAGTGTTTTTTAGGCTAAAAACAGAGTTTTTAAGCCAATTGGAGGGTTAAGATAGGGGAATGAAGGCTTTTTAAACCAAATGGTAGGAGACCAAATGGTTTTAAAAGGGTCTTGAAGTAATTTTGAAGGTTAAAATGAGGGAAATGGAGGATTTTTATGCCAAAAAGGGGATGAAAAATGGAGGTCAACTATGAGTGAAAGAAGGGGCAAAGTGATGAAACATGGGATTTTTGAGCAGTCTCTTTCTTTAGGTAAACAATAGATTTTGAGGGCTTTTGTGAGGGAAACAACAGTGAAGATTATCTTAAAGGAAAAATACCATCATGAGACTTCAAGTACTAACAATTTTGAATCATGAATTGTTTCTTGAAGGCTACAAAAATTTTTAGCCACCATTTGATATGACAAATTTTATAGGTGGCTAACAAGTTGTATACACCCAATTGGTGAATTCAAGGGTTTGAAAAAAAAAAACTCATTTTGTCTTCACAATTTTCCAGGTCTTCACAAAACTTGTATCCCTTCGGTTTGTCTTTGCACCTTTAGGGAAAATTGATAGTAATTAATGGTTTCCTTAAATATTAAATAAGTGTAGCCTAGGCTTTGTCAATTTCAATTCAATTTTTTAATAATTTATATACAAATTAAGTGGTCCTAATTTTTATTAAGAAAATAATTTGATTGATTGAAAAGAGTTGCTTTTCATTAAGAAAATATTTTGATTGATTGAGGAGTTGCCTTTCATTTTAAGTTACTTTAATAGTAATCTATCCATTATTAACAATTTAATTTTATATTTTATAAATAAAACCATTTAAAAAAAAAATTACTCTCTATATATATTTATATATGACAATCTTCTAAATTCATATATTCTCTTGTAGTTTCACACATTGACTTGTTTTTTTTTTTTTTTAATCAAATTTCTCCTAAGTTCGAGTGCACCAAAGCAAACTTCACACTTCCTAAATTGTTTTTTGGATGTCAGTGTTCTTCTCAACAAACTCTTCATATTTGTCTCGACAACAACTAAATCCACAACTTTGAACACCCAACTTCATATTAAATTCTTATTCTTAAAAAGGAAAGTATCTATATAATTATTTTAATTTATTTAGATTTTATAATATATATTTTCAAAACTTAAGAAAAATGCTTATCTTTTTAATTTTTAAAATACAAATAAGGATAGATCAACTTTAAGTTCGAGTTTCTTAAGTGTAGAGATAGAGCAAATCTCTTAAAATATAAATTTCTTTTTGAATGTAAAATTTGAAGAAAAATTATCACTTGGAGAGATTTGATTCCTTTCCATAATTAATAAATCATAACTATAAATCTATAGTATTTTTTAAATCCCCACTTTTCCAAAATTCCTTTTGCACCTTTTCGTATATTCATAAGGAGAATTGAATCCCAAAGAGTCTAGACTCTATAAGAATAGAAGTTGTCTACCAAGCCTGTGAAATAGCCTGGACGACAGAAAATTGCCTGAATCCGGTCAATTAAAACTCTAAAAATGAGGTGCTTGGAGTGTTTAGAATCTATTTTTGATGCTGGAAATGGATTCAGCACTATCAAAAACCCTTAGAACACTTAAAATATTAAAGTTTAACAACTGTAAACAAGATTCTGGGCAAATTTTTGCTAGATTTTCTGAAAATCATTGCCAGATTGGAAATGAAAATACGACCATTTTAGACTACGCGAAGGAAAAGAGTTTTATAGAATCAGATATGCAGAAACGAATTACTAAAAATTATATTAAAAAGATTAATAAGCTTTTCAAAAAGAAAAAGGATTCTTTTAATGAATATATAGCAACTTCACTTAATCAACCCTAACTCAGTGATGGCATCATTGGAAAATGAGCAGGATACCCGAAGGCCTTCAATTTTTACGACAAATAAGAACATGATTCCTTCCATTTTCACGAAGATTATAAATTTTCACATTGACTTTACACTAAAACAAAGAATATAAACCCTATAAATGCATACTTCGAATAATTTGTTGATTATTACAATGGTTAGAGCCTTATATTTTAAATAACTTATGAGACAATATTGATTATTACAATGGTTAGAGCCTTTTATTTTAAATAAAATATGAGACAATATTGATTTATGGAGGGAAACACAAAGGAGTTTATTTTGAATTTTTTGAAATATTGTATAACTTGGTTAATGGAGGCAAGAATAATCACTTTACATATATATTTCACATATACACAATGTACATATACTTTCCATAATAGTAAATATTGTACCAAATCTAATTATGATGAGAATGATGTGCAGAGAAAAGGAGTGCCAGAGAAAGTGTGTGCTGGGAATCTAAGTGTGTAAGAATGTGCAGAGGAGTTTGTGTCCTTTCTCCACACAGGCGTTGACCCTACTTACTCATTT
This sequence comes from Pinus albicaulis, assembly GCA_034641835.2. Taxonomy (NCBI): domain Eukaryota; kingdom Viridiplantae; phylum Streptophyta; class Pinopsida; order Pinales; family Pinaceae; genus Pinus; species Pinus albicaulis. The sequence continues at coordinate 1,272,344,401 of CM076584.1, forward strand.
TAAATTATTGTAGGTTATTTTTCAGGTGTCTTTATGTCTGCCACATATTAAATTTTTGAAAAAAATGGCTTTGCAAAGGAATTATGAATTATTTTTCAAAAGTATTTTTTTTTACTTACCATGTAGAAAATGCCTTTTCTCATTTTTATTTTATATGAATGGAGTTGTTTATGGATGCAATAGAATAGACTGAATGATAGTTTTTTTGTTGGAATTTGATAAATTTTATTTTCAAAAAATCAGGTAGTTGGAGTGTTTGGATTGCACTTTTTATGGTGAAAACGGATTCAACACTATCAAAAACCCTTAAGGCACCAAAATACTGAAATTTAACCACTATAATCTAGATTTTCAAAAATCTTTGCCAATTTTTTTTATAATCTTACTTGAATTTTTAAATTATTCTATAAGTTTTTTTTTTTTTTTCTGTCATTGTTGTCATTGTGTTTAGGTTGGTTAGATTCAATACCTTTGATATATTCCACTAGTTTTCTTCATCGTGAGGATTGAATCCCATCGAGTCTAGATTCTATAAGAATAATTTGCCCTGCAATTTTTAATGTGAAGGAGAAGGGTTTTAAAATGTAGAAAATAGTTATTAAAAAACATATAAAAAGAATATATATATATATTTTAAATATAAATAATTTTTTAATGAATATATCACAACTTCACTTAATCAATTAAGCGTCACTCAGACATGACATCATTGGAAAAAGAGCAGGATGCCTGAAGGCCTTCAATTTTTGTGAAAAATGAGCACACAATTCCTCCCATTTTGATGATGAATGTATAATTTTTCACATTGAATTTGTGTTGAAACGAGGAATATAAACCCTTTAAATGCCTGCTTCGAATAAAATATATCATGTTATTTATAAAATATCTGCAAAATTAAATGTGTTAAATCTATTTTATATTATTGCCCCTGCCATTGTTCATATTCTTTTTTTGGAATCGACGAATGTTGTAAATGTCAGAGCTCCTATATTTGAATTTTATTTTCTTTCTCCTTAATGATTAATACAGTAGTTTTAAAATTTTTCGAAAAATCACTGAAGGAAAATCATAAATTTAAATGGGGAAGTGTAAAGATTAATTGTATTAAATATGAACATGTTGTGAGAAGTGATGGCATTGTCAGAGGGTTAAATTTAGATTAAGATAGAAAATCAATTCCAAATTCACATAAATGTGGAAGTGTGGAGGTGCAAGAGTGCAAAGGTGTGGATGGATATTATTTTCTAAAGAGTAATATTGTTTTCTAAAGGGGTGGTCTATTCACGATGCTATTGCTATAGCACAGGAGGTTATGCACTCAATGCATGCTGGCAAAAAGGAAGCTCTTATAATGAAGATTGATTTATACAACGCATATGACAGTTTCGATTGGTCATATATCCATCTGGTCTTATTAAAAGTTGGTCTCCCTATTGAGGTCATTCGATGGATCATGCCCTGCATCTCCTCAGTTAGATATGCGGTGATAATAAATGGTAAGCCTACCCCCTTCTTTGAAGCAGGTTGAGGGCTGAGGCAGGGATGTGCTCTGTCCCCGCTTATTTTCATTTTGGTTATGGACAGATTCAACAGATTAATGTACATGGCGATGCAAGCTGGATTTATATCTAGTTTCTCCTTTTCTGACTCTGTAAGTATATCACATTCACTCTTTGTGGATGACCACCTTTTATTTGGATAGCTTAATAGAAATCACTGGTTCTACATTCATTATCTGCTTTCCCATTTTGGATATGCTTTTGGGCTCCTTATCAACAAAGGAAAGTCATTTATTCTCTCTGAATATGGTGATACGAACGAGATTATGTTCATAGCTAATTTCCTCGAGATCAGCTCAAAGAAGGCCAACGAAGATTTTTTAATATCTCAGCTATAGAATCAAGCCATGTGGTTATAAGAATAGAGACTGGAGGATAGATTAAGAAGTAAAATCAACAAGTGGACGCATAGATGGTTATCAATGGGCGGGAGGCTTATTATGATTCAAGCTGTTATTTCTCAACTTCTGGTTTACTGGGGGCATCTATTTTATATTCCTGATCATATTGTGGCCACTATTAATCGAACTAAAACAATTTTCTTACGGGCTGGCGCTGCTATGGGGAAGAAGTATCATTTATGCAGGCTGGAGCTTTTAAATCGGCCTAAACAACATCGTGGTTGGAGCATTCTTAACACTAGGGTCTTTAATAAAGCATTGCTGATGAAGTCCCTTTGGCGAGCCATTACTGGCTCGGGTATCTGGACGAATATTATCAGATGCAAATATCTATTTGGTGACTCCCTTCTTGGTATATACTGCCATGATGTCTCTTTTCCTCGTGCCTTGTTGGCCATTTGGCAGAGTTTTAAGAAAGTATTGTTTTGTTTGGCGAATTTATTATCTTGGCAGTTTGGTGATGGGCAGCATATATCTTTGGGATATGACAACATTTTTGGATTGTCTGAGGATGCTAAATTAAACCCTCGGCTTCTACATCGTCTCGCTCACCAGGGCATCTTGTACTTCTCACAGGTAATCCATCACTGGTCGCATGGTGCCCCAATTTTAAAATCTTTCGGACAGTTGGGCCTATATGAACCTGATGTGGAGGACTGGGGCTCTTTCTTAGATTCCATCAGGGCGGCTGGGTTCTGTTATTCACTTGGTGGGGACCATATTTTTTGGAATGGATCTAAAAATGGGGAATCCTTGATCGTCAAGGAAATATATGTTCATATCAATATTAAATCATATGTGGAACAACCATCCGGGGTATTCTGGCCTTTCTGGCAGCGAAAAATTCCACAAAGATTGTTTTGTTTGGGTGGCTCGTGTGGAAAAAAATATCCTCACATGGGACTCTCTAAATAGAAGGGGTACATATGGACCGAGCAGATGTGCTATTTGCCGTCTACAAGTGGAAACAATTGATCATATTTTCTTTCAATGTCCCATTGTTATCTCTCTATGGAAGTTGTTGTGGCAATATCATTTAGAACTTAATTGTATGCTTGAGAACTTTATTATGACTGCTCTGGCTTGGGACAGATTACCAAGTAAACTCCAATCTCTCCCTTTATTTTTTGTATGGGAAGTCTGGCTTGCTCGGAATAGACTCATTTTTTAGAATAGACCATTTGGGATTCATATCATTCATGCTGCCATTATGAGATGGATTGATGAAAGAGCACCTGCTGTGGATGAAATCAAGGATGGCTCCCGTCGTTTGAGACCCCATGCTATATCGCTTCCTGCCATATTTTTTGATGGGGCTTGTCTAGATGGACACATTGGATGTGGTGCATGGATTAAATTCTCACAGATGGAAATAATCCATATTTTTTGGAATGGGGGCATGGGGACCAAAAACAAAGTGGAATTGATGGCTCTATGGGGAGGTCTTCTTGCTACGATCAACTTGAACTTGAAGGAGATTAGCATCTATGACCTGATTCGAAGCTGATTATTGACTGTATATCTGGCAAACATAATCTAGCTATTCTAGGTTTGCAAGGTTGGCTTAAGAGGACTCAAAGTTTGTGGCATCAGCTGGACAACCCTCCATTATATCACATCTACAGGGAAAACAACACAAGAGTAGATGGATTATCGAAAAAAGGTATCAACTCTAATTTTGGGGTTTTGCAGGTAATACAATATAGAAATGGGATTCAAATCTGGAACAATGAGATCCCAATTCCATAAATTTGGATCTTGATCAACAAGCGAGTCTGTGGATCTTTCTCTGCTTGCAGGGATTGATTTCTCTTCCAAGCACACCTGTGAATATCTCTTTGTACATAATTGTCAAGCGAGGCTAATGCGGCTTATAGTTTTCCTCATGATTGTCAAACGAGGTGGTTTTTTTGGTCTTAATACTTCGGTATGGTTCTCCTACGAAGCAATTTGATATTATACGGGATGAATAGGATGGCAGATCTCTGTTTCGAAATGGGAATGTTAGCGGAACATGGAATGTGGTAGTCATTATGGTGCTTTTATGCCATCCCAAACTATTGAATACTTTTTTTTGGTTTAAATAGTTGTAGTTGTGGAGGAACTATGCTGACAGTATGTGGATGAATGTATTTTCTCTTTTCTTTCTTAGAAGGGATGCATACTTTTAGTTCCTTGCTGTGATTAGATTCTGATTGGTTCACTACTGTTTAACAACATAGAATCTTATCTATTTGAATTTGTACTGTTTTACTTAATAGAACAACATTTTTTTCCCTCTGAAAAAAAAGGTTGGTTGTTACACACAACTATTTTCACAATTAGAGAATGTTTTAGCTAATCCTCTCTCTGTTGTTACTCTCTTTATTACATAAGGGACCCATAACCCTATCAGTTTGGGCAAAATTGGGTAGAGAAGTAGTAGTGTCAGGCATAACAATGTTAGTGCCAGTATCACAACACTCATTGAAATAATGGCTAGTTGCAAAATTATCATTTTTTTATTTTAAAATTATTTGTTAGGCATTGACAAATACCAAACATAAATCGCCCTCCACCAAGGTAATTATGTCACATCAAGGCTCGCTTAGCCAATAGAAAATTAGAAATAATATTTCCAAAATTTAGAAAGTTATTTTTGAATTTACACAAAAATAGAAATATTCATCATTTTCCCAAAACTTTGGTTAAAGTTACTAAAAACTCACGAAAATTTGGCAACCTAATTGACAGTCAACTAATAATAAAGTAGAATGTGTTGTCCATATTTTATCATTTATTTTACTACAACATCACTGGTATCTTGAATAGATTAAACTTCTATAATTTTGTGTATACATTGCACATCATCTCATAAGATTGTGTGATCCAACATGAAAAAGACCATTAGGGAGAAGGAACAAGGTTATGAATTCCATATCCACTCACCCAACCCAATTTATCTTAGGCTCATCCTTACCAATCACTCCAAAACACCTTAGGAAACCATCCAACCAACCTAGCCATGTCACTTCCTTCCATCACCCATACAACCAACCTAACCATGTCACTCCCTTCCATCACCCATATAACATAAGGAAGACACATTCACATATATTCTTCCTCTAATGCTCTCAAGTGTGTAAGAAAGGTGTCTAACATTCTGCCCACCTTTGGGAAAATCAAATAGATTTTTTTTCTTGGCTCTTTAACATTAAATATGCAAAAATATATAAGGAAAGGGAATGGGTTCTTATCGATCCATCTTGTAGGATCCTTTACACTTTTTTGTCTCTTCATCTCGCCCCTCGTAGTTGTGTCTACCTCAACTCCCTTTTATCATATATAGGGTTGAATTATAGTGTTTAGAATGAGAACTTATGAGTGTAACATAGGAATATATGAATGAATGGTTGAAGGGATGAATAGAATAAAATGATCTAATATATTGGTCAATTACAATTTTGCATGAAGAGAGAGAATGGGAAAATAGATAGTTCAAATTTCGATATGGTTTTGAGTATTTTACACTCCTCGTCGCTTGTACTCAACACCCATACTCTCATAATTATGAAATGTGGACTTCCCCACCAACCACCACATGCATTGAATGATTGGTGGTTGGGGATTTTAATAAAGAACATGGTGAAAATATGAATCCTTTGAGCGATTTATACAACCTTTATAAAATTTTATATGTATTATATAAAATCATTATAAAATTGAATATTTTTTCAAAAATATCACCAAATATTTTACAATTTTCATATTAGGAACTAGTAAGAATAGTGAAGGTTTTTATACTTTAATATAAATTTTCATCCTTAAAATTTCCTTGATTTGTAATGAGGTAAATATCCATACACAACATTGAGTTGGTTCTTAGCAAATAAAAATAATAAAAACTGCACCAATAACAACAAGGTGCATTTACAACTCATGTAGATGTGTAAGTCTAGCTTGAAAGTAAATTGAAATTGAAATGTTAAAACAAGAAATGATAATAATTAAAAACTTAAAAAAATGATCTTAATAATTATAAATATTTATAATCAAATGATGAATACAAATTCATATTAACCATATATCTTTTAAAGATGAAGGGTATTTTTTTAATATGTGAAATGAAATTTTAAATAAATATATCTTGGTTCTAATTAAAGGGTATATATATATATATATATATATATATATATATATATATATATATATATATATATATATATATATATATATATATATATATATATATATATATATATATATATATATATAAACCCTTCAACTAGAGCCAAGATATATTTATTTAAAAATTCATTTATATATATATAAACCCTTCAATTAGAACCAACATATATTTATTTAAAATTTCATTTCAGAGCGGGCTTATATGAACTCTGTTTATTTTCCCAGTATGTAGATATTTCGGTAGTAGAACAGATAGCTCATGCTAGACATAGAAGAATGAAACTTTTTCAGTTTTGGTTTGCTCTTCATGCACTGAGATGGCCAACAAACCTGGTTTCCTACGGGCAGGTTGAGGCTATAGACTGGAGTTTATAATTTTGTAACCTGCATTACAAATATAAATAGAAAAAGAGAGGCACTACCAAATTAACAAAAAAAAAAGAGAGTTTCCCTACAACTTGTCAAGTAATATTATATTTAAAAACAATAAAATAATACTTACATTAACAAATTAAAAAAAAAACTAATAACGAAACATCAATGTACGCCATAAATAAAATGTAATATTCCTTTTTCTTAATATGGTTAAAATGTACGGAATCTACCCATGGTATTTGTCTTCATTTTTCAAGGGAGAATAATAAAAACAAGGTTTCTAGAGAGTTTATCAAGCCTATAAAAGGGGATAGGAGCTAGGAATTTGCGCCATCATGTGTTGCATATATATTTTGTCTTTGTTGAGAACTTGGTGAGGCCAGTTCTAGTTTGATCTCACGGATGAAAACCCCGTTGGTGTAATTTTTCTGGAAGATCCATGCAAGGTCCACGATTGTGCTTCAGTATCTTGACTTATCATTTGATGAGTAGCTTTTCATGTCACTGGCATGTTTTTCTATATTAATAGACCTTGAATGTATCATTTGCAGTAATTAATTAAATAAGTGGTTGCATTTTCTTTTCCAGATCACTTATGTGTTCAGTGTTTTGTTGAAAGTATTTTATTAGAACACTTAAATGTTCTTGATCTGTTGATTATTTCATTGTAAGGGATCTTACAGTGGTTTCAAAGATATGCATCCTTAGATCCTGAGGGTTTATTTCACATCAAATTTGGGGAAGATAGAGTGTTTAAGATAAACTAGTATTCAATAATCCTCCATAATCACCTTAGCTAGTGTTATCACTCTGCTAGATTCCCAAGGCCGAGGAAGGAATCCCAATAGAGGTAACCACAAACCAAGATTTTGACTTGGTATCTATCCCTACCAAGTCGGAGAGGGCTCTCTGCACAAAAATCACAGCCAAGAGGGCTGGATGAAAAAGATTTTAGGCTAGCTAAGAAATGTAGGGGCTTGTTTTGTTTTGATTGGGGTTGGGCTCACTAAAATGAGGATTTATGTCAAAGGGACTAAATTAGGGCCAATGAGATGAAATTGCAGTCCATTCGATGGGGCAAGGTAGGTAGAAATTTTAACACTCAAAGGTGATTTTGGTGAGATGAATAGACCAGTGAGGAGCTAGGAAGAGCATATGAGATGAATTCTCCGTAAACTGAAGAAAATGGACAAATTATGCAAAATTTCCTAAAACAGAGCATGAAAAACATGAATTCTGCCTTTCAACTTGAAATTAAGCATATCATAGACATGAAACAATACATTCATAAAAATGATCACAGAGAAAAAACTATGTCAAACATTCATACCACATGAATCCCAAATAAATAGCTACAATTTGTCATTAATATCCAGGCAAAAATGTTTCTTGATCAATACACGAACTTTCAAACTGATGTCAACCCTTTACTCCTATGAAAACTTGAGTTAAATAGACCTCAAACCACCTCCTCTCATCCTCAGGGGTCGAATCCATGAGGTGAGGGAGATATTACATGAAAAGCTGAACTGAAAGCTAGAGTGTAGGATGAGAAAAGTGACACATTCCTATCTCTAGGAACTGATTCATTACACCTCAACTGATTGAATTACCTAATGTATCTACCCTAGATAAAAGTAAAAACATGACTTTTACATTAATATTGACCATTTACATTAGTCATTTTTCATTTCCCAAGGTGAAAAGTCAAACTGGAGAAATTTTGTTGAAGACTGTGAAAATTGGAAATTTCCTGGCAAACGCGCAGCGTGCAAGCAGAAAAAATAGCCTGTTTTCAAAGTTGGTTTTGAGTACTTTTTCGGTGTCCAAATAAACTCCATGATATCTCATTGGAAATATCTCCGAGTCTAGTTTCCAAATAAACCTCTAGTTTCCAAAATGATGCTCATTTTCCCTATAAAAAGCGTGATCTCCCAAGACTGGTAAACGTGCAGCGAACAGGCCAAAAAGGAGGCGGAAACATGAAAGTTTGGTGGTTTTTTGCATTTTTGAGGGACTAGTTCTCCTCAAAATATTCTGAAACTTGCTAGGGTTGATGTCCTCATAATTATGAACATGATGTTGGTGGCCATTTGTCAATTTGAGGCCCCAAAAAATAGAACAACATGCAGGTCGCTGCGCCTTTGGCAAAATTTCTGTGTTGAAAATTGCAAAAATTTATTGAAATGAACATAAGTGAAAAAATGTGCCAAAATTATGAGGGTACTTTCTAATTGAGTGCTCGAGGCATGGAGTGACACCTAAACAAGTATATCTAGCCTTTCTTTCTCTCCATGCTTGGTCAAATTTTCAATTTTAGCATTAGCTCTTTTGAGCTTAGCCAATGCAATTCTCTCTTTCCGTGCATGAATTTTGACCCTTGTTCTCAACAACTCATTGTCCTTGTTGGCCTTCTCAAGAAAATTCTCCAAATGTAGGTTAGCTCTATCAAGCCATGGTTCCCTGTCCTTACTGATTTCTAGGGAAAGTTTTTCATTTAAGGTAAGATGATATGCTAGCTCAACTTCCCTTTGTCTCTCTAGGGCTAGAGCTCTTTTCAACACTCTAGTCCTTGGTGTCTATCTTGGAAGTTGATCCTCCTCATCATCAGGTTCACCAAATCTTTCCAATGTTTCCTCAAGCAAGGCTTTAGCCTTCTCTACCTCTCTCTGTGCTTTGATACACTTCACCTCATTGATGGCCTGCTTGGCCTTTAGTTGTTGATTTTCTTGCTCAAGGAAGTCAACTACATATTTTTCCCTCTCAAGATTAGTTTCAAGTTCACTAATATTTTCCTCTTTTCCTTTGGTTGTTGCACTGGTAATTTTGTCTTCATCTTCCTCACCTAGGTCAATAAACTAAAATTCATGCTATGTCTCATGTTTTCCCTCCTCATCATCAATGTTTAGCTCTTTTGTCTTTTCCTTGTCTTTGTCTACCTGCTGTGTTGATGAAGAAGGCATGGCCCCTTTCACTCCAAGTGAAGAAAACACATGTCTATAGCCTCTCTGATAAGTTTTAGGAAATGGGTGAACCTTAGTCAAACTAGCCTTTGCTACCTCAATATCTTCCTCACAACTAGATGACTTTGAATCATGATGTGATGATGATGTAGGGTTATAGAAAGGTGAAGAAGAAGGATCAATATGAGGTGAATGAAACTGAATTGGTGATGATGTATGAGCAGTAGGATGAGATGGGGGAGTAGATATGGGAGGATGAGATGATGAGGGGAAATTCCGATCATGCTAACTAGGTGGGGTAGTGAAAATCTCATTTGATATGAATGTGTCCCATGGAATGTTCATTTGATCAAGCTGGTACATGAATATCATTTTGATGAAGGAGTGGTGGAAAATACTCTGCATTTGATGACTAGAATCCCTTTTTTATGCAATGTATGCCATCTTGTCAATGTTGCAGGAGAGAAAATAGGGTATGTGAAGCATTATGACTCTAGTGAAATGCATGAGAAGCCGGATATGATAGGAATATAGTCGAGAAAACCTCCCCTCACAGGCGAAGTATTTCATGATGACTTTCATCATGGGAATATATCTGTCAAGGAGATGACAAAAAGGGAAAATTGTCTTTTTATCATCCTTGTATCTTGGTTTAAGATATGGTTCATAATAGGAATGATCAAGGTTTCCTTTCTTAAACCATTTTTCTCCTACACTCGGGATCCCTATAGCAGCTACAATGATATTAGTGGCAATATTAAATGTGACCCCAACAAGAGTGACCTACCTATCATGAAGATTCGAAATGAACAACCTCATCAACATAGGGTGATACTAGATCTTCTGCACTTTCTCACAAAACTCAAAACAACCAACTTGTTTAAAACGTGACATAGTGAGGCGAGAAGCCATGAGATATTTTTTTGTTGCTAGTTCATATCTGATGATTTTCCCTCCTTTATTATATGATTTCTTCTTTGGTATTTTCTCCTTACTGACATTTTTGTCTTCCTCTTCAGACAATTTGAATTTGAAGCCTTAAAACCCTAGGGTGAATGAAATGAGATGAAGGGAGTGTGGGGTGAAAGGAATAGCTTAGTCAAATGGAGGGAGTGAAAATGTAAATGAAAGCCTAGGTTTATGAAAACCCTAGGATTTAGTAGTGTTTATGAATGATATGTGTTTTAGGGATATGAGTCTGGAGATCATGCATGAAAATGGGAAGGGAAAAATGAAAACTAGGATTTATTTTAGAAGATACTTCAAATTTATTATGAAACACAAAATATATCAGAGGAGAGGTGCCTTGGGGTTTACTAACTGATTTAAATACCTTTGAAGAAATTTGTGATGAATTCTGAGCTTGCTGGAGGTTGTGAAATGTTTTGAAACCCTATCTGATCAGACGCGCAGTGTTCAGGCAAACGTGCAGCCTTCGATGGGAGATGTGTAGTGCCTGAGTATTTTGGTAAGAGGTTGATTGGGAAAATGTGCAGTTTCTGAGGGTAAATGCGCAACGTCAAAGAAAACGCGCATCGTTTAAGGCAAACGTAAAGCGCCTATGAAATTTTGCTGATTTGATAAAAAAAAACTTGAAATTTCTCCTTTTCTGCAAACTATGGATGGAGGAATGAAGACAATAGGTTTGATTTGACGATTTTGAATGGCTTTATAGCTTTAAGGATTTGAATTTTTTATTTTGAATTACCCACTTTCCTTATGTTCACTTTTTCTTCTCATACTTTAACACTGATACTCTTTAAATTCTCCGAATTTTTGGCTTTGCAGGTTGATCAAGTAATGAAGCTTGGCTTTCTTTGTTTCATTTTGGCCGGAATGATTGCATTGACAACTAGGGATGAGTTTATTACATATGAAAACATAAAATTACATTTTCAAATAGAAATAAATTACATATTTGATTTTATATCAAAATGGCAGTTTGATATAAAAATCATTAAAATAAAAGAATTACAACTCAAAATTATAGAAATTACAAAGTGATGATCTTCTATATAGGAAGAAAAAATTCTCTTTGAGTCCCTCTCATATATTTTCTAACTTTATTTGAATGGATTAATGACCTTGAAAAGCAAAAAAAAACCTAAAGACTTAATGAGACTCTTTAGACCTAATCTTCATGAGTGATTTTGACTAAGACAAATCATGGTGAGAAGAGCATTTTCATAGGTGTTGTTATGCTCAAGGAGACACGAGAATAAGTCAGAAAATATGATCTTTTAAGGGAGAATGAAGTTTTATTTGAGGAAAGCTACCATCAGTGAAATAATTTTTAGCATGACCTAGTGCAATGATATAAAAATTTCAGAATGAGACACCTAATATGAGAAATGAAGGAATGATATCAGTCGCTGATGGTAGAATGCATATTCTGACTCTAAAGTTGGCCTTATTAGGGATGGTAGCTCTGACAAAGGTGTCAAGAACCACATATTTTTGAGTTGAAGAGATCACTGCTTTATTCCATTGGGCCAAATACTGTCAATAATAACTAAAATTGAAAAGGTAGAAATGATTTTCTGAATAAATGACACAAACTGAATAAAAGTGAATCAATTTGACATAACTGAAACAAAGACTCAAAAACTGAACTTACCCTAATGCAAACTTAACTTGAAAAATTAGAAACTTCAATGAAGCTCCATGGCCTTTGCTTCGGGCTTCGAACTCCAATGTTTGTTTCACTTCACACTTACAGAAATATTAAACTGATATATACAATGAGGATGAAAATTTTCCTTAAGTTTCAGATCGGAAGAGATAGTTCTTCAGGAGCCTACCATTTATTGGCCCTCTAAAGCAACTTTTTCCATCCATTTCTTCCAAAAGATAGGAATTCTGTCCATGTGAAGCTACAATTCTGAAAGGACCCTTCCACAGATTATCAAATTTCCCGTGCTTACCTTTATCTTCATTTCTTGCATCCCAGCGGAGTACCATATCATCAAGTTTGAAATTGTCCTCTTTAGTTTTCCTATCATAAATCTGTTTGATCTTATCATGAAGTTTAGAAGTGTTGTGAAACACTTCCTCTCTTTTTTGTTGCAAGTGGATCATTTGATTGATCCTTCTTTGAATATCATTTTCTTCACTTTCGGCCTCTTGCAGAAGTTTCATGACTGGGACTGTTAATGAAGTAGGAAATACCATATCTACCCCGTAAAATACTTGGAATGGAGACATACTGATGGATCTTTTGTTACTTACTCTATCTGCCCATAGTGCATTTATCAATTTCTTGTGCCAATTCTTTTTGTAAGCTTCCAACATCTTTTTGATGATATTGACTAGAGACTTGTTGGAAGACTCTGCCAATCCATTTCCCTGTGGATAATATGCTGTGGAATGACCCAATTTTATGTTGTATTTATCGCATAATTATGTCATTTTCTTTTATTTAAAAGTAGCTATGTTGTCTATGATTATCTTTCTAGGACAACCAAACCGGGACAAAATGTTAGCTTGAAGAAACTGAATAATGACTCTGTCAGTAGCTTGCTTGGTCAGGATCACTTCGATCCACTTTGTGAAATAATCTTTAGTGGTAAGTATCCATTTATGCTGAGCAGAAGAAGGCGGATGTATCTCATTGATAAAATCCAAAACCCACTACTGAAAGGGAGCTTCAAATGAAATAGGCTATAAAGGTAAAGGTAAGAGCTTATGTTTACCTTGGAAAAGTTGACACTCATGATAGCTCATGATCATCTTATACAGATCTGCAAACAAGGTAGGCCAGTAGTAAGCCGCTCTCAGTACTTTATTGGCTGTAGTCTTCTAGTAAAAATGACCTCCACAATCTTCCTTGTGAAAATATTTCATTACTTCTCTTGATTCATATTCCACAAAACAATTAAGCAATACTCCTCCTAGATCCTTCCAATAGAGTGCACTATTAAGAATACAGTATTTTGAAGCTTTAAGTTTTAAGGACCTTGCCTTACTCTTTGTCATGTCCAAAGGAGGATTCAAATGTTATAAAACATAAAAAAATATTAGCATACCAAGGAGATGATGAAAAAATATCTGATATCTGAACTAAACTTACATTTTCTTCCTCATTAGATAGTGTTGATATGAGATTGATATCAAGTGCATGAAATTTAGACTTAGCCATGAGCTTGGCCAAGCCATGCCCTTTTATCAGTTTTGTTTTTATGATCTCAATATCGTACTCTAAAATTTTTGCTATCCACCTACCTCTTCTTCCCTCTGGATCTGCTTGTATAAGAACTTCTTTAACCGCTGCATTTGGAACATATGCTATAATATGGGAATGTAGAATGTAAACTCGGAAGTCTTTGAGTGATTTGAATAAAGCCAATGCCTGGTTTTCAATTATGTTATAACAGAGACATGCATCTCTTATGGCACGACTGAAAAAAGTTATAGGTAGCTCTGTCCCATCCTTTTTATGCATAAGCACCGTTGCTAAGGTATGCTCAGAAGCAAAAGAAAAAATGATGAAATCTAAAGAATAATCTGGACTTGTCAACACTGGGGTAACAGTTAAAGAAAATTTTACTGAGTTGAATGATTTATGGGCACTCTCTAACCATCTAACACCATTTTCTTTTTTGAGCATATTGGTCAATTCTCTGAGATGTTCTGCTAGGTTAGGAATAAACCTACGTATGAAGTTCATCTTACCATTAAAGCCTTGAATTTCCTTTTTGTTTATGGGGAAATCCATTTTATGAATTGCTTCAACTCTAGCAGGGTCTATTTGGATTCCATCTTTTGAGATGATGTGTCCCAACAACTTACCCTCTTCCATAGCAAATAAGATTTTTTTGGGATTTAGGGAAATCCCAATTTTTCTGCACCGCTGGAATACAACTCTCAAATGATGTAAGTGCTCTTCATATGAATTTGAAAAAATGGTAAGATCATCTAAATAAATAACCAGAAAGACATCTTTTTCATTACCAAAATCTATGTCCATTGCACACTAGAAAGTGGCTCCGACGTTCTTCAACTTGAATGGCATTTTTGCATATTTAAAGGTTACCCATGGTGTTGTGAATGTTGTCTTATCTTGGTCATTTTCATCTACCAAAATCTAATTGTAACCTGAATAGTCACCTAACAAAGACATCCTTCTGGCTCCTACAACTCTCTGAAGAATGTGATCCATCTTAGGCAGTGGATAATTGTCTTTTAATGAGACTTGATTCAGATTCCTGAAATCTATACAAAGTAAAATCTCACCGATCTTTTTTCGCACTGGCACCAAATTAGAGATCCAATCTGAAAATCTGACTAGAACAATGATGCCCACCTTATAAATCTTATTTACCTCTTTCTCGATTGATGGCAACAATTTTGGATTAATCCTCCTAAGCTTCTGTCTAAAGGGCTTCTGATTTGGCTTGATTGGGATTATATGCTTAATGATATCTTGATTATACACCTTTAGGTTTGAATAATTCCAAGAAAACACATCATAAAAATCAGTAAACAAATCAATGTATTTAAGCTTTACCTCTGATGGCAAGGACTTTGAGAGTTTGATGAACTTTGGCTGATCGGTTGTTTCCATATTCACATATTTGACTCCTTTATCTATGGGAACCAAAGTTGGTTTTCTCACCACATCATCCTAATCAAACAACTCTTCCGAAGGTATGAGACCTTTCAAACTGTTATTGTCTTTAAGTTGAAGAATGCTAATCTGCTCCGTTTTAATAACCTGATCATCTTTATCATACACTTCATCTATAGAGAAACTTTCAAATTCTCCTTCACTTTGCAGGAAGTTGTTCAATTTTTTATCATCCCAGAAAACTTGCCAGAATTTCAAGTTGTGTGGAATAGCGGGCCTATTATTTATATGAATCTAAAACTTTTTGTTAGAAAACATTGTAGATCTGAAATTACTTGCAGCAGTAGCTAATGAATAAACCATCAAATTCTGCAATCTAGGCACTACCTTAAGGGTGTATTCAGGAAACATATTTAAAATTTCAAGTGCTATATTCCTATACTGTCTCATTCTCAGGTGATTATCTTGGTACTCACCTTTGATTTTCTTAATCACTAGTTCTAAATCTCCATAGACTGCAATTCTCTTTGCTCCTAATTTCTTCAGAATTTTCAAACCAGTAATGAGGGCTTCATATTCAGCCTCATTATTTGTGCAGTCAAATGCTAGTTTATAAGAACACAACCTTACATTATTTGGGACCTTGTTTTTCTATTGACATGGACTACGGATCCAAAAACCTATGCAAGTTCTATCTTTGCCAACGAAACCATCAAAATCCATGCTCCAAAGACCATCTTCTTCTTTTTCTAGGTGTTGAAATTCTTGATCCTGATTTTACACTTTCTGGTGATCTGATTTTTCATGTTGTTCTAATTTTTTATCTACTTCTGTTTCTGGTTGTTGGGTTACAATGGGTAGATTTTGTTTCTCTTCCTCTAGCACTATTATAATACAATTGGAAACTTCAGAAACATCCTCTAATTCTACTATTTGACAATCTATATCATTTATACTTGAATCATTGTACAATATGAAAGACTCTAGATCAATATGTACATCATTAATTGGATGATTGTTAGGCCTTTCTTTATTAGTGATCATGTACTTCATTTTGGTCTCACGATAAAGCTTTCTCATTTGACCAAATACAAGGATAGTGGCACAAGAAAATTCTAACTGCAATGTAACTCTTAGTTGGCCCCCCAGGATCTTAACAATAACATACCAAAGCATGGGGGAATATCGGCAACTACTACATCCATAAGGAAATTTTTGGTGGGGATTTGTTCTAATGAGACCACTAGATCTTTTATCAGACCTAAACAACGAACACGGCCAGAATCAAAAGAGTATAGATCATGATAGGGGCGGGTAATATCAAGGCCAAGCTTCTCCATGATGGCTTTGGGCATGAGGTTGTGAGAAGCCCTGGAGTCTAACATGGTATTGTGGAGAATATACTGATGAATTTTAAGACTCAAATAGAATGGTGGGACTTCATTGTTTTCAGATTGGCCATCAATGGCAGGACCAAATATCAACTCAATCTGGTCATCTTATACATTAACCATGTCGGATAAAGGGTCAAATTTTAGGGTCTTGGCTACATGGTTTTTGAAATTATCAATTTTGACCAACTCGGTAAGGAGAATAAACACTTTTAATTTAGAAATTTCAGAATCGAAATTAAAAGGTTTAATTTTATCTACCTCTTTCATGGTAACATCCCTTTTTTCAATATGATCTCTGGGTGTAGCTTCCTTTCTTTGAATATATTTTTCTCTAATTGGTGCACTTGTAGTAGGCTGATTATTTCTATTTTGACTCGGAGCTACAATTTCTTTACCCTTATTCTGAACTTGTTTCGGTGCTCCTTCTTTCTACTAAACTGTTTTCTTGGTAAGTGGAGTTATCGGAACATCCTGACCTCTCAAAGGTATATTTTATTTGCTGGGAACTTAATGCATTTAGGTACCCTCCTTGATAGTCATCAAATTCTGCCTCTATTTCATAATCATTTTCCATTATAAAATTTTTATCATTCGGTGAACTTGTCTTCTCCACATACTCTTCATCCTCAGTGAGAAAAATAATCTGACCATCGGTTGTGAAAAGAAGATTCTCTTCTACTGTAGGTTCTTCTTCTTCATCAATTTGGGCATAATTCTGCTAAAGTGGTGTTCTGATTTGCTGCTGCTATGCTTCAGGAGGTCTTTATTCTCGCTGCTTTATTCGAAACAAAGGTTGCTGCTGGCCTAAAAAATTTGGATTTCTGATTTGAGGCTCAGATTGTCTGTTTGAAATAGAAATATTATCAACCATTCTCTCCATGGTTTTGAGTAAGGCATCGAATTTGGTATCAAATGAAGTGGAGGGTTCCTCTTTGATAGTCACTTTCCGTTTAGTTTTAAGTTTGGCCTTCTTAACTAAGAGATTTTCCTCAACACTTTTTAAATTATTCATCATATCTTCGAGGGTAGCAAGGTTTATTTCTCTCAAGGAATAGACCATATCTGGATCAAAGGCATTAGGATAACGCAGAAGGGATAAACTAGTAGGTGGTTTCATTTCATTAGGAATGGAATTGTAAATTTTGAGATATCAGGCATTGTATTCAGATATCAATTCATTGGGATTATGTTTCAAGGAATCATATTCAGCAAGGATTTGTAAAGGATTTTTCTTTTCATCCCACCTGGCTAAGAAAGAATCATTCAATTCAACAGGAGTCCTAATCGAATTTGCTGCTAGGGTACGAAACCAGACTTTGACTTCACTTGAATAACTCTGTGCAATGATCCTCATCTTAGCATCATATGCATCTAACTCCACTAGATCTAAAAAGTTGTGATTTTAGTCATGTGCTGACGAGCAATGATTTCAGAGTTCTCATAAAAAATGAGAAGCCTTTGACCATACCCTTGAGGCAAATCAGCCATATTGGCAGGGAGTACTAATGGTCCAAAAAAAGCCATGATTCCGGATGGATGATGAATTGGGATAACAACCAGAAGGATGGGCTGAATAGGTATAAGAGCTAAAACTATTGGTGCTGAAGTAACTAGTATGTATGATGAAGTTGAAGGTGCAGATGAATATATTGTGATTAACTGAGTTTGAGGTTCAGATGTAATAAAAAATTCTTCAGGAGAATAAAATTTGATCCAGTCTTTGATGTCTAGGTCATATTCAGGCTTAATTTCTTTGTAAAACCAATCTTTCAAAGAACTTAAATCTAATTCTGAAAAATATTTTATTTCGTATAATCTCAAAAGATAAAAAAATATATCGGAAAAAGAAATTTCAAATTTGGACTTGAATAAAGATAACTCAAACTTTATGTCATAGGGTATATCATCTAGAGAAAGCAATTTTGTAGGTAGAGATACTGATCTTACCGTTGGAGCTGGTCCTAATTGAATTTACAGAGTTTCATATCGGTGTCTTCGAAAGAATTGCTCAGGATCATCAACGAGATCAAATGGTTTAGGGTTTGGATTGGACCTGGTGTATCTTGTAGAAGCCAGATCTACTGTGAGGCATTGTAATTATGAAATCATCCTTCTGAAACTCGATCCTATCATCCAACGGATCAGTTTCCAATTGATCTTTTTTGTATACCTAAGGAAATGTTTGTCTCTTCGTTCCTTGACAACGACGCCATTATGTTATCACTCCACTAGATTCCCAAGGCTGAGGAAGGAATATAAACAAAGGTAACCACAAACCAAGCTTTTGACTTGGTATCTAGCTCTGCCAAGTTGGAGAGGGCTCTCTCCACAAAAATCACAGTCAAGAGGCCTGGACGAAAAATATTTTAGGATAGCTAAGAAATGTAAGGCTTTTTTTTGTTTTCATTGGGGTTGGGCTCACTGAAACAAGGATTTAGGTCAAATGGACTAAATTAGGGCCAATGAGATGAAATTGTAGTCCATTCGATGGGGCAAGGTAGGTAGAAAGTTTAACACTTAAAGTTGATTTTGGTGAGATGAATAGACCAGCGAGGAGCTAAGAAGAGCATATGAGATGAATTCTCCCTAAATTGAATAAAATGGACAAATTATGCAAAATTTCCCAAAACAGAGCATGAAAAACATGAATTCTTCCTTTCAACTTGAAATTAAGCATATCATAGACATGAAAATGTTTTATGAGCTTACAATACATTCATACATATGATCAAAAAAAAAAAACTATGTCAAACATTCATACCACATGAATCCCAAATAAATAGTTGCAATTTGTCATTAATATCCAAGCCAAAATTTTTCTTGATCAATACACAAACTTTCAAACTGATGCCAACCCTTGAATCCTACGAAAACATGAGATAAATATACCTCAAACCACCTCCTCTCATCCTCAGGGGTCGAATCCATAAGGTGAGGGAGATATTACGTGAAAATCGGAACTTAAAGCTAGAGTGTAGGATGAAAAAGGTGACTCATTCCTATCTCTAGGAACTGATTCATTACACCTCAACTGATTGACTTACCTAATGTATCTACCCTAGATAAAAGTAAAAACATGACTTATACATTCATATTGAACATTTAAATTAGTCATTTTTCATTTCCCAAGGTGAAAAGTCAAACTGGAGAAAAATTCTTGAAGACTGTGAAAATTGGAAATTTCCCGACAAACGCGCTGCGTGCAAGCAAAAAAATAGCCTATTTTGAAAGTTGGTTTTGAGTGCCTTCCCGGTGTCCAAATCATCTCCATTTTATCTCATTGGAAATCCCTTTGAGTCTAGTTTCCAAATATACCTCTATTTTCCAAAATTATTCTCATTTTCCTTGTCAAAATTTTTATCTCCCAAGACTGGTAAATGCGCATCGAGCAGGCCAAAAAGGAGGCAGAAACATGAAATTTTGGTGGTTTTTTGTATTTTGAGAGACCAGTTCTCCTCCAAATATTTTGAAACTTGCTAGGGTTGATGTCCTCATAATTATGAACATGATGGTGGTAGCCATTTTTCAATTGGAGGTCCCAAAAAATAGCACAATGTGTAGGTCGATGCGCCTTTGGCAAAATTTCTGTGTTGAAAATTGCAAAAATTTACTGAAATGAAAATAAGTGAAAAAATGTGCCAAAATTATGAGGGTACTTGCTCATTGAGTGCTTGAGGTATGGAGTGACACCTTAGCAAGTATATCCAACCTTTCGTTCTCTCTATGCTTGGTCAAATTTTCAATTTTAGCATTGGCTCTTTTGAGCTTAGCCAATGCAATTCTCTCTTTCTGTGCATGAATTTTGACCCTTGTTCTCAATAACTCATTTTCCTTGTTTTCCTTCTCAAGAAAATTATCCAAATTTAGATTGTCTATATCAAGCCATGGTTCCCTGTCCTTGCTGATTTCTAGGGCAAGTTGTTCATTTAAGGTAAGCTCATCTGCTAGCTCAGCTTCCCTTTGTCTCTCTAGGGCTAGAGCTCTTTTCAGCCCTCTAGTCCTTGGTATATGTCTTGGAGGCTGATCCTCCTCATCATAAGGTTCACCAAACCATTCCAATGTTTCCTCAAGCAAGGCTTTAGCCTTCTCTACCTCTCTCTATGCTTTGATACACTTCACCTCATTGATGGCCTGATTGGTATTTAATTGTTGATTTTCTTTCTCAAGGAAGTCAACTACATATTTTTCCCTCTCAAGATTAGTTTAAAGTTCACTAATATTTTCCTCTTTGCCTTTGATTGCTGCAATGGTAATTTTTTCTTCATCTTCCTCACCTAGGTCAATCAACTGAAATTCATGCTCTGTCTCATGTTTTCCCTCCTCATCATCAATGTTTGGCTCTTTTGCCTTTTCCTTATCTTTGTCTACCTATTGTGTTGATGAAGAAGGCATGGCCCCTTTCACTCCAAGTGAAGCAAACACATGCCTATAGCCTCTCTGATAATTTTTAGGAAAAGGGTGAACCTTAGTCAAACTAGCCTTTGCTGCCTCAATATCTTCCTCACTGTTGGATGACTATGAATCATGATGTGATGATGATGTAGAATTATAGAAAGGTGAAGAAGAAGGATCAATATGAGGTGAATGAAACTTACTTGGTGATGAGGTATGAGTAGCAGGTTGAGATGGGGGAGTAGATATGGGAGGATGAGATGATGACGGGATATTCTGATCATGCTGACTAGGTGGGGTAGTGAAAATCTCGTTTTTTGTGAATGTGTCCCATGGAATGTTCATTTGATCAAGCTGGTACATGACTATCATTTTTATGAGGGAGTGGTGTAAAATACTCTGAATTTGATGACTATAATCCCTTTTTTTGTGCAATGTATGCCATCTTGTCAATGTTGCGGGAGAGAAAATAGGTTATGTGAAGCATTCTGACTCTAGTGAAATGCATGAGAAACCAGACATGATAGGAATATAGTTGAGAAAAACTCCCCCCACAGGTGAAATATTTCATGATGAATTTCATTATGGGGATATATATGTCAAGGAGATGAGAGAAAGTGAAAATTGTCTTTTATCATCCTTGTATCTTAGTTTAAGATATGGTTCATAGTAGGAATGATCAAGGTTTCCCTGCTTAAACCATTTTTCTCCTACACTTATGATCCCTGTAGAAACTGCAATGATATTAGTGGACATAGTAAATGTGACCCCAGTAAGAGTGACTTGCCTATCATGAATATTGGAAATGAACAACCTCATCAAAATAAGGTGATACTGGATCTTCTACACTTTCTCACAAAACTCAAAACAACCAACTTGTTTAAAACATGACACAGTGAGGGGAGAAGCCATGAAATATTTTGTGGTTGTTGGTTCATATATGATGATTTTCTATCCTTTATTATATGATTTCTTCTTTGGTGTTTTCTCCTCACTAGCATTTCTGTCTTCCTCTTCAGACATTTTGAATTTGAAGCCTTGAAACCCTAGGGTGAATGAAATGAGATGAAGGGAGTGTGAGGTGAAAAAAATAGCTTAGGAAAATGGAGGGAATGAAAATATAAATGAAAACCTAGGTCTATGAAAACCCTAGGATTTAGTAGTGTTTATG
Source organism: Pinus albicaulis (assembly GCA_034641835.2). Lineage (NCBI taxonomy): Eukaryota > Viridiplantae > Streptophyta > Pinopsida > Pinales > Pinaceae > Pinus > Pinus albicaulis. The sequence goes on from CM076584.1 coordinate 1,272,366,389, forward strand.
AATGATATGTGTTTTAGGGATATGAGTATGGAGATCCTGCATGAAAATGGGAACGAAAAATGAAAACTAGTATTTCTTTTAGAAGATACTTCAAATTTCTTATGAAACACAAAATATATCAAAGGAGAGCTGTCTTAGGGTTTACTCACTTATTTAAAGACCTTTGAAGAAATTTGTGACGAATTCTGAGCTTACTGGAGATTGTGAAATGTTTTGAAACCCTAACTGATCAAACACGCAACGTCCTAGAGGAATGCGTAGTGTCCAGGAAAACGCGCAGTGCCTGAGTATTTTGTTCAGAGGTTGATCGAGAAAATGTGCATCATCCGAGGGTAAACACATAGTGTCCAAGAAAACGTGCAGCGTTTAAGGCAAATGTGCAATGCCTCTGAAATTTTGCTGATTTGCTAACAAAAAGCTTGAAATTTCTCCTTTGCCGCAAACTGCGGATGGATGAATGAAGACAATAGGTTTGCTTTGAGGATTTTGAATGGATTTGTAGCTTTAAGGTTTTGAATTTTTTTATTTTGAATTACCCACTTTCCTTTTGTTCACTTTTTCTTTTCATGCTTTAACATTGATACTCTTTAACTTCTCTGAATTTTTGGCTTTGCAGGTTGTTCAAGTAATGAAGCTTGGATTTCTTTGTTTCATTTGGCTAGAATGATTGCATTGACAGCTAGGGATGAGTTTATTACATATGAATATATAAAATTACATTTGGAAATAAAAATAAATTACATATTTGATTTTATATCAAAATGGCATTTTGATATAAAAATCATTAAAATAAAAAGATTACAACTCGAAAATATAGAAATTGCATAGTGATGATCTTCTATATAGGAATATAAAATTCTCTTTGAGTCCCTCTGATATATTTGCTGACTTTATTTGAATGGAGTAATGACCTTGAAAAACAAAACAAAAAACCTAATGACCTAATGCGACTCTTTATACCCAATCTTCATGACTGATTTTGACTGAGACAAATCATGGTGAGAAGAACATTTTCATAGGTGTTGTTATGCTCAAGGAGACATGAGAATAAGTCAGAAAATATGATCTTCTGAGGGAGAATGAAGTTTTATTTGAGGAAAGCTACCACCAGTGAAATAATTTTTAGCATGACCTAATGGAATGATATAAAAATTTCAGAATGAGACACCTAATATGAGAAATGAAGGAATGATATCAGTCACTAATGGCAGAATGCATATTCTGACTCTAACAGCTAGAATCTCGAAAATTTCAGTGGTTCTCGTTAACCACCCTAATTTACTTATTATTGTAATTTTTTTTCTATATTCTATTGTTATTTGCAAGTGATCTCAAATTCATTATCAAGTTATAAAAGGAAAGGTTGGTTCCAAAAAGCTTGAGTTTGGGCCACAAAACCCTGTCAGATCGAGACATACCTCCAACATAAGATCTAATCATATGGGTTGCTTCTTTTCAGTGCTTCTTTAAGCCAACATTGTCATGTTTTTGGGAAAAAATAAAATGCATCATTGGAGGGGAATTTCTATTGGTTTATATGCTCAATATTCTTGTATGATGAGGGCCAAATAGCAGTAATTGTGTTCATTTTACAATGGTCAGAATTAATTTTGAAGAAAAGAGATTGTGACCATTTGTTGAGGGCTAAATTCATATTCAAGGGTGAATCAGTTGAAGAAATGGAAAGGTGATAAGATTGTCTAGGGAACAGATAAAATCCTTGATTTATTGAATAATGGATAGATTTTCTAAGGATAAAAGTTAAGGTGGTGAATCTATTAGGATCAAATCCATAATGTTGCGTCTTTTTTGAGGAGTCGAGGGATTTTCACATAACTACATAGATCATGTTTGGAAACTAGTGGTACAAAGGGACACACATTGTTGAGTCTCAAATCTGCATCTTTCTTATACATCTTCCCAGACCTTTTTAATTCACCTGAACCTTCCAAGTTGTCAATATCATTGTATATTAATTGCAAAAGAGCATCTAAAATGGTTTTTAACTATATTTTGTGTCTGTTGTTTGATTTAGATTTTTGCTCATTTAGCTGCGGAATCTTGCCACTTTCCGCAGCTGCTGCAACTTTCCGCAGCCATTTTGTGAAAGTCTATGTTACAGGTGTCTTCAGGAAAAACGAGCCACATGGGCAAGTCAGAAATGATGTGGACATGGATCGTGTCCTATTGGCTCGAGCAAATTCACTTAAGGAGGCTGTGGTCAAAGGTGGCCAAGTGGAAGTCAACCGTAGAGTCCCACGGTGACAGGACTCTGTTTCTCATCACGTGAGGATTTGCATGACCGTTTCTAACTTACGGGAGACACATCAACACCTGTACACGGCTCCATAAGCTGAATCCAACATCCAATCCTCATAGATTTACTCCTCACTGCGGCCATGATGTTGGATCCCTGGACGTGATGATTTACGTGTCTCCATCAGCATAAAATTTAGGGAATTAGTTATATTACCTTTGTTATAAATAACGCGTTTGCATACTCATATTAGATTAGTCTCCATTAGCCTCCAGATAGCTCTATAATGTAATTACGTTGCCACTGTGCCGTAATATCACCTCTCTCTTATGACTGCATTTTAATATATAAGAAGACTGTTTCCAAGCGTAATTCATATTTGAAGGCTGTTGCCAAGGCTGGTGCAGAGGGCCCCTGCACACGCTGAGGTTTTGTGCATTATTGTATAGTTCTTGTTTTATTTCTTTAAGCTCATTGTGCCATAAGTCATTCATGTGTTTGTACATTACATCTTTCATGGTATTTATGCTTCATCTCTGTTTATAATCTTTCATGCTTTACATCTTACTTCTGTCCATAATCTTTCATGTTTTATGTTGTTGTTAACTGATCAGTGTTCCTGTTTTAGATTACAAATAGGTAGCCCGGGCATTTGCATAACTTTTTGACTAATGACATGGAATTAATATTTTTCTGCTGCTAATTTAATTTCTTAGTTTCTGTTTAATTTTAGTATTGCTTTGTTTATTTCAGTCTTGCACATTTGTTTCAGTAGTTAGATTTAGATATATTAAATTGCTCATGTCATTTTCAGTTACCTCCGAAAGCCACAGCTGGACTGATGGTGAGGGATTGAAGTATGAATGTGTAGTTTGATATTAGTTTACTTTCTGCAAATTAGATATATTAAATTGCTCATGTCATTTTCAGTTACCTCCTAAAGCCACAGCTGGACTGATGGTGAGGGATTGAAGGATGAGTGTGTAGTTTGATATTAGTTTCTTTTTCTGCAAATTAGATATCAGATTGCTCAAGTTGTTTATGGTTACCTCCGAAAGCCATAGCTGGACTAATGGCGAGGGATCAGAATATAAGTTGATGTAATTTGATTTATATTTACTTTTTTGCAATTCTTGGATTTCTTTAAGCATAGTTTCTTTTGTGTTTAGACAGCAGCAAGGATAGTTTGGTGTTCATGCTCAATAGTTCACTGTTTGATTTATTAGGTTAGCAGCACACTTTCATTTCCTTTCAAGTTCTGTCATTGTATGTTTCAAATTCCTTTTGAAGTTTGAAGTTGGTAAATCATTATAAAGGATATCATTGCCTTGAACAATCATAACCATACTTGTTTTTATTTTAGAATTTCTATCTCACATTAGAAAACCAAAAACGACAAAAATACAAGAAATAGGTTATCTTGCACATATAGTGCGCCACACTTCATCAGCTTATGAATCCCGGATTGATAAATTAATGTAGCAATTTAGGACACACTAGATTGACCAAACATTTTGGCGCCGTTGCCGGGGAAGTGTAACTAGGTAGCCAATTTCTTAAAAAAAAAAACACAAAAATAAAATAATAAAAGAAGGGAAAACTTGATAACTTCTTGAAGTATGCTCTCCTCTTGCACCTAGTGTGATCTGGAGGATCAGAAAAGAGAATTATTGGTTTACTAATTTCTTAAGTATGCTCTCTTCTTGCACCTAGTGTGACCTGGAAGATCAGAAAGAGAATTATTAGCCCAACTTTTTAAAAGATAAAAAATAAAAAAAAATGACATGTATAGAGCAAGAGATTCTAGGGGAAGGTTTATAGCTAAAGCCAAGAGTTTGATTTTCACAACTCCATCTTCTTCAAGGCATAGGCAAGATTCACCACCATCTACCCCTAGCCTTAAGATTTTTGGAATTCAAGGAGCAGCTGAATTAGAGGATTCTCCTATACCACCTACTAAATCTCATTTAGAAAAGGAAGAGACTCCCTCTCATCCTCCCTTGATAGAAGAACTAGAGGACTTTAAGGACCTCTAAAGAAACTATAAATACAGAGAAATAATGATGGATTTGGAGGTAGAGGTAGAGGTAGAGGAGGAGGAAACAATGGAGACAACAATGGTGAAGGAAATAATGGAAGAAATAGGGAAGGAGACAACTTGTTTGGATTCCCTATAGTTGATGAGGAAACTCATACAACAATGAAAAATATCTCACCATTTTTCCTCCCTAACTTTTATGGATTGCGAAGTGAGGATCTTGAAACATTTCTGTTTGAGTTTGAAGTTGTGTGCCGAACTTATGACTATATGGAAGACTCTCAAAAACTCAAACTGTTTCCTTCAACATTGAAGGGAGCTGCTTTGAAATGGTTCATGGGATTAGCCACTCAATATATTAGGACTTGGAATGATATGAAACAAACATTTTTGGATAGATACTTGGACTATTGTATGCCCACCAATCACAAGGATGAGGTATTCAAAATGATGCAAAAAGAAGAAAATTTGGAAGATTTACTTGAAAGATTTCAATACAACTTGAAAAGAGCAAAGATGAGCAACTTAGATGATGAAACCTTGAAAGCCCTCATATTAAAAGCCATTAGAGATGAATGGATAAATATTTTAAACATAATGGGGAAAGGAGACATTTCTCAACTTCCACTTCGTGACATAACAGAACTATGTGTCCATCTCTCAAGAGGAAAATCTAAAACAGGAAAAGGGCCTAGGGATCCTTCTCTTATTAGGGCTAACAAATCTGCAACTGGATCAGTAAGTAGGGTAGAGATTGGTAACATGCTTGATGAGTTCAAAACTGATATCTTAGGGAGCCTTAGTGAACAACTAGACACCCTTAAAATCCAAAACAAGCAGAAAGCAGAAACAGATGCTTTAGCCATCTTTTGTCCTAAATGTAGGAAGAAACATGCTTTAAGGGAATGTCCCTTGGATGCAAAATTTGTAGAAACATGTATGATTTGCTCAGAGAATCATGAGATCAAGGATTTTCCTTCAATTCCTGGACTCAAAGCTGTCTTTCAAGAAGACCCAAATTCAGTAGAATCTCTCTGCTTTGTTGCAAGAAGACCTTGGCAGGGACAACAAACTCAAGGGTTTAACAACCCTATGAATTTTCAAACCCCACCAAATTGGAATCCTTGGCAACAACCTTGGCCTCAACATCAAAATCCATATCAACCATGGGTACAAGGGATGCAAAATCCTTATGGGAGATTTGCTCAATTTTATCAATATCCTCCATCTTTTCAAAATCAACAAGCTCCACAACCTCCAAACCCAAATCCACAACTTTCATTGCCATTTCCACAACAACAACCTTCTCAACAAAATCCAAATCCTCAACTCATGCTTCCATACCAAAAAAAGACAAATCAACTTCCAGCTCAGCCATTGCCAAATCCTAACAATAAAAATCCTCAGAATACTTACATGGTAGAAGGACAACAATTTCCTACCTATATGATTGTTCCTCTCAATGATGTACAACTCAGATCTGGTAGAGTTTTAGAAAAACCTTCTATAGATATTCAAGAGAAAGATACCTCTGAGGAGGACTCTCTTAAAGTCAATGAGGGTTCTGAGGAAGCATCTCTTCAAAACTCAAATATTCAAAAAGAAAAAGAAAAGTTAACACCCACAACTCCTATAGTTGAGCAACCTGCATCTTCATCTACACCTCCTTTTCCCGAAAGACTACAAATTGACAAGGGGGTGGAAAAACAAATCTTGTTGCCTAACTATGATTTTCTAGATGAATTGAAGAATGTTTGTATCAAGATTCCCTTGCTACAAGCCATTCGGGAGATTCCTATTCTAGCAAAAACAATAAAGGAGTTGAGTTTCAAAAGACCAGGAAGGAAACTAAAAGACACAAGAAAAATCCACCTGGTAGGAAAAATTGCAGATATTATGATGGGAAAAATTACCATGCAGAAGTATGTAGATCTAGGAAGTCCAATTGTCAAGACATATATAAATGGGATAGAAATTCCAAACACATTGATTGACTTAGGGGTTGCTATTAACATTATGAGTAGACAGATTATGGATCAGCTAAAACTTCCTAACCTTCTTTTTACACCTACTTTACTGCAACTTGCAGATCGATCAATTATTAAACCAGATGGTGTATTAGAAGATATTTCAGTCTCCTTAGATTCTTGGGAATATCCGGTAGATTTTATGATTTCGACTCCCAAGAGTAATCTAGGAGGGCACCCACTTATCTTAGGAAGACCTTGGCTAGCCACAACTGATGCTTTCATTAGTTGTAGATCTGGGGATATGTACATTTCTAATGGTAATTCGACAAAGAAATTCAATTTGTATCCTCCAACAAAAGAAATCACAGAAGTAGGAGACAATGAATGGGTTGATGATGAGGATATTATACAACCTGTCTTTACCATTTCTGAAATCAGTGAGGATAGTCAAATTCTGAACACATTAGAAAATTTTGAGACATCTTCAGAATATGACCCCACACAATTTCATTTGGAATCTGACATAGAATATTTATCATCAAGACAAATGTCTCTTTACTCTATGGAAGAGTTTGGTAGTTCTACTATTGAGATTTTTCCAGGAAAAACATTGAATATCAACAAACATTTTGAAAAGTCACAACAAGAAGAACTAACCAAAATCTTGCAAAAACATTCTACTGCATTTGCATGGGAGTATACTGACATGAAAGGTATTGATCCTAAGACTTGCATCCATCATATCTATATTGAGGAAAACAGTAGACCAATCAGACAACCTCAAAGAAGGATGAATCCAAATCTTAGGGAGATAGTGGAAGAAGAGCTCCAAAAACTACTCAATGTAAACTTCATTTATCCAATTTCAGATAGCCGATGGGTGATTACAGGGAATTGAACAAAGCAACTTTGAAGGATCACTTTCCTTTCCCTTTTATCGATCAGGTATTAGATACATTAGCAGGTAAAAAGTACTTTTCATTTTTGGATGGTTTTAGTGGCTATAATCAAATTCAGGTAGCACCTGAAGATCAAGATAAGACCACAACTACTTGTCCATGGGGAACTTTTTCCTACCAAGTGATTCCTTTTGGGTTATGTAATGCACCTGCAACATTCCAAAGAGCAGTACTAGGAACTTTTTTTGATCTAATCCATGATTGTGTAGAGGTTTATATGGATGATTTTACAGTTTATGGTAATTCATTTGAAGAGGCATTAGAAAATTTGGAAAAAGTTCTTATAAGATGTAAATAAACAAACCTTTCATTAAGCCATGAAAAATGCTTTATGATGTTTACTGAAGGGATTGTTTTTGGACATCATATTTCAGGAGATGGGATTAAGGTTGAGAGATCAAAAGTTGAAGTCATCTCCAAGTTACCTATTCCAAATTGTCAAAGAGATGTTAGAAGTTTTCTAGGATTTATTGGTTACTATAGAAGATTTATAGAAAACTTCACTAAAATAGCATCTCCACTCTTCAAATTGCTTACAAAAGATTGTGAATTCAAATGGGATCCTGATTGTCAATCGGCCTTTGAAACTTTGAAAACAAGAATATCTGAAGCACCTATCTTGAGAGGACCAAATTGGAAACTCCCTTTCCATATTTCTACGGATGCTTCAGATACAGCTCTAAGAGCTGTGTTGGGTCAAAAAGATTTAGTTCCTTATGCCATTTATTATACCGGTAAAAATTTGACTCCCACAGAGTTGAATTATACTGTGACTGAAAAAGAGTTTTTAGTTGTTGTTCATGCAATTAATAAGTTTAGACATTACATAACAGGCTATGAAACTTTTATTCATACTGACCATTCTGCAATTAGATATTTAATGAACAAACCTGTTACTAATGGAAGAGTGACAAGATGGCTCTTAATTTTGCAAGAATTCAATATTACTGTGTTGGATAGACCAGGAAAATAGAATACAGTAGCTGATTTCTTGTCTAGGATTCAGAATACTAAAGAAGATTCTCCTGTAGAGGATAAGTTTCCTGATGAATACTTGTTTGCAGTAACTACTAAGACTCCTTGGTATGCGGATATTGCTAACTATTTGGTTACAAGGAAACTGCCTCCACATTTATTTCCAAGTGAAAAAAGAAAGATTATTCAGGAGAGTTCAAAATATTCATGGATTTCTAATGAATTGTTTAAAATAGGGCTAGATCTTGTGATCAGAAGATGTGTCAGGGAAGATGAAATGCCTAATATCCTCAAGGCATGTCATGATGAACCATGCGACGGACACTTTGCTGACAAAAGGACAGCCTATAAAATTCTCTCTTTAGGATATTATTGGCCTTCCTCTTCAAAGATGCAAAACAATATGTCAAAAGGTGTGACAGCTGCCAAAGAGTAGGGAAACCTACCCTTTCAAATGAAATGCCATTGCAACCACAGGTACTCATCGAACCCTTTGAAAAATGGGCTTTATATTTCATTGGACCTATTAATCCACCATCTAAGCAAAAGAAGTATATATTGGTTTGTACTGATTATGTTACTAAATGGGTAGAAGCCAAAGCATTAGTGTCTGCTACTGAAAATTCAATTGTTAATTTTCTTTATGAGGATATTTTTACTCGCTTTGGTGTTCCAAGAGAAATTGTGACAGATCATGGAAGCCAATTCACATCCAACTTGGTGGAGAAGCTGATGGAAGAATACAAAATCAAGCATAGAAGATCTACTCCTTACCATCCGCAAGCAAATGGTAAAGTGGAGTCTACAAACAAAGTTCTCGAAAGTATCATCACCAAAACTGTTCATCTACATAGAAGAGATTGGGCGGAAAGGCTTTCTGAAGCCTTGTGGGCCTACAGAACTACATGGAGAAATAAAACAGGACATTCTCCCTATGAACTTGTTTATGGGAAAGAAGTCCTGCTCCCCATTGAGTTCCAAGTCAAGACCTTCAAGATAGCAGTTCAGTTGGGGATGGACTTATCAGAAGCCCAAAAGCATAGAATGGAGCAGTTGAATGAGCTAGATGAGATCAGACAAGAAGCAATTTTAAGAACTGATCTAGTTCAATATCAAAGAGCTAAATGGCATGACAAGTACATCAAAGAGAAGAAGTTTCAAGAAGGAGATTGGGCATTGTTATTTGATTCCAAGTTTAAATATTTTCAAGGAAAATTTCGGACTCATTGGCTTGGGCCATATGAGATTGACAAGATCTTTAGCAATGGAGCGGTAAGAATCAAGACCATTGATGAGTTTCAAACTCCTCTTATTGTGAATGGCCACAGATTGAAAGTTTATCATAAGCCACTCTCAAAAGAGGAATTTGTCAAAATGTTTCAAGAAAATTTTGCAATCAGGCTGGCACAGAAGAATTCTTCTTCTCCACCAGCCTAGCTTTTGTTCTTTTCAGTTTAAAAAATAAAAAAATAAAAAAAATAAAAAAAAAATTAAAAAAAATTGTATAAGCCTGAAAACCAATCACTGATTGGCAGTCTTATACAGAAAATGTAGGGTGAAAATCAGGAACACCTGACACCCTATATTTTCCAAAAACAAAATCTCTCTTTCATTTCACAAGTTTTGTGACCACCCATCCCACTTCATTTCACTCCACTTCATTCCATTTCACTTCATTTTATCTATTTCATTCCATTTCACCAATAAAATTCTCTTTCAGGACCATTTCCATTTAGTCAATTGTCATCCGTTCATTTCCATTCACCCAAATAATAACTGTGTCAGTTTCCATAGCTGAAATCTGTTTCCGCAGCTGACACCAGTTTCCGCAGCTAGAAGCAGATTCCGCAGCTACCACTCTGTCTTCAAAAGAATGTACAGCCAGATGTTATTTCCATAATCATGAAATCAAATGCAGGTGTGAGGACCAATTATGAAGACATGGGGCATTCAAGATATCAATGAAGAGCAACTAATTGAAGACCAAGGAAAATGGCAAGAATTCCAAGGTATGAGTAAAATTTATTTCAAATAGCATTTAAAACACATTTTTATATAGTTATGAACCATAGCTCCATTATGTGCAATGATTATATTGACAAACTCTGTAACCACTTCACGATCTCCATATGATCCTCCCACATTCATTTTCAAACGGTCCCATAATTAAACCTCTGATCTTCACTCAA